>JAKSZT010053887.1:50805215-50871398 GCA_026826555.1 Tolypeutes matacus
TCTTTCTTTCTTTCTTTCTTTCTTTCTTTCTTTCTTTCTTTCTTTCTGCTTGCTTTAGGTTTAGTTTGCTGTTCTTTTTCTAGTTTATCCAGGTGTTAATTTAGGTCTTCAATTTTAGCCCTTTCTTCTTTTTTAATGTAAGCTTTGAGGGCTATAAATTTCTCTCTCAGCACCGCCTTTGCTACATCCCATAGGTTTTGATATGTTGTGCACTCATTTTCGTTCATCTCAATATATTTACTGATTTCTCTTGCAATTTCTTCTTTGACCTACTGATTATCTAAGAGTGTGTTGCTTAAGCTCTCTATATTTGTGAATTTTCCCTTTTCTTCCTGTTATTGATTTTCAGCTTCATTCCATTTTTCCACCCTGAGATGGCTTCCTTGTCTGTTTGCTCATTGTTTGCGCTCATTATTGGCTTGTTTTTTTTGCTTGTTGTATACTCGTTTTTTCTTGTTGTCTGCTCGTTGTTTTTGTCCATTGACTGCTCATTGTTTTTCTTTTTGTCTGCTCATTGTTTTGCTCGCTGTCTGCTCATCATCTGTTTGTTTTTTCTTTAGGAGGCAGCAGGAACAGAACCTGGTACCTCCCATGTGCAACATGGGTGCTCAGGTTTTTTTGTTGTTGTTGTTCATTATCTGCTCATTGTTTTTGCTTAGTGTCTGCTCATTGTTTGTTTGTCTTCTTTAGCTGGCAACGGGAATCAAACCTGGGACCTCCCATGTGCGAGGCAGGCACTTAAGTGCTTGAGCCATATCCACTCCCCCAGCTTCATTCCATTTTGATCAAAGCAAGTTCCTTTTATACATCTTTTAAAATTTATTGAGACCTGTCTTATGCCCTAACATATGGTCTATCCTAGGGAGGGATCCATGAGAACTTGAGAAATGTATATCCTGCTCTTTAGGGCTGCAGTCTTCCATATATGTTTATTAGGTATAGTTCTTTTATCATATTATTCAAGCTCTCTGTTTTCTTATTGAGCTTCTGCCTAGATGTTCTACTGATTGATGAGAGTGGTTTTTTGAAATCTCCAAATATTGTTGTGGAGATGTCTATTTCTCTCTTCAGTTTTTCCAGTGTTGGCCTCGTGTATTTTGGGGCACCCAGGTTAGGTGCATAAATATTTATTATTGTTATTTCTTCTTGGTGAATTGCCCTTTTTATTAATATGTAATGACTTTCTTCATCTCTTATAACAGTTTTGCATTTAATATCTATTTTCTCCAATATTAGTATTGCTACTCCAGTTCTTTTTTAATTACTATTTGTGTAGAATATCTTTTTCCAACCTTTCACTTTCAGCCTATTTGTGTCCTTGACTCTATATGGGTCTCTTATCAATTCTTATCTGGATAGCTCATAGTTTTTGTTTTTTTTTATCCATTCTGCCAGTCTATCTTTGATTGGGGAGTTCCATCCATTAATGTTCACTGTTGTTATTATAATGGCCTTACTTACTCCATCCATTTTATCCTTTGGTTTTCTGTTGTCATATTTTACTGTTGTCTATCTTTTTACCCTTTTAGTTACCATTGCTAATAATCTTCATTTCTACACTCTTCTCCGAGCCTCTCTTTCCTGTCTTTTCTCTTCAGACTGTAGCACTCCTTTTAGTATTCCTTGTAAGTCTGGTATCTTGGTGACAAACTTTCTCAGTTTCTGTTTATGTCTGTAGACTTTAAACTCACCCTCATTTTTGAAGGGCAGTTTTGTTGGATAAAGAATTCTTGGTTGTCAGTTTTTTTTTTCTCTCAGTATCTTAAATATATCATACCACTGCCATCTTGTCTCCATGATGAGACATTGGCACTTAATCTTATTAAGCATCCCTTGCATGTGATAACTTGCTTTTCTCTTGCTGCTTTCAGAATTCTCTTTATCCCTGGCATTTGACATTCTGAATAGTTGGTACCTCAGAGTAGGTTTGGTGTCTCGGAGTAGGTCTATTCAGATTTATCCTGTTTGGGGTGTTTTGTCCTTCTTGGGTATTGATATTTATGTCTTTCATAAAGGTTGGGAAATTTTCAGCCATTATTTCCTCAAATATTCTTTCTGCCCCTTCTCCATTCTCTTCTCCTTCCGGGACACCCATAACATGTATGTTTGTGAGTTTTGCACTTTCATTCAATTCCTGAGAACTTGTTCAATTTTTTCCATTCTTTTCTCTATTTGTTCTGTTTTTTCAAGTTCAGATGCTCTGTCCTCTAACTAGCTTGTTCACTCCTTGGCTATTTAAAATCTGCTGTTATATGCCTCAATGTATTTTTATTCTCATTCATTGTGTCTTTCATTTCCTTAAGATCTGTTACTTTTCTTTGCAAGCTTTCAAATTCTTCTTTATGCTTATCTTAATATTCTAATTCTCTTTAGCCATATTTTCTTTTCACTCCTTGAATTGATTTAGAAGATTTGTGTGAATATCATTGATTAGTTGTTTTAAATCCTGTGTCTTGTCAGGATTTTTAATTTGTTCCTTTGGCTGGGCCATATCTTCCTGTTTCTTAGTATGGCTTGTAATTTTTTGCTCATGTCTAGGCATGTGATTATGTTGGCGAGTTTACGCTGATAGTCAATTTCTTCTCTTGCCTAGTGGTTTTGTTTCACGAGTCTTCTTTGATTTTTGGTTTAACGTGTTCTAAATATTTAAAATTGCTCTGTTTGAGTTATCAAAACAGGGCCAGGGACCCACTGATGGGGCCCATATCAGATCCAAGGGGGCCTGGGGATAGGGTCATGAGAGACTCCAAAAAGCCTTTTTCTTCCTTCACTTTCCTGGCATGCCAGCAGATGATGCTTCTCAGTGAAACTTTCCATGGAAATGGCTCTTTCAGCCTCCACTGGCTGGTGTTTCTGGGCCACTTAGAGCCACGATTCAAAGCAGGGCCCTGCTGCTTAAACTCACTGTAGAGGAACTACACTCATCCCTCTGCTACAACCTCCCTCTTCCAGGGAGGAGATGTCCATTCCCCTTTCAGTTGGTCGTCATCAGCCACAGGTTTTACTGAGGCTTTTGCCTCAAGCATGGGGAATGGGCACCATTCCAAGCCATGGGGATAAATAACTCGTGGTTTTCATTTCAGTCTCCTTGTCTCTCTGTCCCTACTCCCTCCTGGATGATGTATGTGGCACTTTCCTGGACTGCAGATGCCCAAAGCAGCTCATTTGGTCAGCTTCTGCTTTTCCTCTGTTTTTGTATGAGAGTTGAACCCTGCCTACCTACTCTGATGCCATCTTCCTTGATCTCTAATGCAAGTGTTTTAACTTTAATTTTTTTCTGGATCTCCCCATTTGGGTGGTCAAAACTGTTAGATTTGCACTGTCCTTTGAAGGCTTTTCCTGCTGAATCCTGAGTCATCCCCCTTATTGTTCATAGGCATTACCTCTTGTCCTCCTAACTCCATTTTAGCTTAGTGTCTACTTACTCAAGGACCTGAAGGACATGAGTCACCAGAAGTGAAATTTGGGAAATGGATCTTAGAATTTGGCTGGCACTGAGGACCCCATCTCAGGTGATATGTAAGTCACTGATAGTCTCTAGGACAAGATGGCAGCTGAATTGCTACAACTTTTACCAGTGGTGATTTGAAAGAATGTTCTGGTAGGGGATAACATTTTGGCTGGTGCAGTACTTCAAGATTTTGAAAAGCAGGGTGACATTGGTGGGGTGGGAAGTGGGGGAACAATGCATACAACCCCTGAGAGTTCCTGCCCTAATAAGCATCTGGGGATGCTTGTTCCCTGTTTCTGGGTGTAAGGTATGGTTGGGCTTTTTCATCAGACCTAACATCATTGAAAGTGAGGGGTATTTAGAATGGATGATGAAGAGTTAGGATGAGTACAAGTTGCAGACTCAAGATCAACTGCAGGGACAAGGCTTTAGCTTATCCCACTAACCTTCCTCTTCTCTGTTTTCCCCTCAGGAAAAGAGCTCTACTGGAACCCTGGAGTTGCTGCCCCTGAACAAGTATGGAATAATGGATCCATTCAGGGTAAGGGATGGAATGTGGCAATTTTGGGGATGTGTCACTCAGATCTCCCTTTAAGAAAAAACTTGCCATTCATCTGTGAAGAGTGCAGTTAGCTGACAGCCGCCCACTGCAGCACCATAGACTCTTCTGCAGCATATGATCTGGAGCCACACTGTTTAGCCAATGACTGGGTATGAGGGGATAGTAAGGTCTCATCTTTTCTGAGCAATACTATACTCCTCATTTGGGCACTTTGCCTCGGAGCTCCCCATTGGGTTGGCTGAGACCTATAGATCTACATTGTTTTCTGAAGGTATCCCCTGTCAAATCTTGCATTCACCAAACTCTTTTATCTTTCATAAGTGTTACTCCCCAATAAACCACTTTTACTCTTAACTCCATTTTCCTTTACAGGAGAACCTGAACTGATACATCCAGTTTGTTTCATGGCTTTATACATTGCCTAAATCCTTAAGACTCCCAGATTTATTTCTCCAGTGCAGACCTTTCCTCTGAAGTTCAGCTGTCTACTTGAAGTCTCTTGTATTTCTAATAGGTTTCTCAGTCTCAACATGTACAATTTTGATCTCTGATCTTACTTCTCAACCCCACACCATACCTCTTGTAGTCTTTCTTATCTCAGGAAATAGCAATTTTATCATTCCAGTTACTCAGGTCAAAAATTTTGGAATCGGGAAACGGACGTGGCTCAAAGGTTCGGCATCCATCTACCATATGGAGAGACCAGGGTTCGATCCCCGGTACCTCCCGGTAAAAAAAAAAAAAAAAAAATTTGGAATCATCTTAGACTCTTCTCTTTCTCACATACCCACAGGTGATCATTTTGCAAATCCTATTCGTTCTACCTTTAAATATAGACAGAATTTGACTACTTCTATCTCCAGTGATCCTGGGAAGAGCTACCATTATCTCTCACTTGGATTTTAAAAATAGCTCTTAATTGGTCTCCCTGCTCCTGCGTGACAGGCTGATATTCAGCTGGAATGCCCTGCAGGCTGTACCAAGCACAGTCTGTCAGTTCTGCTTAATTGCTGCTTGTGCCATACTGCTTTTTAAGTATTTTGAGTATCATTCTTGTCTTATATTCCTTCAGTCTAGTTAACACAGCAGCCAGAATGACCTTGCTAAAACTTAAGTTAGATCATATCAGTCTTCTGTTCAAGAAATCCCAATAGTTTTCCTTTTCATTAATAACTAAGGCCAAAGTCATTATACTGGCCTCATCCTGGTGCTGTGGTATCGGTGTCTCCTCATTCACTTTGCTTCAGCACTTATTTTCTTGCCATTCCTTTAGCATACTAAGCATGGAACTATGCTTTTGCCTCTACCTGGAATGCTCTTTCCCAACTGTCTTCATGGTTTTCTTCCTTATTTCCTTTGGGTTTCTATTCAAATATCATTGTCTTGCCAAGATTTTTTCTGCCCCTTCTTTCATTATTTAAACTTTTACCCCCAGAACTCTCTATACCTTTCCCCTGTTTAGTTTATTACTTAATACCATCTTACATATTATATTTTTATTTTTTAATCTGGTGTATAGTCTATATTATCCTACTAGAATATAAGCTACATGAGGTAGGAATTTGTATCTATTTCATTTGCTGTAATATTCCCAGTGCTTAAAGACTGGCACAAAGGTGCCAAAAAAAAAAAAAAAAAAAAAGTGGAAACAACCCAAATGTTCATCAGATGAATGGATAAGTAAAATGTGGTGTATTTTGGAGTGGAATATTGCTCAGCCTTAAGAAGGAATGATACATGCCACTACATGGATGAAACCTGAAGATGTGTTGAGTAAAAGAAGTCAGACACAAAGAGGCAGATATTATATGATTCTACTTATATGAAATAGTTAGAATATAAAACCTCATAGAGCTAGGTTATTAGGGGTAGGGGCAGGGAGAATGGGGAGTTAAGGCATAATGGGTGTAGGGTTTCTGTTTGGGGTATGAGAAATTTCTGGTAATGGATGGTGGTGAGAGTAGTGCAACACTGTGAATGTGATGAATCCCACTGAATGGTATGCTTGGGAATGGTTGAGATGGGAAAGTTTATGTTGTATTTATGTTTCTATAATTTTAAAAAAGAGCAACTAAAGAAACAATGACAATTAATTGCAATACATGATCCTGGATGGGATCTAACAAGGGAAGAGAAAAGGCTCAAATGGACATTATTGAGACATATGAGAAATTGGAATGAGGAATCTAAGCGTTATATCAATGTTAAGTTTCTTGAACTTGGTAACTGTACTTAAGGTGGGTAAATAAGTGAATATCCATGTTCTTAGGAAATGTACATAGAAGTATTATGATTTCAAGGAGCATGATGTATACAACTTACTTTCAAATGTTCAGAAAACATAGATAGCTAGGTATATAGATGATATATATTAAGAATAATATGACAAATGTGGCAAAATGCTAACAAGGGTGGATCTGTGTATCAGGGTTGGGTATGTTGGAATTTTTTGTGTGGGTTTGTAATATTTTTCCAACTTTCCTGTAATTTTGAAATTATTACAAAAATAAAAAGAAAGAAATGTTATTAATTTTTGAATGAATTAGCTGATATTCTTCTTAGAACAATAAGAACAGATTTATTATATGTACAAATGGCATCCTAATAACTAAAATCAGAAAATTTTGAATTCCTGGAAAATCTTTGATATTGAGATTTTTAAAAGGGATTAAAAAATAATCTCTATTCTCCTCAAATGATAAGCCGTGAACCATCTAGAGGATGACAGAGAAGAAACTGATAGAAATAATCCTGGGAGAACACTAACAAGAAAAGTTAAACCCATTAAATAGAAAGCAGTTCTAACAACTGGGATCATATTGTTAATAAAACACTGATAAAAATATTACAGAGGCTTGTGGGAAGATGGTGATGGACTAACAGGCAGAGCTGAATGATCTCAAAAAAACAACGGAGAAAGAGCCAAAAGCTGTCTGAGGGACCTGCTTTGGGAGTCAGCAGACCAGAACAGTGCTATACAACTCCCAGGAGGATGAGGGACAGAGAAGAAGCTGAAAGGACAAACGTGAGTTACCAAGACCCTGTGGCAGCTGGAAAGGGCTCCCCTCCCCCACCCCCAAGATATTAAGCTGGGGTAAAACACCTGGCTCACTGCAGCAGACTAAGAGGAACAGACATCTTCCTCCCTATCAGCTGTTTCAAGGGAAAAGGGAAGGGAGGCTGGGGTGCTTTTCTTCAGTGAGTTCAGTCAGTAGAGCCTGCTTTGAATCTCCCATCTGGAAAGTCAACACAGGAACATAAGAAAATCCAGTCTGAAACACCTCTGTGGAAAGGTGTGTTGGCTAGCGCCATCTACTGGCTGGTCTGGAAATTACATGGAAAAAAACTGTTCATGCTCTCTGTATCCAACCCCTGGGAGAAAATCTGTGCCCCACTAGTGACTCCCTGGCCCAATTTTGAAAAGTTAAGCTGGGCAATTTTAAAGACTGAGAATAAGTTGAACCAAATATCAAATAAGAGCTGTGAAAAAAAACAATATGGAAGAGAGAGAAATTAGACATCAGAGTAAATTCACCAACATATCCAGATGCCTAGACAGCAGCAAAAGATTACAAGCCATGCTAGGACACAGGAAGAGATGGCCCAGCCAAATATCCTGAAGAGATACAGGATCTAGTATAATTAATCAGTGATAATCACACAACTCTCCTAAATTGCTTCAAAGAATTTAAAGGAACTATGACTAAAGAAATAAAGGATAGGGAAGCAGCTGTGGCTCAATTGGTTGGGCTTCCATTTACCATATGGGAGGCCCCGGGTTCAATTCCCAGGGCCCCTTGGTGAAGGCAAGTCAGCTCGCATGGCGTGGTGAGCCGACGGCCCGTGTGGTGCAGTGAGCTTGCGCAGCAAGATGATGCAACAAAAGGGAGACAAACAGACACAGAAAAATGCAAAGCAAATGGACACAGTGAGCACAAGCAGCAAGGGGGGGATAAATAAATAAATAAATTAATAAATCTTAAAAAAAAAAAAGGAAATAAAGGATGTTAAGAAGACACTGGGAGAGCATAAAGAACAATTTGAAAGCCTGCAAAGAAAAGTAACAGACTTTATGGGAATGAAAGACATGATGGATGAGATTAAAAATACATTACAGTCTTAAAATATATTTATATATATATAAATAACATTTTTGTAAGCAAATGCACATATATGCATATATATTTATATATCATTTTACAAATATTGGTATGTATTGTGAAAATTTTGATTTTTACCCACAATAAAAAATAAATTAATTAAAAAAAAAACATTACAGGCATATAAGAGCAGATTTGAATTGCCTAAAGACAGAATTAGTGATTTTGAAGACAGAACATCTGAACTGGAAAAGACAGGAGAACAGAAAGAGAAGAGAATGGAAAAAATGGAACAGAGTATCAGGGAATTGAATGACAATGTGAGACACACAAACATTTGCATTACTGGTGTCCCAGAAGGAGAAAGAATGGAAAAGGGGCAGAAAGAATATTTGAGGAAATAATGACCGAAACTTCCCAACCCTTATAAAGGACATAAATATCAATATCCAATAAGGATAATGCACCTCAAACAGAATAAATCTGAATAGACCTACCTTGAGACACCTACTATTCAAAATGACAACTATCAAAGATAAAGAGAGGATTCTGAAAGCAGCAAGAGAAAAACAAAGTAGATAAAGTGCTGACCTCTCATCAGAAACCATGGAGGAGAGAAGAAAGTGGTATGATGTATTTAAAGTACTGAAAGAGAAAAACTGCCAGCCAAGAATTCTGTATCTGGCAAAGCTGTCCTTCAAAAATGAGGGCGAGTTCAAAGTCTTCACATACAAACAAAAATTGATAGAATATGTTACCAAAAGACCAGATTTGCAAGAGATAATAGAGGGGGTGCTGTAGCCTGAGAGGAAAATACAAGAGTGAGAGATTTGGAGAAGAGTTTAGAAATGAAGATTATTAAGAAAAGTAAACTGAAGGATAAGAAGACAGACAATAGAATGATATGACAGAGCCCAACCACTGAGCCACTTCAACGCTCCCAAGTTTTTATAAGTACAGTTCTAATAACAGATACAAAAGAGGCTTGATCTGGAGAGGGTCCAAAGAGAACAGTCAATAAGGAATACCATCATGAGAAGTAATGCCCATAAGGGAAATTTAAAAGGAACTGGCAAATTTTGTGGCAGGGTAAAGATTTTTTTTTTTTCAAGAATTCAGATATATTTGGAATTCTGACTGGATTGTAGTAGTGACTAACTGCTTTGATCTACTGAGAATCAGGTTATAAAAGAGCTAATATCTAGCTAATAGGAAGAAAAGTTGTGACTTCCTGGAATTTATGCTGGGAGAAGTTGTATTCTCTCTTTTCTAGCAATTCTGAAAGCAAGTATAGCCAGTTAGTTTTGTTAATATTCAACACGAAATTTAGCCTAATCATGGCACTCATACTAAATAATAATAATTATTCTGTGCTTTATTTAGCTACTGCTCCCTTTTGAGATACAATGATGTATATTCTACTTACATGTTTTATCTAATTTAATCCTCTGAATAACTTCACTCTGTTAGTTTTATTATTATGCTTATTTTGCAGATAAGGAACTTAATGCTCAGGGAGTCCTATAGGTCATATGACTATTAAGTGGCAGAGCAGAGATGAAAGTCCAAGTTAGTTGGGGTTTGTTTCAGTTTCCCAGCTGCTAAAACAAATACCATACAATGGGTTGGTTTAACAACAGGAATTTATTGAGGTCAGAAGGCCTGCTTCTGTCAATACCTTCTGGCTGGCCAGCAAATTTTGGGGTTCCTTGGCTTTTCATCACATGCAATGCACATGGCAATGTCTTCTTTTCCTTCTAGGTTCCATTGACTTCTGGCTTCTGGCTGCCTCATATGACTTTTTCTCTCCCTCTGACTTGTACTCTGCTTATAAAGGATTTCAGTAATCCAGGTTAAAGCCTAACCTGATTTAATTGGGCTACATTTTAACTAAAGTAACATCTTGAAGAGGTCTTATTTTGAAAGGTCAGTACCCATCAGAATGTGCACCAAGAGCAAGAACATGTCCAAACTGGGGTACACAATTCAATTCACATCAGGGTTCTAGGATTGAAAGTAGCAAAACCAACTATGGATATCTCAAGCAAAACAAATAAGTATGTAAATAAAAAAATACAAATATATAAGAATGAAACCAACTAACTAGTCAGTGAACCATTAAAAATGTAGGGGAGAAGGAAAAACTGAACAAAGTGGTTACAGAGAGGACAGATTCCAGGTGAGATCCAGGGCCCTGAGTAATTAGATGTCATGGAAGTCTCTTCCAGGTGCCATCACCCAAATTGTCCAATTCTTTCATCCCTATGTCACTTGATTAAAAATTCCAGTTCTTACAAGAGGCCATCCATCTGACTTACCTTGGATTTGTCCCTGCCCCTTGGCTGTGAGAGGGTGGTACCTTGATTGACACTCATTCTATACTCTATGCACCAGGGTAGGAATAGTTCTCTGAAGGAAAATCAGAGTTCTCTTCCAGAAGGATGACAGAGGCCTGAGAACAGACAATGTCCACTATTGGGTCACCTTGTCACATACTAGCTGTATCAGTAAATGGGGGTATTATGATTTAGTGGTAGTAAAAATAGAAGTTAGTTTAATTTTTAAAAATTTATTGAAGTATATCACTCATACATGAACATATATTGAACAATAAGTGTATAGCAATAGCTGTGAACTTATAAAACAAACATACATAACATCATACAGGGCTCTCATACCTCACCCTACCACCAATACCTTGTGTTGTTGTTAAACATTTTTAGATTTTATTTATTTATTCATTTATCCCCCCCTTGCTGCTTGTGCTCACTGGGTCAGCTAACCGCGCTGTGTGGGCGGGCTTGCCTTCACCAGGAGGCCCCGGGAACCGAACCCGGGGCCTCCCATATGGTAAACGGGAGCCCTACTGATTGAGCCACAGCCGCTTCCCTTAAACATTTTTAATTAATGATTAAAGAGCATCCTCAAAATGTCACTACTAACCAAAGTATTTTCCCCCAGTACACCCTATTATTATTATTATATCATTTATCATGAACACACATAAACAATAAGTATATAGTAAAAGTTGTGAACTTACAAGGCAAACATTCATAACATCATACAGGGATCCCATACATCAACCCTCCACCAACACCTTGCATTGTCGTGAGACATTTGTTATAAATTATGAAGGAATATTGTCAAAATCTTACTACTAATTATAGACTTTATCTTACATTTGGTGTATTTTCCCCCCAAACCCACCCTATTACTATTTTTAAAATATATTTTTGTGACAGAAGTTGTAAACTTAGAAAACAATCATGCACATGTGCAGAATTCCCAAACAACACCCCTCTATCAACACACCACACCATGGCGGAACATGTGTTACAGATTATAAAATAATATAATCCAATTATTACCAGGTTCACAGCGTATATTTGACACACATTTTCCATACTCTCCTATTATCAACACAGTACATCTTTGGCATAGATGCAAGAGTATTACATTATTACTGTTAAGCACAGTACATAAGTCACTCCAGTTGTATTTTTCCCATGCTTCTCCACATTCTCACCACCCTGCAATAGTGACGTACATCTGCTCTAGCTCACAAAGGACACTCTTGCATCTGTACCATCAACCACAATTCTCATCCAACTCTGATTTTACTGTGCAATTCAGTCCCTAGATTATTCTCTAGCTTTCTGTCAATTGGCATTTACATCCCTAGACTACCCTTTTCAGCCACATCCCCATTTATAAAAGAGCTGTTAGTCACTATAATGTGTTACCATCAACTCTGTACATTTCCACACTTTTACAGTAAAGCTAATTAAAACTTCTATATACATTACATATCAGTAGTCCATCGCAATCCTCCTCTTATCTCCTTTAAGAATCCACCACCTACCACCAGGTCTTGAAGATATCTTCCCACATTTTCTTCTAGAAGCTTTATGGTTCTTGCTTTTATATTTAGGTTTTTGATTCATATTGAGTTAATTTTTGTATATGGCATGAGATATGGGTCCTCTTTTCTTCTTTCACTATGGATATCCAGTTTTCTCAGCACCATTTGTTGAATGGACTGTTCTGCCTGAACTGTGTGGTTTGACAGGCTTGTCAAAAATCACTTGACCATAGATATGAGGGTCTGTTTTTTAACCATCAGTTCGGTTCCATTGGTCTATGTGTCTGTCTTTATGCCAGTACCATGCTGTTTTTAGCACTGTAGCTAGGTAATATAACTTAAAATCCAGAAATGAGAGTACTCCAACTTCAACTTTTTAAGATATTTCTGGCTATTCATGACCCTTTACCCTTCCAAATAAATTTGATAATCATGTTTTCCATTTATTTAAAAAAATGCTGGTGGAGTTTTTATCAGGATTGCATTGAATCTGTACATCAATTTGAGTAGAACTGTCATCTTAATGATATTTAGTCTTCCAATCTGTGAGCATGGAATGTTCTTCGAATTATTTAGTCTTTTTAAAATTTCTTTTAACAATGAGTTGTAGTTTTCTGAATACAAGTGCTTTACATCATTGGTTAAGTTTATTCCTGAATATTTGGGTTTTATTTGTCATATTTTATTTTCACTACTCTTTTGATACTTTTAGTTACTTTTATTGATATAATCTTCATTTCTAGACTCTCTTCCAGGCCTCTGTCTCCTGTCTTTTCTTTTCAGGCTGTAGCACACCCTTTAGTATTTCCTGCAAAGCAGGTCTCTTGGTTACAAACACTCTCAGTTTCTGTTTATCTGTGAATATTCTAAACTCGCCCTCATTTTTGAAAGACAATCTTGCCAGATATAAGATTCTTGGCTGGAAGTTTTCCTTTTGCAGAATCTTAAATATATCATACCACTGCCTTCTTACCTCCATGGTTTCTGGTGAGAAATCAGCAGTTAATCTTATTGGGTATCTCTTATATGTTATGCATGGCTTTTCTTTTGCTGCTCTCAGAATTCTCTCTTTGTTTTTGGCATTTGACATTCTGATTAGTATGTGTCGTGGAGGTGGTCTGTTCGGATTTTTTTTGGATGGGATTATGTCGTGCTTCTTGGACATGGATATCTATGTCCTTCAATCAGGTTGGGAAATTTTCTACCATTATTTCTTCAAATATTCCTTCTGCTCCTTTTCCCTTCTCTTCTTCTGGGACACCCATGACACATATGTTTGCAGGTCTCTTGCTGTCATTTAGTTCCCTGAGACCTTGTTCAAATTTTTCCAATCTTTTCTTCATCTGTTCTTTTGTATGTTCACTTTCAGAGGCCATTTCTTCAAGCTCACCAATCCTTTCTTCTGCCTCCTCAAATCTGGTATTATATGATTCCAGTGTATTTTTAATTTCATTTATTGCACCTTTCATTTCCATAAGATCTGCTATTTTTCTACATATGCTTTCAAATTCTTTGTACTCATCCAATGTCTTCTTAATATTCTTAATTTCTTTAGCCATCTCATTGAATTTATTAAGGAGATTTGTTTGAACATCTATGATTAGTTGTCTCAACTCCTTTATATCATCTGGAGGCGTATCTTGTTCCTTTAACTGGGCCATATCTTCCTCTTTCTTGGTGTGGATTTTAATTTCTTGTTGGTGTCTTGGCATCTGCTTACTAGAGTATTTATTCTGGGTGCAGTTTTTCTCTTTAGTTTAGGGCTTCCTGCCCTTTCTCCTTGCTGGTTGTGTAGTAGTAGCCAAGGATGTAGTTGGTGCTATAAGCTGTGGAGGCTCAAGCTGCCCTCATTGCCCCAAGGACCAATGAAGCTTCTCCCAACTTTCTTCTTTGCCAGGGGTAGAGACAGAGCCACAGCCGCGTGTAATAATCCAAGTTCTGCAGGCCTATACTTGTAGTTACTCAGTGAGACTGATGAAGCTTCACACCTGTTTCTCCCCTGCCTGGGGCAGGGAAGGAGATGCAGGTGTGGACAGCAATCTATTCAGTGCAGGTCCAAGATGACTGCCATTGCCCCGGTAGACTTCTGATTATTCACTCTGTGCCAGCTAAATGTGCCTGCAGTTACCTGGATAGGCTGGTGCAGGGCTCACCAGCTTCTTCCCTGCTAGAGGTGGGGCTGAAGCCTAGGCTATGGCTGCAGGCCAATCTGGGTGAAAGAAACCGGTTTCTACCTTCACTGATTTTCAGTCAGCTTAGCTTCCCCTCATGCTGGGGTTGGAGTCAAAATGACGGCTACTGGCCTCCTTCTGACTTGGACAGGCTCAAACTTTATTCGTTCTTAGGGTTATACTTTAGCCAGCTGAATTTACTAATCATTAGCAGAAATCAGTGGCCAACTGCCTCTTCCTCCCCTGTTTTTGGGAAATGGAGCTTCCAATTCCTGCCACAGAATAGTTCCTGGGGTGGCTTGCACTGCCAAAGTAGGATGCTCACTGGCCTCTGCGGCATGGCCTGTAATTTCCCGGAGAGCCTGGTGAAGCTCCCCCCAGCTTCCTCCCTGCCTGAGGTGAGCCTGGGGCTTAGGCTAGAGCTGCAATCTGATCTAGATGGAAAGAAGCCAGTCCCTACCAGCACTGTGATTTTCAGTCAGCCCCCGCTTCCCCTCCTGTCAGGCGTGGAGTTAAGATGGTGGCTACTGTGAAATTAGTTTAATTTTAGTATCTCATTCTTTACTCCTGAAGAGCAGGACACAGTATTGAGTTTTCAAAATGCTTCACTGTTTTCTTACGAGGAAAGGATATCATCTCTCTCTTTAAAAGCAAGTGGTATGTGTGTGTATGTGTGTGTGTATGTATGTGTGTGTGTGTGTGGAAAGAGGGAGAGTATGTGTGTATATATATATCTATATATATAGAGAGGAGAGATATATGTAATTAAGAGATTTATTATAGGAATGGCTCACGTGGCTGTGGGTATTGACAAATCTAAATTTCATAGGGCAGGATGCAAATTGGAAACTTGATGAAGGTGACACTGAATTCCCCAAAAGAAGCTGACTGGCTGATGTAGAGATAGAAATTTTTCTTTCTGACTTCTGTAATCCTCAGCTCTGGTTTTAAGACCTCCAACTGAATGGCTGAGGAGAGAGAGACAACATTATTTTGGATGAACAAACTGAGGTGAGTGGGAAGATTTGTACTCCCTTAGAAAGAGGGGACTGGAGTAAGTGAATCGATTTTAGTAGGGTGTTTCACACCCTGGGGGTGGGACAAAATTAGGTGGGTGCTGGTCTCATCAAGGAAAAAGGAGGCAATATCTGTAGGCATAAAATACATTCAAACAAGATGTTTTTTTAATCTTAGAATAATAAAAGGAGGAAGAGGCATGTCTCTCTGAGCTGCTGCTGACTTCAAACAGCTTTTGGATTTTTTTGTAAAGTTGAATCAAGTTTGGATTTTATGAGATTTGCTTTTTTAAATATATTTTTTATTTATTTTTAAAAGATATGTAGATTACATAAAATGTTGAGATTTGCTTTTAAATTGTACTTTCCTAAAAGACCAAGAGTCATATATTCATATGTCTCCCAGTGCCAAGCAGAGAAGATAATTGGGTGAAGTAGGCCATGTGTAAAATGATAAATGCCAAATGACACTACCCCTCTGAATGGGGATACCTAAGGACTAGTGGGGACTCTGGGTAAAGTGGAGAGTGCACGACACCTGTGAAGACAACAGCTGCTATGTAGTTGCATCTGATTGTTGCAACGTGCATTGTATGCCTGGTGTTACTCAATAATAATAAAAGTTGACACATATAATTCTCAAGAGGTGCTAGGCCCTGATTTATATGTTTTACGTAAAGTAATTTATTTTGTCATCAGAACAATCCTGTGGTTGGGTACTATTATTATCCCCACTTAACAGATGAGGACACTGAAGCATAGAGAGTTTAAATAATTGCCCAAGGTCCTATGGCTAGTGAAGGGCAAAGCCAGTATTTAAACTCAGGTTCAAATTCAGAATCCATACTCTTTTTTTTTTTTTTTAAATTAATTAATTAATTAATTAATTAATTTTTTTATTATGGGTAAAAATCAAAATTCTCACAATACATACAAACATTTGCAAAATGATATATAAATATATATGCATATATGTGTATTTGCTTACAAAAATGTTATTTATATATATATATATACACATATATTTTAAGAGGTGCTTAGATTACCTAAAATATTACATGGAACCCACTGGGATTCCCATGTTGCCCACCTCCCACACCTCCCACCACATCCCACACAAACATCTCCCACAGTGTGGCCCACCAACCTCAATGAACTTACACATCCTGGAGCCTTGCCACCAACCATAGACCACAGTTCACACTGTAGACCACACTCTGTTGTTTGGTGGCCATGGGGAAGGTTTTTCATTACCTTTCAGTAATGGACACAGGACATGGTAAATATCATCAAAATTATTAAACTGTATCATCTAAATTGTAAACTATACTGTAAATAACTGACAATGTTTAGTTGCTATATTTTGCTATCTGCATAACAGTTATAACAATGCTAACAACCAAAAAAAAAAAAAAGGAGGGGCAGAATCCATACTCTTAATCACTATGCTCAGCTGAACTCTTGTTTAACAAGAGAAGCCAAGATTTGTTTCATGTGAAATCTACCAATTAAAAAAGTTAGTTACCAAACAGAATAAGCCCACATATTGAATTTGATGCATGAGATGACAGTTTAGGATATCTGGTTAGGCTTTAATTAAATAGAAAAGCTCAGAAGTAAACAAGAAGTAAATCAAATGTAATTTAATAATGTAGGAAAATCACAAAAATCAGCATAGGCAGAGATTTAAGAAATGTTCAAACACTGAGGCATAGAAACTTGCCAGGCATACCTACTGCTTAAATCTTTGTTCCTAAATACCATTCTCTAATAAAAAGAACCAGGGCTTCATGGAGAAATGGCTGATGTGAGGGCTGGGTTAAGGAAAATGGGAGGATGAACTTTGAACACCTTGTAGTGCTAGAAAGTAACAACATGCTCAAATAATGGAACTTTTTGAAAGGCTATAAGAGATGACTTTAAGGAGCTTCTGGTGGCCAAACTAGGACAATTGATCAAAGATTAAATAAAAACAGGGATGGATTATAGCCCACAGAATACAATAAATGTACATGAGACTATACTGGTATAAATAAATTATTGCATACATAAATAAATGAGGGAGAAGAGAAAGCTCTTCCTAACAGTAGAATTCTAATTACTAAAAGCAGAATGGAAATGAAATACAGTATCACCACAGTGATAATTGTTTTCATCAAGAATCATTAAGGGATGCTAAAATCAGTGAAATTTTATGATGATTTTGTAAACAGAATGTTGACATAGTCTCAAAATATCTCCCCACAATATACCTACTATTTACATAGGTAAAAATCATAACTTTGAGTGGAAACACCTGGCAGAGATCACCTTAACCAAGTTATCAAAGTTAACATTACCAATAACTAGACAGCCACATCCCGTGCTGTCTGATATAATGCACTTAAAGGGAACAGCTTCACTTCCTTGGTATCCTTACCAAAAATATATAATCTGAATTTAATCATGAGGAAACATCAGACAAACTCAAATTGAGAGATGTTGTACAAAATAACTGACCAGGACTCTTCAAAAATATCAAGATCGAGAAAGGCAAAGAAAAACTAAAGAGTTGGTCCAGATTAAAAGAGATATGAAAATTAAATGTACCATGTGATCCTGGTTTGGGTCCTGTAAAAGAAGAAAGGAAAGGACTTGAGTGGGACAATGGGTAAAATTTGAATAAGGTCTGTAAGTAGTTAATAATACCGTATCAATATTATTTTCCTGGTTTCGGTTATTGTGTTGTGGTTATGTTAGATGTAGACATTTGGGGTAGCTGAATGAAGGGTATATGGGAGTGCTTTGTACTAAATTTGCAACTCTTTTGTAAGTTTGAAATTATTTCACAAAAAAAAGTTTAAAAAAATTTAAAAAGTGTTGTCAGACATATGGAGCTAATAAGTTGAAGGCAGTCCCTGAGAATTGCAAAAATAACTAGTGTGAGTACAGTGACCTCTTTGAAATCATTATTGCTGGCTTCAAATGCACATTTTTGATTAGCCAGGATAGGTACTGTTATGCTGTGAAAAAAAAAAAAAAGAACCTAGAAATCTCAGTGGCTTAAACATAAAAGTTTGTTTCTCACTCAGTCCGCTGTAGGTCTGGTAACTTTCCTAAGCAGCTCTTGAAGCAGTGACTCAGGGATGTATTTTGTATCGACTTCAGAGTTCCTTCATCTCATGTAACTTCTAGAGTGCCTCTCAGGGGAGGATAGAGTGTGGAGAGCATAAATCCTTTTGTCCAGGAAATTTCACATCACTTCTACTTGAAGCCCATTTGCCAGAACTAGCCACATGGTCCCACTGTAGCAGTTTGATATTATTGATGAATTCCAAAAAGAAATATTGGATTATGTTTGTAAACTGGTCTTTTCCTCTGGGCGTATTAGAGTGTATTGGGTTCAGAGGTTTTACTTTTACTTAATTAAATTATGATTAGGGTTTTGATTGGGCCATGTCAGTAGGGTGTTGAGTCCCCACCCTTTGGTGGGTGGGGACTCATAGATAAAAGATATGGCAAAGGACAGAGTTGGAGTTCTAATGCTGAGTTTTGAGTTGGAGCCCAGGAAGCAAACACGCAGGAGAAGAACACAGAGGAATAGACGGTTCTTAGATGTGGCAGAAGCCATAGGGAGAGAGACAGAGCCATTCACCTGATAGTCTACATCTGGCCTTGTGGAGAGGGGCAAAGCCTAGAAAGCCTCGTAGCCTACAGCTGACCTTGTGGAGATAGCAGAGGACCTGAGCCCAGAGACAAGCAAGCCCCGGGAAGAGAAGAACCCAGGAAGCCTGAACCCTTGCAGACATCGGCAGCTATCTTGCTCCAACACGTGGCAATAGACTTTGGTGAGGGAAGTAACTTATACTTTGTGGCCCGGTAACTGTGGGCTTCTACCCCCAAATAAAAACCCTTTATAAAAGCCAACAGATTTCTGGTATTTTGCATTAGCATCCCTTTGGCTGATTAATATACCCACTTAACTGCGAGGAGATTGAAAAACATGGGGGAAGTCTGAAAATGTCTTTGCCACAATGTTATTATTTGCAGAAGAGGAAACTAGCAAAATTAAGTAATTTCTCCAAGGCCATATAATTTACTGACAACATGCAAAATTTATTTCTATTATAATTATTTCTAAACAATATTATCAAATACCTCTTATTTCTTTGAGTGTCTCATGGTAAAATGCCAGCAAGGATGTCTTAAACACTTATCCTCATGAAATATAACCAGAGTGGAGGACTAATGAAGTGGTTCCCAAGAATTTGTTAATAAGGGAAAGATTGCCTTTTGAGTTTAAATGATTAAATCCACACTTTGTTCATAGTAATTTGACACTTGGATTTATACATTGGTGTGATTTTTGTTATCACTGATTTATCATCTCTATCATGTCTCTTTCTGCACTCCCTGCTCTAATGATTATGCTCTGTCAATCCTTTCTTTATTTTTATTTTGAAAATATTACATACATACAAAAAAGTATAGAAAAACCTATATGTATAAATTTAAGAATAATAATGAATATTCACATACCTATTCATGGACCAAGTGGTTGAACTTTACTATACCCCAGAATCCCTCTATGTATTCTTGCTGGATTGCATCCCCTTTCTACCTCCTAAAAGTAATTATTATCTAGAATTTGTGTTAATCATTCCTTTAATTTTCTTTATTGTTTTATTGTTTTTAACATCTAGCATATATCCCTAAAAATACATTGTTTAATTTCCCTGTTTTTGAACTTTATATAAAGGTAATCATTGTGTACGTGCCCTTCCACCGTGTTGGGGATTGAATCATGTCCTCCCAAGCGGCATGTTCAGGTCCCAAACCCTGATCCTGTGGGTGTGTACACATTGTAAATTGGATTACCTGAAGATGTTACTTCAGTTAAAGTGTGACCTAACTGAATCAGGTTGAACTTTAATCTGGATTACTGGAGTCCTTTATAAGCAGAATATAGTTCAGACAAAGAGAATGAGAAGCCAGAGAGAACAGCTAGAAGCTGGGAGTCAACAGAACTGGGAAGGGAAAGGAGATGCCACGAAGTGCATTGTCATGTGACAGAAAATCCAATGAGCCCCAAGATTGCCTGCCAGCCAGAACATACTGGCTGGGGAGGAAGCAAGCCTTCTAGCCTCTGAAACCATGAGCCAATAAATTCCTGTAGTTAAGCGAACTCATTGTTTTGTATTTGTTTTAGCAACTGGGAAACTAAAACATTTGGCCTGCTTTTATGACTTAACATTAAGTTTTTGAGCGTCATCCATATGGAAGCACATAGCTGTAGTTTATTAATTTTCATTGCTTTATAATAGTCCATTTTATGAATGTATTATAACAAAATACTTTCATTAATAACATAATTAATAATTTTTAACCTGACAGGCATTTGGGCTATTTCCTTTTTTTTTTTTTGCCATTACAAACAGTACTACTATAAAAATTTTTGCTCATGTCTCCTCATGCAAATGGGCAAGAGTATACCTAGATTATATATCTAGGACTAGAATTATTAGGTTGTAGGGGATACACATGTTCAAATATACTAGGTAATTAAAAATTGTTTTCTGAAGTGGATGTGCCATTTTACACTTCACCACAAAGGATAAAACTCACCATTGCTTTACACTGATGTCAAAACTGGATATTTAAATTTTTAGATTTATTTTTTTTCTGATCTGGTGATGTGAAATGATATTTTATTGGCATTTTAACTTAAATTTAAAAATTTTATTCCCTAGCTAATTAGGTAAACATCTTTATATAAGTTTATTGGCCATTATGACTTCCTTTTCTTTTTTTTTTTAAAGATTTTTAAAATTTATTTATTCATTTATCCCCCCCCTGCTGCTTGTGCTCACTGGGTCAGCCAACCACACCGTGCCGGCGGGCCTGCCCTCACCCGGAGGCCCCGGGAACCGAACCCGGGGCCTCCCATATGGTAAACGGAGCCCCACTGATTGAGCCACAGCCGCTTCCCTGACTTCCTTTTCTTTGAAGTTCCTTTTCATTATTTTTGCCCATTTCTCTATGGTTAGTTTGCCCTTAAAGAAATAAATTATGAGAATTCTTTATATATGTGTATGTACATATATGTTTACATAAAAGATAGATTGATAGATATAATTGGATACTAATCCTTCATTGATTATATGTATTTCAAATATTTTTCCCAGCTTTTGGTTTGTCTTTTTACTCTTTATGCTGTCTTTTTTTTTTTTTTTTTCATGAAATAGATTTTATTTCTTTAGCTTTGTGAGACTTTATTTTCACAACATTACATACCCATAATATAGGAAGACCTTTTAAAAATAGATACATTTACTTAATAAGGTAAATCTTAGGGTGATGCTAAAAATTGAGGCCTTGGGAACATTTGGTAAAAGTAATGGTTAACAGAGTTTGTATATATGATCATAATCAAAATGTAAAAAAATCCAAGAAACAGACTTTTTAATATCTCTGAACTCCTAATAAATTGCTTTTCTAAATGAACACGTTTCCTTGTGATATAATTATTTTGTTCTTTTAATTTTTATCCATCTTATAGACTCTGACAATTTCTCTGAACATGAATTTCAATGTAATATAGACATATTTTGTTTTATTGCACTTCATTTTGTGCTTTGCAAGTATTGTATTTTTTTACAAATTGAATGTTTATGGCAACCCTGCATCGAGCAAGTCTCTTGTCACCATTTTTCCAACAGCATGTGCTCATTTCATGTCTCTGTGTCACATTTTGGTAATTTTCTCAATGTTTCAAACTTTTTCCATATTATAACGTCTGTTATGGTGATCTGTGATCTTTGGTGTTACTATTTTAATTGTTTTGGGATGCCAGAAACTGCACTCAGATGACAGTGAACTTAATTGATGAATGTTGTGTGTGTTCTGACTGTTCCACCGACTGGCCATTCCTATCTGTCTCTCCCTCTCCTTGGGCTTCCCTTTTCCCTGAGACACAAATATATTGATATTAGGCCAATTAATAACCCTACAATGGTCTCTAAGTGTTCAGTGAAAGGGAAAATTGCTCATCTCTCACTTTAAATCAAAAGCTAGAAATGATCAAGCTTAGTGAAGAAGGCATGTCAAAAGCTGATATAGGCCGAAAACTAGGCCTGTTGCAGCAGTTAGCCAAATTGTGAATGCAAAGAAAAAGTTATTGAAAGAAATTAAAAGTACTACTCTAATGAACACATGAATGGTAAGAAAGTAAAACAGCCTTATTGTTAATATGGAGAAAATTTTAGTGGTCTGGATAGAAGGTTAAACCAGCCACATTTCCTTAAGCCAAAGCCTGATTCAGAGCAAGGCCCTAACTCTCTTCAATTCTATGAAGGCTGAAAGAGGTGAGGAAGCTGTAGAAGAAAAGTTTGAAGCTAGGAGAGGTTGGTTCATGAGAAAGAAAGAAATCATCTCCATAACATAAAAGTGCAAGGTGAAGCAGAAGCTGCAGCAAGTTATCCAGAAGATCTTGGTAAGATCGTTGTTGAAGGAGGCTACACTATACAACAGATTTTCAATGCAGACAAAACAACCTTCTATTGGAAGAAGATGCCATCTAGTGCTTTCATAGCTAGAGAAGAGAAGTCAATGACTGGCTTCAAAGCTTCAAAGGACAGGCTGACTCTCTTGTTAGGGGCTAATGCAGCTGGTGACTTTAAGTTGAAGCCAATGCTCATTTATAATTCTTAAAATCCTAAGGTTCTTAAGAATGATGCTAAATCTACTCTGCTTATGCTTTATAAGTGGGCCAAGAAGCCTGGATGACAGCACATCTGTTTACAACATAGTTTACTGAATATTTTAAGCCCACTGTTGAGACCTATTGCTCAGAAAAAAATGATTCTTTTCAAATTATTGCTGCTCATTGACAGTGCACCTGGTTACCCAAGAGCTCTGATGGAGATGTACAATGAGATTAATGTTGTTTTCATGCCTGCTAACACAGCATTCATTCTGTAGTCCATAGATCAAGGAATAATTTTGACTTTCAAGTCTTATTATTTAAGATATATATTCTGTAAGGATATAGCTGTTATAGATAGTGATTCCTCTGATGGGATCTGGGCAAAGTAAATTGAAAACCTTCTGGAAAGGTCAAAATATCAACATTGGGAAACGGATGTGGCTCAAGAGGTTCGGCGTCCGTCTACCATATGGAGAGACCGGGGTTCGATCCCCGGTACCTTCCGGTAAAAAAAAAAAAAAAAAAAAAAAATATATATATATATATATATCAACATTGACAGGAGTTTGGGAGGAGTTGATTCCAACCCTCATGGATAACTTTGAGGAGTTCAAGTCTTCAGTGGAGGAAGTGCATTGCCTAGTGAACATGGATACATTGCAGATGTGGTGGAAATAACAAAAGAACTAGCATTAGGAGTAGAGCCAGAAGATGTGACTGCATTGCTGCAATCTCATGGTAAACCTTTAACGGATGAGAATTGCTTCTTACGGATGTGCAAAGAAAGTGGTTTCTTGAGATGGAATCTACTCCTGGTGAAGATGCTGTGAACATTGTTCAAATGCCAAAAAAGGATTTAGAATATTACATAAATTTCACTGATAAAGTAGTGGCAGGGTTTGTGAGGATTGACTTGAATTTTGAAAGAAGTCCTGCTGTGGGTTAAAATGCTATCAAACAGCATTGCATGCTACAGAGAAATCTTTCATGAAAGTAAGGGTCAATTGATAAAGCAAACTTCATTGTTGTCTAACTTTAAGAAATTGCTACAGCCACCCCAACCTTCATTACTCACCACCCTGATCAATCAGCCACCAACTACATTGAGGCAAGACACTCAACCAACAAAAAGATAATGATTTGCTGAAGGCTCAGATATGGTTAGCGTGTTCTAGCAATAAAATATTTTTAAATTAAGGTATGTCCATTTTTTAGCTATAAAGGTATTGCAAACTTAATAGACTACAAAATAATGTAAACATAACTTTACTTGGACTGGGAAACCAGGAAATTAGTGTGACTTCCTTTTTTTGTGGTATTTGCTTTATTGTGGTGTTCTGGAACTGAACTGCAGTGTCTCTGAGGTATGCCTGTAATGTTTGAGTTACTTTCCTAGGCTCAGAGCAACGAAGTTTCCTGGTTTGCCTTGGCTATTTTTTTGTTTTTTTTCCCTTTAGAATAGGATGTGCTTGTTTGGCAGGTTTTCCTCCAGAACAAATAATGGAGAAATTTATTTCATTGATCATCAACTGATTTCAGGAAGATCCTAAATCACTTTCCCAAAATAGCAATTATGCCTGGCAAATTTTGTCCCACTAAATGGAAACTGAAAGTGAAATTATGGGAAAACTATGATAGATTGCTAGATGTTAATGTCTGCATTTAGTACGTCAACACTGACAATACTGAAAATCAAAAGTAAATTAGGGGCAGAGTGGGTGCAGCTCAGTGGTTGAGCACCTTCTTTGTATGTAGGAGGTCCTGCGTTCAATCCCTTGTAACTCCTTAAAAAAAAAAAAAGTAAATTAATAGGCTCTCATAAAAAAACTTATACTTTAGTAAGTATCAAGCATACAAACCATTAGGTAAGCTTTTAGAAAAATAAATTAGATGTACAAGTGTTTGTCTAAATGTTTACTCTTTTATTTTTATACTGAATGTTTAATAAAGTTGTTTGATGTAAAATTTTCCAGTTGTCATTTTGGAAGGTGTAACAGTGTGATATTGTTTATGAATTCCAAATATAGATATCAGATTATGTTTGTAAACTGGACTGTTCCTCTGGGCATATTAGATTGTATTAGGTTCAGAGGTTTCATTTTTACTTGATTAAATTAAGATTGGGGTTCTGATTCGGCCACATTAGTAGGACATTGAATCCCTGCCCCTTTGGTGGGTGGGGATGCACAGAGAAAATGACAAGGCAGAGGAGACAGTTGGAGTTTTGATGCTGGGGGCCCAGGAAGTAAATACACAGAGAAGCAGATACATGGACAAAGAGAGAAGGCTCCATTAGACATGGCAGAGGCCCTGGGAAGAGAGAGAGCCTGATAGTCTACAGCTGACCTTGTGTAGAGACTAGAGCAGCTCATCCCAGAAAGAAATGAGCCCTGGGGAGAGAGACGAGCCTTATACCACCCTACAGGTGAGATTGGAAGAAGCTGGGACCACAGAGCCTTAAGGGGAAGAAGGAAGGCTGAACACTCGCAGACATGCCCTACCATCTTGCTCCAACATGTGGCCAAAGACTTTGGATGAGAAAGTATCTCTTATTGTACCTTGAGTTGGACTCTTTAGGCCCTTGTGACTGTAAGCTTCTACTCCAAATAAGTACCCTTTATAAATGCCAACAGATTTCTGGTACTTTGCATCAGCACCCCTTTAGCTAACTAATATAGAAGGTCTTTATTTTTTATTTATTTATTATTTTTTTTTTTTTAAAGATTTTATTTATTTATTCATTTATCCCCCCCCCTGCTGCCTGCGTTCGCTGGGTCAGCCAACCATGCCGTGCGGGCGGGCCTGCCCCCACCAGGAGGCCCCGGGAACCGAACCCGGGGCCCCCCATATGGCAAACGGGAGCCCCACTGATTGAGCCACAGCCGCTTCCCTAGAAGGTCTTTATAATGAAGACAATTATTTCATCTCACAACAATCAGGTTGCTCAGTGATTATACTGAACCCTCACTCAAGGTGAAATTTCATTTTTCCTGAGACACAAGTTTCTATCTCTATTTCTCAGGTAAAATTTTTATTATTTTTGCAGTGCCTAGTGAACCTGGATACATTGCTAAATCTGATGGGTTACTTCCCACAGAATGCTGTGAAATTGTAAAAATGTGAGATGGTGTTCCTACTGACCTCAAATTGCTGGGATTGGGTTGTCTCTTTGGTCAAGGGACCTGATCAAGAGTATATCTTGACTATCTGAATGACCATGCCTATCATAACCCCTGGTTAGGGGCAGCTTGCTTTGTCATGTTTTTTGATGAATAAATATTCTTAGTTTTATTGTAGTCAGGTTTATCAATCTTTGTCTTTATGGGTTATCTTTTTTTGACTAGACTAAGAAATTTGGCACTATTCTGAGGTTATAAAATATTTCCATATTTTATCTTCCATAAACTTTATAGTTTTGTCCTTAATATTTGGGGTTCTAATCAACTTGGAATTGACTTTTTTTTACTACAAAGCTGGGTGTAAGGGTCCAGTTTCACTTTTCCCCCTTCATAGGAAACCAGTTTTCTCCACTCCATTTATAGACAAGTCCATATTTTCTCCACTGATTTGTAATGCTTTTCTCTGCCATATATCAAGAGTCCATGAACAAAGCCTCTTTATGGCCTCAATTCTTGTATCGAATTCTACATTATCTAAATTACTGTAGTTTATAACCAGTATGATTATTCTTGGATTATTGCACATAAATAAATTTTAGTATTGTTTTGTCAATTTTCACAAAATAAACTTATTGGGATTTTGATTGGAATTACCTTGAATCTGTAGATCCATTTAGGAAGAATTCACATCTTGATGATATTGACTCTCCCAATTTGTGAACATGGTATATTTCCTTTTTATGTGAATTTTCTTCAGTGTATTTCAATAACATTTATGATTCTCTCTTAAAAAAAACCTAACACTTCTTTAGTTAGAGTTATTCCTAAGCACTTTTAATGCTTTTTATTTTTGATAATTTTAATTTTGATACCTTTTATAGGTATCACTTTTAAAAGTTTCCTTTCTAACCATTGGAGAATAGAAATACAATTGGTTTTTAACTGTTTAAGAAACAGTTTTATTTCTTCTTTTACATCCTTTTATTATTATTATAAATCTTTATTTCTCTCTCTCTTTCTCTTTTTTCAACTGCCCTAGTTTGGATCTCCAGCACAAGTTTGAAAGGACGTTGTGATAGTGGATATTCTTGTATTCTTGTATTGGTTCCAATTTTTAAAAGAATGTTTCCAATATTTCACTATTAAGTATTGCATTTGCTGTAAGTTTAATCAAGTTAAGAAAATCCCTTCCTATTGTTAGGTTGCTAAGTTTTTAGAAATAATGAATAAATATTGAATATTTGATCAAATGCTCTCCCTACATCTGCTGAAATGTTCACATGATTTTCCTCTTTAGTCTGTTAATGTAGTGAATTACATCAATTGGTTTCCTAATGTTAAACTAATATCACATTTCTGGAATAAATCCAGTGTGGCAGATCATTTTCAGACAGTTGTTAAAGTGATCTTTATAAAAGTACAAATCAGATCATGTCACTCTCTGTTCAAAAGATTTCAGCATATTCTCAGTGTACTTAGAATGAAATTCAAACTCTTTTCATGGCTTTTATCATCTGACCTTGCCTTTCCCCAACATCATCTTGTACCATTCTTCTTGTTCACATTGGACTTGCTTTTCTTCTCTAACACATCAATCTAATTTCCACCTTAGTGCTCCGGCCATTTGCCTGTAATGCTGTAATGCTCAATTTTAAATCTTCATGTGACTGGCTTGTTCTGCTCATTCAACTGGGTTCAATTGTCACTTCCTTAGAAATATTTTCCCTAATGAGCCTTCTCTGATTGAGAGGGCCAAGCTCCTGTTTTGTTAGGAAGAGGGAGTGTGGGATTTCCCTGCTTGAAAAGAAAAGTTAATTTGACAGTAAAGGCCAAGAGCAAGTTTATAATAAATAGCCCCTTCAACTTCAAGTACACTCCTTTCCAATGCAACTTGCAAGCTACACTGAGGTTAAAGGATATTAGCATTGGAATGATCCATAAGGATTTTGTCAGTCATGCCTGCCATTCTTTAATAGTTTGGGAAATATTAATGGAAAATGGTTCTAGCTGATAGACTTTTTTAAAAAAGCCAACATTTAATCCTCAAGAAATCTTACATTCTATTTTATATAGAGACTCATAAAATTTTATATTTGGATATTACTCAGATACTATTTAATCCTTATGCAGATAAGGAAGATGATGCCCAGGGCTATTAAGTAATTTGTCCAAAGTCATTTAGGAAATGAGTGTCACAGTTAGGACAACTGCTTAGGTTTACTGACTCCTAGCCCAGTTCTTCCCCCTGCTCTTAAAAGCCATCATTTGAGGTAACTATTTGGTCACAGCAAGACTCCTTTCTCCATGCCTCTGCTTCTCTGATGAGAGATGATGAATCCAGGAATGGATATTTGACTCACTCCTGTCCAAGGAAATTCTGTCTCCAGGCTTTCAAAACTTGGACTCAGTCTTCTGTGTTGGTAGAGCCATGAACTATAGGGAACAATAGGTTGGGAACTAATGGCATCCAAGTTTCTCTCTTTGTGAGAAACCAGGCTATAGTGAAACAAAGGGAGGCCCATTTGCCTTGGGAGAGAAGCCGATCCTAGAGAAAGAGATTCAGAGCAATATCTGAGTCCTTGGCTCTAGGAGCCCAGCTGCACTTCTGCCTTCCCCATGAGTGGGCTACAAGGGAATCTCCAGGATCTTTTCATTCCTTCAGTACAAATAATTTGAGTTGTATTTCTATCAATACCACCAAAAACTACACATACTAAATACCTATGAGGTCATTAGAAATATTCTAAGTTTGTAAGTAGAGGCAAGTCAGTACTGAACCTCTACTATGTGCCAGGAACTGGACATAGATTATTTCTTACCCTAAAATCCTATGGTCTTTTCTTATCCATTTTTCAGATTAGGAAACTGAGGTTCAGAAAGAAACTATGGTAGGTTGGAAGGCTAGTAAGGACCTATGTTTGCTTTTGAATTCAGATGATCAAATTTGAAAGCCTGTATTCCTTCCCAGGAGTTATATTGCCTTAAAATTCAGTATGATCTATGTCTTGCTCCTCAAACAATGGTATGGAAATGAGCAGTGTTGGTGTCACCCAGGAGCTTGTTAGAAATGCAGTCTCAGCCCCCAGCTCAGGCCTCCTTAAACAGAATCTGCATTTTAACAAGATCTCCAGGTGATTTGTGTGCATATTAAAGACTTAGAAGCCCTGGTCTAATGGAAACCAAGGCCTTGGAGTCAGACCCAAGCTGAGTGGCTTTCACAATAACCTAACATTTTCAGAAACATTTCCCTTATTTGTAAATTGGATAAAATAATACCTATGTTTCTGAAGTGGTTGTGAGGATTATACAAAACAGGGTATGAAAGCCCCTAGTACAGTGCCTCATGTAGTAGACTTTTATTACAAGTTAGTGTCCTTCCTTTCCAGCATTAAATTATCAGATAGTATGGATGGGCATATACACAAAATGGTGCAGATAAGACTATGTGGGTACACCTTGAATAGGTATTTTCCCTGAACGGTATAATGATTGAAAGAGCAAAGAGTCAGGAGGAAGTGTAGTTGGACTTTTTTTTTTGTCATAATGGGTGTAGAAAATTGAGTTTACATAAGTGATGTTAATGGCAAAGAAACAATTGGAAGCTAACTGTCTGAATAAGGAAGACATATTATTAAAACAAAAATTAACTCCAGTATTTTTCAGAACTGGCAGAGAAGTGCAGGTTGAAAGGGGTAAAAAGATTCTAGGTCAGGAATGTAATATGAAGAATTTTTAGGAAAGAAGCTAATTATTTCTACTGCCTACTGATCTTAAGACTTAAATTGGATAATCTGACAACTCACAGGATGTACAGAAAAGAAATGTGATTATGATTACATTAACAGTATTTATTTTCTCTATTGTGATAGATCTACCCACAAGGAAGTATGTGGGTATATTCTAGCAATAGTACAAGCAAATAAAGTTATAATTAGTTTTTATTGTTTATTATTTTATTTATTTCATTTATTATTTATTATTAATTACAAAACATTAGTAACTTTTGTATATGCCATCATATAAGACAAAAAAAGAAAGAAAATGAAACAAAATATATATGCCAGAAATAATTACTTAAAAAACAGCTTTCATTCACTAAAGCAAAAACTACATTTGAACCTATTTTAGTAATAATAATAATATATCAAATAGTACCTTTGTTGAAGAACATCACCAACTATTATACAGGGGCATAAAAGACTGGAATCATTGTAGAGTGGCTGGAAAGACAATATTTTAAAATTTTCACTTCTCCCCAAATTAATTTATAGGTATGAGGCAATTTGAATTAAAATCCTAATGGTAATTTGACAATGTGATTCTAAAGTTCATCAGGAAATTTAAACCACAAAGAACAGGTAAGAAAAAAAGTAATGGACATACATTTTTAATTATTTTTATTTTTATCAAAGTAATATCTGCATAGTTTAAAGAGTCAAAACAATGTTGAAAGGCTTATATTAGTTATCTAGTGCTGTATAGCAAATTACCCAACCCTTAGTAGCTTAAAAAACAAACATTTATTGTCTCACACAGTCTGGTTAGGAATCTGGGTGATTCTGCTCAGTGTCCCTCATGAGGCTGTGTCGAGATGGCAGCCAGGGCTGTGGTCATCCCAGGCTTGACTGGGGCTGAAGGATCCATTTTCAAGGTCACTCATATGGCTATTGGTAGGAGACCTCAGTTCTTTGTCATGTGGTCCCCTTCAAAGGACAACTTGATTGAGGCAAGTGTCTTGAAAAGAATAAGTTGTAACTCTTTATGGATAGCTCTTTTAGTGGATTCACAGTCTTATCTTCTAGGGGCATGTATTTCCTTGAACAGTAACTAAGTTTTGTTTTTTTTTCTTGTCCCTAGTTTTGTTTAGCCTGGGGAAAGGAAAGTGTACTTGGTCTCGTAATCATTTAACCCTAAGGCAGAAAGTATGTTTGGATTCAATATTGTTTAACACAGGCACAGGAAATGATGTTAGTTTAGTTCTCAGATCTATGAAGGAAGTATAGGATATTTGCTGTATAGAGACACCTAGCAGGGACTAGTAACTGAGACTGGGGGTTACGGTGTGCCTCACAAAAGAGATGCTATATAGGGACTCAAAGGCTGAGTAAAATTTTTGTAAGTCAAACAATATCATAAGTAAACAGTGAACTAGGAGAGCTATTTTTTAATATACAGTAACAACGGGTTGCAATCTTAGGAGAGCTTACATAATTGACAACAGATTACTCATCAAAAGAAAAATAGATAAAGAACTAGATCAGACAATACTCAAAAAATAACTGCAAAAATTAAATAAAGAAATGAAAATGACAACCTACAATTTTATTGCATATCAAATTACAAAGAAAAAAATTATAATGTGCAGTATTGTATTGTTGTGTGAACAGTGAAATGACCACACCCAGTGCTAGTGGGAGTGTTGAGTGGGTTGGTGTGTTGGGAAGGCAATTTGACAAAATGTATTAAAAGTCTTGCAAGTGGTCAAAAGAGGATGACCCACTGATGTGTTCTTTTTATTGATGACTACCCTTTTGAGTCTTTGCTCTTGTAACTGAGACTTAGCCTGCAGTTGTGGGGTGCCTAAGGGTTGCCACCTGGGAGCCTCCTTGTTGCTCAAATGTGGCCTCTCTCTAAGCCAAACTCAGCATATGATTGCATTACCTTCCCCCCAATGTGGGACATGACTCCCGGGGATGAGCCTCCCTGGCAACGAGGCATTAATACCAAGTACCAACTGGCAACACAACTGGAAAAAGACCTTGAATTAAAGGGGGAAAAGGTAAAGACAAATGAGTTCAAGTGGCTAAGAGACTTCAAAGAGAGTCAGGAGATCATCCCAGAGTTAACTCTTATGCACACCTCAGTAGGAGCTCATAGAATATCTAAGTGCCTATCACCCCACACAGAGGGGCTCCTGAGGGCTCTGGAGACACCCAGGTCCTATATAAGTGGGGATAGACCCAGAGACTGATGCCTTATCAGTGGGCTCTATTTTGGAATCTGTGCTCCTGAGAGTGACAGAATTGGACTCAAATAAGTCCTCCCTGCACATGGTTCATCAGTCCCTTCTATTCAAACCTATATGTGATGCTGAAGTTCTTAGGTATATTTCCAGAGACTGGAGCCTCTGGCCTACCCATGTGCCAGGTGTGCGTGGAATCTTGGTGGAGCTGCAACTCCTACCCTACAGCTCAATGGACTCATCCAAGTCACCTGGCGAGGAGACAACGATGGGCAATGGCCATCCCAGGGAATGGAGAGGGCCTGCATCTGCAGGCAGGATCATCCCACCCACCATATCCATGGGATATAAGCCCTCTCTCACTTGGAGGTGGAGTGGACATCACCATCCCAGTCCCCTCAGGATTGGGGGAAGAACTATGGACTAGAGTGGACTTGATGGTATTTTGTTGTTCACATATGGTGATTCTAGCAATGGAAGAAATTATAACAATGAGGTGGAGCCAGTGGCCACTAGACACTTTTGGGGCAGGGAGGGGATGAGCAGTTGAAATACAGGGGCTTCTTTGGGATTTGGAGGTTGTCCTGAGTACCGTTGTGGCAACGGATGTAGGCCATTTTAAATCAGCACACACCACTCAGAACTGTGTGGGAGAGAGTGTTGTCTACGGTGTGAACTGTGGTCTATGGTTGGTGGCAAGGCCCCAGGATGTGTAAGTCCATTGAGGGTGATGGGCCTCACTTGTGGGAGATGTTTGTGTGGGATGTGGTGGGAGATGTGGGAGGTGGGCAACATGGGAATCCGTGTAATATTTTGGGTATCTAAGCACCTCTTAAAATATATTTATATATATACATAAATAACATTTTTGTAAGCAAATGCACATATATGCATATATATTTATATATCATTTTGCAAATGTTGGTATGTATTGTGAGAATTTTGATTTTTACCCACAATAAAAAATAAAAAATAAAAAAAATAAAAAAAGTCTTACAAGTGTGCAAATATTCTCGCTGTCCTGATTTTGTGATAATCAGAGTAATCTAAACATTCGCTATATTAGAAATCATGCATGTGTCCCCAGACCTAGTTTTTCTCCCTAGGTCTGGTTTTTGGAGTGCTGGTGATAAACTAAGCCTGATTTATTATATGACCATCCTGTATGGGAAAAGACTGTAACTTTAGGTATCTTTGGTCAACCTTGAGAGATATAACAGGGGGACAGATGTGGCTCAAATGGTTGGGCATCCATCTCCCATACAGAGGGACCTGGGTTCAATCCCGGGACCATGTGGTAAAAATTAAAAAAAAGAAAAATATAGAAGGTGCGTGGGCCAACAGGCCCCGTGAGCCATGCAGCAACATGATGATGTAACAGGAGAGTGACACAAGAGAGAGCCAAGGCGAGACATGCTGAAAAACCAGGAACTAAGGTGGCGCAGGTGGTAGGACGCCGCTCTCCCACATCGGAGATTCCGAGAATCAAATCCCACTGAAGACAGGAGGAGAGGGATGAGAGGAGAGGGCAGGAAATGGACAAGGAGAGTTGCCTGGCGAATGGACATGGAAACAGCAAAAATGGGGGGTGGTGGTGTAAAAATGGATAAAAATAAATAGATAAATCCTTGGAAAGGAAAGAGTGTAGGGGAATAAGATACGGACTATGGTTGGTGGTGGTACTTTGACAACTCTCTTTCATGATTTGTTAACAAATGCTTCACAGCAATGCAGGGTATTTGTGGTGGGGTGATGTGTGGGAGCCCTGTATGATGTTATGCATGTTTGTTTTGTAGGTTCATAATGTTTACTGAACACTTATAGTTTATGTATATTCATGTATGAATGATATACTTCAATAAATTGTTTATAAAAAAATGTCTTACAAGTGTTCATTCTCTTTGATCTAGTAATTTCATATTCTAATAATCTATTGTAAGAAAATTAACCAGAAATCCAGATTACGATATATGAACAAAGGTGATGAATAGGAGAGTAATGATTATTTTTGTGAAAAGTGGTGTAGCCGTTTGGCAGTTTGATGTAATTATGCATTCCAAAAATCTATATTAAATTATGCTTGTAAACTGATCTGTTAATCTGGGCATGATTAGGTTATGATTAGGGCATTAATTGAGCCATGTCAGTACAGCATCGAGCCCCACCCCTTGGTGGGTGGGGAAATCAAATATAAAAGGCATGGCAAGAACAGAGTTGAAGCAGTTTTTGATGTTGGAGTTTTGATGTTGGAGAGAAGGCCCCAGGAGAAGAGAAATGAGCCGTTTGCCTGATGGTCTACAGCTGATCTCGTGGAGGAACCAGAGTAGCTAAGCCTGGAGAGAAATGCAGCCCCAGGAAGAGAGAAACCCAAGAAGGCTGAACCCTGGCAAATGTTGGCAGCTGTCTTGCTCCAACACGTGGCAATGGACTTTGGTGAGAGAAGAAACTTAGGCCTTATGGGCCTGGTAACTGTGGACTTCTACCCCAAATAAATACCCTTTATAAAGACCAACTCATTTCTGGTATATCACATTAGCGCCCCTTTGGCTGACTAATACAAATGGGAAAGAACCTCAAAGTCCAACAATAAGTGAACATTAAATTGTACTGTGTACATTGGACGGAATATTATGGAGCCACTAAAAATGACATTTTCTAGGATTATTTATTGACAATATGGTCCATATAGAGCAAATCCAATTTCACTAAAAATGATTTTTACATGTGGAATAAAGCCTAAAAGGAAACAAGGCAAACCTAAAATGCATAGAACTATGGAAAGTAAAAATTTCTACTTTATATGTATTCTGAATTTTGTACATTAAGGATATATTATTTTTTCTTTTAATTTAAAATTTTCTTTACTGTAAAGTATGACACAGATATAGAACATGCTTAAAACAAATGTGTATTTACTGAATTCCTATAAGTTCTATTTCTTGACCACCACTCTGTACTCCTTCCAAGCCACCCTAGAAGTCCTCCATGTTCCTTCTCCTAATCACAACCATTATACACACCCCTGAAAAGTAACCATTATCCTGAATTTAATAATAATCAATTATTTGCTTTTCCTTATGTTTTATCACCCAAAATACATTCTTTTTTATTAAAAATTTTTTTTGAAGTGTATCATTCATATATGAACATATATAAGTTGTGAACTTACAAAACAAACATGCAAATCATCACACAGGGTTCCTATATATCACCCCATCACCAACACCTTGCATTGTTGTGAAACATTTATTACAAACTATGAAAGAGCATCACCAAAATATGACTGCTAACTATAACCAATATATTTTTCTCCCAACCCACCCTATTATTAACACCCTGTGTTATATTAATATTTGTTATAGTTCATGAGAGAACATTCTCATATTTTTTTCTGTTAACCACAGTCCTTCTTTCACCACAAGATTCCCCATGTTATAGTCCCATGCTTTGTACAATTCATTCAAAATGAACACTCAGTGCCTCTCATTTTCACCACAGAGTTGTGCTGTCATCCCCTCAGTCAATTTTAGGACATTTAATTACTCCAAAAGGAAAAATCCCTTACCCTCTTTTACCACCCCACCCCCATTGTTGTCCCTTGGAATTGATATAATACCTTCTTTGCCATTGCTGCAAAAAAATTACAATATTATTGTTAACTAGTCTGTAAATCACATTAGTTGTAATTTTCCCATGTATCACCATATTCTTAACACATTGTAAAAAAGAACCTTCTTATATTTGTACTATTAACCACAATCTTTATCCACCACTGAAATCACTCTGTCCAAACATACATTCTTAAACATTATAGTTCAGTCTTGTCAGTGTTTTAAAATCTTTTAAAACTTAAAAAAAACCTACTGATTCCCCCTTCATTCCCTCCCTCCCTTTTTCTGTGTAATTGAATTGTTGAACAAATTGGGTTTTGATCCTGTAGTCTGAATTTTGCTGACTGCATCACTTTAGTGTAGTGCAACATGTTCCTCTGCCCTCTGTATTTTTTTGCCAGCTGGCACTTGTAGTATGGTATTCTTTCATCAGGAGGCAGACAATGTTTGGTTGTCTTTGTTTTTGTGATATTAGCAACCACTGATATTCAAGGCCTATATCCGACAATTAGGGCTGCAAAAATAGTGATTTATAATTCAGTAATTCCTCCTTCATTTTTCAGCTGGAATTCATCTTTAAAGTGAAAACTTTTCCTCATCTACTATTTGACTACATAATGATATAGTTTGTGAAGGAAAGGCAGAGTAATGCATGCTTCTTTCCTTTTATTTACCAGTTTTCAAAATAATTTACTGGTTACCTATCATCTGCAAAGGTGACCAATAAGGTTTTGTTTTGTTTTGATGGTGTTATGAATGCATGGATTTAAGCATATTTGTTGTGTTTAACCAATTACAATAATTTTTATTGCTGCTCAGATTTTCTTGTCTTTGGTCAGTGGGAACATCTTCAAGTTGCTCTTGAGATCAGTGGCATGATCTAGTAGTATTTAATAGCTTCCTTGGCATCTAGCAGGACAAGAAGCGCCAGATCATATTGGCTATGTCCTATCTCAGAGCTACTATCAGCCATTTTGCAAAGATGCCCTGGTTTCTTTTAGTAGGGAATGTTATTTCAAGACAACCATATGTGAACCAAGAATGCTCCTTGCCACTGTGTGGGTCATTGTTTCTTGGCTTTTTTAGTGAACACTTCATGAGTTCATACTGACTCTTCCAATTCAAATTCAAGATCACAGTGTTTTTATTTAATTTATTATATATCTTACCTCTGTTTCTCTTTTCTTCCATACTGATAATTCTTGTTCTCAGGAATATGGGTTGATAAAATAAGAATATAATATAAATACTCATTTACTTTATTACACACACAATAGTCTCAATTAACAATATCAATATTATCACCATCAGTATGATTACTGAAAAATTTTCTTTTGCTAATCTCACCCCCTTATTTAATAATTGTACTGTAACTATATTATTAGAGCATTTAGCTCTAATAACCATCATTTAGTCTCAGTTCTACAAATAAAAATATATTTATTACTAACCATCAGTTTTTGTATTTATGCTTCTCTAATCATTTTATTTGTTTAAAGCTCTTTTTTTAGGTTTTCCAGGAAGAGTTTATGGGAACAATATTCCCTGGGTGTATGCATGTTAATAAGGTTTTTTTTTTTCTTTATATTTGAAAGTTAGTTTAACTGGATCACATTTTCATTCCTTGACTATATTAAGTGTTACTTCATTTTATTCTGGCACAAAGCACTAATGATAAAATCTAATGACAACAAATAGACCAAAAGATGATTTCCTTTTCAAAATTAAATCTTATAATTTTATTAGTATATGTCTTGGTTTTAGTAATTCTGGGTCACTTTTTCTTAGGTACACAGTGTGCCCTTTCAATATGAAGTTTCAATTAAAATGTTTTCATTTTAACTTCAGGAAACTTCCAGCATTCTTTCAATATCAATAGGGATGTTATTCTGCTCTTTATTGTCTTTTTAAAAATAATAACTTTGCATGGGATTAGACCTTTGTATTAGTCCTATTTCTGTTGTAATATATTTAAACAAACTTAGTGACTTAGCACACAAATTTATTCTCTTACAGTTCTAGAGGGCAGAAGTCTAAAATCAAAATGTTTCTACAACTGCATTCCTTCTGGCAGCTTCAGAGGAGAATCTTTTTCAGCTTCTAGAAGCTGCCTGCATTCCTTGGCTTATGGCCCCTTCCTTGCATCACCCCAATATCTTCCTTCTGCCATCACATCTCCTACTACGATTCTGACCCTCCTGACTCCCTCTTATAAGAATCTTTGTGATTACATTAAACTCACTAGGAAAACCCAGAATAATCTCCTCATTTCATGATCCTTAATTTAATCATGTCTTCAAAGTTCCTTTTACCATATAAGATAAATCCAAAGATTCTGGGAATTAGGACGTAGACATCGCTAGGTGACTATTACTAAGCCTGCCATAGCCTTAATCCTTTTCTATTGCTCACTTTTAAGTGACATTAGTTTTCCTGAAAATTTTGGAAGGGTGAGTGGTTTAGTATACTTTTCTAACTTCAGACCCTAGAGCTCTCTCTTCTCTTGTCCTCCTGTAGTGTTCAAAAATGGTGGTGTTTTCAATTCTGAGATATCCTGGCTCATTCCCATCTTCTCTTCTGTATCTTCTCTTTCTTTTTTCTCTATTATTTCTAACCTGCACCATTTGGAGTCTATTTCCACCAGTTTCTCCCCAGTTTGGAAAGGGAGTATGGATAAGTTAATTTTGAGAATTTAAGGGTCCCAAATTACTCCAGTCCCTTTAGGATTTACCATATCCTATTGTATGCACACACAATTAGAATGTGCAAAACTCCTCTCACTTTCAGCTACTATTCTCAAATTGGCACTCCAAGCTTTCTAGAGAGTCCCTGCTAGCTACTGGGGTATTCTTAGGTCTGTCAGTTGTTTTCCTTAGCTTTCTCCTGCAAAGTTGCTGATGTCATGCAGATATTGTAGCTATTAGGGGCTTGTTCCCATTCCCACCTATATTTTTGGGTTTTGGGAATACTTTGTTATAAGGATTGTCTATGGGCTTTTGGTTTTGCTATCTATTTGGTTCATTTTTAAAATCAGGATATTCAGAGATGTTAAAAAACTTCCGCTGTTGCCACCTTCCCACTATTCCACCATATAAACAAAAAAATTAAGTAAAAAATGTTAAACTGTTACTAAAATAACTGAGAAATTATTTTACTTGATTTGAAATTTTTGTTGTACTGCATTATTTTGATCGTAAAGAAAGGTAATGAAGAATTCTGTTGAAAAGCAGAGATTAGTAATGAGAGACAAAGAGATTTGTAGGCTTTCTCTGATGATTGCAAAAAAAGGAGTAGCTCTAGAAGATGTAATGCCTCATGGCCTGGGTATGAGAGTAAAGGATGTGGAGTCTCAAAGAATGATGCAAATTTCCATGCAAGATGGGCTCTGTCCTGATAAACTGTACCAGTCCATGAAGATGGACTAGTTTCTCTCCTTTCTGATTTTGAATTCAGTATGGAGATTTCTGGCTTAGATTCCCAAAGGCTCAAACTGAAAGCGTCTTAGAACCATTGTCTTAGTAAACAAACTAATACAAATGGAAATTTTCTTAGTATGGCATCTAGCATAATAAAAAATAATTATCCTCATTTTATTTATTTTATTTTAAAAACAGCATAATTTATTCTTTAAAGCAATTTTATAGACATGGGGAGTCTAGTTAATTTCATAGTAAGGTTGATTAAATTTGACACAAAGAGAATGGAGGTATTTACCAGAACATTAGGAGAGATATCAGCATTAAACAATAAGCTTATAATTTTTAAAAATCCATGAGAAAAAAAGTGATGTAAATTTAAGATTCTTTTCAGAAGTTTTAAAATTTCTATAAAACTTTTTGTCCCTTGGGAAGCGGCTGTGGCTCAATTAGTAGGGCTCCCGTTTACCATATGGGAGGCCCTGGGTTCGGTTCCCGGGGCCTCCTGGTGAAGGCAAGCCCGCCTGCACGGCATGGTTAGCTGACCCAGCGAGCACAAGCAGCAAGGGGGGTTAAATGAATAAATAAATAAAATCTTAAAAAAAAAAAAAACAAAAAACAAAAACTTTTTGTCCCAAGATTAAACATTTAACCATGGGACACAAAAGACACTGAACAAATTGCCTATTTAAAAACCCTCTCTTTTAAATGATAAAATCATCTCTGATCCATCTTGATCCACATGCTGGATGTGTAAGGGCAGATTCCTCTCAAGAGACTGAGCATTGTAATAGAAAGCATTGTCTTCATCTATTGCTTGGTATTCTGGTTCCATTTCAAATGGGAAGCCACTTTCCAAGCATGATCCAGAGCCAGAGCCTGATCAAGAATAGTCCTCAGAAAGAGGGAAGACATCATGATTGTTCTGGAAATTCGTCATTGAAAAAGGGTCAGTCCTTAGAGGAAGGATCCTGTTAGATTTGCCAGGAAGTAGATCGAACATTGTCCCCTTTCCTCAATGCAGTTGCAGAATTACTCTCTGAATTGCAGCGTACCCACTGGTACCTGCCTCTCCACATGGGATAACCTTGAACTGAAAATTCTCAAAACAGGAAGAGGGAGAGAGCCAGGATAAGCCTACTGTACTTGAGGAACCTCTGCATAGTGACAACATAGCTGACTCAGGCTCCAGCCGCCGCACATAAACTTCACGATTAGGAAACATAGCAGGGGTGCTCGCTGTCCCTTTCAGAAAAGGTTCCAAAACTTCAAATCCTGCCCAGAACACACATCACAATTTCCTTTCTCCAGCTTCTGTTCCTGTCCCTGCTCGTGCTGCCAAGGACCAGAGCTGAGGTGGGTCTCAGGATCCTGTCCTTCCAGAGGAAGAGGCTGGGTTTCTTAACACCAGGCAAAAGCAGACAGGGAAAGCTCAATTATCCTCAGTTTAATATGAGAGCTTCCTCCTGATACATTCTGAGAGTTTCCAACATAATAATTACCCTAGGGAAACAACAGTTCTAAGAAGTACAATTGTCAGGCATTGTAATCCTTATTATAGAGGAGGGGAAACAGAAATACCTCATTCATTCATTCATTTATTCCATGAACCATGGCAATACAAATAATTGGTTATGATATCTCAGTGATAAAACTCAAGGTGCAACACATTTTCTTTTCTTTTTTTTAATAATTGAAATTAGTTCTTCCTAATGACAGATAACTTAATTTAGTCAATCCTACATATACTTCTGCTTTCCGCAAATCTCTCCCAAAGTAATTTCTGGTTAAAACACAAACACTTCATTGTTCATTCCTAAATCCTGAGGATTTGGGGATGGTGATGCCCACTCTGCCTCTAATTGAGAGGGGGCTTAGATCCCATGGGGCAGATGGATAGAACTATCTTGCAGTTGCAGACTCTCTCTGTTCCTTGAGATGGGCATTGTCCATCATCACCTTGTTAGTTGTCCTGGGTGAGTTCAATGAACTGGAGAGTAGGTGTTGCAACTCTGCTGAGAATCAAGGCCCAACTGGCACATGGACGGACCAAAGATTTAAGTCTCTTAGACACACACGCATCGAGTATAGTACTAACTATAAGTTCAAATAGGAGGGGCAGAAGAGTATGAGGTTCTGAGGGGAGGAAGAGGGAAAAATAGGTGTAATATGGGGGCATTTTTGGGACACTGGAATTGTCCAGCATGATGTTGCAATGATGGATACAGGTCATTATATATTTTGTCATAACTTACAAAATTGCACAAAACAGAGTATAAACTCTAATGTAAACTATAATCCACAGTTAGTGGAAATGCTTCAATATATGTTCATCAATTGTAACAAATGTACACTAATGAAGGATGTGTGGAAAAGTGTGGGAGGGGGAGGGAGTGGAGCATATGAGGAATCCCCTATATTTTTAATGTAGCATTTATGTAATCTAAAGTTTCTTTTAAAAAAGTTAATTCATTAAAAAAACACAGTCACTTCAGAACAATTTACTTCTCCATTGTTCTTCTAAGGGTAGCCTATAAGGTTTTTTTGGGGGGGGGTTGGGGGGGCAGGTGGCAAGGGGAGGTATCTTGTTGTCAGGTACAAACACCCATTGACTTTGGCCTCAGAGGTTGGTGCCCACTTTTCCATTGCTTTCGAATCACTGATCTATGCAATCAGCTCCATCTTTCCTCATTCTCATTTCTCAGCCATTCAAACCTGTACATCCCTCTTCCAGTCCCTTTGAGTAACATGTAGTGCCATAAAATACTAAATAAAGAGTAGGTTTGGAGATATTGCTCTTGCTCTTCATGCTAATATGCTGCTCTCTGCTGGTGTACTGAGAGGGAATCTTAGGCCCTTGCTTGCTTTTCTGATCCACCCTGGGAATAAACCTCAGATCCCCTGGGTCTTCAGATCTTTAAATACACCTGGGGGTTCTAGTACTTCTATTTCCACTGCTTCTTTCAAGCTAATCCTGGGGATTGTGGGGTGAAGGCACAGGCCCTTCTTGGGGATGTACAATACCTCTGGGGTGAAAAAATTGGTTCCCCCCTTTATTGTCCAGCAGACTGCATTATTGTTTACAGTGAATCACCCTCCCTCCATCCCTGTAAGAAGATTATCATCCCTGCCCATTGCCACGTAATTTGCCAATAGAAGCCGTAGACTTCTCCCCATTCACTTTGGGTTTAGCCACGTGAAAGGCTTTGGCCAATAAGATGTTAATGAATGTGTCATGCCATTCATTAGAAGAAATTCTAAGCAGCAGTGCAAGTTTCTGTCAACTCTGTGGCTCTTCCCATCTACTACCAAACTGCCAAGTCCAAGCAAGAAATGAATTTTTGTGGCTTTGGGGTTATGTCTACAACAAAACTAATACACTGTTCGTGGCTTATTTATTCATTTAATTGTGTGTTCTTGTGTGATGGGAAAACACTGAATGGCAACCACACTCTTCTTTCTCCATCCTGGGGCTGGGTGGGGATAGATGCAGTTTAAAGGTTCTGTCGCAGCAGTTTAAAGTATTCTGGACATTTGAGAGCTCCACTCAGCCGCCTTAGCCGGCAATCAGCAAGATGTGGGGGGAGATGGAATGAAAATGGCTTGGCTTTCAAAGACGGAAGATGAAAGTTGGAAAAGCTCTGCCCGGTCTTCCGCTATGGATCAACTTTATAGGGTACGTGATAACAGCCCGTGGGTGTTGTCTGCGGGGACTGACGGTGGTGCATCCTCGGTTCTACCCGTGCCTTTGTTCTCCACCTCCGCTCGCCCCGGCTCCCTGCGCTCGCAGTTCCCGCATCTGATCCGCGCCGCGTCCCAGTGCGGAGAATGCGGAGAAGACGCCGCCGCCGCCACCGCCGCCGCGTGGCCTGCTCGGCTTGGCACATGCGCAGTAGCGACGCCGGTTCCGCGTCCTAAGTCTCCTCCTCCGCCACCTCCCGGTTCCGCAGTCACTTCCTGCAGCTGTTTCCTTCTGTGTCCGGTTGGACAGACTTTTGACAGTCAGTCTTCAGCTGTGGAGGAGTCTCGACAGGGACTAGCGGAGAAAGTTGCGCCGGGCAGAGGCGAAGTTGAGTCGGACCAAGGCGGGCTCACAGAGCGGGCGGCGGCGGACGTCCCGGGCGGAGGCGGAGCAGAGACTCCCGGCGCGTCCCGGGGGTTCCGGTAAGTGCGGGCGATTGGGAGCCTCGGGGGTATTTCTGACTTGCACTGGAGCGGCGGGGACTAGCGGTTCCTTTCTGATGCTTTCTCCATGCCCTCCACGTGACGGGGTTGCGGTGCTTTTATTTTTGTGTTTGTTTCAAGCATTTCACGTGTACCGGTTGGACCATCTCTGCGTGCAGCTGCCTTGGCCCTCTCACTGCCTCCTCCCCGTGGGTGTCGGGGGATTCCATCTTTCGTGGTGGTATCTTTAGGATACTGAAGTGTGTGTGTGTGTGTGTGTGTGCATGCACACCTTAGGAATGTAAGGTGTGTATGGGAGATGCTGAAGTTTATGCAGTCCTGATTTAAATGTGTAAACCGTTCCCTAGGATTAGGAACCATACCTAAGCCTGGAAAATATTCCCCAGTTCACCAAGGCCTTTTCTCTCACAGATTCATTCCTCCGTTCTTTTGATTCTTCCTTATATGACATACCTTGCCTCAGCTGAAAATTTTTCTGTTTTTTTTTCCCTTCTCATTTTTTTTGGCTGTGTTCTGATGACCTCTGAGTAATGCTCACCGCCTTCCCCTCATTTCCAGAATTCCCAGTTACAGACCTCTTATAGTTTACTGAGGTACCAGTAACCTGTTCCTTTATTCTGTTTTCTCTCCTTTGTAGGTTTCTCCAAATAAGAAAGTGATTGTCTTTAATGCAGTTTGTGAAGAGTAGGCCCAAGTCCAACCATGAAAATAAGTATTCTATGATAATTCATGTTCCTGAAGCAGGGTACATTGTGAAGCTCTGATTTTCTTTAATGCCCCCTCAAACCCTGCCAAACTAGGACGTTAACCATTATAAATCCTTTATTTATGCCACTTAAAGCATCTAATTCAATGACTTTTAAGATCTGAGGAATATTAATTTACATCAGCTTTCAAGTTAGTCTTTCTTACTCTAATGCAGCAATTGAACCCGTATGTTTTGGGTCTCTATATATTACACTGTTCATGCAGTCATTGAAGTTTTGGTTTTATTTATTTAAGATTTATATTTTGTGCCAATTTTGTTTGCAAGCAGAATAATAGCATGCAATTGTTACGTATAGATCCTTTTTGGGATTTGGCATTATCATTTTGATTGTTGCATATGCTAGAAGAAATCATTTTTGAATATCTAGTTCTTTAAAAATTATAATGATAAAATGAAATAATGGGTAAATCTGTACTTGTTAGCAAGTCTCTTCTTTTTTTTTAATTCAGGGGATTTTTACCACCTCTGGAAGAAGGTCTTTTGTACCTCTCTGCTTTGAGAAGGACCTTTATTTTGATGGAAACCTGTAGGTAAACTGGGGGAGACACAAGCGGTAGTGAGCTTTCATAAAACAAGTCCAGACATGTCTAGGCAGTTGATAGCATTTGGTTTTTTCTTTATATCTCTGACTTCCTTTATCCAGATGTTTTGATACTCTTCTCCATCTTCTCTTTTCTGAACTAGAAGCATGTTGTGGCAGTTTGGCATCACTATGGTGTGTGTAATCTTTAACATCATGAATTATTATTATAATTAGATAGTTAAACTTCTTACAAAAGTGCTCTTTGTCTTCTTAGTTTCCCCTTTTAAAGATGTCCATATTAGTCTTTGCTTTCTGGATGTGTTTGTTTGCTTTAATTAAGAGAAATAATATAATTGTAAATAACCTGACTTTTTAAATGTTCTAAATCCGTTTAGCTTTTCTTTATATTCCCAAAGATATGGGCAACATATTTCTGCTTAAGAATCAAATACTTTTTAAAATGTAAATATTATGATCATTGAACAGTATTGTTAAATGCTATTTCTAGTAATTTATGTCTTTTGCCCTTAACTACATTATTTTCCCATTTCACAGATTTCTGCTGCTGCCTCCAAACCCTGAATTTCATATAAAAGTTGTTACTTGATTACAACTTCTAGGCTCTGTGTACTTGTCAAATGTGGCAAAAGAGACATAATGTTACATGATTTACTTGGTTCATTTTAGTAAATCTATTATTGCTGTAAAACGTACACATTTCCATTGCAGATAGAATATTTCAGTTCAGTATTTAGCAGTTTAAAAAAAGCAGTATTCTGTTGACCAAGAAAAGAGGTTTTATTAATACTGAGCTTGTGGAGGGAATAGTGGATTTTGAAATAAGGATTTCGATTTGGGTTAATTAGAATCTTTGGAACTCGTAGTGTGTATTGTGGTTTATTTTGAAATAGGGTTAGAAGATGCCCTCTGGGTTGGAGGCAGAAGAGATCAATTATAAAGATTGAGAGCTAGTTGAAAATATTGTGTTTTTTCTGAAGGAAAGAAAATAGAGACTGATATTTAATAAGAAGGGGAAAAGAAAGAGCCTAAAGACTGAGGAACTGGAATTATATCGGACTGAGGGTAGTGTGATCCATTACCCCATTGGACATTTACTTGATACCTTATTTTATAGAGGTAATTTATCTCTAGAGGAAGAGAAAATATTTTGATTTTACAGGGGACTTATGAATACAGTCTAAGCCTATATGAGGTGGCGTCCTAAATGCAGGGGCCTATAGGGAGCAGGCAAGCAGGCTGAGTGGGGACTGAGGTGACCTGGAGAAGGCATTCCTGGCTACATAGGACAGTGCTTCTCAGCATGAGCTAATTGTTCCCCATGTAAGAATATAGGCCAAGTGTTGCCAGACCATCCTTTTATCAAGAGAAGCCAGGAATCACTCGGTTTTTAAATGTTGATATCTAATTCAATTAAAAAAAAATGAAAGCAAAACAAAACACTGTATATTCTAAACAGAGCATGGCTATGGCTACATGTGGCCTACGGGCTGTTTGCTTGCAACCTCTTGCTGTACAGAATTAGAATCATTGGTTCAATTCTTTACATATTACTAGTTGATTAGAAGGAACACTTTTTAATTGTCACGTTGTAACTCTGGGTTAGTCATTCCTAGAGTTCCTTGATATTTTTAGCTGGTTTTAGAAGTGCTTTAAGGATTCTGAGATGTGATACTCTTACTTTTTTTGATATAGTTTGTATAGAAAGATTAGTTTGAATGGAAAGGAAACATTTGCCAAGGTTCTTAGCTGATGATTTTGTACATAATTATAATCAAGAGTGTTTAAATGTCATTGTGCCTGAGGTAAGAGATCTAGTCTAGGTGACCTTTAATGTCCATTTCGGCCATGTGACTTTTAGATTTAATTAGCTATGGATGCAATGCTATTAATGTTGATGGGCCAGAGGGATAGCAGCTGGAGCTGTGCCAGACAAAATAAAGCCATATCTATACAGTCATTCTCAGTGGAAAGGCATTTTGTCATTGTGGATTAACAGGCAAGGAAAGTCAGCTAGGTGAAGCAAAAGGGAGGAAGTCCCAATGATGGGTTTGGAGAAGTAGAGGAAAGGGTCAAGTGGTGTGGTCATTTACTTGTTGTAATGCTATGTCTGAGGTTACATTTGTAAGTGAATATTTTTTTTTTTTTGCTGTTGCTTCAGATCTGAAGACTTGACTTCTCATACTCCACTGGATTATGCCCAAAGTTCTGCTATCCAATGATCCTCTTGCAACACGCTGGGCTTCTTCCACCTAAGCGGCCCTCATCTTCTCCTCCTATGTCAGTGGCTACTAGGTCTACAGGAACCTTGCAGCTTCCTCCACAGAAGCCTTTTGGGCAAGAGACTTCCTTGCCTCTGGCAGGGGAAGAAGAGTTACCTAAGGGAGGGGAGCAAGACTCTGCCCTGGAGGAGCTATGTAAGCCCCTCTACTGCAAACTCTGCAATGTCACCTTGAACTCAGCGCAGCAAGCCCAGGCTCATTATCAGGTAAGGGAAGAAAGGAAAATCAGGCATTTTAGTGGGAGGCACATTTTTGGGTGGTAAGCAGATAGTAGGCCTGGAATAATCAAAATGGTTTAGTGAACACCTAAGTATTAGTTTGTTTGATTAAAAGCATAATGTTCCTACTTTAAATGAAAACATTATTTTTCATGGAATGAAGTTGCAGAGAAGAACCTCCTACACTTAGCTGTGTGGCATTTGATAGCTTATGATTCTTTGTAGACAAATAAGAATGATCTATCCTGGTATTCAAGCCTGTCCTAAGGAGAACAAGTATTTGAAACATGGTGTATAAAACTCAATTCAGTGTCAAAATTATTTAGAAGAATTAGTTTTAAGAATATTCTCTTCTAGCTAATATAGTTTGTATCAGTTTAAGGTAATCTCTGATACAGTTTGTATCAATTTAAGGTAATCTACTTATGCTTCCCCTTTTTGACCTCTGACTCTCCCTGTATATCCTATCACTGCTAAAGAAAATACAGGTATCTTTCTATTGTGAGACAAAAATGACATTGGAGTATTGACCCTTATACCTCATTTATATTAGCCCATTAGTGTGAACTATATTTATTTTTTAAGTTTTAAAGCTTTTACCTCCATGCAGAATAGCCAATGGAAAGGACAACTTTAAAGAGTATTATTTCCTAAAGTGAAAAATTGAATTTTGGCCAAAAAGAGAAAGTACAGTATTTCTTTTTATTTCAGATTGTTGCCTGCATAAAATTACACAATTTATTTATTTTTTGGGGAGGAAAGGGACCTGAAAAATAATTGAGGCCAAACCCCACTGAATAGAAGGGCTGCCTTCTGGGTCGTGATTGATTTGACCATTTATATTCTTTATGAATACCTCCAGTAATGAGGCAGTATGGTAGAAAACTCACTGTTACAAAGTATCTCTTCTATTGTGCCACTTTGGCTTTCTCCAATTTAAACAGTTTTTATTTTCCCTGGGGGTAAGTTTATTTTATTTTTTAAAATTTTGAACTCAGGGACTAATAATTGTGCTACCTTGTGGTTGTTCATCACAAGTATTTTGATGGTGAATTTTCTCTGGGATTCAGGGGAAAACATAATATATTGCTTCTCTGGAGTTCCTTCTGGTTGGCTCTGGTTGCCCTCAAGTGCAGAGTTGAGCTAATCATATTCCTAGGATCTTGGCACATGTCATCATTGGTTCATAAAGGCTTCCTTCTGGTTTTATTTCACAGCTTTCTCTCTCTACCAGCCCCCACTCCCTGTCGCTCCAAGTGCCCCTCGCCCCCCCCACATGGTTTGATATAATCTTCCTTTTCCTGTCTTCCACATTCAAGCAGAGTCTGTTAGGATGGTCCATCTCAAACCCAAGCTTCTGTGTTAGCTTTCTTCTTCATTTTATTCTTATGGAAAGTTCAGTTTTATAGCCTAGGACTCAGCCCTTGGGCACAACCTTGAAAAATCAAGCCTGGGGTCTCAATTTTTGGGTTTTAATTGTATAAAGTAAAATTTCTAAAATCATAACCTTGGGAGCAAACCTGCGTGTATGCAATATGCATATACTCTTTCAAAAAGAGTTGTTTACCTTTATGAGGGAAAACTTGGATGAGGTATAATTTTAATATGCATGTGCATGGATTATACATATACCTTGTGTTTTTTTTTTTTTTCTTCCTCCTGGTATGGCTTTGTGACTCTCTAGATAGTGATGGATGCTTCTAGTTATACATAGAGAGAATTCAATTTGATGTAAAGTCACTGGCTGTTAAGGCTGAACTAGATAAGAAACAGAATCGACATTTATTAGTTTTTTCTTATATCACACATTTTTGTGTATTTCCTCTTAACTTAGTTGACAAGATTAGTAATTATACTTAATTCTAATTTCCTCAAGTGACACAGTGAATAGGTAAACTAGAAAATATAAGAAATGGGAAGTAAAAATTTAGGTAACTTCCTCAATAATAAGAATTTTAAGTAGAAAAATTGGAGAAGGGCAGCCTACTCAATTCTGATTAGCAGGAGTTCTAATTATATTGACCAATTTAAGAAGCTCCAAACCAGGTCAAGATAGGGAAAAGAAGATGCAAGTGGGTATTAAGAAAATATGTAGAATCTGATGGAAAATGAAAAGTTTGCGTGTAATGAAGCTTGTTTTTAAGAGTTTAGAAGCAACAATTTGTTGTAACAGTTATTTCTTAAAGAGAGAGACATTTCTTATAGAGAACCAAGGCAAAGCAAGGTAACTTATAAAAGCACAGAACAATTTCATTAGGGTAGCATAGAAGAAAGCTATTCTTGGCAGTGAAATCTGGATTTCAACAAGAAAGTAATGGTCAAGAAAAGAAAGTGTTAAAAAAAATAATAATAAAACAACAACAACAAAAAAATAAAAATAAAAAAAAAAAAGAAGAGAAAGTGTAGATCAAAGAGTAGCTTAGAGTAATAAATTGTCAGAGCATGAACAATGACCTAGAGGTAGGTGAACCAACAAAGAAGGAAAGCACAAAATGGTTAGCCTGAAAGATGTGCCAAAGGCTACACAAAGGAGGGTCCATAAATAAGCAGCCATAAAAGAAAGGCCACTGGAGAGAAGGGTAAGACCCATGAGTTAGGCCTACCACCAGGATAGGCAGAATGGCGATGATTGTAGCCTAGTAAAACATAGTGGTTTAGGATTAAATGAAATGATGGATGTTAAATTTTATTTCACCTCTAAAAATCTGCTTTGTAATTTTTAATATAGAGTGATACCAAGCTAGCTAATTCATTATTTTAGTATGTGTGAAATAAAAGAGGTTACTGGTAGCCTGTTTATAAGCTATAAACACATTTGTGTGAAGTGATAAATCACTGCGATGACATTACTCAAAACTATTTTGAGTAGATGCCATTGATGTCATTGAGTAGATGTCAGTTGATGCCATTGTTGAAATCACAAAGTTTCAAATTGCCAAGGGTATTGTAAACAACCATTGTTTTAGTTTGAGCAGTGTTACGCTAGAGTCTGTATCATGTTCTAGTAATTCAGGACATCAGTTGGAAAATGCTCAAAAAATACTTGCCTTTAAGCTCCCTACCATCTTTCCCTGACCTCCCCAGTGTTCTGAGCTGGAACTGCCGTAGAAATGATCCATGTGTATCTGTAGATACCATAGATTTAGTTTTATTTAGTTTATTTCCAGGATTTTTAAAACTGGTTAATCTGTTTCAAAGTACTCTTAACTATTATTTTGTTTTAAATTTAGGTTATCTATATTTGCAGTCTCAAAATTATGGCTTTGGTTCTAACTTAATTTAAAATCAAATCTTTGTAGAAAAAAACATGTCTTCCTTTTATTAAAATCTATCTACAGGCTGCAGCGTACTTAGAGCAAGTCTGGCATGGAATAACAACTCTTTCATCAGCATAAATGCCTAATGGAAGAATCACCTTTTGATGGAAGGTTTACTTTTATAATAGAAATAGAAAAGGCATAAAGCATGGATCAATTTTGCTAAGGCATGCACAGTTTAAAATAAAGTTGACTGGTTTATCTATAATTTGCATACCTTTTTGAAAAAGAGTTAAGTTACTCAAAGTGTATTTAAAAATTTTGTCTTAAACATAGATTTATGTTTGTAAACTTTAGTAGCCAAATAACAACCTACTGTATTAATTAGATAAACTTGAAAGAGAAACAGAACACAGGGGATTGTGAGAATAATGTTGTCTTAATTCATAATTCATAAAATGAAATTAAATGTTATCCCAAAATTTAAATATTTTTTTTTTAAAGTACTGATTTTTTTTTTTAAAGCTGTTTTATTGAGATGTATTCACATTAAAGTACTGATTTTTGACATGTTCATTTTAACATTCATAAGAGATTCAGCAAGCACTTATTCCTAAGCAATTGGGTTAAACTGAAAGGTCTGGTAGTATGATTGAAAGCACTTTTAAATTTGAGAATCACTTTTATACCTCACCGATTGGCTGAATTATTCCTTATGAGAAGCCTTCAAGATAACTTGGTATCTGGACCTAGTAGAGTATTTTCAGAGAAATGTATACCAGATTTGGGCAAGGAAGCCAAAGTTTTACTTATTTATACAAGTTCCTAAAGCAAGTTAGTAGGCAAGGTAGAAACAGCAGAAAGGTAGATGCGTACCTTGTTATTTTATGTCCTTCTAAAAGTACTAGGTGAAGTAAACTTTTGCTCAGAGACCCTAACATGTCTAAATAATAGAAATCAATTTCAATCAACCAGCCTAAGATAACATACACAATTCTCACAATCATGCAAAGGAGGCATAATTATCCCCACTTTACAGATGTTGAGTAGAGGGAGGTTAAGTATCTTGTCCAGAATCACAAGTGGCCAAGCCAGGATTCCAGCCCAAATCTGTCTGACACTAAAGGATGTATACTTTCCACCTGATGTATGAAGAGCATGAATTCACGCTAAATTTGAAGTGTATTTTGACCATTCTCAGTCCTACTGCAAATACATTTGATAAACAATCACTGGATTTTCTTCAGTGCTTTCTATTTTTGATCCATTGAAATGGGAGAAATTTGAAAACATAAAAGTTAGCTAAAATTAAGGTTGCTGATCATGTCATCCAAACATGGATGATGAATGTTAAAATGAACATGTCAAAATCAGTACTTTAAATTTTGGCATAACATCTAATTTCATTTTCTGAATTATGAATTAAGACCACTATATTACGCATCACAATCCTCTTTGTTATGTTTCTCTCTCTAATTTATCTAATTAATACAGTAGATTGTTATTTGGCTACTAAAGATTACAAACATAAATCTATATTTAAGACAAAGTTTTAAATTGTATTTTAAGAACTTAGCCCTTTTTCAAATAGATATGTAAATTAACAGATAAACCGGTCAACTTTATTTTAAACTGTGATGGCCTCAGAAAAATTGATCTATGCTTTTTACCTTTTCTATTTCTATTATAAAAGTAAATCTTCCATCAAAAAGTGATTCATGGGGAGTGGGTGTAGCTCAGTGGTTGAGCACCTGCTTCCCAGGTACAAGGTCTTGGGTTCAATCCCCAGTACCTCCTTTAAAAAAAAAAAAAAAAAGTGATTCATTTTGAGTTTTTGTATATTTGTGAAGTGTGGTAGTTTAGAGCTGTATGTACCCCAGGAAAACATGTTCTTAAACTTAATTCATTTCTGTGGGTATGACCCTATGTAAGTAGAATCTTTTGAAGAGATTACTTCAGTTAAGACCCAGAAGGGGTCTTAATCTTATTACTGGACTTACCTAGTAATAAGATTAAGTAGATTAAGATTAAGTAGAATGAAATTCAGACAGATTAAGTTGAATGAAAGATTAAGTAGAATGAAATTCAGACAGTGAGAGAAAGCCACAGGAAGAATTTGAAATGCAACGTGAGTCAAAGACCTAAAGATAAGAAACAGAACAATAAAAGCCCTAGAAATATAGAGAAACAGCTTCAGGATCTTCTGTTAGGCAATGGTTTTTTTAAGATTTTAGACCAAAAGCACAAGCAACAATAACAAAAATCCATAAATGGAACCTCATCAAAATTAAAAACTTTTGTGCATCAGAAGACTGTAAAATGACAGTCTACACAATGGGAGAGAATATTTGAAAACCACAAATCTGATAAGGGTTTTAATATCCAGACTATATAAAGAAATTCTACAACTCAACAATAAAAAGACAAACAACCCGATTAGAAAATGGGCAAAAGACTTGAATAGACATATCTCCAAAGAATATGTACAAATGGCCAATAAACACATGAAAGGATGCTCAATACCGTTAACCATTATGGAAATGCAAATCAAAACCCCAATGAGATACTATTTCACACCCACTAGAATGACTACTATTGAAAGAAAAAAAAAAAAAGGAAAATTACCTGTGTTGGAGAGGATGTGGAGAAATAGGAACACTCATTCATTTCTGGTGGGAATGTAAAATGGTGCAGCCACTATGTAAGACAGTTTGGCAGTTCCTCAGAAAGCTAATATAGAATTACCATATGACTTGATAATCGCTCTGCTAGGTGTATACCCAAAAGACTTGAAAGCAGGGACTTGAACAGATATTTGCACACCGATGTTCATAGCAGCATTATTCACAATTGCCAAAAGATAGACACAACCTAAGTGTTATCAACCAATGAATGGATAAACAAAATATGGTATACATACTGTGGAATATTACTTAGCCATGTGTTAGTCCTGACACATGCAACAACATGGGAAAAATATTGAAGATGTCATGTTGAGTAAAATAAACTAGGCACAATAGGACAGATATTGTAGGATCTCACTGATAAGAAATAATTAGAATAAAAAAATTCATACAGTCAATATTAGAATACAGGTTACCAGTAGATGGGGTGGGGGTAGGGAACAGGGAGTTAATGCGTTGGTTAGAGTTCTTGTTTGGGCTGGAAAAGTTTTGGCAATGGATGGTGGTGATGGTAGCACAACATTGTGAATGTAATTAACACTATTGAATTATATATTTTAGTGTGGTTAAAAGGGGGGAATTTTAGTGTGCATATAGGTTACAAGAATAAAAATTAAAAACAAAACCATAGGATTGTACAACACAGTGAACCCTAATGTAAACTATGAGCTCTAGTTGATAGTATAATATTGTCTCATCAGTTGTAACAAACGTAACACTATTGCAAAGTATTAATAATAGAGAAAACTATGTGGGAGGGAGGATATTAAAGGAATTCTGTTTTCTGCATGATTTTTCTGCAAATCTACATATTTTCTAATTTAAAAAGGTTAAAAAAAGGAAAAAACATGCTTATGTCTTCCATATAAATAAATATAATAACAGCAGCAATTCCCTTTACTTTAATTCAGGGGTTCTTAACCTTTTTTGTTCCATGGAATCCTTTGCCAGTCAGGTGAAAACCATGGACCCCTTACTAAGTCCACACTATACTGTGCATTATTTAATTTAATATACTTATTAAAATAAAATATACGTGAATATATCTCACCCACACCAACATGTCCCCACAAGAATAATGTTTTTTCAAATTTCAGTGCAAGCTCAAGAACCCCTGCTTTAATCCCTCTTTCTAGCAACTGTTCTCCTTTTTTTTCTCCTGTCCTTAGCATTCTGCAGAGTATAATTGTTCTCTTCAGGTCTTCATTTCCCATTCACTCTCCAGCTCAAGGCAATCAGGTTCTCATTCCAGTATTCTACCGAAATGGTGTTTTCCAAGGTCACCAGTGACCTTACCGGTCAAATCTAGCCCTTTCTTACTTGACTACTTTATAGCATTTGCTGCTAGTAAAAATTTCCCTCTTAAAAGGTTAAAAAAATATTTTTACTCAAAATGATGCCTGAAGAACACAGGGCTTTTAATGAATAGCAGTAATCATTTGCTCTCCCTTCCCCACCCATGGCCCACCTATTCATTCTTTTTCTCCGTTCTTTTTACCTCCAACTTGGGTTGGCTACTTTGACATTGTTAAGGTTGATCATATTTTTGTCTATTGTATAATTAAATGAAGTTTTCCATGCTGTGCCTGTGGGGATTCCAGTTGTTGAAAATTGATATTCAGCTTTTGCATTATTACGATTAGGGAAATGTTCTCTTCAGAGATGTTTCCTTATCTGTGTTTCTGATCTCATGATCCCATGCTAATCAAAAGAAATGTTCAAACTGATAATCCTTTCTTGGATACAACCAATTGCTTAGAATCAAGCCCTTTTTAGTTTGCTTCATATTTCGATTATAATTTTTTTTTTCAATTAAATAAATACAACTTACAAAAGGGTTGAAGGTAAATTTTTTTTTTTTTACTTTATTTTGTACATTTAATAATTGAAAATATAAACAATTAAAAACTAAAAAAGTAAACGCAGGAATAAATATATACATTTCTCAATTAAATGTAATGGATACATATAAATTTTTTCTTGAATCAAACAATGTGTTACACAATATATTTGGTTCATAGTAACGCATTCATACAGTATTTGTCCTTTTGTGTCTGGCTTGCTTTGCTCAACATGATGTCCTCCAGGTTCATCCATGTTGTCATATGCTTTACGACTTCATTTCTTCTTATAGCTGCATAATATTCCATCATGTGAATAGACCACAGTTGGTTTTCTGTTGATGGACACCTGGGTTGTTTCCAGCTTTTGGCAATGGTGAATAATGTGGCTATGAACATCGGTGTGCAGATGTCTGTTCGTGTTACTGCTCTCAGTTCGTCTGGGTATATACCCAGTAGTGGTATTGCAGGGTTACATGGCAAGTCTATATTCAACTTCTTTAGGAACTGCCAAACAGTCCTCTATAGTGGTTGTACCATCCTGCATTCCCACCAACAGTGAAGAAGTGTTCCTATCTCTCCACATCCTCTCCAACACTTGTAGTTCTCTGTCTTTTTAATAGTGGCTATTCTGATATGTGTGAAATGATATCTCATTGTAGTTTTGATTTGCATTTCCCTAATCATGAGTGATGTTGAGCATTTCTTCATGTGATTTTTGCCATTTGTATTTCTTCTTCAGAGAAATGTCTATTCAAATCTTTGGCCCATTTTTTAATTGGATCATTTGTCTTTTTATTGTTGAGTTGTAACATCTCTTTATATATCCTGGATATTAAACCCTTATCAGATATGTGATTTCCAAATATTTTTTCTCGTTGAATTGGCTGCCTTTTCACCCTTCTGACAAAGTCCTGTGAGGTGCAAAAGTGTTGAATTTGAGGAGGTCTCATTTATCTACTTTTTCTTTTGTTGCACGTGCTTTGGGTGTAAGGTCCAAGAAACCACCACCTACTACAATGTCTTGAAGATGTTTCCCTACATTTTCTTCTAGTAGTTTTATGGTCCTGGCTTTTATATTTAGATCTTTTATCCATTTTGAGTTGATTCTTGTATAGGGGGTGAGATAGGGGTTCTCTTTCACACTTTTGGTTATATATATCCAGTTCTCCCAACACCATTTGTTGAAGAGACTTTTTTCCCATTAGCGTGGGCTTGTTAGGTTTGTCAAAAACCAGTTGACTGTATAGGTGATGATATATTTCTGGATTCTCAATTCTATTCCACTGATTGATGTGTCTATCTTTATGCCAGTACCATGCTGTTTTGACCACTGTAGCTTTGTAATATGTTTCAAGGTCAGCAGTGAAATTCCTCCCACATTGCTCTTCTTTTTTAGAATACTCTTGGCTATTCGGGTGCACTTACCCTTCCAGACGAATTTGGTAATTGCCTTCTCTAATTCTGTAAAGTAAGCTATTGGGATTTTGATTGGTATTGCATTGAATCTATAAATCAGTTTGGGCAAGATTGACATCTTCACAATATTTATTCTTCCAATCCTTGAACACGGAATGTCTTTCCATTTGTTTAGGTCTTTTTAAATTTCTTTTAGCACTGTTTTGTAGTTTTCTGCATATAGGTCCTGTACTTCCTTGGTTAAATTAACTCCTAGGTATTAGAGTCTTTTTGTTGCTATTGAAAATGGAATTTTCCTCCTGATTTCCTCCTCAGATTGTTCAGTACTGGTGTACAAAAACATTACTGATTTTTGTGTGTTGATCTTATATCCTCCCACTTTGCTGAACTCATTTATTAGTTCAAGTAGCTTTGTTGTGGATACTTCAGGATTTTCTAAATACAGGATCATGTCATCCGCAAACAGTGAGAGTTTTACTTCCTCTTTTCCTATTTGGATGCCTTTAATTTTTTTGTCTTGTCTAATTGTCCTAGGTAGACCTTCTAGTACAATGTTGAATAACAATGGTGACAGTGGGCATCCTTGTCTTGTTCCCAATCTTAGAGGGAAAGCTTTCAACCTTTCCCCATTGAGTATGATGTTGTTGTGGGTTTTTCACATATGCCTTTTATCATATTGAGGAATTTTCCTTTTATTCCTATCTTTTGAAGTATTTTTATCAAAAAAGGACTTGGAATTTGTTGAATGCGTTTTCTGCATCTATTGAGATGATCATCTGGTTTTTTTTCCTTCAATTTGCTAATGTGGTGTATTACATTGACTGATTTTCTTATGTTGAACCAGCCTTGTATACCAGGAATAAATCCCACTTGGTCGTGATGTATAAGTGTTTTGATATGCTGTTGGATTCGATTTGCAAGTATTTTGTTGAGAATTTTTGCATGTATGTTCATCAGAGAGATTGGTTTGTAATTTTCTTTTCTTGTGGAATCTTTATCTGGCTTTGGTATTAGGGTGATGTTGGCTTCAAAAATGTGTTGGGTAATTTTCCGTCCTCTTCAATTTTTTGGAAGAGTTTAAACAGGATTGGTGTTATTTCTTTTGAATTGCTTGGTAGAATTCACCTGTGAAGCCATCTGGTCCTGGACTTTTCTTTGCTGGGAGATTTTTGGTGACGGATTCAATCTCCTTAATTGTGATTGGTTTGTTAAGTTCTTGTATTTCTTGTAGCGCCAGTGTAGGTTGGTTATGTGTTTCTAGAAATTTGTCCATTTCGTCTAGGTTGTCTAGTTTGTTGGCATATAGTTTCTCATAATATCCTCTTATGATTCTTTTTATTTTGTGAGGTCATTTGTAATTTCCCCCCTTTCATTTCTGGTTGTATTTATTTGCATCTTCTTTTTTTCTTTGTCAGTCTAGCGAGGGGTTTGTCAATTTTATTGATCTTCTCAAAGAACCAGCTTTTGGTTTTGTTGATTTTCTCTATTGTGTTTCTGTTCTCATTTATTTCTACTCTAATCTTTATTATTTCTTTCCTTCTTTTTGCTTTGGGTTTGGTTTGCTGTTCTTTTTCTAGTTTCTCAAGTTGTTCAGTTAAATCTTTGAGTTTAGCTCTTTCTTGTTTTTTAATATAGGCATTTAGGGCTATAAATTTCCCTCTCAAGACTGCCTTCGCTTTATCCCATAAGTTTTGAAATGTGTTCTCATTTTCATTTGTCCCAATATATTTACTGATTTCACTTGCAGTTTCTTCTTTGACCCACCGAATATTTAGGAGTGCGTTGTTCAGTCTCCACACATTTGCAAATTTACTTTTTTCCTGTCTGTTATTGATTTCCAGTTTCATTCCCTTATGATCTGAGAAGGTGCTTTGTATAATTTCAGTCTTTTTATATTTATTGAGATCTGTATTGTGACCTAACATGTGGTCTATCCTGGAGAAAGATCCATGGGCACTTGAGAAGAATGTGTAACCTGCTGAGTTTGGATGCAGTGTTCTGTATATGTCTGTTAGGTTAACTTGTTTATAATATTGTTTAAGTTCTCTCTGTTCCTTGTTGATCTTCTGTCTAGTTGTTCTATCTCATGATATGAGTAGGGTGTTGAAGTCTCCAACGATTATTGTAGAAATGTCTATTTCTCCCTTCAGTTTTGCCAGAGTTTGTCTCATATATTTTGGGGCACCCTGGGTAGGTGCGTAGATATTTATGACTGTTACATCCTCCTGGTGAATCGTCCCTTTTATTAATATATAATGACCTTCTGTATCTCTTACAACTTTTTTGCATTTAAATTCTGTTTTGTCTGATATTAGTATAGCTACCCCTGCTCTTTCCTGGTTACTATTCATGTGGAGTACCTTTTTCCAACCTTTCTCTTTCAGCTGGTTTGTATCCCTGGGTCTAAGATGAGTTTCTTGCAAGCAGCATATGGATGGCTCATGTTTTTTTATCCATCCTCTCATCCTGTATCTTTTGATTGGGGAGTTTAATCCATTCACATTCAATGATATTACTGTAAATGCACTATTTACTTCCTCCATTTTATTCTTCGGTTTTCATATGTCTTCTTGTTTTTGTCTCTCTTTTTACTCTTTTGGTTATTCTTTCTGCTATCCTTTCTTCTATACTCTCCTCCAAGCCTCTCTCTTCTGTCTTTTTCTTTCAGGTTCTAAGACTTCCTTTAATATTTCCTACAAAGGTGGGTTCTTTTTTGCAAACTCTCTTAGTTTCTGTTTGTTTGTGAATACTTTATACTTACCTTCACATTTGAAGGACAGTTTTGCTGGATAAAGAATTCTCAGTTGGCAGTTTTTTTCTTTCAGTTTCTTAATTGTATCTTACCACTGTCTTTTCACCTCCATGATTTCTGAAGATAAATCTGCACTAACTCTTACTGGATGTGCCTTGAACGTGATCATTTGCTCCTCTCTTGCTGCTCTAAGAATTTTCTCTTTATCTTTGACATTTGACATTCTGAGTAGTATGTGTCATGGCTTATGTCTATTTGGATTTATTCTGATTGGGGTCCGGTATGCTTCTTGGACATGTAAGTTTATTTCTTTTGTGAGAGTTGGGAAATTTTCAGCTGTTATTTCCTCAAACGCTCTTTCTGTCCCTTTTCCCCTCTCTTCCCCTTTTGGAACTCCCATGACACGTATGTTCTTGCGTTTTGCGTTGTCATTCAACTCTCTGAGCCCCTGCTCAATTTTTTCCAATCTTTTCTGTCTCTGTTCTTTTCTCTCTTCAATTTTAGCTGCTCAGTCTTCAGTATCACTTATTCTTTCTTCTATCATTTCCAGTCTGCTCTTGTATACCTCAAATGTGTTTTTGACTTCACCTATTGTGTCTTTCATTCCCATGAACTCCGTTACTTTCCTGTTGAGGATTTCAAATTCTTCTTTGCATTAGCTCCATGTCTTCTTGATGTCATTTATCTCTTTAACTGTATTATCTTTCATCTCATTAATTTGGTTTTGGAAATTTGTGGTCATCTTGCCAATTAGTTCTCTCAAATTCTGCATCTCTTCTGGGACTTTGATGTATTCTTTTTCTTGGGCCATGACTTCTATTTCTTAGTATGGCTCATAATTTTTTGCTGGTTTTTAGGCCTCTGATTAGGATGTATTTTACTCAGATGCTCCATCTTTTTCTTTTTTATAAGGATTTTGTGACAGCAGGCTGTGAGTTACCACAGCTCTTTGATTTTTGGCTCGACCTGGATATTTAGGATTGTCCTGCTGGTTGCTCAAAACTGGGCACTGGATCCAGTAATTGGTAGTAAAGTCACATCCTAGGGCCTTGGGCAGGGATGCTATAGAGGCCAGGAAAAGCCTCTCCTACTTATTTTTAATTTTCTTATGTGCACTTCCTTTGTCTGCTAGGAGATGGCTCTCTGGCAGCTGTCAATCAATGCCTGTTAGGAGTGTATTTGTTGTGATACAGACCAGATCAATGTGATAGAGCTTCCTGTCTGGAGGCTAAGAGTCTTGTAATTCAAACTTTCTGAGACAGTTCTCCAGTCTTTTCTGGTAGACACTCCCTTTTCCCAGCTAGGAAATGTTTCCATTCTCTGCTGAGTCCACAAGAATCATACCCTATTAGTACGGAGGAGATTGGAGGTTTGTATATCTTTAGCCCCTTGCAGGCTCCAAGGCAAAGGGTGGCGTAGCCCCACCCGGCCTGGAAGGGCTCTGGGGACAGGGCAGACCAAACCTGAAAGTCAAAAGCTGAGTCAGCCTGAGTCAGCCCCAGGCTCTCTCTCCCCTCTCCTGTGGAATTAGTCCAGGCTAGAAGAGAGAGAGATTGCAAGGGTTGGATATTTCTCCAGTCCTTTGCTGGCTCCCAGGGCAAACCACCATATGGTCTTACCTGGCCTGGCACCACAGCCCAAATTTGTGAGCCTTAGCCTGTGTCCCTCTTTCTCCCCTTTCCTGGGGTGGTAGATCCCTGGATCCCCCTTTGTCTGTAATCGCAGGCCCAGAGGCCCGAGAATTCTAAAGAGTCTTTAATGTGGGGGAGGGTGCTGGCAGCAGCAGTTGCTGCTGGTTCCAACTCACGGTTCTGTCGTTGTGATTTCCCTCTTTTGTCTCTCTCTTCTTCGTGGTGTGCAGCCTTCACATGATGTCCTAAACCCTAGCATATCTTTTTCGGGGCTTTTTAAGCTATTTTTCTGGAGACGAGATTCCCCTGTCTTACTCGTCCACCATCTTCCCGGAAGTCCTGGATTATAATTTTGAAGTAGCTTTTTTATCCCTGGAGTTTCTGACACTTTTTATTTTGATCAAAGAAGGAGAAGAATCTTAGGCTTTTTTTAAAAAAAGAAAACATCTACTGGCTTCTTAATCTTTCTTTTATTGATTACAATCCATTTTGTTCATTTTTGTGAGACCCATTAATTTCCTCTTCTAAACTGAAAAAAGTGTCATGGCTTCAATGTATAGCTTTTTTTTTTTTTTTTTTTTTTTTTTAATCTAGTGTTTCTAATTGCTTTTTTCTTTTCCCCTTTTTTTGTTACATACTGTTTCTTTCTCATGTACTCATTTTCCCCCAAAATCTTAATCCTCTTATCCTAGATCCCTCCATCTTCTTGCTCCAGCTGGTTGCCTCTGGGTTTGCTGCACAGCTGTCAACTTTGGACTTCCCTTCATTAGTCTTAGGGTTGGAGCCACTATTTTCTAAATTCCTTGTTTTCTTTATATTTTTTAAGCTTGTTTTGTTGGAGGACATCCTTACATTACTTGAAGGAAGAAAGAATAAATATAAATATGTATTACCACACATCTTTCTAGTTAAATAAAATGAAGGAGTAAAGGGAAATAACTTTTTCTGTGCCCTTATCTGTCTAAACTGCCTGCATTGTGCCTTCACATTTGATTGATAGTTTAGTTCCAGGTTGAAAATTGTTTTCCTCAGAATATTAAAGGCTGTACTCCATTGTTTTGTTATCATCCAGTGTTGCTGAAGAGAAAGTTTATTCTGATTCTTATTATTTTTTTTTTTTTTTTTTTTTCCATAGACCCTTTTAGGCTTTCCTTTTTATTCTTGGTGTCTTCGATTTCACAATGGTGGATGTGTCTGAGTCTGGGTCAGAGTTAGTAGATCCTTTCAATTTGCATGCTCTTATTTCTCTTGAGCTCTGGGGGAGTTCTTTGATATTATTTCTTTGATAATTCTCTCCTTTATACTTTCTCTCTTTCTAGAAAACCTATTAGTCCTATCCTGAACCTGCAGAATTGATTCTTTGTATTGCTTATTATTTCTCTCTTTTATCATTCCTTTATTTCTTTATTTTAATTTCAGAGAGGGGACTTTGAATTCTACATTGATTTTTTATTATTTCCACAGTCATATTTTTTTATTTTGAAAGATCTCTTGATTTTTCATTGTTCCCTTTCATAGCATTTGTTTTATAGGGGATTAGTTATCATGAAATCATGGACTTTAAAGTCAGATGACTTGTTTTCAAGTTGTAACCTTACTACTTACTAGATGAATAATGTTGGAAACATTTCCTAACCTCTGTGCCTGATGATGATGATGATGATGATGATGATAATGATACCTGCAAGTTAGTACATTTAAGGCATTTGGAAACATGCTTAGCAACTGACATCGTCCTCAGTTTTGTTAAGTGGTCTTAGGGTGCAGTGGAGCATGGTGGCATAGGCTCTGGAACCAGATTGTCCCCAGCTCTGTCACTTACTAGTGGCTTTGGCTAAGTTTTATTTTTATTTTAACTTTTTAGTTTGAATAATTTTAGGCTTACAAAATGATTCCAAAAGTAGTACAGAGAATTCTGGTAACCCCTTCATCCAGATTCTCCAAATGTTAACATTTTACATAACTAGAGTATATAAAAATGAGGACATTAACACTGATACAATAATGTTATATAACCTACAAACTTTTTACATTTCACCAGTTGTTCACTAATGCCCTTTTTCTAGGACCCAATCCATGATAAAATGTTGTGGGAAGTTGTCACATCTCCTTTAATCTGGACAGGTGCTTAGTTTTTCTTTGCCTCTTCCAATCATGTGATTTTTAAAGAGTTGTTTTGAAGAATGTCCCCAGTTTAGACTTGGTTGATGGTTTCTTATGATTAAATTCGAGTTATACATTTGTTGGCGAGAATACCACAGGTAAGGTTGTATTCTCAGTGTGTATTTTCAGGAAACACATAATGTGAATATGCTGCTTACTGGTGCTGTTAACTTTGATCACTTGGTTAAGGTGGTACCTGCCAGGGTTCTCCTTTTTAAAGTTACAATTTTTCCTTTTGTGTTTAATAAGTATCATGTGGGGAGATTTTTTTAAGACTGAATATTTAATTTCTCATCATACTTTTGCTCAGTAATTTCAGCATCCTCTGATGATTCTTGCCTGCAATGATTATTACTGTGGTGTTTGCCAAGTGGTGATTTTTCTGTTTTAATTATTCCTTCTACATTTATTAGTTAGAATTTTTCTTTAAAAACCCTATATTTTTCTTGTGCTCATATTATATCACTGGATTTATGATTTCTTATTTTATTGTGTGGCTATAATCTATTGCTATCATATATTTTTTTATTTGCTTATTTATTTATCATTATTTGATGTTTAAATTGTCCCAGATTTGGCCAGTGGCAGGCTCTTCAAGCTGGTGCTCGTGTCCTTTTGACATACCACCGTCATTTTTTGTATATTTCCTTACTTTCTGGTAATGTAAGATATTCCAGGCCCACTTATATTTTCCCTGGGCAACCATTTCTTGAAGCAGCATGTTTTCTTTTATTGGGGATAGTATTTAGAAACTGAAATCTAGATGCTGGGTGTGTTCTTTGGTACTGGGGTGTTATTGCTACTAGAGCCAGTAGCATGTATCTATGTATACACACATATATATCTGTCTAACCGTGCACATATTGAAAACTGAGTTTGCAGTGATATCTCCAACTCTAGTATACCACCACAGTGTTCATTCTTGCTTTCCATCTTTCCTTATGTTTAACTTATTTCTTTGATAGTGAGAAACTTGGAATTTCGTTATCCACAAAATCAACGGATACACACACACATACACTCACACTATTAGAATACACATAGAGTAATTTGGGAATTGATAATCCATAGCCCTGTGAAAATCAAACATAGTAACCGGAGAATGTTTGTGTACTGTCTTTTTGTCTTTGGCTTTATGATGTTTAGTCAAAATACTGTTTCCAACATGATTTATGATAGTTTTTTTCTCCCCTTCCCACTCAGTATGGTTATATTATTCATTTTTTTCATTTGTTAGGGTTATTTGTTTCTGTTTGTATTTCATTTGGGTTCTCCCCCATCCTTTTTTCTTTTTTTTAAGGAGGTACTGGGCATTGAACCCAGGACCTCATATTTGGGAAGCAGGTGCTCAACCACTGAGCTACATCTGCTTCCTAATGAGAGTTGTTTTTTTCATTTGTTTGTTTGTTTGTTTTTAGGAGGTACCGGGGATCAAAGCCAGGACCTTGTATATGGGAAGCAGCCCTCAATCAATTGAGCTACATCCACTCCTCATCCTTATTGTTTTTGATTATTTTTCCGAGTCTGTGAATTGTTAATATGGTTCTAGAAGTCAGAATAGTAAAAAAATATAGTTTGAGAAGTGTAGTATTCTCATTCCCCTATCCTTTATATATTTTTAAATGACTCTTAAGCCCCTGTTTTGTTAATTAATATTTTATTTTCTGGTTTGGCAGTTTTTAATGGTATCCTGACTCTATTGCCTATTGTAGAATCAGTGACCTTATTCTGTTTTCCTTTTCCCTTTTCTTCTCATATTTTAGTTGAATTATTTCCTTTCTGTCGTAATATATAACATTTAAACATTTTACTTTTTACCCTCATCCCCACCTTTGATTTAGCCTTAGATATATAATTACATGTATGAAAATACTCACCATCAGCACTTTGGCTGAACCTTTCCCAGTCATTTTTTGATTGGATGAAACGTAACCTCTAATAGATTCCTCAAGAAGGGCTTGTAAGGACTGAATTTCTATGTTCTCCTATGTTTAAAACTGTTTTTTGTAGTCTTGATACTTGATATAGGGACACTTGGCTGGATATAAAATCCTTGGTTCACACTTTTATTGAGTTTTTAAAAAAAATACTGCTCCATTTTTGCCTTGTTTTATATATTGTGGAAGCCATTCTAATTTTTTTTTGCCCTTGTAAGTTATTTGATCTCTTTGAAGGACTTGAGGACTTTTTCTTTCTCTTTGAAGTCTCATACTTTTTCTAAGATATGTTGTATCAGATCTAATTGTTCTTGGCTAATTTCTCCAGAATACAGGTGTGCCTTTTCAATACGTAGATTCAAGTCTTCATTTATTTTTGGAAAATTTCTTGGATTATAGTTTTAAATATTAGTTCTGTTCAATTCTTTTGTTTTTCTTCTTTAGTAACTCCAATTTTACATAAATTATTCCTTCGTAGACTATATTCCATTTCTACTGCTTTCTCTCTGTTCCTTTTCAACTCTTTCTTTATATCATCTTTATTCTCTTGGTTGCTTTTCTGATTTTCTTCAGTGCCTCTTATGAAATTTTCATTTGAATCTTTTCTTCCTTGGGCATTTGTAATTTGTTTTTCATTTTTGCGATGATTCTCCCTTTTTCTCCCTGCCTTAAATTACTCTTCTTTGTATTCTTTACTATGCTTTGTCTGTTTCTCTTCTTAACGTTTTGAATTTCTGATACATGGTGATGTTTTTCCTCTTCCCAAATGCTGTTTTGAATGTAATTAATGCAGTTTGGAGTGTTGTTTTATAATTTTCTTCTGCTTCATGTTTTTTTTTTTTTTTTTAAGGGGGAGAGATTTTCATTTGCTGACATGTGTTGATTTTTTTGGTAGTAGCTTTGTATAGTCTTGTTTAGTTTTCTTCTGTTTATTTTGTGGATTTTGATAGTTTACAAAATTAATAATTTAATGGCGTCTTCTATCACTGTAGCAAAGCCCAATTTCTTTAGTAGATTTTATTTTTGGTGGGAGGGGAAGCTTGTATGTCCTCGTACTTTTGTTTTGTTTTTCTGTCTTGCAGGATGTTAACTTTTCCCTTCTTTTGCCCTTTACCTCCTAATTGCCAAAGAGTACCTCTTCCTTCCTCTTGGCCTTTTTCTTTACCAGAAGTCATGTCAAAGACAACCACTTCAAATCATATGTACATTTAAGCTCCTTTCCTGTAGTCAAGTGGTCTAATCCACTGGGTCAGATTTTATTTAGTATTTATAAACTTTGGGAGGACTTTTTCTGGTGGTTGCTTCAGAGCAATTTTAGGCCTGTTGGTAGCTCCCCTCTTCTTTCTTCCCTGAAGTTTTTCACAGACTGCCCTTGCTGACTGTGAAGGCTTGTGGCAGGAGCTTGAATGATTGCTCACTATGATTTGATGTTTTTTTCTTTTTACTTACAGTTATCTTGAAATTTGGGCATTCTGTACCTTCTGTTATGTGGAGGGCATAGTCCTATCTATCTATCTATCTATCTATCTATCTATCTATCTATCTATCTA
>JAKSZT010053887.1:50871408-50908927 GCA_026826555.1 Tolypeutes matacus
CTATCTATCTATCTATCTATCTATCTATCTATCTATCTATCTATCTATTTATTTTTAAGAAGGTACCAGGGATTGAATCTGGGACCTTGTACATGGGAAGCAGGTACTCAAACCACTGAGCTACACCCTCTTCCCACCCTCCCCCCCCTTTATTTTTTGGAGATACCCAGGACTTCATATGTGCGAAGCAGGTGCTCAGCCACTGAGCTACACTCGCTCTGCTGAGGGCTTGGTTTTTGTATAGTTTTATTTGTTTTTCTTACTGTTCGGTATTGTTTGTAGAGGATACCTAGGGAAATGCAAGTCTAGGGAGCTGCTACCCTGTGTTCCAGGAGTTTCCTGGGCAAGTTTTTATCTCTCTGACCTTAGTTTCCTCATATGTAAAATGGGGGATAATTAAACCTGCCTGATCAAGATTTCATGAAGATTAAATTAGATAGTACTTATGAAGTGCTTAGAATGTTGCCTGGCATATTATAAGTACTCAAAAAAAAAGTTGGTTGCCATTATGGATGTACTGTCTTTAGTACTGGGAATGTTGCTTTGGAAATAAAGTACCTAATCCTATGTAAGGCTCACCTCTCCAATAGTACTGTTTACCTCATCTTCTTCTGCCCTTTCACCGACTGTGCTCCTGTAGACACATCATTTGGCCGCATCATCTGTTCTTCTGTTTTACTGACTTTTTCTTATGGCTATACATGCAGGCCTAAATAAAACCCATCTTTAAAGTAGTCTTTCCTTTAACTCTGTGCCCTATGTCTCGCCTCACTTTTAGAGCAGAACCCTACTAAACAGCTGCCTTTACTGGCTGTCTGCATTTTCTCTCCCATTCTTTCCGTAAGCCACTCCACATGGCCTTTTCCCCTCTTATACTCTACTGAAATGACTCTTAGCTAAGTTGCTCCTGACCTCTGTCTTTTCAATTGATTTAAATTATTACAAAATCCCTCAGACATAAAAAGTGCAAAAACAATGTAATGAACATGTGTATTTTCCATCCAGCTTAAAGTGTAAAAATTATTCAATTGATGCTCCTCCCCCCACCCCCGCTCCCCATTTATCTCTTCTCAATTGTTTCCCCCTCTTTTTCTTCCAGATATAGTTACCATATTACAAAGATCATTCTTAGATGTCTTCTTTTGCAAATTATTCTTTTTATTTAACGTTTTGATTTGCAAATCATCTCTATTACCATGTGTGTTAGTCAGCCAAAAGAGTGCTGTTGCAAAATACCAGAAATTTGTTGACTTTTGTAAAGGCTATTTATTTTGGGTAGAAGCTTAAAGTTACTGGGTCATAAAGCATTAAGTTACTTCCCTCACCAAACTCTGTTGCCATGTGTTGGAGCAAGATGGCTGCTGATGTCTGCCAAGGGTTCAGGCTTCCTGGGTTCCTCTCTTCCCAGGACTTGTTTCTCTCTGGGCTCAGCTCCTCTGCTCCCCTGTGTGCGTACTTCCCAGGCTCCAGCTCAGAGCTCCAGCATCAAAACTCCAAATAACTCTTCTGCTCTGCCATGTAGTTTTCTCTGTGAGTCCATGCTCAACAAAGGGGCGGGGACTCAATGTCCTAGTGATGTGGCCCAATCAAAGCCCTAATCATAATTTAACCTCGCCCAGAGGAACAGACCAGTTTACAAACATAATCCAATATCTATTTTTGGAATTCATAAACAATGCCAAACTGCTATACCATGAATACCTCTAGTATGCTTATTTTCACTACTGTATAGTGTTCCATTGTATGAATACACTACAATTTATCCATTCTATTGGTAGGCATTTAAGTTGCTTTCACTTTTCTGCTGTTACAAACAATGCTTCTAGGAACATTCTTATACATATCTCCTTATTATGTGTGTTTATGTTTGGTAATACCTATAAGTAGAATTCCTGGGTCATAATATCTTCAACTAGACCCTTTTCTATTGAAACGTCTTGTTCTAGGCTTCTGTAATACCTCGCTTACCTGGTTTTTATCTTGCTTCATAGCTCAGGCATTCTCAATCTCATTTTCTGGATCTTTAATTCTCTCCCACTCTCCTTTGTCCTTGACTCTTTTTTCTATCTCCTCTCTATCTAGTTTCATTGCTTTAAATACCATCTACATGCTGAAAACTCTTCAGATTCTATCTCTAGAGTGACTTCACTTCAATATTCCAGTTCAGTCTCTCTTTGGTGTCTAAAGAGGATCTCAGACTTAACATGGCCAAGCAGATGTTCTGACTCCCAGCTCTCCCTTTTTTCCCCTACAATATACACTGGAGCCTTCTCATTCTTTTGATTTCAGCTCACCAATCTCTACCAGAGAAGCCTTGTCTGACTATCATCTCCTTGCCCTGACATTATCTATTACATTATTGTGTTTTTTTTTTCTGCAGACCAGTTATCACTGGCTCATGTGATTTTTTTTTTTTTTTCGTTGTTTATGTATTTATTTTGTTTTCATCCACTGGAAAAGTTGCTTGAGGGCAGGGACTTTACCTTTATTCACCATTTTATCTCCATTTTTTAGAATAGTGGCCAGCACACAATGGGTGATCAGTAAATATTTAACCCTGTTATCCACCTATTTTTTGAGGTTTCTCAAATCCTCTTAGTCTTGACCACCTGAGTGATAATCCACTTGTCACATTATCGCTAGGACTTCATCTGGTTGTCCTGCAACAGTCTCAGTCTCATCAAGTTCACTCTGACTGTCTTCTTCCCCAAAGCCTGCTGCTCCTGTTTTTCTCATTTTGGTAAATGGTATCCCTGTCCACCCTGTGGGTTACCTCTCCCCCATGCCAATATCCCAAATTTGTCATCACTTATTCTTTACGTTCTTCATAGCTCTTTTGTGTTTCCCCCTCACCCTGCCATTACCTTGGTCCAGGCCCTCGTTTTGCTCTAAAATTTAGGAAGCTCAAAACCTTCCTAAATAAATTGCTTCTCAGTTTCTAGCCTTGGTCTATTCCAAGTCATCTTCATGCTGATTCCAAGATGATCTTTATCAGGTACAGCCTCATCATGTTACTGTTTTCTTTAAAGTCCACTGAAGTCTCCCTACCACCTCTAAAGTCCAAGTTTGGCATCATGGACAAAATCATGGATAAAAATCATTAAGGATGAGGCCCCTGTGTATCTTACCTCCTCCCTCTTCTCCAAAGGCTCTTTAGCACCATCTTCTTATGGGTCTTCAACCCAGTGGGCTGGACCTTTGCTCATGCTCTTTTCTCTGTTCACAGATTTCTTTCTTCTTATTCCTTGTCTGCTTGGTAAACTTTTGCTCATTTTAAAAGATGACTCAAATATTCCCTTTTGAATAGGGGCATCCAGGCAGATGTAAGGAATTCCTTCTCTGTGCTCACTAGGCAGTTTGTTTATTACCTCCATTTTAATGCTTGATTCACTTATCTAGCACATATTTATCAATTGCTTGCTATATGCTAGAAACTGTTCTGGGTGTTGACAAGGTCCTTATAAGAGTCTGCATTCCAGAGGGAAGGAATGAGGGAAAAAAGTAAACAAACAATATTATTTTGGATAGTGATTAGTAGTTCTAGGATAAAATAAAACCAGACATTGTGATAAAGTGATGGAGAGAGAATGTGTATATGTCTGTAGGGGAGGGTCCAAGTGACACTATAGAGTTAATGAGATGCTGTTTGAGTTGAGACCAAAAATATAAGGGGAGAGAAGGAACAGCCTGAAGCTGGAATGAGCTTGGCATGTTTAAGGAACAGAAAGAAGGCCAGTGAGGCAGAAGCATAATGAGCAGCAGAAAGGGCTGTTGTATGAAATAAGATCTGAGAGGTAGACAGGGCTAGATCATGTAGGGCTTTATAGTTGTAGGTTTTATTTTAAGTGTAGTGGAAAGCCATTGGAAGATTTTAAGTGAGGGAGTGACATGATATGGTTTACGTTTAGAATTACTACCCTGGCTGATAAGAGGAGAATTATAGGGGAAAAGAGTGAGAACTGCCAGACCGCTTAGGAGTTGTTGCCTATTGCGTGTGAGATGTGATGGTAGCTTGGTTTACTCTGATATTTGTAGTGTCCATGGAGAGAAGTAGAATGAATTGAGATATATTTTGGAGATAGGTGGACAAGACTTGCAGATGGATTGGATGTGTTGAATATAGGGAAGGATAGAACCAAGAAGGACATCATGGATTTTCTCGAGTACCTGGGATGATGGTAGTGCTATTTACTGACATGCAGATGACTGGTGGTGGTAGTGATGAGAGAGTTTTGTGGGGGAGGAATCAAAAGTTATGTTTTAGATATGTTAAGTTGGAAATGCCTCTTAGATTTCAAGTGTGAATGCCAAAAAGGCAGTTGGATATATGGTTCTGAGAGTTGGAGTGCAGTTATATAGTTTTTGGAATCACCAACTTATAAATTATATTTTAAAGCCGGAGGACTAGGTGAAATAGCCTAGCATTTGAGTGTAGTGAATAGAGAGGAAGACCAAGGGTAGAGACTTGGGCTCTGCAGCACTTAAGAGGTTTGGTAGAGGAAGACAGCTAGGGAGGTAAGAGGGAGTCACAGTGTTTCGAGGAGGGAGTGTCAACCATGCCATTCTGCTTAGAGTTTGAGTTAGATGAAGGCACAGATGGGACCACTGAATTTGACTCTGGCAGTCACTGTGACCATGGTGAGAGCACCTTTAGGACATTAGAGTGGGTAGAAGGCAGAATCTCACTCATTACTTTTAACTGCTTATGTCAGACTGTGTACTAGTCCTTAATTTGTTTCTAGGGCTTAGCATATAGTAGATGGTGGGTTACTGTTTGCTCTTGGGTTGGATTTTACAATGCCGTTTAAAGAAATAATAACCTCATTTAGAATGCTTTCCAATCACTAATTCTTTCTACCAGTTTGTGTCAGTTTGAAGAATACAGTCATGTGAATAATAAACAAACATGGTGAGAAAGACAAATACATTTTTATAGAGATTCACAGTGCATCTTGAAGCCATCATGCTGTAGTGAAAAGGGCCACACTTTGGATTTGGAAGATCTGGCTCAACTTTGGACCCCAGTACTTCGCCTGCTAAAGGTGCAAGTTCCCCATGCTCTCTGGGTTGCAGTTCCTTGGCTGTCACATGTGGATAATATTAACAAATTCCTCTTACAGGGTTTTTGTGAGCAGCAAGTAGGCTAATGTACATGAAAAGTCCTTTGTCAGTAAAAAGATAGCCTGTAAGTGTTATTTCTGTAAAACGAATTGGATTATCCATTTCATTACTGACTTATAAAGTAGATTAAATCAGTGATGAATTCATATTTAGGTAATAGCATATGAATGGCAATAAGTTGGGAGAAGACATAGATCATTGGATAATATGATACTTTTATAGAAATATAGGAAATTAATTTCTTTTGGCTTTGTTCTCTTATCTTTCCCAGATAAAATTTACTCACTCTGTTGGAGCCAAAGAGTAGACTCTTTTACTTTGAGATCTAGAGTAAGGAATTTCTCTTTTAAAGTTTTTTCTTTTCTTTTTTTAATAATAATAATCAAATATAGCTAGTAGTATGTTTGCCCCCAGTGTTGTGAATATCTGAAAGAATAAAATATAGTATTGCTTTTTAAAAAAATTATCTTTTTCTTTTTTTAATGAATACATTGATTAACTCAATATGACAAATTCTCCTCATGGTGATTATTCTTTACTTCTAGGGTAAAAATCATGGTAAGAAACTCCGAAATTACTATGCAGCGAATAGCTGTCCTCCTCCTGCCAGAGTGAGCAATGCAGTAGAATCTGCGGCTACTCCAGTTGTTCCATTCCCTCCGCAGGTGAGATGTGTGGACATCTGGCATAATGATGAACCTGAAACAGGGTGGAATCTGTCGAAGGCACAAATGGACATGAGTGCCCACCAGGATACAGTTGGACAAATACTCTTGAAATGTCCTACTTGGTACTTTTAACTCCAGAACTATAGTGCTGGATTTAATGCATACCAGAGTGTTTGAGCTTTGAGATATCTCATCGGCTTTGGTTGTAATGCATGAAATGATGAAACAAATGTTGTTACATAAATCTTTCCCTATATGTGTCTCATAATTCTGGGCTAAGTGAACCTGAATGTTCAGGCTAAGGCCTGGATGAAAGAGAGATTTTTAAACATGTATTTCTTTTTTGTAGTAACCCCATTTACTTTTTAATTTGCCTTCAATCACAAGTTCAATTTCTTGAGATCACCTTTTTATTACCTCAACGCAGACAGCCTGTATAAACTCTCTTTGGACTTTGGTCTTATGAGAGACACTTGAGAACTGAATTCTTTTAGCTCTTTGAAGATAGAGCACATGATTTAGGCAAGATATTCTGCACTTTAATAGCTCTGAAATATGGATGCTACTCCTTAATCTTTTAATTAACTAACTCTAATTGAACAGTTCCTATCCCATGTACTCTGCTAAGTGCTTTCATGCATTATTTCATTTAGGACTGGTACTAGGATTAGGTGAGGGAAGCACCCGCTTTGGGCACAAAATTTAAGAGGGTGGCCAAAAAACTCAGTACAAGATCAGTAATATTTTAATGCTATATTTTGAAACATTAAGATTAGTGTGAAAAATCTATGGTGGGGGGGTGGATGTGGCTCAAGTGGTTGGGCGTCCGTCTGCCATATGGAGGGACCCGGGTTTGCTCCCTGGGACCTCCTGGTAAAATAAAAATAGAAGGCGTGCAGGCGAGCCACTGGCCCATGTGCGCGGTAAGCCAGGCCCCGCTGAGTCATGCAGCAAGATAATGAACGCAGCAAGAGACACAGGAGAGAGCCAAGAGGAGGCGCACTGGAAACCAGGAGCAGGTGCAGGTAACAGAGTGCCTCTCTCACACATCGGAGGTCCCTAGGATCGAATCCCAGTGAAGACTGTAGGAGAAGAATGAGAAGAGAAGGCAGGAAAGAGAAATAGAGGATTACCCAGCGAATGGACACAGACAGCAGGCAGGGGGAATGGGGGGGGGGGGGGGAGTGAAAGAAAAAAAATATTTAAAAAAAAAAATCTATGGTGAACAAAAAAATTTTTAAACAGACAGGATAAGTACTACTGATCTTCCTTTTGCCTCACGCTTTCATCTGGCTTACCATGGCACTGTTAAAATCCTGTCTTTTAAAAATTCTGATATTTGTTCATCATAGTGTTTTGTTTTTGTTTTGTTTTTTGTATCAGGTTTGATTTTTAAAAATATTCTTCTAAAACATATTATTTTTCTTGATTACTGAGGCTTTTGGTGCTTCCTTATATATTTTTTGCCCTAAGCAAGTGCCTCACTAGTCAGTTAGCCCCAGGCTCTGATTTCATTCAATTTTTGAAATAACTTAGAGGTATAAGGCCTTATTATCCTATAGTTCATGGAGCAATAGCATCGGCATCACCCGGAAGCTAAGGTGAATAATTTTGTCTATGGTGTTATACATTTTGTGAAGTGGTGGAGCAAGGATTCCTTTTGGCCCTTTGACCTCTACTCCTAAGCATCATGGTATAATTTTACTTTTGGGAATGTCCGTTTTCCAGTACTTAAAGGGTGGCTAGCACTTCCAACTGTTCCCTCATCCTCATGAATTTGATACTTTAAAAACAGAATCAAGGGACAGGAAAATATCCAGAGAGATCTTTGAGCTGAATAGTTTTCACACTACTATTTCCTGAAGGCTGCTCTAGAATTCTGTGATTGGCCCGCTGTATTAGTCAACCAAAGGGGTGCTAATGTGAAATACCAAAAATGGGTTGGTCTCTATAAAGGGTATTTATTTGGGGTACAAGTCCACAAATACCAGGCCATAAAGCATTAAGTTTCTTCTCTCACCACAGTCCATTGCCACGTGTTAGAGCAAGACAGTTGCCGGCGTTTGCCAGGGTTCAGGCTTCTGGGGATCTTCTCTTCCCGGGGCTGCATTTCTCTCCGGGCTTAGCAACTGTTTCCTCCACATGGTCAGCTGTAGATGATCAGGCGAACAGCTTGCTTCTCTTCTCTTCTTTCCAACATCAAAACTGCTTCTCAAAAGACTGCTTCTACTTTGTTCTTTGCCTTGCCTTTTATATTCAATTCCCCACCCACCAAGGGGTGGGGCTCAATGCCCTAATCCTAACCTAATCATGCCCAGATTAACAGATCAGTTTACAAGCATGATCCAATTATATTTTTGGAATTCATAATTACATCAAACTGCCACACCCGCCATGGGGATTGTTTACCCTCCTGGGCAAACAGCCTGAATCCTTTGTGATTTTTGAAGACAGCTATCCTGTCCCCAGAAAATCTTCCCTTCCTGGTGACACAGTGTTATTTTCTTCAACCATTCCTGTTATGATTAAGTTTCCAGACTTTTTATCACATATATTATCTCTTCTAGCCAAAATCTAGTTTGTCATTCATATATTAACCCAACAGTACTTTTTGAGTTCCTTCTGTCTGCCAGGTAGAAGTTTTCCTTACCATGTTATTTCCTGGCCTGGATACTGTTGCCTGAATTTGCCACTTATTTCCCCTTGATTATATTGTATCTCTGTGGCTAGTTTGTAGAGTCTTTGAGAACAGAGGCTCTTTTATATATATCTGTATATTCCTTCTGGACTAGCCAGCAAGCCTGGCTTTTAGTAAATGTTGCTGGCATTTAGTAAATGTTGCTGATGGATTCTGGGGAGACTTTATTCTTCCTGGTAGTGTTATTTTAAGCCTCTAAATCTTCCATGCTTGAGTTTTAAAACTCATTTCCTTATGTTTTCAGTGAAGATGGCAACAAGCCATTCACCTTCTGCTGGTACATAGGTGATTATAATGCAAAACCATGATCAAGCATCTCCCAGCCTCTTTTTTTTTTCCTGTGAAATAAACTATTTCCTTTCCTTATAATGCTAAGTGCTTGTGGTCCTTCACTATTCTTTGTAATTTTACAATTCTTAGAAGAACCTTGAGGAGAAAGGGGGAATAAGCTCTACATTTTGAAACCTTTTTTCTGCTTGTGTCTTTGATGTCAGATGGGCTCCTTTAAGCCAGGAGGCCGAGTGATCCTGGCCACAGAAAACGATTACTGTAAGCTCTGTGATGCCTCCTTCAGTTCTCCAGCTGTGGCCCAGGCCCACTATCAAGGGAAGAATCACGCTAAGAGGCTGCGGCTGGCGGAAGCGCAGAGTAACTCATTCTCGTAGGTATTGCCGTTTTCTCTGAGACCAAAGTGTTGTATCTTTAAATAAAGATTTGAAAGGAAGAAAAAAAAAAAAATGAAATGGATCCTTGTTTAGAAATCTCACTCTCTTTTATTTCTCTTCTCCAGTGAATCCTCCGAGACGGGTCAACGGAGGGCCCGGAAAGAAGGGAATGAATATAAGATGATGCCTAATAGGAGAAATATGTATACGGTACAGAATAATTCAGGTATCTTGTGTATTTCCGCATATCTTGGCTACCTTCTGCAAATGTTCTCCTTTATTTTCATTTCCTTTAATGATAATAGATAGCCCTGAGAATTTGGTGTTAGTCATTGTTTCGATGAATTGACCCTAGGGTCTTTGCTGGCTGATGTTCATTTTAGGTTTTATTTTCTATTTCCTATATTATTTGCTTGGTTTTAAATCATAGTCTATGTTTTAGGGTCTCTTATCATAGTCCCTTTATGATTCTTCTAGTATTTTTCAGCTGAGAAATGTAAAATGCATTTAAAAAGTGGGTTACATGGTTTAAAGTTGTACCATGTTAAATACTCATTTTTTGGAAAATAAAAAAGATTAAGCAGTAGTTTTTAACCAAGGTCATGCATCAAAATTGCCTGGAGAATTTTTTTATTTGTTTCTGTTTTTTATTTTTTTTTAACAAAATGCACATGCCTGAACTGTGCCTAGATTTCAATTGGTAGATATGGGTTGGGACTCACACATTATGTGTGTTTTGAAAATGTTTCCTCAGTGATTCTGATATATGCCTTCATTTCAGAACTGCTAGTTCATAGGAATAGTTTCTGTGTTTTCTCATTGTCTACAGTAGGCAGTAATTCCTCATTTTACTATATTCCCAGTTTAAAAGACAGATTGTCGGATTGGACAAAAGAAACTCAGCTAAAATGAAGAAAGCTAGGATAGCTATATTAATATTAGATAAAATAAATTTTCAGGACAGAAGTCATTGTTAGGGATAGAGAGGGTAAGATATAACAACTGAAAATTATACTTACCGAATTAAAAATATTCCCAAAATATAGAAAGCAAAAATTGTTAGAACTTTAGTAGTATGTTGACAAATCTACCATCATAGTGGGAGATTTCAGGATTTCAAGATTGCAGTTATTGGTAGGCCAAGTAAACAGAAAATTGTCAAAAATTGAAGCCTATAGACTATATTTATATTCTCTGACCAGAGAACAACCAAATAAGGTAATACCAGAAATATAAAAAACAAACAAAATTTCTGTTTGAAAATTTTAAAACACTCTGAATAACTCATAGAACAAAGAGGAAATGATATTGGTAGTTTAAAATTCTTAAAATGGAATAGTAATGAAAATACCATATCAAAACTTGCAGGATGCACTGATAGCAGTATTTTGAGAAAAGCCTTAAATTCTTATTGTAGTAGAAAAGAAAATTAATGAACTGTGGTAACAACTTAAGAAATCACTTATGTAAAAAGAAAATAAAATGATCAGTAATTACACCAACATTTTTGTATATGTCATTTTGTATATGTCTTTTTATGTATATTATTTCTTTAAAATAGAAATGGGATCATGTTTTGTGATATGCTTGTTTTACTTAATAGCATATTTTAATCATATTTCCATGTAACTAAAGAGTTTTTTATGGCATTGTTTTTAGTGACTTCGTAGTTTTCCACTGCATGCATTACTATATTTTTTCTAATCTCCTTTGTATTCTGCCCCCACTCCCATCAATTTTTGCTATTTATACATTGCTGAAATATGCATCCTTGCTGGTAAATCTCTGTGCAAAATTAATCGCTATTTCCTTAGGAAAAATTCTTAGAAGTACAACTTTTGGGTTAAAGAGTTAGCGTAATTATAAGACTTTAATGTATTGCTTGGAACTTAAAAAAAAAAAATTTTTTTATAAATGTTATTTACTTTTTCAGAGAGATAAACATTTAGAATAAAGTAGCCTTTCTGACAATAGTTGGAGGATTCATTTTATCTTTTTAGATTAAACCTGTATAAAATTGTAAAATTAAAAATCTATTAATTTCACATTCATTTGAAACTAAGAATCTGTGAATTTTGTAATTTGAGTTTAGAATTACAAATTGCAGTAATAATTGGCCAGACCATCATTCACTTAGTCTATATTTTGAAGTGAATACATTACTTTTATCTCTTGTTTTAGCAGGTCCTTACTTCAATCCCCGCTCTCGGCAGAGAATTCCACGTGATCTGGCCATGTGTGTTACTCCCAGCGGCCAGTTTTACTGCTCAATGTGTAATGTTGGCGCTGGTGAAGAGATGGAATTCCGGCAGCATTTAGAAAGCAAGCAGCATAAAAGCAAGGTGTCTGAACAGCGGTACAGGAATGAGATGGAGAATCTGGGATATGTATAGTGATTATCGTATTCAGATAGAGCAGCTTGTCCTGCCTGTTGTCTGCCTTCTGTCAACCTGCCCTGCTTTGTGGTCATTTTGATTTGAGTACATTCCTCTGCTTAATGTTAATATGAGTAACTTGCAGTGGTTCCATGAGATGTGAAAACTGGGGTTGGAAAAGAAGGTGCTTCTTAGGTCAGTTGTGTTGAACTACTTTTCAGCATGTGACCTACCTACCCCATCAGAAATAACTTAATCTTGACCAAGTTCTGGTCAACTAGCAGTCTGACAACTTAGCGCTATGACTATCTAAGAAAATTCATCTTCTTCTGTTGAATTTTTAGTTTTATGTACTGTTATATAGAGAATTCTGAGTTCTTACTTCAGATCACTGTAAAAACAGGCAAGCAGAGATTTTGGTTTCCTGAGGGTTCATTAGAACCACCACTTCAAAGTGTAGTCAGTAGGATATGCTATTATAAACTGCATTAAGGTCTTTCCCAGGACCTCTCCCCCTCCATCATGAACCCCAATTTCAATATGCAATTTTTAAAAAATTTAAACATTTCCAATGTGTGTGTGTACTTCCAAACTACTCAAATTCATTTTCAGTTGTAGATTTTCAATATTTAAATGCCACTTCCTTCCCACCTTTCCCCGCCACAGTTGAACCAACTGTCTAACAAGCTCATTTTCATGCCCCAGCTGTGCTGTGGTTTCCAGAGCCCAACTTTTGAATATCCAATTAATGTAAAGATATGATAAAAAAAAAAATCTTTTCAGTTCATTTTAGGAAATGTAAAGATATGTTTGAGTTTTCAGTTTTCAGTTACTTTTCTGTTGGTAGTGACATACTCTTTTAATGATGGTCTCACCATAAATTCAGATCTTTTGGTATTTTATTTTGGTAGACTTTTAAAAAATAATCTGTCTGATTCTTATGCCTTTTTTTTTTTTTTTAAACTTTCTTTTCTATCCTGCCAGAATGCTGGCTCTCCTGAAAAATACCACTACCTACTGTTTCATACATAGAGAAGATTGAAAAAAAAAAAAAGTTAAATCAAATTTCACTATTATCATTTCCAGTAGAAAAGTACACACACTTTGGGTTTTGAACCAGTCTTATTCTTCATAATTGGGCTTCCTTGAAGATACCAGAAATATAGATCACTTTGGTATCTGATAATTATGACAGTATTATTATTTTTGTTCTTGTCTTGAAACAAGAAGCTATTCTGTATGTCTAGATAAACTAATGGAGTACTTTATGGATTTCCATTAACTGTATTTTATCTGTTTACTATATTTTATTTACCTGGATAAGGCTGATGCTCATGCATACTTATTTTGAAAGGCCACATTCATCAGGAAGTTTATCTTGGGCAGTATCTTTGCATAATGGCTGATTCACATTTGACTGCTTATATTACTCATTAAAAATAAAACTCCTGTTTTTCTTGGAGAATCCTATAGCTAGATAGATAGAAGGAAAATTATAAACATCTTTCCATTTCTGTAGTATCTTTGAACAATTTTTGAACAATTTTGACCCATATTTGAAAAATCAGTTTTGTGATTAACCTCTGGTACAGTATCAAGTTACTCTTTTCTGTTGAAGTGGCGGTTTACTGAAAAGGAAAATTATTTGTGGAAAGGTTTTTTTCCTCCCGGAAACATAAGAATGAAATAAATGTTCTGTTGAGATTCTATCTAGATCTGTGACTCTTAGTATAATAGCCTCGGGGGGGGGGGGGCCCCCAGAAATCTATAAAGTACAGTTGATTAGTTTAGGGTGATCCTAGGGCTTATTTTACTGGCCAGTAATTTACTCAGTTTGCTGCTAAGTATACTTTTTTAGTGGATTTTTAATATTACAGTGCTGGCCACTCAGTTCTATGATTATTTAAAAATCTCACTTCTGTTTTTACATATACATATAGTTTTATGTTACCATAGAGAGGATTTCAGTGACTCCTTATTTCATATAATAGAAAAGATTGTGGGTATGAATTCACATTTTGTCAAAGCGGTGTTTCATCTACTTTCAGTTGTTCCTTCGCAAATAAAAGGAAAAGCTTTTCCTTCTCACCCCACTTAACAATTACATTTTATTCATATAAAATCGGTGGACTTAAGGGCTTGATTTTTTTCCAGGCCTTGTGGATTCAGGTTTCCAGTTTCCCAGTACCCTTGATGGATGTTATGAATGCATAGTGCATTTTCTTTTAAAGAAAGAAGTTAGATTTATAGTGTTATTTCGTACTTGCTCTATTTCTTTGCACTAAAAAGAGCTGTGTTTGTTTTATATGACACTTTAGATACCATAATGCCTACTATAACTCAGTATGCTCCTTAATTTCCAAACTCTAGGAAGTGATAAATTATTTCATGATCATTTATAAAGGTTACACGGACATCTGAAAAAAAAAATCACAAATCCCTGTAACTGTGGGTCATATTTTAGGCTTATTACCTTTCAATATTCTTCTCTATTCCATAGGTTAAACAGAGGGTGACAGAGGTCATTAGGCATGAAATGCCAAGATAAATACATCTCTGCATGGCACAATTTCTCATACTCATGCATTCCTTATAGACTCTGTTTTTCCCCTGTCAAAGCAGGCTGTTGTTACCACTGCTGTTGGTGATACGTGATCTCTGTTGGTTTCATTTTGTGAATGAAGTCCAATCCTGTTTTGCATTGTGCTTTAGGATTTGCACCTTGTATTCCCTGGGAATCATGTTAGTATCTTTTTATATGTTGTATACCAGGATGGACAGAGGCCCAAACAGCTAAAAACCTTTAGTCAAAAAAATTAAGTAGCTCTTAGTAATCATCTGCAAGAACTCTCAGCATCCAAGTCTCTTTTCTCTGTGAATATCTTTGTGTAAGCTGTCATTCAAAATCAATGTTAGAAGATAATTAGAAACTCTTCTAAGGTATTGAGGGCAACAAGCTGTAAAGGAAAAATTCCGTGTTCCAATTAAAAGATTGGATTGCATATGCCTTTGAAGTGGTTTTTAAAAAAAGTTGTTACAAACCCGAATGTGCCATGTAATCCTATACACTCCACATCGAACAGAAAATACTTGATTGGTCCTGTCTTTTTTATCTCATGTACTACCACTTGTAAATATGTGCATGTTGTTTATTATGTTTGTCTGCTTGTCTCTTATTGCACTGAATTCTGCAGGGTGAATAATTTTTTTATATCATTCATTTTGAAATGGCTCCTCCCCAACTCTTCCTCACTATCCCCTCTTCTTAATTTGTTAGTAAACTTAGAAAACCATTTAGGATTTTTGAAACCCTGAGATTGAATGAAGAATCATGGCTGAGAACATTCTTAAGTTTCTCTGATTTAAACCGCTAAAGGGAAGCATGAAATCTTTTTACAAAGCTGTTCTACAAACATGTATTATATGCTTACTTATAGCTACCTTTCTACAGTTTGACAAGGAAATAAGGAGAAAAAATAATCTGGTTAACTCTCCTTCTGTAGATAGAGTCTAAGGCTTTGGCTGGGCTACAAGCAAGGACAGTTTGAGGTCTGTCCAGTGACCCATATAGAATGAGTCTAATGTGTCAGGGGAGACATGTAACTCTTTGGAGTAGTATTCTCTATAAAGAGGCCCAGTAATGGTGGTTTTGGAACCTCATCTGTTTTGTTTTCTCAAATTTGGAACTTGGACAGGGAGTTCTATCGGAGGAACTTGCTGAGGCACATATTAGGGACAGTAGAGTTTCTTTAGAAATAAGTTGATAAATGTTCTGTCAGGATAGTAAAAAAGTTTAATGTAGAGTTTGGAACAAATATTTTTAAAAATACTGCCTTACCACCTACTTTTTTTTTTTTTTTTTAAACCAGCCAAATCACTCACTATTCAGGAGTTTCATATATAATAAAAAGTGATTTTGTTTTTATTGTGTGTGTGTGGTACTGGTGGGGAGGCTACCATTGTGAGCTATTACTATCCATCTAGTTGAATGGACAAATAGCTGTGTAAATAGCTTCTCATAAGATATTTCTACTGATAGCTGTTTGACTTTTTCTGCCCATTATTAATGGGAGGATCATTTGTAAACTCCCTTTCTGGGTAACTACCAAAAACGCACTGACTTACGGTACTATGAGACCCTGTCTCCGTTAAGCCCAGAATATGAGTGCCTTTAGCAAGTGTTAGCGCTTCACAGAGAGAAGAGATGAAAGAATTATTGCTATTAATTGCAATTCATAAAACAGGAGCTTGGAACACGAGAGGTCTGTGCAAATTTTGTATTCTCGCATCTTTTTTTTTTTTTTTTTTTTTAATGCAACCTTTAATATGGAGTAAAATTATCATTATTGATCAGGAACCATATACACTGAAAATGAATCCAGTTGTCCCAGGCTGGCAAAATCAGATTATTTTTCATCTTGATATGTGTTACTTTATATTTAGTAAATGGTAGTAGTGTGGTGGATTTGGGAGAACTTTACAATGATTTGGAAAAACTATTCCAGTGGTCTTTCTCAAACTTCTTATTCAGTAGAGACGAGAGAATTAGCTACTTGCAAATAAAGTTCGTGAAGAGACCGTCTTGCACCATAATTGTTAATATTGTTAATTGTGTTAGTTCATCTCTACATTAAAAGAGGCATCTTCAGAAATTAGGTTTGTAGCCTTTCAAAGGAAAAATTTCTCTACTTCTATTAATTAAAAATTCTAGATTGCCTGAGTATTTTGTGTCTTTAAAACATACCGCTAGGTTAATTTTATTGTAGAAATATTAACATTTCCCTCAACATTTCATTTTAAAGCATTTTAAACATACATCAGAATTGAAAAAAATTATATAATATACCCACTACCTAGATTCTATCTTAATATTTCACTATATTTGTTTTACCACATATCTGTCCATCTATCTATCCCTCTATTTATCCACCAATCATTACATTTTAATGTAAATTGCAGACAATATACTTCCCCCTAAATACTTCAGCATGGGCGTCATTAACTAGTTTATTATTTGTTAAATATCTTTTTGAAAGTAGGGTTTGAATTGATAACCTGAGCCAATTAACATATATATTTTTTTCCTTCTGAGGACTTTAATCTTCCAGTTTCTGTTTTGTATGTGTTTAAGTGAGAAAAACAGCTGCTTTTCCAACTGGAGTTTTCTAGTGTTGGTCATTTTAAATGCTTAGTTGTCAGAAATTTTGACGTTTCATACAATTTTTTTCTTTATCTTTCTTGTGAGGAATTTTTGCTGAACTATGCAGCTTCATTAAAAAACTGTAAATTACTGATTGATGTTGGTTAAAATAGCTTATACCTCATTTCAATCTATTGCTGCTTTTCTCCCTGTTACCATGTCTCCTTTTGAACATTACATTACTGTTAGCTGTTCTACCTGAAAGTAGAAGGGAGTCAAATCCATATATGATTAGCTTTTTTTAAACAACTCTAGGAGAACGGATTAAGTGGTTTAGAAAGTTGAAACGATTAATTCCTATAAAGCCTTTGAATTACTTGAGAATTGTATTTACTCATGCTTCCTCTAGTCATCATTAGCAAGATTAAAACTGATTGTACTATACAATGAGTGTGGAAATGGTGAGCCTTAGTAACCATCTGTAGCTTTACTCTAACTTTAGTAACCATCTTTAACTTTACTGTAGTCCAACAATTTTGTTTTGACATATGCATTTATTTTTAAGCCCATTTTCTGTGGACAAAATCTTAAGAATTAAGTGACTTGCTCCAGGTCATGAAGATCAGTGGGTAAGCCAGACTTGAAATGTAAATTGCTCCTGATTCATATTCTTGTGCTTGTTTGATAAAGATTTGTGGCTTCTAAGAATCAGTGACCCCATAATAGGAAAATATGTATTTTTACTAATTAGACTATTATTTTTACACTTTCACGATTCTTTAAACTTAAAGATTTTCTCATGATCCCAATACAGTTGCTAAAAATCTCACTGCACTGTTGAATCCTGAATCCAACGCAGGTTTTTTAATCAGATTTCTTTTTGCATTTAAATGACGCTCATGATTCACTGGTAACTTTTCTATGTAAGCGCTTAAGTGACCCCCTCACTAGTGAAAATAGATGTTCTATATCACTGATTATATGTGTATTCTCTACATGATATATATTTATATTTTTAAGGAAAAGTAACAACTCCATGTATCATAATGAATGATATCCTTAGGGCAAAACACATGGAAAACAATTTATGTCTACTCTGCAAATCTGGCATTTACAGAAACAAACGTTTCTTTTAGAGTGACTGGTCATTATTTTGCCTTCTTTTGGTACTTGGGTAAGTTTTGTGGTTTTGTAAATCATTGTGTCATTTTGTAATAATTTCATGTTAATTCTGCATTAATTGATGGTCACCTTGTGGTATCCTCAACTGATAATAATAATTTAGTTTGGGTGTGATGTGTCTGCTTTGAAATGCCTTACTAGAGTATGTCAGACTTTGCACTAAAGTATTCCATGTGTCTGCTAGTACAATAAATTGCCTCTCTCGGATGTATGCTCTAGATCCAGAAGCAAAACTGATGTTGCTTTCACTGTTAAGGTTGCATTTTTGTGCAGTTATTGTTTTTAATTAGAGAATAAAATCATGGAAAACCAAGGAAGATCTTAGAACCCTTCATTTAATGGCATGGCAAACTTTTAAAACTGCTTTTGCTATTTCACTAGAACTGCTTCTCTGGTGAAGGATGTAGCCTAAAAATGCTGGCTCAAACTGTACAAAGTTGAGAATTGTTTCCTAAAATTTTCTCTAAATGTTGCATAGGGGTTGAAGATCTGTGTATGCTATTGGAGCCAAGTGCCAGTAACTGCTTTGGAAATCTGTTTGTGTTCTGGGGCTACAGAAATGACAAAAATGACATGGGATTAAAACCAATCAACTGTGAATTGTGAAATTGAAATTGCTATTTTGGTTTTATTTTCTTCAGCATATTGAATACAGCAATCTGAAAGTTATTAAAAATTTATACTGCTTATGTTGATGGCTCATTTTGGCTGTTATATCCTCACTAATGTACTGATTTCTGAGAAAGGCTTGACATTATTATAACAGGCATTTTGTGTTCAATTTAATAAAAGTTTCTGAGTCTTGTCTGCAAATTGTTTGGTTAAGTTAGAGATCAAGGGAAGAAGGTAAATTCTCAGCACTGAGGTGTTATTTTTAGTCGATGATTGTGGGCTCACCATTCATCAGTCTGCATAGAATCTGCCTTGGACTTTGTGAACTCATGCAGAATAGATTCAGCAATTTGGCTTACTCTAGAATGGACCTGCTGCCCATGATACTCTACCCCGTTCACTGGACTGGAGTAAGTTCTTAATTTTATTGATGTGTTTTAAAATTCATCTTACCTTCAAATTCTGAGAAAAGTTGGGCTTAGCAGGCTTGTAACTACTGCTTCTGGAAATAAACACACATTGCAAGGCTTGCAGTTACATCTGTTAATCTTTTGGGTGTTTCCCATATAAAATACTCCAGCAAATAGAATCAGTTTATGTATGCAATATGTTACTGGGTGTGGTTATATTTAAGCACTCTGGTTGAATTTGAATGCTCATTTTAAAAAGTAGATTATAGGTCCGGAAGATGCTTTTATGATTTGTTTAATCTGGATGCAAGACACATACACTTAGTGTCGTGGGAAAAATTCTTGTGTCTGCACACACACAAATGTTTTGGAATGAAGAGAATAGATCACATTGAATTTGTGTCTTGTAAAATATTCAAGGCATCAGCACATTTTATTAAGTCATTTCCAAGAGATTTTTAGGTTAAAAGAAAGCCGTGTTAAAGGGTATCCCCTAAATCTTAAACCACTAGAGGTTTTCAGCTTTTCTTTCTTCAGGCATTTCTGAGGCCTATTTGTTTATGGAAAGTCTATTCACAATCACACTGTGGGTGTTATCCTTTAAAATTGCCCATATGTAAAAGGTTAGGATGAATTTTCCCAACCTATTATAAATTGTACAAGATTGTAAAGAGGCATCAGAAATCAATCTTTTTGTGATGATTTTTAAGATTTTTATCATCTGAGTTGAGAGTTATGAAGTTTTATTCCTATTTATGGGTTATTCACAAACTTTTGAAAATGGGGAGCTTAGAAGAAAATGAAGATAACTTGTGAAACATGTTACTTGTGATTACAAGTCCTTATTTTTAAAATCACCAAAAAAAAAAAAAAAGAAAAAGAAAAAGAAAAGGTATGTGTAGAGGAAGAGGTAGAAGAGAGATTTTGGGGAGGGAATATATAGAATTATGTTTAAGATAATCAAATACTAGTAATGAAGTATATCCAAAGGAACAGACATAGATTTGCCACTGGAAGAAACAGGCAGTCTATAACTTCTGGATAGATCTTTAAGTATGTAATTAGAGCTTCAAATGTGTTCTTCTCTGGCAGCAGTTCCTCCAGAGATGATCAGGGTATATTTCATATTAGCTTCAATTTTGAATCTTTGCGGATGCCAGAGGCTCTTCTTCTCTAACCCTATTTTCTGGAAATAGCTTACTGGTTTGACCAAAGGTATCTAGTGCCACCCTGTGGACTCTTTAAATCTAACAGCAGCTTGAAAGTGGTTGGTAGACTGTATTTGAAGCAGGGTCTTTGACCAAAAGATAAGAGTTTTTATCTATATATAAACAATGGCAGACATCATGTCTTTAAGAGATATTAAGGAGTATGTGTATTTTTTTTACAGCTTGAGCTGCTAAAGCATGACAGAATGGGAAAAGTAGTGGATTAAGAATCAGGATACATATGTATGTATATAAATGTATGTATATATGTATGTGTGTGCATATATATATAATTTTTGTGAGACTTTAAAAATCTGTTTTTAGACATGTGAACAAGCATGGAAAATAAATAAAAAGGAAAGGTCCAAACAGGAATTAAAACACTAGAAAATCTTTCATCAAAGAAGATGGCTGAAAAAATTAAAAATAAAATGATATGCCAGGGCTTATGATAGCAAACATTGTGGAAATCATACGGAGGACATACAAATTAAGCTACAAAATACAAGAGTTTTCCCAAACCTAATTTATTTGGGGGAAAAACGTAATATTTTATGCTTTGGTAGGCTAGTACTACAGAAGAAGACATTTTTAAAGTTCTTCATTAAATATTTCAAGCATTTATAATAAGTGCCTACCAGGATTAACAGGTCCAGTTCTATCACCTCTGTGTTCTTGGACATACCATTTACCCTCTCTGAAATTCGTTTTCTCAGAATTGGGATACTAGGTGTGAATTCCAGTTATTTCTTTTCATCCTTTTCCCTCAGGAGCCTGGATAATTTTAAAAATTGATCTTAAAAAAGTCAATTGATTTTGTGACTTGGTAAGTCCTGAACTCCCCTGAACTCCATGCTCCCTTGTCACTCTGCCCAGAGACAATCACGGTTACCAGTTTTTTGAGTATTTTTATGGAGGTATTCTATGCACTGTGCCTGGTGGCATTCTATGCACCCTGTTGATCCCGTTTTTGTTTTTTTTTTTAACCATGACCAGTGTGCCTTGGCAGTCATTTCATACTAGCTCATGTGGATCTTTAGTTTGATGTTCCCCTGTATGATTTCCAAAATTTCTTTTAATAGTACTCTATTGATGCAATTATATAGCCTCATTAATTTTAAAATAAAGAATTGAAAAGTTATACAATATTTTATACGCAAAGGACGGAGGACAACCATAAACACACATGGACTGAACACCCAGCTCACCAGTGTCTATCAAATTTGAACATTTTGTCATATTTTATTCTATTTTTAAAAGAAAGAAAAACATTACAGTCGACTGAAGTTTGCTATGCAAGCCCTCCTCAATTCCAGCCCTCTCTATCCCTCCCCAGATAAACCTGCAATTTGAATTTGATAATTATTATTTTCATGTATATTGTTATATTATTACTATATATAGCCACAAATAATACTATAATTATTTCAAAATTAATATAAACCGTATAATATACAAATACGTCCATATTTTTCTTTTTCACTCAACATTGTTTTTGAGATTTTTCTATGCTGATATCTGTAGCCCTAAGTCATTCATTTTAAATGCTGTATAGTGTTCCATTGTCTGAATATACCACAACTAATTCATCCTTCTGTTGATGGGCATTTAAGTGGTTTTCAAAATTTCCTTAAGACAATGTTTTTGTACATATCTTCATAAACATATGTATGAGAGATAATAGAAACTAGATCGTTGCTGCATCAACTTGGAGCTTATTCTAATGTGTTATCTCAGGCCTCACTCCAGACCTACTGAATTAGAATCTACCTTCTATTTAAAACCTCTAGGTGATTCATAGGCATATTAAAGTTTGAGAAGTATTGCCTTAGCATTCTCAAACTTAGCAGCACATTGGAATCACCTGGCAAGATTAAAAAGAAAACAACTTACACTTGGGTTCCACTCCCCAGATTCTGATATGATTGCTCTAGGGTGTGCATGGGCCTTTGTTTTCTTCAGGAGTTTTTTTGTTTGGTTTAGTTCTTATATTTAGGTCTTTGATCCACTTTGAGTTAACTTTTGTGTATGGTGTGAGATAGGGATCAACATTCATTCTTTTGCATATGGGCATCCAGTTCTCCCTACACCATTTGTTGGAGAGATTTTTCTTTCTCCATAGAATGGACTTGGCAGTCCTGTAAAAAATCAATTGGCCATAGATATGAGGATCTATTTCTGAACCCTCCATTTGATTCCATTGGCTAATATATCTATCCTTGTGCCAGTACTGTGCTGTTTTGACTACTGTAGCTATGTAATATGCTTTAAGTGAGGAAGTGTGAGTGCTCTGACTGTTCTTTATCACAATGTTTTTGGTCATTCAGGGCCCCTTACCCTTCTAAATAAATTTGATAATTGGCTTTTCTATTTCTGCAAAGTTGGCTTTTGGAATTTTAGTTGGGATTGCATTGAATCGGTAAATAATTTTATGTAGAATTGGCATCTTAATGATATTTAGTCTTCTAATACATGAACGTGAAATGTCCTTCTCTTCATTCAGGTTTTTTATTTCTTTTAGTAATGTTTTACAGTTTTCTGTGCACAAGTCCTGTACATCCTTGGTTAAATTTATTCCTAGATATTTGATTCTTTTAGTGGCTATTGTAAGTGAAATTTTTTTCTTGGTTTCCTTCTCAGATTGCTCATTATTAGTGTACGGAAATGCTACTGATTTTTGCATGTTGATCTCATATCTTGCCACTTTACTGAATTCATTTCTCAGCTCTAGAAGCTTAGTTGTAGATTTTTTCAGGTTTTCAATATATAGGATCATGTCATCTGCAAATAGTGAAAGTTTTACTTCTTTCCTTCCAATTTGGATGTCTTTTCTTTTTCTTGCCTAATTGCTCTGGCTAGAACTTCTAGTATAGTATTGAATAACAGTGGTGACAGTGGACATCCTTGTCTTGTTCCTGGTGTTAGGGACAAAGCTTTCAGTCTTTCACCATTGATACTGGTTGTTAGTTTTTCATATATGCCCATAATCATGTTAAGGATGTTTCCTTCTATTTCTACTTTCCTGAGTATTTTTATGAAGAAGGGTGCTGGATTTTGTCAAATGCCTCTTCTGCATCAATTGAGAACATGAGTTTTTCCCTTTTGTTCTATTAATATGCTGTATTATATTAATTGATTTCCTTATGTTGAACCACTCTTGCATACTGGGATAAAACCCACTTAGTCATGATGTATAATTCTTTAAATATGCTGTTGGATTTGGTTTGATAGTATTTTGTTGAGGATTTTTGTGTCTATATTCATAAGAGAAATCGGTCTATCATTTTCTTTTTTGGCATTACCTTTATCTGGCTTTGGTATTAGGGTGATGTTGGCCTCATATACTGAGTTAGGTTGGGTTCTTTCCTGTTCAATTTTTTGAGCATGATTGGTATTAATTCTTCTTGGAATGATTGGTAGAATTCACCTGTGAATCCATCTGGTCCTGACCTTTGCTCTGTTGGGACGTTTTTGATGACTGAGTCTGTCTCTTGTGATTGATCTTTTGAAGTCTTCTGTTTCTTCTAGAGTTAGTATATGTTGTTCATGTGTTTCTAGGAACTTTTCCATTTTATATTGGTTGTCTAATTTGTTGGCATACAGGTGTTCTTAGTATCCTTTTGTGATCCACTTTATTTCTATTGGGTAAGTAGTACTGCCCTCCTCACTTCTGATTTTACTTATTCACATCTCTCTCTTTTTCTTTGTCAGACTAGCTAAAGGTTTTTCAATTTTATTGATCTTTTCAAATAACCAAGTTTTGGCTTTGTTAATTCTCTATTGTTTTTTATTCTCAATTTTGTTTATTTCTACTCTCATCTTTATTATTTCTTTCATCCTGGTTGCTTTGGGATTTGTTTGCTGTTCTTTTTCTAGTTCCTCATGGTGTGCAGTTAAGTCTTTCATTTTAGCTTTTTTTTTTTTTTTTATGTAAGCACTGAGGGCTATAAATTTCTCTCTCAACACTGCCTTCACTGTATCCCATAAGTTTTGATCTCTTATGTTCTCATTATCATTCATCTCAAGATATTTACTGTTTTCTCTTGCAATTTCTTTCTTGATCCACTGATTGTTTAAGACTGTGTTATTTAACTTCCATATATTTGTGGATTTTCCAGTTCTGTACCATTATTGTTTTCCAACTTCATTCCATCATGGTCAGAAAAGATGCTTTGTGTAATTTCCAATTTTAAAAAATTATTGAGATTTGTTTTGTGACCCCAACATGTGGTCTGTCCTGGAGAATGATCAATGTGCACTTGAGAAGAATGTATATCTTGCTGTTTTAGGATGCAGTGTTCTATAAATGTCTGTTAAGTCTCATTCATTTTTCATATTAAAGTTTTCTGTTTCCTCATTGACTTTCTGTCTAGATATTCTATCTATTGATGAGAGTGGTGTATTGAAGTCTCCAACTATTATTGTAGAGGTGTCTGTTTCTTCCTGCACTTTTGCCAGTGTTTGCCTCACGTATTTTGGGGCACCGTGATTAGGTGTATAAATATTTATGATTGTTATTTCTTCTTTATGGATTTCCCCTTTTATTAAATATAAATAACAATATAGTTAGAATTAATATATATTAATTTTATTAATATTTATTCTTTTTTGACTTAAAGTCTATTTTTTCCCGATATTAGTATAGCTACCCTGGCTCTATTTTGGTTACTATTTGCATGTAATATATTTTTCCAACCTTTCACTTTCAATCTATTTATGTCTTTGGGTCTAAGATCAGTCTCTTGTAAACATCATATAGTTGGATCATGTTTTTTTGTCCGTTCTACCAATTTGTGTCTTTTGATTGGGGAGCTTAATCCATTAACATTCAGTGTCATTACAGTAGAGGCAGTACTTCAGCCATTTTGTCCTTTGGTTTTTATATGTCATATGTATTTTTGGTCTCTCTTTTCCTTTATTGCAACATCTTTTTCTGTATCACTCATCTTTTGTGATCAATCCTGTCTCTGTTTCTGTGTATTTTTAAAATACTTTTTTTTTGTGATTACCCTGGGGTTTACATTGCACAACCTACATCTATAATCTAATTTGAAAGGATGCCAACTTAGCGTCAGTAGCATACATATTCTCTGAAACTTCATTTCTTCACACTCCTCCAAATCACATTTTCCTGTCTTCCTTTCACCCTGCAGAACTCTCTTTAGTAATTCTCATAAGGCAGGCCTTTTGTTGACAAACTCTCTGTTTCTGTTTATCTGTGAATATTTTAAACTCTCCTCCATTTTTGAAGGACATTTTACTGCATAAAGAATTTTTGGCTGGCAGTTTTTCTCTTTTAGTACCTTAAATATATCATACCTCTGCCTTCTCGCCTCCATGGTTTCTGATGAGAAATTGGCACTTAAGTCTTATTGGGGATCACTCGTATGTGAGGAATCATTTTTCTCTTGCTGCTTTCAGAATTTTCTTTATCTTTAGCCTCTGACATTCTGATTAGTATGGTTTTAATATTTTAATTTTTGTGTAATTGTTTCACTTCCAGGAGAAAGCTTCCTTTCCTCTGCTCCTTCTCAGAGATGTTGATCTGTTATGTTTGTATTTGTGCAGAATTTTCTCCCTAGCTCCTATGATTTGTTTAAATTCTGTCCCTCACTCAGTGCCCTGTTTTCTTTACACTTTTCAGTTATGAGATCCTCCAGTCTTAAATTCTGATTAGTATGTGTCTGGAGTAGGTCTATTAGGATTTATTCTATTTTGCGTATGTTGCACTTCTTGGATGTGTATTTTTATGTCTTTCATAATAGTTGGGAAATTATCAGCCAAAATTCCTCAAATATTCTTTTTGCCCCCTTTCCTTTCTGTTCTCCTGCTAAGACATCCATGACACATGTATGTTTGTACACTTCATGCTGTCACTCAAATCCCTGAGAGATTCCTCAGTTTTTTCTATTCTTTATTATTCTGACTATGATTTCGGTTGCCCTGTCTTCCAGTTTGCTGATTCTTTCATCTGCCTGTTCAAAGCTGCTGTTGTATGCCTCTAGTGTATTTTAATATATGTGTCACTGAAGCAAGCACTATCTAGTGTATTTTACATCTCTACTATTGTGCCTTTCATCCCCATAATTTCTGTTTCTTTTTATACTTTCAGATTTTTTTGTGCTTACACATTGTCTTAATATCCTTTATCTCTATGCATATTTTCCTTCATCTCCTTTAATTAATTTAGGAGGTTTGTTTGAACTTCTTTGATTAGCTGTTACAAATTCTTTGTCTCCTCTGAAAATTTTTTTTTAAGATTTATTTTACTTGTTTCTCCCCACCCCCTCATTGTTTGTGTTTGCTGCGTCTGTTTTGTGCTGGATTTCTTTTTTTTTTAGGAGGCACCAGGAACTGAACTTGGGACCTCCCATGTGGGAGGGAGGCACCTAATCACTTGAGCCCCCTCTGCTCCCTGCTTTGTTGTGTCTCTCATTATGTTTTCCTCTGTGCATCTCTTGTGTCATCTTGTTGTGTTAGCTTGCTGCTCCAGCTCATCATGTTGGCTCGCTGTCTTGCTCTTCTTCTTTAGGAGGCACCAGGAACTGAACCCGGACCTCTCATGTGATAGGTGGGAGCTCAGTTGCTTGAGTCACATCCACTTCCCTCTCCTGAATTTTTAATTTCTTCCCTTGACTGTGCTGTATCTTCTTGTTTCTTAGTATGGTTTGTAATTTTTTGCTGATGTCTAGGCATCTGATTATCTTGATGGGTTAACTCTGAAGGCCCATTTCTTTCCCTTGTCTAGGGTTTATTCTTTTTTTTTTTTTTAAAGCTTTATTTATGTATTTTTACGTATTTATGTATTTTTTATCCATTTTTACACCCCCCCCCATTTTTGCTGTTTTTGTGTCCATTCACTGGGCAATTCTCTCTGTCTGTTTCCTGCCCTCTCTTCTTAGCCTTCTCCTCCTGTCTTCACCGGGATTCAATCCTGGGAAACTCCGATGTGGGAGAGAGGCATCATAGCACCTGCGCCACCTTAGTTCCTGGTTTTTCGGCGTGTCTTATCTTGGCTCTTCCTTTTGTCACTTTCCTGCTACGTCGTCATCTTGTTGCATGACTTGGCAGGGCCTGGCATGCCTGCATGTGGGGTCTGATGATGCACCCACACGCGGGGCCTGGGTGGCTCATCCACACTTGCAGGGCTGATGGTGCACCCGTGCATGGGGTCTGGTGGCCCACGTACCTTCTATATTTTTCTTTATTTTTACCAGGAGGTCCTGGGGATTAAACCCAGGTCCCTCCATATGGGAGATGGATGCCCAACCATTTGAGCCACATCCGCCCCCCCTAGGGTTTATTCTTGATTCGCTTTATGTTAAAGCTCTTTTTTGTTTATTCTGGACCTTTAGAATAGCCTGAGTTTAACTGATCAGATTTTCTCAGTTCTTCTTTATGTGATCCTTGCCTTGGATTTGTGGTGCAGGTTTTAAGATTGTAATTTTGTGTCATTGTTTTACCTCCAGGAGAAAGCTTCCTTTCCTCTGACTCCTCCAGGAGATTTTGATCTGTTGTGTTTATATTTGTGAAGAATTTTTTCCCAGCTTCTATGATTTGTTTAATTTCACTCCCTCACTCAGTGCCCTATTTTCCTTACACTTTCTGTTCTGGAACCCTCTGGTCTTACAGCAGTTTAGTTTAACGCTCCCTTTTTTGTTCAATTAATTTTTTCCTGGGGGGCTTTTCTGCCTTCGGTTTCTTCTGCATTAGGGTATCCCACCCCAGGGAGCCAGATGGGGTCCATCCAGGAAGGTGGGCCAGAAAATTCCTTTTTGTATTTAGGGAGCCTAGTAGACAGTAACTAGCTTAAGTGAGTGCAGCACTTGGCTGCTATTTTGCTGCAGTTTCTCTCTCTTTTTACCCCCTGGGGGACCTTGTGTTTTCTGCACTCCTTAGCTGCTATCTGCTGGGGTCTCTGTGGACTTAGGTTCCTGTGCCTGGATATGTGTGAGTTTTTTTTTTTTTTTTTTTTTAACTTTATTTTGTACATTTAATAATTGAAAACATAAACAATTAAAAACTAAAAAGTAAACACAGATGAATAAATATATACATTTCTCAATTAAATGTAATGGATACATGTAAAATTTTTTGTTGTTTGTTTTTTGTTTTTTTTTGTTTTTTTTTTTTGTGAATAAAACAATATATTACACAATATATTTGGTTCATAGTAATGCATTCATACAGTATTTGTCCTTTTGTGTCTGGCTTGCTTCACTCAACATAATGTCCTCCAGGTTCATCCATGTTGCCATATGCTTTATGACTTCATTTCTTCTTACAGCTGCATAATATTCCATCGTGTGAATAGACCACGGTTTGTTTATCCATTCATCTGTTGATGGACACCTGGGTTGTTTCCAACTTTTGGCAATGGTGAATAATGTTGCTATGAACATCGGTGTGCAGATGTCTGTTCATGTCACTGCTCTCAGTTCTTCTGGGTATATACCCAGTAGTGGTATTGCAGGGTCACATGGCAAGTCTATATTCAACTTCTTTAGGAACTGCCCAACAGTCCTCTATAGTGGTTGTACCATTCTGCATTCCCACCAACAGTGAAGAAGTATTCCTCTCTCTCCACATCCTCTCCTTCACTTGTAGTTCTCTGTCTTTTTAATAGTGGCCATTCTGATAGGTGTGAAATGATATCTCATTGTAGTTTTGATTTGCATTTCCCTAATCATGAGTGATGTTGAGCATTTCTTAATGTGTTTTTTTGCCATTTGTATTTCTTCTTCAGAGAAATGTCTATTCAAGTCTTTGGCCCATTTTTTAATTGGGCCATTTGTCTTTTTATTGTTGAGTTGTAACATCTCTTTATATATCCTGGATATTAAACCCTTATCAGATATGTGATTTATGCGTGAGGTTTTAATTCACTACTGTGAATTCCTCTATGGTCTGTGTCCCTGGTGGGAGGACACGGGCTGCTGCCTCTGGAGAACTCCAAGTTGTGCGCTGGATCCTGAGTAAGGTGCATGGACTGACCCATCTGGGATAGAAGTTTCCTAACTGATATTTGTCTTTTTTTAACTCAGCATTTGTTGAATCCTTCTCAGTCGCTACCATCCTCCAGAATTCTAAGTAATTGGAATTTGTCCTTATATTCACTGAATCTCTGGGGAGGTTCAGGAGATATTTTATATTGTCATGTTGATGACATCACACTATTACTTGCTTTTGATCAGGGATCACCTGGTCATTATTTGTCATAACCTCCCCAATGTCACAGTTTCTATAGACAATGACAAGATCTCTGGGAAAAGCAAAAGACAGGACAGACTCAATTTTCATATGGGTTGAAATGGCAGGAGACACACTGTCCTACCCAGAAGAATAGTGAAGTGGAAAATAGAAACTTCAGGTTCAGGCATCAGTCAGGATCAAGGCATGAAGCAATGATATATTGCCTGGATTGGGACTACTGCCCAGCTCTGCTTATCAGCAATGTCCTGGCCAGATACCTGGTAGGCCCAGTAGGACTGAAGTCTTCTCATGAGCCAAGACAAGTGCTTGTATCAGATTCAGGTGTGAGGACTAGAATAGAGACTCTACTTGGTTTCAGTAGAGAAACTGAAGGAAACTAGGTCAAGAGCCAGGCTGGTTCAGATACTCCAAAGGAGTAAAGTTTATGAAAGAACAGAAGACACTGTTTATCAAGGTATATTTGTTTGTTTTCAGCTTTTAAATTTTAAATGATTATTGATTCACATGATTGTAAAAATAGTAGAAAAAGATTCCGTGTACCCTTGAATCAGTTTCTTTCAGTGGTGGCAATTTATAAAACTAGTACAATATCAAGAGCAAGAAATTGACATTAGTACAATTCAAAGACTTAATATTAAGATTTCACTTGTTTTACATGCACTTGTTCATGTTTCTCTCTGAATCTGTATAGCTCTATGCAATTTTATCACAAATATAGATTCATGTACATTTCCTGAATATGGTCATTTATTTTTTAAACTTCCATTGTTGTTGGTGAACTTATTGAATTAGCATTGTAGTGAAGTTTAACCTCACTAGTAATCAAATACATCTTTTTTAAAATTTAAGAATACTGTTTTTGCCCTTTAAATCAGCAAAGATTTTAAATGGTAATATTTATCCACAATGGTAGGTCTGGCGTTCTCATGTGCTGCTGTTAAGAGTCAAATATGTCCTTTCTGGAAATAAATATGTATTGATAGTCTTTAAATGTGACACCCATTGATCTGGTAACTTTCCTTCTAGAATTGTATACTCCACTCAGAACATTGGACAAATATTATGAAAAATTATGTTCACTTAGTGTTATTTACACTAGTGAAAGATTGAAAATAGCCTAAATATACGAAAAATAAGGGATTGGTTGAATAAGGCCCTTTCAATCCATGCTATATTTTACAACAATTAAAAGTTATATTTTTCAGGAATTTATAGCTTAAAAGAAAATCCCCATAATAAAATGTTAAGTAAAAATAACATTTATAAAACCATATTTTAATGATTATAGTCCATTGTTTAACTTGGGGTTCACTGCCTGTGTAGTGCAGTTCAATGGCTTAAAGTTTTTTTTAACATTTTTATTCTATTACCATATAATAGGGTGGTATATAGGAATCCTATATTTTATGCATGATTGTTCTGTGAACCCACAACTTCTCTAATTAAAAGAAAATAACAATTAAAGCCCATGGTTGAATTTGTTGTGTATACGCATGTATCTAAAAAAAAGCCTCTGAACTTCTGCTTCTGGGAAGATGGAGTAGAAATACTTTTCCCTAGCCCTTCTGCTCACAACTAAAACCCTTGGACATTATATATAAAGCAAACATAAGACTGTTCTGTGGAAAGAAGAAGAAAGACCGACTAGGGATCTTAAGAACCAAGAAATAACCCTGTACTAATAATAGTACCCTGAGTTTCCTGTTTGCCTCATATATGCCCAGAGTTGGAGCTAAAGAATCTGGCAACCTGGTAAATACCAATAAATGCAGATTAAAAAAAAATGCTCCAACAAAATCCTGCTTTCTCTAGGCAAAGAATCAGGAAAGGAGCAGCCTAGAAAGACAGAAAACTTGGACAATAACTGCTCAACTCCAGCCAGATGCCACAGAAAAAATTGTGGCTCCCTGCCCACCCATGCCAGGAAAGGCTGAGTGGGGGAGCCTAGATAGCCACTGTAACCATTGGCCAATTTGATGTAATTATGACTTCCAAAAATATAACTGGATCATGCTTGTAAACTGATCTGTTAATCTGGGCATGATTAGGTTATGATTAGGGTGTTGAGCCCCACCCCTTGGTGGGTGGGGAATCAAATATAAAATGCAAGGCAAAGAACAAAGTAGAAGCAGTCTTTTGAGAAGCAGTTTTGATGTTGGAAAGAAGGCCTCAGGAGAAGAGAAGCAAGCCATTCGCCTGATCATCTACAGCTGACCATGTGGAGGAAACAGGAGCTAAGCCCAGAGAGAAACGCAGCCCCGGGAAGAGAGGAACCCCAGAAGCCTGAACCCTGGCAAACACTGGCTGTTGTCTTGCTCTAACACGTGGCAATGGACTGTGGTGAGAGAAGAAACTTATCACTTTATGGCCAGGTATCTGTGGACTTCTACCCCAAATAAATACCCTTTATAAAGACTAACCCATTTTTGGTATTTCAATTAGCACCCCTTTGGCTGACTAATACAGCCACATTCCTCAAGATATAACAGAGCATCCCAATTCCCCTATTAGGGTGATGTCAGAGAAGGACAAGCATGGAATCTGGATTTTCATCCTGCAGATCAGTCATGAGCTCCTTGCCTACCTTAGCAGTGTCAGTGGAGATCACATGAGAGCCTATACCTCCACCTCTACTTGGTGCCCCTATTTCTCCCCACTTTTGGTGTAAGATAAGGTTGGCAGAAGAGTCAAGATTTTCACCACTGCCCAGTTGGTATTGAGGCCACCCCCCATGGTGTCAGTGGAGCCTATGTGGGTAACAGTAATGAGGCGTTCCTACTCCTCCCAACCAGAGAGCTACCAGTGGAGGCCTAATAAGGAGCAGAACTCCCACCCCTGCCCGCAATAATGAGGAACTCCATCTTTAGAGGTCAAGGAAGGCCAAGTGGAAAACCTGGACTTTTATCCCTACCTGAAGCTCTACATCCCCCTCCCTTCCCTGGTAGAGTGGTATCACCAGAAGCCAGCTAAAACTGAAGATTTAAATAAGATCCACAGTTGCATAACATAATACCCCAAATTCAGATTTCAGTAGAAAAAAAAAAAAAATCACTTGTAATACCATGAAATAAGATCTTAAACTGATTTTAAAAAGACATCCATTGATGTCAACACTTTGAGATGACAGAAATGTTAGAATTACCTGACAAATATTTAAAGTATCCGTTATAAAAATGCTTCAACACTCAATGACAAATGTGTTTGAAACAAATGAAAAACATAGAAAGTCTCAGCAAAGAAATAGAATATATAAAGAAGCCAAATGGAAATTTCAGAATTGAAAAATATAATAACTGTAATTTAAAAAAAAACCTCAGTGTATGGACTCAACAGCAGAATGAAGGGGACAGAGGAAAGTATAAAATGGAAGAGAGAATAATAGAAATTACACAATTTGAACAACAGACAGAAATAGATTAAAAAAAAAAAAAACAAAACCAAACCTTAGGGAATCTGTGGGACTATAACAAAAAATCCAAAATTCATGTCATCAAATTTCTGAATGGAGAGGAGAAAGGGGTGGGGTTGAAAAAGGACTCAAGTAAAGGCTGAAAACTTCCCAAATTTGGCAAAAGACTTAAATCTACAGCTGAGAAATCTCCAAACATAAGATTAAATAAGATATTTTATGTAAAGTACTTAGTACTTAGTACTTAATAAAATATTATTTCATTTCACATAAAGGGAGTAAGGAGAGAGTATAATCATCTGCCTTCAAAAAGGAAATAAAACTAGGCATAGCATGGGTCAGAGTAAACCCTATATTTAGATCTTCCCATCAAAATTCTGCACTGGCTTTTCCCTGGGAGAGTGCAGGTATAACCTACTATATTGTTCTGCTGACGACTGTGTATGCCTCCAGGAGGATAGAGCAATTATTTGTATAAACCAGAAAATAATCAGAAAAGGGGAAACATGTTCTTCTTAAAAAAATAAAAATAAAAATAAGGAAGAGGAATTAGTAATAAAGCCAACTATATCCTTTAGAGACCAGTATTCCATAGAACATCCTCTTATAACAAACTCTAGAATAGCCTCATTTCAGGCCATCTATTTACGAGTCCAGCATATGATTCCTTTTCCTAAAGAATTCTCTATCTACTGTTCTTCTTCCAAGCAGATGCTTTGAGTCTGCCTGCTATGCACCAGGGCCCGTCAGATAGGTCCTCCTTGGTAAGCCCACTGATCACAATTTTATTGGTTGTAGCCTCCTAAGAACACTTTGAAATAAAAGTAGTTGGGGGCTGTATTAGTTTTGTATTGCTGCTGTAACAAAACTTCATGGCTTAAAACAACACAAATTTATTCTCTTTCAATTCTGAAGGTCAGAAGTCTAGCTCCAGGTGTTGGCGGGGCTGTTTTTCTTCTGGAGGCTTCAGGAGAGAATCCATTTCCTTACCTTTTTCAGCTTTTAGAGGCCACATGTATTTCTTCACCCCTTCCTTGCATTACTCTAACCTCTTCTGTCATTGCATCTTCTACTACTGACTCTGATCCTCCTGCCTCCCTTTTATAAAGACCCTTGTAATAATCTTGGGCCCCACAGGATAAACTCTCCATCTCAATACCCTTGCTATACTAACATCTTCAAAGTCCCTTTCACTGTGTAAGGTAACATATTCACAGGTTCCAGGGATTAGGATTTGGATATCTTGGGCAGGGAGATATTATTCAGTTACCCACAGAGGCCTTATTTTGATGCCCAGTCTTAGCCAGTTTTCATTCAGGAACAGACCAATAGATGGTCCTCGTGTTAGAGACGATATAATTCTGTGCAATTTTGCCTGTTACTTTACATCCAGAGCATTTATGTATTTATGTTACCTGCTGACCCCTAAAGCCACCTGAGTTTGCCACTCCTTTGATATATGCACCAGTTAACTTCTGCTGTGTATCAAACTCCCAAAACTTAATAGTTTGAAACAGCTTAGATTTGTTCCCACAATTATGTGGGTTGGCTGGGCACCTCTGGTCTAGGCCATCTAGGATGGTCTTACATATCTGAAGTCTCCGCTGGGAGATTGGGATGGTTGGAACGGACCCTTTCCTCCTAGAAACTTGCCCAGGTGTGTTCAGGTGGAGGAGGAAGAATTTCCAGCAGCAAGAGAGGTCATGTCCCAAAGCACAGCACTTTTCAAGCCTCTATATATATCATGTTTGATAATGTCTCATTGGCGAACCAAGTCACAAAAGCCAGTCCAGATTCAAAGAGTGAAGAAATAGGCTTCACCTCTTTTTGAAAGGAGCTACAAAGGAAGATGGCAAAGAGCATGTATATAAGAATGCAAAATATTTATGGCCTTTTAAAATTTTTTTTTGCGGTCTTCCACAAAGTCTTTCACAAACTATGGTTTATTTTACCATTGTTCTGTTTTGTTGTAATGAACATCCTTGTAGAAACCTCTGAACATCTCTGGCTTTTTTTTTTTTTTTTGCTTATGAAAAATTCTTAGTAGGGCAACTGGGCAAAAGGATAGCTATACCTTGGTTAAAAGTTCCAAAATGTATTTTAGAGTGGTTATACTAATATACTTAAGATGTATGAGAGTGCACATTTTATCCAAAACCTTTATCAATACTGGACATTATTAATTTTAAAAAATCGTTGCCAATCTGAGAGGTGAAAAATGTTAACTCAATGCTGCTTCAATTTTTATTTATTTATTACTAATAGAATCAAATATTTTTTCATGTTTATTGACAGTTGAATTTATTTTTTGGTGAGTTGTCTTTTTATAGTCTTTCCCCACATTTTTTTCTGTACTATTTGTGTTTTCTAATTGATTTGTAATAAAAACTCTTTGTATATAAAGGAGGGTAATTTTGGCTTGTCATGTATGTTTCAGATGTTATTGTTAACAGTATGCTTTAAATCTTGCTTGTGGTAATTTGGGAAGTATAGAATCTTTTAATTTCCATGGAGTTCACCCTAAAATTTTCTTCCCTACCCAAGTAAGATGTTTAAATATATGTTGTTCTAGTTGTTTTTGTCTCTTAATATCTTTACATTTAATTCTCTAATCTGCTAAGAATTTATTTTGATTGATTTTTAGTGAGATGAAACAATCTAATTCCCCTCCCCCCAAATATTTAACCAATTGTGTAAGCACCACTTACTGAACGGTGCAGCCTTTTTCTAGTGATTCAGAATGACAGTTTTATCATATGTGAAATTCTTACTGTTTTGTCTATTTCCTGGATTTCTGTTATATTGCACTGGTCTGACACTTTCTAATTATTTTAGTTTTAAAATATGTATTAATACCTGGCTATAAAAGATCTCCAACCCTTTCCACCTATTATTGCTTTTCTTTATCAACATTTTTGAGGCTGTTCTTATCTATTCATATTTCCAGATTGATTTTAGAATAGTTTTATCTAAACTCATTAAGATTTTGGTCAAAATTGCATTGAATCTATAAATCTCTCTATCCCAGATATGATATGTCTTTTCCATTTATTTAAGTTGTCTCTATGTATCTCAAAATTTTGCCATTATCTTCAGATAACATTTTTTTTTATAAAGTTGATAGCTATCAACTTTCTACCTTCTTTTTTTTTTTTTTTTTTTTTTTAAAGATTTTTATTTATTTATTCATTTATCCCCCCCTTGCTGCTTGTGCTCGCTGGGCCAGCCAACCACGCCGCGCAGGCGGGCCCGCCCCCACCAGGAGGCCCCAGGAACCGAACCCGGGGCCTCCCACATGGCAAATGGGAGCCCCACTGATTGAGCCACAGCCGCTTCCCAGATAACATTTTTTATTATGTTTACTTCTAGGCATTTTCTATTTCTGATTGCTAAAATGAACTACTTCCCATTATATTTTCTAACTGGTATTGTGAGCATAAAAATATTCATTTTGCCCATTTGTTTTGTAGCTTTCATATTACCAAGCTCTATTGTTTATAATATTTTTTCAGTAGTAGTATGAAATGTTTAAAAAATATTACAGGCCAATTTATGAGCAAATGGGTAGGTATGAATTACATGAAAATGAACAGAAATAAAGAACGCTAAGAATAAAAGTAAAAATATTAAGCCCCTTACCCATTACTGCATACTAAGGCTATCTACGAGATAACTAAATTAAGACTAGAAGCAGGAATATTAATATACGATAAAGCTCAAATAGTATGTGTCATTACCTATATTTAAAAAATGGTTTGCCCCAGGGTTCCAACATCCTTGTCCTGAAGAGCAAAGGTAGAAGTCCTGGTTTTAATTACCTGTAGAAGCTTTTCTTTGGAAAGGAGATTTGGATTTGTTTAACAATTTTTATTCTTTTTTTTACTTTTTCTTTTATTGTCTTCTATGAACCAGGCACTGTGCTAGGTATTTAAGCATTTATCTTAAATTTATGTGATGGTGGCAATCAGAGGGCTCTTTGGGCTTAATGAACTATTGAGATAGATACTTCCATGTGCATTAGAATCCCTTGGACACTTGTCCAAAATGCAGAATCTTTAGCCTCATCCTCAGTGATTTTGATTAAGTAAACCTGGACTGGAGTTCAGAAATCTACATTTGAACAAGCACCCCAGGTTAACCTGATGTACACTTGAAAAATCTTCTGCCTTCAGAAGAATATATGCTCCAAGGATCTATAGAATTTACATCTATCCTTGTTAAGCCTTAATAATGAGTGTGTTAATTGCTTTCTGTTCTAAGTTGAGACCCAAAACCGTCTTGATATATTGAGTCTCCTTCTAGCCCCAATAGGTAGACATTAGGATAGGTTATCTGAAGATGAATTTGAAGAGTTTTCAGACAACCAGTATTATTGATGACTTCCATTATCCTTCCATTTCTTAAATGACAGCCCTGATTCACAGAAGTGTCATTGACAATGGAAGATCTTTCCTCTCCATTTTGTAACCCTGCACAGCTTTCACTACTCTACTTACTTTTGAAAAATGTCTTGTTATTTGTCTACTTTTTCACTTTTCTGGGATGATTTTGATTTGTTGTTTTGAAGAACTGCCTGAAGCCGGGGACCCAGAGTTACTTTTAGACTGCTTGAGTGACAGCTACAGACTTCATGAACCTGTTTTACATTTCATATGTGTCCATGAAGCTTACTAGCAAATTCAGGATCAGATTAGGACAGTTTGATTAGCATGGTTTGCATCCATTCACATGCTCCGTGTGTGTGTTTGTGTGTGTGTGAGAGAGAGAGAGAAGAGAGAGAGAGAGAGAGAGAGAGAGAGAGAGAGAGAGAGAGAGAGA
>JAKSZT010053887.1:50908937-51009676 GCA_026826555.1 Tolypeutes matacus
AGAGAGAGAGAGAGAGAGAGAGAGAGAGAGAGAGAGAGAGAGAGAGAATCGAGGACTGACTACAAGATGACCAAGGTGACAGAGAACTGATTGGTAACAATGAGCCCCACGGTGCTCCTCCTCCTAGGTGTCCTAGAGGATGAGGCTAAGAACACTGCAAAGGAAGGGCTCTTACGGTTTCCTGTTAATGCTGTTAATATTTATTAGAAGGGCAGATTATGGGTGAGGACAGAGTCCATATTTAGCCAGCTTCTTCAAGGAGGGACTGATACTTCCAAGTGGAAGAATGTGTGCATCTTCCCTGGTAAAGGAGTCTTTCTCCTGTCAGGTGACATGCTGTGGCTTCGTGTTGAAATGCCTAATGGTCCCATTTAGTCTTGTTTCACTTGAGTTTTCCCTTTCTTAAAAATAGGGTAAATTAAAAAAAATAGGGTAAATAATAACAATGACTAGTTACCACAGAGGAAGTGAGGCAGGTTAGTATAGGGAAAAGGGGAAGATGAATCACAGCTGGGACAGGGCAGAGAAAATGGCCCAGAAAACCCTGAAGGAAGGCCACTACTAAGAACAAAGCCAGAAAGATGCCTCATTTGGAAGCCCTGGGTAACTCCAAACAGGCCTCCCCATTGGCCCCGGATTACTCGAAACAAAAGGCCTCATCATTGGCCCCCTAAGAGCTAACAAGTGGGAATTGAAAAGGGACCAATCAGAACAGCAAACAGCTGGGGCCCCTCCCTGACATTAAGAAAGGGTGGGGGGAGGAAAGGATTGATTTGATAAAGGCAACCATAGACCCCAGGTGCTCCTCTTTGCCTGGAGGTAGCCCGCATCCACATCTGAGTGTGTACTTTTCTCTCTCCTTTGTCAATATACTCTTTTTACTGGCCTAACTAAACTGGCATGTTCTTAAATTCTTTTATGCAACATAGCCAAGAACCTAGAGGGATGCAAGTGCCTTCCAACTTCACTAGGTGATTATTGAAGTTAAATTTATTACCTCTTAAAATATATGTATATATATATATATAAATAACATTTTTGTAAGCAAATACACATATATGCACATATATTTATATATCATTTTGCAAATGTTTGTATGTATTGTGAGAATTTTGATTTTTACCCATAATAAAAAAAAAAAAAAAAAAAGTTAAATTTATTTGAAGTTCTTCAAGAAGATTGCTTTGGAAGAGAAAGCCTTATCAAAGTTAAAATTATTATCCCTTTTAAAATGATACTTTTTTCCTACATAATTATAAGTGAATTTCGGGATTTGAATCTCCCGCCATTTAAAAACGTAATTACTATATATGTCTTTTGTATAGATCTATTGATTTTGGAGTCCTTATTATGGCTGGAGGTCACAAGTCACCTCCTGAAGGTTCCTTTTCACCTCTAATATAGAGCACTCCACAGTCTAGAAAGTGACTTCACAGAATTTGTGTCCTTGACTCTGCAGCAACCCCGTGAAGAAGGCTGAGGATCAGGTGTCTGGGGCTTTGGGGTTTGTTACTCTGAGTCTGTTGCTCAGTGAGTCTGCTGTTCAGTGAGCTCAAGACCTTATCTGCCAGCTGGTCGGTGCTTTCCCAAGCTTCTCTGCTGGGCGCCTGCCTGTGGAAGAAGGGCAGTGCTTGTTGTGCACCATTCTCCACAGATGGTATATCATCATCTTTTATCCTAATAACAACTTGCTGATGTTACTGAGACAAGTATTTCCAGTATCATAGCTGAGGAGTCTCGAGTTCATAGAACTGGTAAGGGGTATAGAGGTGTCTAAAATTCAGTTTTGGTTCCAGGGTTGGATTTTCTAGATTAAAGTTATTTGTTTAGTTTTGAAGATGATTAAAAGACTAAAAAACAAACAAACAAAAAACAAAACAACTAGCCTTGATTTCAGAACAGTTATAGGTCTAATGTAGGGTCAAAATCACTTTCTGTGGTTAATGATATGAAATGAGTTTTATGAAGTAATAAAGATGAGAACTGATGCTTATCAAAATACCTCAGTGACTCTGGGAAGAGTAAAAGGCACAGTTTAGAATAAATGAGAAAAAAGAATCAATCAATTCAATTTAAAACAAAATAATACTTTCTTCATTCTTTAGTGTTAGCACTGAGCTTTTGCTGAAAATTCGCTTTGCTCTAAAATGGCCTAATTTTCCCCCTTTAATTTGCATTTCCTTCCTGCCCAGATGCAACTGGCAGCGGCCAAGATTAGTTCCACTATATAACAACTGCTCCAGCACCTCGATATGGGTCTCAGAATTGTCCTTTTATATTTGTTTCTTTGCATAATTTGTCAGACTTTGCAAGTTGTACACCCAAATTCTGTCAACAGGAAGTTTGTTTTTTCCTTTGGGATTGCTGTTAATGGTTTTTCAGCAACTGAAATTAAACTCTCATGAAAGTATTAACACATTAGCAGTTTGGAATCGTGCTCAAGGCTTCTGAGCAATGGATATAAAAAAACTGAGCAATAAGGGGACTTAGACACATTATTTATATGTAGGGTGAGGTTATTCACCCACTTAGGGAAATCTGGCACACAGCCACCAGCCCAGGTTTAATTTTGTTTTCTTCTTGGCCAGGAACAGAGTGTGCTATTCTATAGAGAGGGAATGAGGACTTTTTAATTGGTAAAGAGGAACTTCTGCTGGATAAGGAGATATTCCAATCCTTGGGGATTACTAGAAGTGCTTTTAGATTTTAAAACCTTGCTGTGATTACAGTTTAACGCGAAATTCTCCAAATTGCTAGTATTAAAAAAAAACCTCTGCATTAACCGTTTAGAAACAGAAGAGGGCACTCACCATGCCTTATGCTGGACTTATATTTTTTAAGAATGAAAAGGAAACTGGCTTTTGAATGAAAATGAAAAGCGTTTCCTTTCCAAAGGAATGAATGAAAATATTCTGTCAATGTTTTCAAACTTAAATATGTATAAAAATGCTGTACTCACTTTCTGCTTTCAAGAGACTTCAGTTTTAGTTGGAGACAAGCTATGATAAGCTTTATAATATAAAGTAGCTGTTAAATACAGTACATTTAGGTTTTTTAAAGACGTTTTATTTACACACCATACAATCCATTCAAAGTATACAATCAATGGCTTGGTATAATCACAGAGTTGTGCGTTCATCACCACAGTCAATACGTTTAGATTTTAGGCAAAGTACCTCATGAATACCATTCTCCACTGCTGGCTAGATAGCTCGCTTATTAGGCAAAATCCCCTTTCTTCTTTCCATGTCAAAATATCAGTTTTTCTCAAAATTCAGTCTTCTATAGGTCTGTGAATCTCCTAAAATTGTGTGCAAAATGTTGTGTTTGTGTATTTTTCTAGAGGAGGTTTGTAGTTTTAATCATATGATCTATGCCCTTTCCCCAATTAAAACCCTAAGAAGTTTCCTTGCTAATTCCATCTTACACTTCTTGGTTCTTTATTCTATATTCTGTGTATATTTAAAGGTTCAGTTTGTGATAACCTGGACAAAGCCTGTTGTAATAAATAACATTAAATTGAAAATCTCAGGACTTGCCTAATAATTTAAATTACAGCCAGTGTGGAATATAATCAAAGTCTTTGATATTCTTTGTATTGATTTGTAGTCAGAGCCAAAAGGGAGATTTGAAATCTAAAATAATCACTTTACTTACTGGTCCCAGACAGATTCAGTGATTTGTCCAGGGCTACACAAAAAGTAGGTGTGAGAGAGTTCAAGATTCTAGCCCAGTCTTTTATTTTTTAAGTCCACTGTCCTTTTCTTTCATAGTCTTGCTTTGCAATACATTGGTGAAAAAATTCATGGAACTCATATTAATCTGCTCTTGAATATGTAATGCTTTTTTTGTGTGTGTGTTAAATAACTTTGTGGCTATTCTATTTTATACCTGAACACTTTAGGGGAAAATATATATTTTTTCCAACTTTTTCTAAATTGTTTAACCTAGCAATGTTTAATTTAGTTTTATGAAAGGATAAATTTAGCAAGGGCAGGTGTGTTTGGAAGCACAGAGGGGCTGCTGGGCAGGATGGGGCAAATATCAGATCCCTATTTGAACTCTGGACTTTTTATAATACTTATTGTATGGTGAGAACCTTATGTGAACATAAGGTTTTATTAATGTCTTCCTTTAGTGCAATTATGGAATGCATCCATTAGAATCTGATAACCGCTTATGCCCTCTTCTCAGTAAAATTATAATCGATGTTCTGTGCATTCCTTTATGTTAGCTGCATATTTTCTTTTCTTTCCTTTCCTTGCTCCTCCCACCACACTATGCTGTAAATCCCCAAATGTCTGAGTAGAGCTTTTGTGGATAATTGTAAAGGAGAAACTCAGATGTTGAGAAGGAAGCTGAAGAGGCCTTTAGTTATATTTGTAGAATCATAAGATGACATTTTTGTTGAAGACATAATTGTTATTATTTTAAACAAGGTTTTTTTTTTTTTTTTCCATTAAGAATATCTAGGCAAAGTGAGTAATCTGGAGAGTTGATGTAAATATTCAGATAATTCAGGACCTAAACCCTACTACCTGCCTTGTAAGGTTCAAATACAAATTAGGACCTGAATTACTGGGCAGATTAACTGTCTACATTATTTAAACTCATTAGATAATCACTTTTAATTGTGTAGATGCAGCTTCATATATGTTTGTATATACTCTGGGTATAGACTATTTTTACAAAGCACAATTGTCAATTCCACTAACACTGTACCATGTGGGAGTGTTTCTAGGGGCAGTTGCTTTCCTAGAATAGCAAACATTTACTGTTTTCTCTGATTAGTTAATTTAATGTTCAAATGACCCTACAAGGAAACACTTTTATTATCCTTATTTTACAGACAAGGGAAGTGAATCTCAGAGACATTAAGTAATTTGTCCAAGATAACAAAATCCATGGATGCTGTGATGGTTAGGGTAATGCATCAACTTGGCCAGGTAATGGTACCCAGTTGTTTGGTCAAGCAAACACTGGGCTAATTGTAATACAAGGGCATTTAATGGACTTTAATCATCAGTGAGTTGATTGCATAGATGGCTGATTACATCTACAATCAACCAAGGAGATTGCTGGCAGCAATGAGTGAAGTCTCATCCAATCAGTTGAAGGCCTTAAAAGGAGAAGTGATTTCAGCATTGAGAGAGAATTACCATCTCTACTCCAGACAGCCAGTGTCTCCTGGGGAACTGATCGAGGACTTCATTGGAGTCCCTGACTTGCAGCTTGCCCTATGGAATTTGGACTTGTGCATCCCCACAGTCGCATGAGACAATTTTATATAATCTTACACTAATTACAGATATCTTCTATTGGTTCTGTTCCCTAGAGAACCCTAACTAATAGAGGGCCCAAGGTAGTTGGAAACTTATCTCTCTGAAACAATGAGAGACCCAACCAGGAGGGAGAGAGGAGGGCCTTGGGAAGGAAGTTGGTTGAGCTTTCCCTTCTGTAGTTAGTGTTATAAAAACAAAGGTCATACTGAAAATTGTGTTTTTTTTCCCTCTCTTTTTTTTTGCTGCATAAGACAATTTTATAAAATTTCATACTATTTATAGATATCTCCTTTCAGTTCTGTTTCCCTAGAGAATCCTGACTAATACAGATGGCAAAGCCAGGATTTGAACTCAAGTAATCTGCTCTAGAATCTGGGCACTTAACCACTACACCATATAATCAATTGACCTTTGGACAGCTTCTTCATTACCGCCTGGTATAGGCCATCCTGATAAGCAAGAATCCTAACATCTTCAATTATTTTTATTTCAAGCAATTGTTTTGCTCTAATCTAGGGACAAAGCAGAGATTACAGACCCAAATGCCACAGAGGCCAGACAAATAGCTTTAATGAGTGAAGAGAGTTGAGTGAAGGATAATTGAAGAATGCATTTAGTTTTTTTCTTCATCCCATTTTAAATACAGAAAAATATTTCTCTATCATTTAAAGAACAATAATGCAAACACAATATGAATGACAACTGACGCTATGCCTCAGTGTCAGGAAGACAATAGGAATGGGTGAGGATTGCAACATATTGGAGATTGCTTGCTGTATTAATCAGTCAAAGGGGTGCTGATGCAAAGTACCAGAAATCTGTTGGTTTTTATAAAGGGTATTTATTTGGGGTAAAATCTTGCAGTTACAAGGCCCTGAAGAGTCCAACTCAAGGTTACTTCCTTACTAAACTCTGTTGCCACATGTTGAAGAAAGATGGCAAACAACGTCTGCGAGGGTTCAGCCTTCCCCTTTCCTCTTAAGGCTCTGTGGGTCCAGCTTCTTCCGATCTCAGCTGTAGGTTGGCATAAGGCTTGTCTCTCTTCCCGAGGCTCATTCTTTCTGGGCTCAGCTGCTCTGTTCTCTTCACAAGGTCATCTGTAAACTATCAGGTGAGTGGCTCATCTCTCTTCCCAGGGCCTCTGCCACGTCTATGGAGCTGTCTCTCCCTCTGTGTATCTTTTCTGTGTGTCTACTATGTTCCTTTCCTTGATTGAGCATCTGTGCATATAGCCCACAAAGGGGATGGAGACTCAAACTGAGTTGCCCTAATGACATGGTCAAATCAAAGCCCCAATCCCAACATAATTTAATCAAAGCCATCTCAGCTGAATCTAATACAATCAAAGGGCATCATGCCCAGGAACAGACCAGTTTACAAACATAATATTTCTTTTTGGAATTCATAAATAATATCAAACTGCCACACTTTCCCTGTCTAAAAAGGGCAGCCATTGTTAGGTTTGGTATCTCCATATCATTGCTCAAGAAAAGGCAGATGCCCAGATTTTTTTGAATGTTAGCTCTATTTACAAAGACACAATAAGAGTGAAATGAAATATTTTCAGCCAGAGATTATCAACTTGTAGCCTCTGAAAAAATATCTTGCAATTGTGTTTATGGGCATATGCAGGTATAAGAATAGATGGGGAAATAGATATAGTTACTTTATACCTTAATGGCTGCAAAGTCAGTAATAAATGATTTCAATTATCATCTTTTAACTGTACTGTATTATATATTGAATGATTTAATGATTTGGCTTCCTAGACAGAAATGCTATGGAAACTTTTCATAACAACAGGCTTATAGATTTATAAAGTTAAAAAAATCTTCATAAATATCTGAAGTGATTGATAAGCTCCATGGACAATAATAATAGGCTGGTATTTTTCTCTGTGTGTACAGAGTAATCTGCAGTTGCTGTAGCAATTTACATCTTTGTGGATGGATTACTTTATCTAGATTTTTGAAATCTTCTATTTTGTAAAGGATAGGTTTAGGCAATTCTACTTCTCTCTTTTACTATGGAGATATTGGGAAAAGGTAGACAACAAATATACTTTAAAAGGAAGAAGAAACTAAAGTGTTGAAATTCTTCTCCTTCCTAGTCCCGTCCTAAAATTTCTGGAGGCTTCCCTGTCTTTCTCCTTCTACTAATGAGAGTACAGCTGCAATGTGGCAATAGCTGTTTTGTATCCTTTATCCCGGGATTGCAGAGTGGGACTTTTGGAATGGTGGAGTGGAGTGAGGAGCACAGCAAATCCTCTTCCTCAAGAACAATGATAGAACAATACTTTAAAAAAAAAAAAAAAGAAAAACATTTTAGAGGTTTGGAAGTTGACCAAGGGCATAAAACAAATTGATAAATGTTTGAGAATTATTATTGAACCTTGAATGTGAAAATTGTGCTGTGTTAACCTGGATTGCCCCCATTTCAACTCTCTCCACCTCTCTTAGCTCCATCCTGTGCTAGCCTGACCAGGGTAAGGCAAGACATGAAAAATAGGGGCTTCACTGCAGGAGGGGGCTGACTTGATTTCCAGTGGAAAGCCAGGAAATCCCCATGCCCTCAGGTATTGTCAAAAACAGTAGGATGTGGTGTCAAAAGAAGAGGGAAGGCAATGTTGCAGCCAGCTGGGAGCTGTGATCCTGGTTGGGGTAAGCAAGAGACTGGCACATTGGTGAGACATTTCACAGGGAGATGAAGAAATGAGGCAGCCACCGAGGGCCTTGGTAAGCTCCCACATATTCCTAGAGGTCTGGAAGGCTGCATGAACGCCCAGGGCTGTGCACACAATAGGGAGTTATTCACAAATCTGTGGCTGAACATGAGGCCTTGCACACGTGTAGAGACCTGAGAAAGCCAATGGAAAGTAAAAGATGGGTCAAACTTGTAAGTTTTGTGTTGGGAATGTGCAGAGGAATAAGGTTAACTTCCACCATGGAAAGAGTGGGAATGTTGGGCTCAGAGAGAACCGTGTCTAATTTACTTGTTTGTGATCATGAACATTTAACTTCTGTGAACCTCAGTTTCCTTATCTGTAAAATAGACTTCCTTGAAGAAGGCATCTCCAAATTCCAGGCTGTAGTAAACTCTTGTTCTCTAGGCAAATTTCCCTTTATCTCTGCTCTTAGCCCCTGCTGTTGAATACTTGATTGTATCAGACTGAAAATTCTCTAAGGGTAGAGAGTACATTAGGTGTACCTTAATGGTTATTGTATCTGTTACATAAAAGATATACTCAATTCATGCTTATGTGGTTGATGTAAGTCCGGTACTTGGTAGAAATAGTATCTATGACCATTATTTATGTCTGCTTTTATTGTATTCTCTTCTTTCATTTCTAGACACACATATGTACATCCCTTAGGACAAAAACGAGTTTGAACAGGTCTTTGAGCAAGGCGTAGGCCTTGAGCAGGTGGAGAGTTTCAGAAAGAATGCTTAGGGTGAGAGAAATAGTTAAGTAGGTAATGAGCAGGATCTGCTCACAGCATGCTAGGAGCCCGACCTGCTGGGAGGGGAAGATTCACCCTGCAGAAAGAGATGCCAAAGGTATTTTCAAATATACTAAAAGTTTTCCTTTAATGCAAGGTATGCAAATCTTACGGTATAGGGTCCATGTTTGTGCACATATGCTTAATGCCTGCTAAACTTCTTTGTTCATATATGTGTCCTTAACATGTTTGTGGCTTAGGGTCATACGTGGTAAAAGTAAATGGGATCACAGATCTCAAAACTGTGGGTGAGACCAGCTGTCCGAATCTGGGATTATCTCCAGTTATAAATAGCAACTGTGCATGGATACAACTAGCAAAATTAAGGGTTATAGGGCTTGGATATTTGGGGGGAAAAAGGAAGGAAAGAGTACCAAGAAATCCAAGCGTTACATATTAAGCATCCAAAAGCAAGAACAATAGAAAATCATAGGCGATTGCATTTGATGGCTCACCAGAGAGAAAATTATGAATTTGTGAAGAGGAAAATACAAGCAGTTTCATAGAAATCAAGTAGCTAAACCCTATGTGTATTGGAGCTCCTCCTTTAAAAAATAATAATGTAAAAGATTCTACTCTTGAAGGAAATTAAATGTGAAAAATGGAAATCTTTAAGTTTATAAAACAATTGTATAAATAAAATTAGCATTTAAAAGGGTATTTTTGATAAACATTTCATAAAAAGCCCTATGTGCTTTCTTAGAAAGCATATGCTGTTAAAATTTCTGGAATCACACAAAATTACCAGTAGAATTAGAAAGCACTTCACTCCATTGCTGTTTTGGTTAAAAAAAATTATTATACACAATGTATATAAGTGGCAGAAAGTTTTTGAAGCTTTAGCTAAGCATGAATATAAAATAAAAAGTATTAATTTCCCATCATCCAAAGATAATAGCCATATAGATTTTAATGCAGATCCTTCTATATATATTATATATAGCTGGTGAAAATGGGCTTTCACATCATTATTGATTAATTCTTTTTTTTTTTTAAAGATTTATTTATTTACTTTATCCATTTTAAACACCCCCCCCTTTCCCATTTTGTTGTTTTGTGTCGATTTGCTGGGCAATTCTCTGTGTCTGTTTCCTGCCATCTCCTCCTATCCTCCTCCTCCAGTCTTCACCAGGATTCGATCCTGGAGGCCTCCGATGTAGGAGAGAGGTGTTCTGCCACCTGCCCCACCTCGGTTCCTGGTTTTCCGAGCTTTCGGAGCATCTCGTCTTGTCTCTCCCCTGCGTCTCTCTCCTGTTACGTCATCATCTTGCTGCATGGCTCCCGGGGCCTGGCGGCTCCCCGGCACACAGATCCTGGCAGCCTTCTATATATATATATATATATATATATATTTATTTATTTTACCGGGAAGTCCCGGGGATTGAACCCAGGTCCCTCCATATGGCAGACGGACGCCCAACCATTTGAGCCACATCCACCCCCTTGATTAATTCTTGAGATTAGTTTAGATATTGCATAGCAATCATTTTTCAGTCATTTTTTAAAGGGCTTAATATATATAAACAGAGAAATATTTCTTTAAGTTTCTCAAATATATTACTTGTGAACAAGGGTATATCTATCTGTCTGTCACTCTGCATGTCTGTTTAGCTTCCCTGGATCTGTACTCCTTCCTGTGTTTGGGAAGTCCTGTGGCAGAGTCTGTCTTCCATGGTAGAAGCTGAAAGGCCAGATGCATGTTCCTCAACTTGCCTTGGAGCTAGGGCTCAGGGACATGATTTGAATGCTGAAGCAGATAACCAAAGCTAGTAGGTAATCCAGTCTAGGGTGGTGCAGCAGGGGCAGCAGAAACACACAGGCACCAGAGTGCAGTGGCTGCAGTGGCGGTGAGCCCACCAATCCATTCTGTGACACAGGTGGATTTTGGTCCTGGCTACCTAGCCTCCCTCATTCCTGTCTATTTCCCTAACATGCCTCTCCGTATTTTCTGATGATTCTGAGAACTAGCCAGAAACTCTTTCAAAAATTCTTTTCCTAAACCAAGAACTCTGATTGACATGCTCTTCTCTGTTTCACCTAGCAAACGGAAATCCTGATTGTTTTCATTAGAATAGTGAGGTACCTGGATTCTAATCATTTCCAGGAAGCCTGACCTGTGGACCAGAAAGCATCTTGGGGATGATTTTGTTATCTGCATATATTAGGGGCAATCATTTGCTGTAGTGGAAAGAGCCCTGGGCTGAGAGCTAGAAGTCTGGGTTCAAGTCCTCACTGTCCTTTGCTAACTGTAGGATATTGGGCAGATTGGTTAATACCCTGGATTGTTTTATGCATATAACCTCCAACATGAGGGAGTAAAGTTTGAATTTCCTCAAGATCTGGAGTTATTTTGCTTTTAATCACATCCAACAGTTTTACACTTTAAAACATAGCTCTTAATTCTGAATTCTCAGTCCTAGTAATTACGTAACACTGAATATGTGTAATTAATTAAAACATCATGAAGTATATAGGAAGTAAATCTCTATCCTTCTTTTGAAAGTTCAAGCTCATTTAATCTTTTGACAAGCCAGTAGCAGTATAGACATCCACCTATAATAATTTATATGGTCGAAGGGGCACTGTTTGTTCCAGTCACTGCTAAAGACATGGTTTAGTCTTTAACAATGATAAGTTATTAGTTTCCTCTATTATAACATCTCAACCTATGAAAGAAAGTTCTTAAATGTTATTAATGCCATGTGTGTTAAGTGTGATGTCTTTCCCCATCACCTCTTAAGGACTCAAAATCTTATTTCAGGCAAAACTTTGAAGATTTAAAACTGGACATATTTGGCCTCTATGTTCATAGCCAGTCAGTAAGCTATACCTTCTCCAGGCTGTAATTTTGTTAGTCTTGATGTCTGGCTAATGAGTACTTTCATCTGCTTTCTTTGATGCACAACCCATCAGTAACAGCAGCATGAATAGTCATAGCATTTTAATGCTGGAAAGAATCTAGTCCAACTTCTACATTTTACAGATGAAAATAAAGAGACTGAAAGAATAAGTGACCTGACCAAGTTCATGTCATTAACTTCAAGTTCAGTGGTAGATCTGAGACTAGAATCCAGGACTTATAAAACCTTAAGCAGCATGAGGACTGAGATCATGGTTTCTCCTGATCACTGTTGGAACCCAGAGCTTTGTATATAGAGGATGCTCAATAATTCGATGTTAACTATCAGTAAATTCCAGTACAGACTAAATTGTGCTATGACATGTATACTAAGGAATCAGAGAAAATATTCAGAGTTAATTTTTTAACAACAAAATGGGATATTTTCCGAGCTGGGAACCAGTCATTTATTTTAGCATTTAGGCTTTGATTCAGGCTTCAAGTTGCTCAAATCGGTGACTGTTAATACTATACAGAAACAGACAACTGGCCTAAAAGCTTTCGTTCTGAAAGCTTGAGTTGGTGTAGGATGGTGGTGACATTGCTCGTCTCTTTAAATAGTTTATCAGAATGTTAATGTTGATATAGAGCAGGTGGTAGGGCCATTTTACCTGTACTCTGATTATTAGGCCATTATTACTCTATCGAGATATTTGTCATATGTACAGCATGGCTCACTGTTGGTGTTCTCTTCCTGCTGTAATAGGATTGTTTGCTTAGTTTTTTTTTAAAGATTTATTTTATTTATTTGTCTCCCCCTGCCCCCCGCTGGTTGTTTTTGCACTCGCTGTGTGCTCTCTGTGGACCCTGTGTCCATTCGCTGTGTGCTTCTGTGTCTGCTTGTCTTCTCTTTAGGAGGCACTGGGAACCAAACCTGGGACCTCCTATGTGGAAGAGAGGTGCTCAATTGCCTGAGCCACTTCCACTTCCCTATTTGCTTAGATTTTGATTTGAAATATTTACAGTGTATTAAATAGTCCTGGCACTCATTTTAATGTGGCTAAAGCAGAATAGTAAATCTTCTTGAAAGAATCTTATCAGATGAGACTGATATGCTCTGACAATAATACTCAATTGAGTTAAAATAAAGAGGAGCAGAGATAAAATCCCACTGAAGATAAATTCAGAAATGTGTCTAGATTAATTTTGGAATCTTGGTAATTAAGATGTAGTTGATCTGATTTCTTAGCCCTCTTCTGCCTCCTTCCATATTTCACTGTCATCTCTTTTCAATTTAAAAGTCCTCTTTCAATTTCTGCTTTAGTGTACTGACATTTCCTTCTTCTTCAGTGGGAAGTGATTGAACTTCTTCTCATACATAAGAAAGCAATCTTTTTACATTTTAAGGTTTGCAGTTAGTACTCTGGAGTTGGAGGGTCGATTTGAATAACATAAAATGAGAAGAAAACCAATCATATTCTGTAATACTTATAGACCTTGAGTCTTCCATAATCTTTTGGGGATATTTCCTGGCAAAAGAGGAGTGACTTCAAATACTCAAGGGAAAACACTCAGCTCAGATTTTACTCTGTGGTATTTTCCTTTCATAGAGTTTAAACTGGACAGGGACCTTTCAAGGTTCTGTGTGTTCTACAAAGTATGGTGAACATTATTTATTCATTGATGTTAATCAGAAAACAGGAGAGTAGCAGAAATGATCTGAGGATAGATAGCAATAGCTATGAAGCAAGGTAAAAGGAAGTGGGATTTCTAATTGCAAAAGAAAAAAAAAGAATTGCTTTGTATGCAAAGTATTTTCAACAAATGTTATCTAACATGCTAATTAATTGCTCTGTTACCAGGTGCTTCTGTGCAGATACAGAACAGAGAAATTTATAATAATAGTGATGTCCTGAGGTATCATTAAGTCCCTTTCAAACAAATATTTTTTTCAAATAAAAAAAAAACAGTGGAATCATTTAAAAAATGAAATTATACCTGAAACTACCATATTAAATAGAAAAAGCAAAGCTTTTTTTCAAAGTTTGCAGATTGTTTGAATGCAGTATTGAAGGGGCCACACTGCATCAACTCACCATACCTGGTCCCATGGACAGTGTTTGCAAACACACTTTTACATTTTTAAAGAAAATTTGCATCTTGTTTTGTATCATTTTAGTGTAACGTATTGTATTAGTCAGCCAAAGGGATACTGATGCAAAGTACCAGAAATCTGTTGGCTTTTATAAAGGGTATTTATTTGGGATAAAAAGCTTACAGTCACAAGGCCCTAAAGAGTCCAGCTCAAGGTTGCTTTCTCATCAAAGTCAGTTGCCATGTGTTGAAGCAAGATGGTGTGCAGTCTCTGCCTGGTCTCTCGGGCCTTAGCTGCTCCGCTACTCTGTTCTTTTCAGCTGCAACTATCAGGTGAAAGGCTCATCTCCCCCCAGGGCCACAGGGGAGAGTTCTCTCCTTTTCCATGTCATGACAAAGTTCTCTCACCTGGCATCTATGGATCTTTTTCTCTTTCCCATATATTTTCTTCTGTGCATCTTCTTGAGTGAGTGTCTGTTTATATAGCCCACCAAGGGGGTGGGGATTTAACCTGAGTTACACCCTACTGATGTGGTTGAATCAAAGCCCTAATCTTAACATAATTTAATCAAAGACATCTCAACTGAATCTAATTCAATCAAGGGGTATCACACCCAGAGGAACAGACAAGTTTATAAACATACTCCTTCTTTTTGGAATTCATAAATAATATCAAACTGCTACACATATTTTAAAAATAAAATTTGAATTTGGAAAATATCAATTGAGATTCTCTATTAGCTAAAATAGCCCATTTCCAGAGCTCATTAGAAAACAGTATATTGTCTAAGCCCAGTTGACTTTACAAGTAGGTTGAATAAGTGACTTCATTTATGATTACATTTGAGAGGTGTCAATATGCCCCTGGTCAAAAATCTCTCCCTTACAAGATTAGAAATCAAACCTGAAAGCAAATTCTGTAAGGACCCTCATCTAAACTTGCTTGAGGAATTACCTTAACTGGGTAAGGTAATATATTATCAGGGAATTCAGTCCAATTCAACATGAATGTGTTGGACGTTTATGATATGCAAGGCACTCTACTACCTTTTAGGAATACAAGGATGAATTAAACAGATCCTGTACTCAGAAAGTTTATGGTTTGGTGGCCAATCCTGCTACCAAAGTAGACATTTAATTATATGATGTACCTGTTGTTTATGGTAGGAAGAAATATCTGGATGGAATGATACTCAGAACTGGTTAACTTTGATTGGGGAGTGGATACTCCTGGGAGAGGCTGGAGATTGAGATCCCCAGGGAATTGATGGATAGATTGTGAAATTTGATTTCTGTCAGTGAAATGTGTGCCATAAAGATAGGGTAAAGAAACAAACTTTGTTTCCTTTCGAAATTTGAAGTTTACATTGTGGTGATGTTGCAATGTGGCTAGGAGACCAGCTGATTGACTGTCAAGAAGCCTAATAAGGTAGAATTTACTTTGGTCAATTTATCCAGGTCCAGGATTTGGTCCTTAGTTCTGTAGACTCAGAATCTCTACCTCTGAACTCATTGAATCTAGGGATATTGCCTTGAGCTCACAAAGATGGCAAGAGATGGATGCTTTAAACTATAAATGCCAATTATTAATTTTCCATAAAATATGTGATTGTCAGGTGGACTAGTTAACTGCAACAGCCTGAACAGTGAACTTTCTTTCTACAGGAAAGTTTCAGAATGTTGTTGAGTGATCAGGGAATCAGAATAAGAAGAGCTGTTTTTGTGACCAAATATTTAATAGCACAGGCTCTGATGCTTCCATCTTAATATTAGGCCTATTCCTGTGGCTGATTGCACATTTGGGCTTTTGGATTGAACCTCTGCCTTGGATCTTCTGTCTCCTAATGACCAGGTTTTCCACCTATGTTTCTCTAGAGGTCACCAATGTTACCTCTTTCTTATCTATCTTTCCAGAGAAATTTTGTGCATATATAAGCAACTATCTATATATTTTCCTCCTTTTCATCTTAATGGTAGCACATGAAAAACACTATTTTGCACCTTGCTTTTTAAACTTAATAGTACTATATACTGGATATCTTTTCTATCAGAATTCTACTGAGAGAGATTGATGTGATATACTTAACCAGTCCCATAATGATGGGCATTTGATTATTTTCAATCTTTTGCTATTGTGAATAATGTAGCTATGAATTTCTTCCATCTTTCTGTCTATCTCAGTTGACTTAGTGTGCCAGTTCCTCTTCTTCTTAATGTTATGCTCTCCAAGATTTTATCCTCTTCGCTTTTCACTGTACTCAAATAACCTGGGGAATCATACTCATTCTTACAGACTTACCATCTATAGGCTGATGATTCATATGTTCTGTGTTTTTTAACCCATATCTTTATTTTCATGTCCAGAACTATAAATAAACTCCATGAAGTCCATTGGGATGTCCCACGTCAAATTTAATATGTACTAAATGGATCACTTCATATTTACAACTTCTTTGCTCCCACCAAATATGTTCTTCCTCAATATTCCCTACCATGATGACTGACACTGCCATCTTTGAATTGCAAGGTTGTAAGTTGAGAAGAACCATGACTCCTTTATCTTCAAAATCTCCATCCAATAAGTCACCAGGCATTATTGACCCCATTTCTTAAATACCTTCTTTGGTCCTAGAAACCAGTGATTTTCTCAAAGTGTAGTCTCTGGACCAGCCATCAGTATCACCTGGGAACTTATTATCTAAGCGTACATTCTTAGGTCTTACCTCACCCATATTGAATCAGAAACTCTGGGGATCAAGGAACCCAGCAATTGTGTTTTAAAAAGCCCTCCAGGAGATTTTGAGGCATACTGAAGTTTGAAAAGCACTCCTCTGGGCCCATTACCATTATCTTAGTTCAGCAGTTTATCATCTTTCTTTCCAGGATGACTTCAGCAGCCACCTACATAGTTTCCCTATTCCCAGACTTGTTCCCCAGAAATTTCCTTATGGAAGCCAGTACATGTTTCTGGAATGCAAATCTGACCGAATCATATCATTATGGTGCTTAAAAGTCCTTGGAACTTCCAGAATAAAACTCAAACTCTCCTTAGTATGACATAAAACTGTGGCTTCTACTTACTTGTCTAGACTCATCATCTCTCACCAATCCATTATTTACACTAGAGACTGGCTTTGCTGAAATTTGTGTAGTTCCCAAACATAAACCATTTTATCTCTTGTTCTCCCTATGCCCGTCTCCCTAGTATGTTCTCTTTTTTCCTCTGTCACCATCTCTCTCTCATCTACATTATTATACTTAGTTCTTTTACTGGCTATCTTTGTCACTGTAAATAACATCCTTAAGCCTCTATTTCTTTTTCCATCAGTGGTTGGTGACTATGCGGCTAGAGGTTTCCTCTGCTGTGGTATTGTTATAACCCAGGAGATCGACCACACTCAGACTTTAACCACTTTTATGAAGTTTATTGAGCTAAGCCCGCGGGCGTCTGCAGCACCTCTCATGCAGGAGAGAACTGCAGCACCCAGGTTTAAAAATGGCTCCTTTTTATAGGGGTTTGCTGTCACAGTTTGCAAGCAACCGCAGTTTGCAAGCAAGCGGGATAAACAGAAGCGGATTTTGGCAGTTAGCTAGCTGTTTGCACAGAATGCCCTGATAGCCTGGGGCACAGCTGCAGGGTTGAGATGTCCTTGCAGGATTGTTCAAGGGAGGGGAGGGTGTGCTTTTCAGATAAGACACTTATGAGACAGTGGGAAACTTTTCTACGTTACTCTGGTTGCCATGAAGGCCTATGGGTAGGCTAATTTAGGGTTCAACAGTATAAGGGGCTCAACCTCTCATTGGGGATCCTGATTAGATCTCCATGTAAGTAGGTAGGGCATTCGGTTTGACAGGGTCACTTCAGCAGAGGTGGTTATCTGGCTTTTCACAGATGCTCATTGCTATGTTTGAAGACTTTGCATTCCCATGTTCTGGTACATCCTAGGCTCTGAATGTCTCCTACTAATTCCCTTCTTTACTGTCTTTCAGAGATTTGTGTAATTTGTGTAATTTATTGTCTTTCAATGACCTCCCCCACCACCCTATTTTCTTTGCTGCTACTTTTGCAGGCATTACTGGAAGCAACTGTGTATGTGTGAAAGAGAGGGGGGAGGGAGAGAGAGAGAGAGAGAGAGAGAGAGAGAGAGAGAGAGAGATTGACAGACAGACACTACTTTCTTAAATTGGAAGCCCTGAGGATTTTTTCATTTGGGTGTAAGGCACACATTTTCACAATTAGATTGTCATTTGGCTGCTCATTCAGAAACAATATGCAGTGAAAAAACATGTTGAGTCACTTAGTTGCATTTGGTCAATGAAATGTTTACATCCTGTTTGCATTGTTAATATCTTGGTTGTTGTAGCAGTTTGATATTGTTTATGATTTCCAAAAATAGATATTGGATTATATTTGTAAACTGGTCTGTTCCTCAGGGCATTTTAGATTGTATTGGATTCAGAGGTTTCACTTTTACTTGATTAAATAATGATTAAGTCTTTGTTTGGGCCATGTCAGTAGGATGTTGCGTCCCCCCCACAGAGTAAACGACACAGCAGAGGAGTTAGTAGGAAATTTTGGATGCTGGGACCCCGGGAAGTAAACACACAGGAGAAGAACACAGAGGAATAGAGACGGCTCCATAGACATGGCAGAGGCCCTGGGAAGCAAGAGAGCCTGATATTCTACAGCTGACCTTGTGCAGAGACCAGAGCAGCTGAGCCTGGAGAGGAACAAGCCCTGGGAGAGAGATGAGACTTATCCCAGCCTACAGCTTTTATTGGAAGAAGCTGGGACCACAGAGCCTTAAGAGGAAGAGGAAAGCTGAACCCTTGCAGATGTCGGCAGCCATCTTGCTCCAACTTGTGGCAGCTGACTTTGGTGAGGAAAGTAACTTACACTTTATGGTCTGATAACTGTAAGCTTCTACCCCAAATAAATACTCTTTATAAAAGCCAACAGATTTCTGGTACTTTGCATCAGCACCCCTTTGGTTGACTAATACAGTTGTTTACTTAATTTTTTGTCAGTAGGGCACATTGAACACGTATAATTTATTGATTTTTAGAAGTATTACTTTAGTGGTGTCCTCATTGGATTTCTTGGCACACTTTTGTATAGTATATCTTCTTTGAGGCATTGAAAATGGGTTTTACTGTTCTCAGCTTTTCTTTAAGGCCCAGGATTACTAAATAAAATGATGTTAGAAGTGGAGGATGAGGTTGGATGGAAGACAGAGTGTATCAGGACCTTTCCTGGGTACACCAGCTAAACTATGTGATCCTGGCAAGTTACTTTACCTTTGGTTTCTAAATTTTGGTTTCTTTCTCCATTTACCAAATAGAGTTTATAATACTATTTGCCTTTAAATGCTATGGTAAGGACTAAATGAAGTAAATGTAAACAAAAGCACAGTATAAACTGTAAATCACTTTATAACTTATTACTTTCTCCCTTATCACATAGCTAAGAGAATGTATGAGATAATCTAATTCAACTTCCTCATTTTGTCAAGAGGGACCTGGGGTCTGTTATCACTGTGTGACTTGCTCAGGATCACCCAGCAGGTTATGATGGAAACTCAACAACTGTTTGGTTGTTCGCCAGTCTCTCCTACTTCCTCAAGGAAAAATGTCCAGTTCTTAGTGTCTTTTTCATTTCATATATGGAAATTTGAAAAAAAAAACAGAAACAAACTACTTTCATATTATGGAAAATTTTAAACATATGAGGGAATAGACAGGATAGTTTATTACACTATATACTATATATAGTATATATTTATATACTATATAAACTGCCATGTACCCATCACCCAGTCCCAAAAATCATCAACCTATGGCCAGTTCTGCCCCACCCATTCCCTCCTCCAACCCCTTTTTATTTATTTATTTATTTATTTGTTTATAAAGCAGTTTTATTGATATATATTCACATACCATAAATCCATCCAAAGTGTACAGTGGCTTTTAGTATAATCACATTATTGTACATTCATCGCCACAAGAAATTTTAGAGCAAATTCATGATTCCAAAAAGAAAAACTCCACACCCTTTAGCAATTCCACTATCCTTCCCCAGCCTTAAATAACCACTAATCTAATTACATCTTTATAAATTGATTTTTATTTACATTTTATATAAATGGAATCATACAATATGTAGTACTTTGTGTCTGGTTTCTTTTACTTGGCATAACGTTTTTTTGTTGTTGTTCTTCCCTGATATTAACATCTTATAACATTAACATATATTTGTTCAGTTTCAAAGAAAAAACAGTCTTATATATGCAATATTACCCATATTCTTATTTCACATGCAGTTTCACTATGCTACACAATCCTATGTTAAATTTTTTAGCTTTCCTTCTAGTAGTATACATGATCTTAGACTTTTCCTTTGAACTACTGTCATACCCATATAATATCACTGCTAGTTACAAACACTGTGATGTGCTTTCACCTTTCCTATTCATATCCAAAGATTAACAAACAAATATTTATCAATTCTGCACCAATTAACCCTCAGCTTTCCAATCTAACCTCATTCTATTTTCTGGTGACCTATATTCTAGTTTTTAACTTCATGGGTTTACAAAATATATTTAGTTTGTAATAGCATAATCATACTGTATTTGTCCTTTTGTTTCTGGCTTGGTTCACTCAACAGAATGTCCTCTAGGTTCATCCATGCTGTCATATGGTTCATGACTTCATTTCTTCTTACAGCTGCATAAAATTCCTTTGTGTGTATACACCACAGTTTGTTTATTGATTCATCAGTTGATGAACACCTGGGTTGTTTCCAACTTTTGGCAATTGTGAATAAGGCCACTATGAACATTGGCGTGCAGATGTCTGTTTGTGTGAGTGCTCTCAGTTCTTTTGGGTATATACCTAGTAGTGGTATTGCCAGGTCACATGGCAAACTATATTCAACTTCTTTAGGAACTGCCAAAAAGTCCTCCACAGATGACTATATTCCCTATATTCCCACCAATAATGAATAAATGTTCCTACCTCTCTATATCCTTTTCAACACTTGTAGTTTTCTGACTTTTTAATAGTGGCCATTCTAATAGATGTGAAATGATATCTCATTGTAGCTTTGATTTGCATTTCCCTAATCGTTAGTGATGCTGAACATTTTTTCATGTATTTTTTTGCCATTTTTATTTCTTCGTTGTACAAATGTCTATTCAAGCCATTTGTCCATTTTTTATTTGGGTTGTTTGTCTTTTTATTGTTGAGTTGTAGCAGCTCTTTATATATCATGGATTGTGTTAGTCAGGGTTCTCTGGGGAAATAGAATCAATAGGAGGTATCTGTCAATAATATGAGATTTTATAAGAGTCTCTCACATGACAGTGGGGAAGCACAAGTCCAGGTTCCTCAGGCAGGCTGCAAACCAGGGGCTCTGATGAAAGTCCAGTGAAGGTACTTGATGAGTTTCCAGGAGAGACATTGGCTGTCCAAAGACGAGCTGAGAAATTCTCTTTGAATGCTGAAATCACTTCCCCTTTTAAGACATTCAACTGATTGGGTATAAGGCACACATTTTCACAATTAGATTGTCATTTGGTTGCTCATTCAGAAACGATATGCAATCTCCCCTATTGCTGTAGATGTAATCAGCTATCTATGCAGTAAACTCACTGGTGACTAAAGTCCATAAATGTCCTTGTATTACAATTAGCTCAGTGCTTGCTTGACCAAACAACTGGGCACAATTACCTGGATGAGTTGACACATTAGCCTAACCATCACATGGATATTAAACCTTATCGGACATGTGATTTCCAAATATTTTCCCCTATTGAGTTGGCCTCATTTTCAGTCTTTTGACAAAGTCATTTGAGGTGCAAAAGTGTTTTATTTTGAGGAGGTCCTTTTTTAAATCTATTTTTAGTTTTGTTGCTTGTGCTTTGGGTGTAAGGTCCAAGAAACCACCACCTACCACAAGATCGAGAAGATGTTTCCCTACATTTTCTTCTAGTAGTTTTTGAGGGTCCTGGCTTTTATATTTAGGTCTTTGATCCATTTTAAGTTGATTCTTGTATAAGGAGTGAGACAGGGGTTCTCTTTCATTTCTTTGGTTAGGGATATCCAGTTCTCTCAGCATCATTTGTTGAAGGGACTGTTTTGTCTCAGTAATGTGGACTTGCTAGGTTTGTCAAAAACCAGCTGACCCGTAGAGGTGAGGGTTTATTTCTGGACTCTCAATTCTGTTCCACTGATTAATGTGTTTTTTTTAATGCCCATACCATGCTGTTTTGACCACTGTAGCTTTGTAATATGTTTCAAGGTCAGGCAGTGAATTTCCTTCCATATAGTTCTTATTTTAGGATGCTTTTGGCTATTTGGATGCACTTACCCTTACAAATGAAGTTGGTAATGGCTGTATAGTAGGCTGTAGGAATTTTCTAGGAATTTTGATTGGTATTGCATTGAATCTATAAAGCAGTTTTGATAAGATTGACATCTTCATGATATTTAGTTTTCCAAACCATGAACATGAAATGTCTTTCCATTTGTTTAGGTCTTTGATTTCTTTTAGCATTGTTTTGTGGTTTTCTGAATATAGGTCCTGTACATCTTTGGTTAAATTGATTTGAGTCTTTTTGTTGCTATTGTAAATGGAATTTTTCCCCTGTTTTCCTTCACAGATTGTTCAATATTACTGCACACAAACATTATTTGTGTGTGTTGATCTGTATCCTGCTACTTTGCTGAACTTGTTTATTAGCTCAAGCAGCTTTGACATAGACATTTCAGAATTTTATAAATATAGGATCATGTCATCCATGAATAGTGAGAGTTTTACTCCCTCTTTTCCTATTTGGATGCCTTTATTTATTTATTTTTCTTAACTAATTGCTCTAGCTAGAACTTTAAGCACAATGTCAAATAATAGTGCTGACAGTGGACATTCTTATCTTGTTCCTGATCTTAGAGGGAAAGTTTTTAGCCTTTCCCCATTGAGTATGATATGGCTTGTGAGTTTTCCATACATGCCCTTTATCATTTTGAAGAATTTCCCTTCTATCCCTATCTTTCAAAAAAAATTTTTTTTTATCAAGAAAGGATGCTGGATTTTGTTGAATGCCTTTTCTGCACCAGTTGAGATGACCACATGGTTTTCTTCCTTCAATTTGTTAATGTGGTGTATTAGGTTAATTGATTTTCTATTGTTGAACCACCCATGCATACCAGGAATAAATCCCACTTGTTTGTGATGTATAAGTCTTTTGATATGCTGTTGGATTCGATTTGCAAGTATTTTGTTGAGAATTTTTGCATCTATGGTTCATTAATGAGATTGGTCTGTGATTTTCTTTTCTTGTAGTATCCTTATCTGGCTTTGGTATTAGGGTGATGTTGGCTTCATAAAATGTGTTGGGTAATTTTCCTTCCTCTTCAATTTTTTTTGGAAGAGTTTAAACAGGATTGATGTTAATTCTTCTTGAAATGTTTGGTAAATTCACCTGCAAAGCCTTCTGGTCCTGGACTTTTCTTTGTTGGAAGATTTTTTATGACTGTTTCAATCTCTTTAAATGTGATTGGTTTGTTAAGTTCTTGTATTTCTTGTACTGTCTGTGTAGGTTGTTTGTGCATTTCTAGGAACTTGTCCACTTATCTATGTTGTCCAGTTTGTTGGCATACAGTTTCTCATAACATCCTCTTATGATCCCTTTTATTTCTATGGGGTCAGTCATAACTTCCCTGCTTTCATCTCTGATTTTATTTATTTGCATCTTCTCTTTTTTTTTCTTTGTTAGTCTGCCCAAGGGTTTGTCCATTTTATTGACATTCTCAAAGAGCCAGCTTTTAGTTTTGTTGATTTTCTCTATTTTTTTTTTTCATTCACAATTTCATTTATTTCTGCTCTAATCTTTATTATTTCTTTCCTTCTGCTTGCTTTGGGAATGGTCTGCTGTTCTTTTTCTAGTTTCTGCAGTTGTTCAGTTAGATCTCTGATTTTAACTCTTTCTTCTTTTTTAATATAGACACGTAGGGCTTTAAATTTCCCTATCAGCACTGCCTTTGCTGTATCCCATAAGTTTTGATAAATTGTGTTCTCCTTTTCATTTGTCTCAATATATATTTTAATTTCGCTTACAATTTCTTTGACTCACTAATTGTTCAGGAGTGTGTTGTTCAGCCTCCACACATTGGCATATTTCCCCCTTTCCCATCTATTATTATTATTATTATTTTTTAAGGCTGAAAGACTTTTTTTTTTTTTTTTGCTTTTTTTATTTAACTTTATTTGTACATTTAATAATTGAAAATATATACAATTAAAAACTAAAAAGTAAACACAGATGAATAAATATATACATTTCTCAATTAAATGTAATGGATACATATAAATTTTTTTTTTTTATTTTATCAAACAATATGTTGCACAATATATTTGGTTCATAGTAATGCATTCATACAGTATTTGTCCTTTTGTGTCTGGCTTGCTTCACTCAACATAATGTCCTCCAGGTTCATCCATGTTGCCATATGCTTTACGACTTCATTTCTTCTTACAGCTGCATAATATTCCATCGTGTGAATAGACCACAGTTTGTTTATCCATTCATCTGTTGATGGACACCTGGGTTTTTTCCAACTTTTGGCAATGGTGAATAATGTTGCTATGAACTTGTCTGTTCGTGTCACTGCTCTCAGTTCTTCTGCAATACCCAGTAGTGGTATTGCAGAGTCATGTTGCAAGTCTATATTCGACTTCTTTAAGAACTGCCAAATGGTCCTCTATAGTGGTTTTACCATTCTGCATTCCCACCAATAGTGAAGAAGTGTTCATATTTTTTCACATTCTCTCCAACACTTGTAGTTCTCTGTCTTTTTAATAGTGGCCATTCTGATAGGTGTAAAATTGTATCTCATTGTAGTTTTGATTTGCATTTCCCTAATCATGAGTGATGTTGGGCATTTCTTCATGTGTTTTTTTGCCATTTCATTTCTTCTTTGGAGAAATGTCTATTCAAGTCTTTGGCCCATTTTTTAATTGGGTCATTTGTCTTTATACTGTTGAGTTGTAACATCTCTTTATATATCCTGGATATTAAACCCTTATCAGATATGTGATTTCCAAATATTTTTTCCCATTGAGTTGGCTGCCTTTTCACCCTTTTGACAAAGTCCTGTGAGGTGCAAAAGTGTTTAATTTTGAGGATGTCCCACTTATCTACTTTTTCTTTTGTTGCATGTGCTTTGGGTATAAGGTCCAAGAAACCACCACCTACTACAAGGTCTTGAAGATGTTTCCCTACATTTTCTTCCAGTAGTTTTATGGTCCTGGCTTTTATATTTAGATCTTTGATCCATTTTGAGTTGATTCTTGTATAGGGGGTGAGATAGGGGTCCTCTTTCATTCTTTTGGTTATAGATATCCAGTTATCCCAACACCATTTGTTGAAGTGACTGTTTTTTCCCATTAGCGTGGGCTTCGTAGGTTTGTCAAAAACCAGTTGACTGTATAGGTGAGGGTTTATTTCTTGTTTCTCAATTCTATTCCACTGATCGATGTGTCTATCTTTATGCCAGTACCATGCTGTTTTGACCACTGTAGCTTTGTAATATGTTTCAAGGTCAGGCAGTGAAATTCCTCCGACATTGCTCTTCTTTTTTAGAATGCTTTTGGCTATTCGGGTGCACTTACCCTTCCAGATGAATTTGGTAATTGCCTTCTCTAATTCTGTAAAGTAAGCTGTTGGGATTTTGATTGGTATTGCATTGAATCTATAAATCAGTTTGGGGAAGATTGACATCTTCACGATATTTATTCTTCCAATCCATGAACATGGAATGTCTTTCCATTTGTTTAGGTCTTTAAAAATTTCTTTTAGCATTGTTTTGTAGTTTTCTGCATACGGTCCTGTACTTCTTTGGTTAAATTAACTCCTAGGTATTTGAGTCTTTTTGTTGCTATTGAAAATGGAATTTTCCTCCTGATTTCCTCCTCAGATTGTTCAGTACTAGTGTACAAAAACATTACTGGTTTTTGCGTGTTGATCTTGTATCCTGCCACTTTGCTGAACTCATTTGTTAGTTCAAGTAGCTTTGTCGTGGATACTTCAGGATTTTCTAAGTACAGGATCATGTCATCTGCAAACAGTGAGAGTTTTACTTCCTCTTTTCCTATTTGGACGCCTTTAAATTTTTGTCTTGTCTAATTGCCCTAGCTAGAACTTCTAGTACAATGTTGAATAACAATGGTGAACAGTGGGCATCCTTGTCTTGTTCCTGATCTTAGAGGGAAAGCTTTCAACCTTTCCCCATTGAGTATGATGTTGGCTGTGGGTTTTTCATATATGCCTTTTATCATATTGAGGAATTTTCCTTTTATTCCTATCTTTTGAAGTATTTTTATCAAAAAAGGATGTTGGATTTTGTCGAATGCCTTTTCTGCATCTATTGAGATGATCATGTGCTTTTTCCCCTTCAATTTGTTAATGTGGTGTATTACACTGACTGATTTTCTTATGTTGAACCAGCCTTGCATACCAGGAATAAATCCCACTTTGTTGTGATGTACAAGTCTTTTGATATGCTGTTGGATTCGATTTGCAAGTATTTTGTTGAGAATTTTTGCATCTATGTTTATTAGAGAGATTGGTCTGTAATTTTCCTCTCTTGTGGAATCCTTATCTGGCTTTAGTATTAGGGTGATGTTGGCTTCATAAAATGTGTTGGATAATTTTCTGTCCTCTTCAATTTTTTGGAAGAGTTTAAACAGGATTGGTGTTAATTCTTTTTGAATTGCTTGGTAGAATTCACCTGTGAAGCCATCTGGTCCTGGACTTTTCTTTGCTGGGAGATTTTTGATGACTGATTCAATCTCCTTAATTTTGACTGGTTTGTCAAGTCCTTGTATTTCTTGTAGCGTCAGTGTAGGTTGGTTATGAGTTTCTAGAAATTTGTCCATTTCATCCAGGTTGTCTAGTTTGTTGGCATATAGTTTCTCATAATATCCTCTTATGATTCTTTTTATTTCTGTGAGGTCATTTGTAATCCCCCCCCCCCTTTCATTTCTGGTTGTATTTATTTGCATCTTCTCTCTTTTTTTCTTTGTTAGTCTAGCGAGGGGTTTGTCAATTTTATTGATCTTCTAAAAGAACCAGTTTTTGGTTTTGTTGATTTTCTCTATTGTTTTTCTGTTCTCATTTTCATTTATTTCCGCTCTAATCTTTATTATTTCTTTCCTTCCCTTTGCTTTGGGATTGGTTTGCTGTTCTTTTTCTAGTTTCTCAAGTTGTTCAGTTAAAACTTTGAGTTTGGCTCTTTCTTGTTTTTTTTTTTTTTTTTTTCACCAGGAGGTCCCGGGTATCGAACCCGGGTCCCTCCATATGGGAGACGGACGCCCAACCATTTGAGCAACATCCATCCCCCTCTTGTTTTTCAATATAGGCATTAGGGCTATAAATTTCTCTCTCAAGACTGCCTTCGCCATATCTCATAAGTTTTGATATGTTGTGTTCTCATTTTCATTTGTCTCAATATATTTACTGATTTCAATTGCAATTTCTTCTTTGACCCACCAAATATTTAGGAGTGTGTTGTTCAGACTCCACACATTTGCAAATTTACTTTTTTCCTGTCTGTTATTGATTTCTAGTTCCATTCCATTATGATCTGAGAAGGTGTTTTGTATAATTTCAATCTTTTTATATTTATTGAGAGCTGTATTGTGACCTAACATGTGGCCTATCCTGGAGAAAGATCCATGGGCACTTGAGTAGAATGTATAACCCGCTGAGTTTGGATGCAGTGTTCTGTATATGTCTGTTAGGTCTATCTTGTTTATCATATTGTTCAAGTTCTCTGTTTCCTTGTTGATCTTCTGTCTAGTTGTTCTATCTAATGATGTGAGAGGGGTGTTGAAGTCTCCAACGATTATTGTAGAAATGTCTATTTCTCCCTTCAGTTTTGCCAGAGTTTGTCTCATATATTTTGGGGCACCCTGGTTAGGTGTGTAGATATTTATGACTGTTATATCTTCCTGGAGGATCGTCCCTTTTATTAATATATAATTGCCTTCTGTATCTCTTATCACTTTTTTGCATTTAAAGTCTGTTTTGTCTGATATTAGTATAGCTACCCCTGCTCTTTTCTGTTTACTATTCGTGTGGAGTATCTTTTTCCAACCTTTTACTTTCAGCTGGTTTGTATCCCTGGGTCTGAGGTGGGTTTCTTGTAAGCAGCATATGGATGGCTCATGTTTTTTTGTCCATTCTGTCAGCCTGTATCTTTTGACTGGGGAATTTAATCCATTCACATTTAATGATATTACTGAAAATGCACTATTTATTTCCTCCATTGTATTCTTTGGTTTTCATATGTCATCTTGTTTTTGTCTCTCTTTTTACTCTTTTGGTTATCCTTTCTCCTTTTCTTTCTCTATACTCTCCTCCAAGCCTCTCTCTCCTGTCTTTTTCTTTCAGGTTCTAAGGCTTCCTTTAATATTTCCTGCAAGGTTGGGTTCTTTTTTTGCAAACTCTCTTAGTTTCTGTTTGTTTGTGAATACTTTATACTCACCTTCATATTTGAAGGACAGTTTTGATGGATAAAGAATTCTTGGCTGGCAGTTTTTCTCTTTCAGTTTCCTAATTGTATTATACCACTGTCTTCTCACCTCCATGGTTTCTGAAGAGAAATCTGCACTAAGTCTTACTGGACGTCCTTTGCACGTTTGCTTCTCTCTTGCTGCTCAGAGAATTTTCTCTTTATCTTTTACATTTCACATTCTGAATAGTAGGTGTCTTGGCGTAGGTCTATTTGGATTTATTCTCATTGGGGTACGGTGTGCTTCTTGGACATGTAAGTTCATTTCTTTTGTGAGAGTTGGGAAATTTTCAGCTATTATATCCTCAAATACTCTTTCTGCCCCTTTTCCTTTCTCTTCCCCTTCTGGAACTCCAATGACACGTATGCTGTAGCATTTTGTGTTGTCATTCAACTCTCTGAGCCCCTGCTCAATTTTTTCCATTCTTTTCTCTCTCTGTTCTTTTCTCTCTTCAATTTTTGCTGCTCTGTCTTCGGTATCACTTTTTCTTTCTTCTATCATTTCGAGTCTGCTGTTGTATGCCTCAAATGTGTTTTGACTTCACCTATTGTGTCTTTCATTCCCATGAACTCTGTTACTTTTCTGTTCAGATTTTCAAATTCTTATTTGCGTTCGCTCAACATCTTCTTGATGTCATTTATCTCTAACTATATTGTCTTTCATCTCATTAATTTGATTTTGGAAATTTGTGCTTATCTCACTGATTAGTTCTCTCAAATTCTGCATCTCTTCTGGGACTTTGCTGTATTCCTTTTCTTGAGCTGTGTCTTCTATTTTCTTAGTATAGCTCGTAATTTTTTGCTGTTGTTTAGGCATCTGGTTAGGTTGTATTTTACTTAGATGCTCTATGTCTTTCTCTTTTAAGGGTTTTAGTGGCAGGAGGCTGTGAGTTACCACAGCTCTTTGATTTTTAGCTCAACCTTGATTGTTAGGATTGTCCTGCTGGTTGCTCAAAACTGGGCACTGGACCCAGTAATTGGTTGTAGAGTCATTTCCTAGTACCTTGGGCAGGGAATCTATAGAGGCCAGGAAAAGCCTGTCCTATTTAATTTTCTCATGTGCACGTCCTTGGTCTGCCATGAGATGGCGCTGTCGGCAGCTCTCAATTCAGTGCCTGGTCGGAGTGTATTTGTTGTGACACAGACCAGATCAATGTGGTAGAGCCTTCTGTCTGGGGTCTAACAGCCTTGTAATTCAAACTTCCTGAGACAGTTCTCCAGTCTTCTCTGTCAGCCCCCTCCCTTTTCCCAGCTAGGAAATATTTCCTCTCCCCTCTGAATCCTCAACAATTATCCCTGTTAGTAGCAAAGGAGATTGGGAGGTTTGTATATCTTTAGCCCCTTGCAGCCTCCAAGGCAAATGATGGTGCAGCCCCACCCAGCCTGGAAGGGCTCTCCGGACAGGGCAGACCAAACCTGCGAGTCAAAAGCAGGGTCAGCCCCAGGCTCTCTCTCTCCTCTCCTGTGGAGTCCTCAACAATTAGTCCAGGCTAGAAGAGAGGGAGGTTGTGAGGTCGGATTTCTCCAGTCCTTCCTAGGCTCCCAGGGCAAACCACCATGTAAAAGGGTCCGTGGGGCTCCACAGCCCAAATTTGCGGGTCAGAACCTGAATCAGCCTAAGGCTGTGTCTCTCTCTCTCCCCTTTCCGGGAGTGGTAGATCCCTGGAGCTCCCTTTGTCTGTAGTTGCAGGCCCAGAGTAGTGTGGGGGTGGGTGCCAGCACTAGCAGCCGCTGCTGGTTCCAACTCACAATTTTGTCGTCGCTATTTCCCTCTTTTGTCCCTCTCCCCTCTGGGTGGTGTGCAGCCTTCACCTGCTCTCCTAAACCCTAGAAGATCTATTTCGGGGCTGTTTCAACCTGTTCTCTAGCTATTTTTCTGGAGAAGAGATTCCTGTGTCTTACTAGTCCCCCATCTTCCCGGAAGTCTTCCCATCTATTATTGATTTCCAGTTTCATTCCATTATGATCTGAGAAGGTGTTTTGTATAATTTTAGTCTTTTTATACTCATTGACACCTGCCTTTTGACCCAATATTTGGTCTTTCTTGTAGAAAGACCCATGATTACTTGAGAAGAATGTATAACCTGCTGATTTGGGGTGAACAATTCTGTATGTCTGTAGGCCTAGCTCATTTATCATATTGTTCAAGTTCTTTGTTTCCTTGTTGATCTTCTGTCTAGTTGTTCTATCTAATGATGTGTGTGGTGTGTTAGTCTCCAACTATTATTTAAGAGATGTCTATTTCTTATTTCCATTTTTCCAGAGTTTGCCTCATATATTTTGGGGCACCCTGGTTAGTTGTATAGCTATTTATGATTGTTATTTCTTCCTGGTGGATTATCCATTTTATTAATATAAAATGGTGTTCTGTATCTTTTATAACTTTTTTGCATTAAGTTCTGTTTTGTCTGAACAGGGTAGCAGTATAGCTACCCTGCTCTTTTTTTTTGGTTATTGTTTATGTAGTATATCTTTTTCCAACCTTTCACTTTCAGCTGATTAGTATCCCTGGGTCTAAGGTGAGTCTCTTGTAGGCAGCAAATGGATGGCTCATATTTTCTTATCTATTCTGTCAGCCTATATCTTTTGATTGGGGAGTTTTGTCCATTCACATTTCAATGATATTACTGTAAATGCATTATTTACTTTCACCATTTTATTCTTTGGTTTTCATATGTCATATCTTATTTTCATCTGTCTTTTTACTCTTTTGATTATCCTTTCTGCTATTCTTGCCTTCTGTACTCTCCTCCAAGCTTCTATCTCCTGTCTTTTTATTTTAGACTATAGGGCTTCCTTTAATATTTCCTGCAAATGTTGACTCTTCTTTATGAACTCTCTTAGTTTTCTGTTTGTGAATATTTTAAACTCAGCTTCATATTTGAAGGACAATTTTGCTGGATAAAGAATTCTCAGCTGTCAGTTTTTCTCTTTCAGTATTCTAACTGTATCATACTATTGTCTCCTCGCCTCCATGTTTTCTGATGAGAAATCTGCACTAAGTCTTACTGGGCATCCCTTATATGTGATGGTTTCTTTCTGCCTTGCTGCTCTCAGAATTTTCTCTTTATCTTTGACATTTGACTTTCTGAGTAGTATGTGCTATTTGGATTTATTCTGATTGGTGTACACTGTGCTTCTTGGACATGTAAATTCCTTTCTTTCATGAGCGTTGGGAAATTTTCAGCCATTATTTCCTCAAAAAGTCTTGCTTCCCCCTTTTCCTTCTCTCCTCCTTCTTGACCTCCTATAACACGTATGTTGTTGTGTTTTGTGTAATCATTCAATTCCCTGTGCCCCTTCTCAATTTTTTTCCATTCTTTTCTCTCTCTGTCTTCTCTCTCTTCAATTTCAGCTCCTCTGTCTTCTGGATCACTTATTCTTTATTCTATTTTTAAAGTATGCTGTTGTATGTCTCTAATGTATTTTTTATCTCATCTGTCATGTCTTTCATTCCCATGAACTCTGTTACTTTTCTATTCAGGTTTTCAAATTCTTCTTTCTGCTTGCCCAGTGTCTTCTTGATGTCCTTTATCTATTTAGCCTTATTGTCTTTCAACTCATTGATTTGATTTTGGAGATTTGTAGGAACCCCATTGATTAGTTGTCTCAAATCCTGTGTATCTTATGTGCCTTTGATATATTCCTTAGCTTGTGCCATTTCTTCCATTTTCTTAAAATGACTTGTAATTTTTTTGCTGATGTCTAGGCATCTGATTATGATGATGAGTTTACTTTGATGCTCAGTTTCTCTATCTTTCATAGGGATTTAGTGCCAGGAGGCTTGTGTTACTGCCTTTCTTTATTTTTTTTTTGTTCAACCTGTTCTAGGTGTTTAAGATTGTCACTTTTAGTTGCTCAAATCTGGACCATGGATCCACTTCTAAGGATCTTGGGGAGGGAGACTGTAAAACCTGGAAAAAGCCTCTATTATTTACTTTTAATTTCCTCACGTGCACTTCCTTGGCTTGCCAGTAGATGACACTCTTTGACAGACTTCTCAGTTCAAATCCTGATCAGAATGCATTCGCTGCAACACCGACAGCAACAGCTCCTCCCTCCCTCCCTCCCTCCCTCCCTTTCCTCTGGAGTTTCCCTCATCTAGATTGTGCTCAGTGAATCTCCATGGTGTAGTTTGATATGTTCCTTTGTCCTTTGTAATTTCTATAAATTGGTAGTTAGATCTAGAGGCTTTATCAAATTCAGATTAGATTATTTTGGCAAGATAATCTCACAGCTTGTGCCGTGTTCATTATTCTTCTGTCAGAAGACACAGATGCATTATGTCTGGTTTCTTCTTTCTCTGATGTGAACAATTGATGATCTTTCATTCCTTTCATTTATTGGCTGGAATACTTCCCTAAAGATAAATATCCCATCTACTGATTGGTCAACTAGCAGCATAGTTTGTATAGTAAAGGCAGAATAAATACTGATTCTTTTTCTTTATTTACCAGTTTTCAAAATAATGAGTTGGTTTGTCATGATTCCCGTGGAGACAATAAGTGTTCCCTCTACCCACCCCTAACTATAAGAATTCGTGGGATTTAAATGAATTTGATGTGTTCTAATCCATTGCAGTTATTATTCTTATTGATGCTCAAATTTGGCTAGTACAGGACCCTTCAGGCTGGCTCCTGAGTCCTCTTGACCCAATCTCAGTATTCTTTGATAGTGTTTTAGTTTGCTAAAAGCTGCTGGGAGCAATATACCAGAAATAGGTTGGCTTTTATAATGGGAATTTATTAGATTAAAAGCTTACAGTTCTGAGGCTGTGCCAAATCAAGGCATCATCAAGAGATGCTGTCTCACCAAGTTGCAGCTGTGGGTGAGCAGGCATATGGCTCATCTCTCCCCTTTCCTCTGGGCCTCATCTCTTTTTGTCTCTCCAGGGCCTCTTTCCCTGTCTCTGTGCTTCACTGACTCCAGCCTCCAGCCTCTGGGACCTCTCTTTCAGCCTCTTGGGGTTACTCTGTCTCTACTGCTTTCTTCTGTGTCTGCTGTTTTTTAGTCCTCCATTTATAAAGGACTCCACTAATAGGATAAAGGCCCATTCTAGGTCACACAATCTAATCAAAGGCCCTTAATAGAAGTAATTTAATCAAGAATGCCCACCTACAATAGGTTTACATGCGCAGGAATGGATTAGCTCTAAGAACATCATCTTTTCTGGGATCCTCAAAAGGCTTCAATGTGTCACAGATAGCATCCTTGATGTCTGGCATGACAAAATTTTCTTTTTATATTTCCTGCTCATTTATCCAAATTTGGAGGATAATACAAAATTTATTAATAATTTTCCTGGTTCAGAATGGTTAAGTTGAGTTTCAATGGTTTCTTCAGAGGCACTGGCCCTGAATTTGAGTCTGGGCTGCACAGCATAGCTATGTTGGATCAGTCCCACCTTCACTGACAATGTGCCAGGGTCTTGTCTGAGGCACTTTTGCCATCCTTTAACCTTGCAATTTCTGCTGTAAATAAATATTTCCTTGCCACTTGATTTTGCAGCAAAGATGCCATCATTAAACAGGAAGCAGTGCATTTCACACTTTCTGTCCTATAAGTGACTTGAGTTACAAATGGCATTGCTTCACACTTAAAGCCATGAGGTTTCTTTGACTATGCATTTCCCCCCATCATCACTGTCAATAGTAAAACACTACATTGACCAGTCTAATTATTGAGTCAATACTAATGTTTTTTTAAAAGGTGGATTGAATTTTTTTTTTTAAGATTAGGAAAGAAATTGATAGAATTTATTAGTCTGCATTTAGCACAGAATACCAGAGAATTTGGGAGTCAACCCCTCATTTAACTGATGGGGAAAATGAAGCCTCAGGGAGGAAAGTGGTTTGCCCAAGGTCATACAGGCATTACATAGGTAGAACCAGGGCTAGAACTCAGATGTCTGGATTCACAGTTCAATACCTTTTCCATTATATATGTTTGAACCATTTCAGTCATTTTCAAGCCCCTATTAGCTCTAGGATCTCTCTCATTGCCTCTTTCTTTTTATCCTTGCAGTGAAATTTTAATAACATGGAATGCAGTATGCTTAGTCAATGGAGTATAGCTCAGAGATCAGAGGATAGTACATCCTTATACCAAAAAATAAATCCTTTTATTATAGCCACTCTGGTTTTGTGAAGGTGGATTTTAGTTTTACTCTAGCATCTTTTAATCCCTCTGTGTCTCTAGAGGTCAGTGTGGCTTAGAGAAACTTTCTTCTACTTTGTTTCAAGCTATTTTCGGTTAACATTTAATTCAAGGCTCTTTAATCAAAGGTGATAATACAATTGTGGCCAAAGGGAACAGAAATTAATTCAGAATTGCAGATACTATAAACATTATCATATACAATAGTATTTATTTTGGTACATGGAAATTTTAACCAAGACCGAAGACCTAAATAATCTTGGAAATAATCGATTTAATTCTTATGACTTTTAACATGTAAAATATTATTACTTTTGCTTTAAAAATATATGACCCCAGAATTTTGGATTCCTTTTGGAAAGAGATAAGTTCCTATTGTGGGCTGTTTGAATGGGCATTTTGACTAGTTAGTTCTCCATGAAAACATTTTGAAGTGATTATACATCTTTGCTTTATGTGGCATTTAATGAAGAAGAGGTTTTGTGAACTACTTGGGATGGAGAATTTCCATAGGAGAAACAGAGAATGTTATTGAAAAATACCACATTTACTATATACTAGAGATTTCAAAATTCTTTCACTCTGCCTTTTACCTCTTCACTCTTACCTTTGTCTGTGATGATAATATAAAGGTAAAATGCTGACAAAATTACTAGGTTTTGTGACATTAATAAGAAATCTTATATGAATTTGCAAGTTGAAGTGCTTTTCAATGAGCAAAATGTCAGTAATGTTAAGACAATGAAAGGAAAGGAAGGGGTATTTATTTTTACTGAGTCTTTCCTCAGGGTCAGGTAGCTGCTAAGTGAGCTGACTGCTCCCATCTGCCCCAACCTGAGCAACTCTTACTTGTTCCATAATGGGGTTCCATGGATGATTTTATTTGTAGAAATGTTCCCATTGCTAAGATTTAGAAAACACTGTATAACAAATTAGAGGCAGTACATTATAAGCAGAATAAGGGTGACTGACTAGAAGAAGCCAACATGCTAGAGGCAATGAAAAGCAGCAGCTAAAAATCTGACTATAAGGCAGGAGAAAGAAAAACAAAAAGTGTGGCTCTTGGGAAGCGGCTGTGGCTCAATCAGTGGGGCTCCCGTTTACCATATGGGAGGCCCTGGGTTCGGTTCCCAGGGCCTCCTGGTGGGGGTAGGCCCGCCCGCACGGCGTGGTTGGCTGGCCCAGCGAGCACAAGCAGCAAGGGGGGGATAAATGAATAAATAAATAAAATCTTTAAAAAAAAAAAAAAAAAGTGTGGCTCTAGAGCTCATGATCCATAGCAGTCAGGGGCTGTTTAGAGTAGGGGGAATGACTCTGCATACCTCGGTAGCTCTTAAGGGCATTCTTGTTGCTATCATCAGTCAACATTTATTGGACTTTATTATAGTGTTCTGGGCACTGTTAAAATAGCTGGGAATACTAAGAAATATTTAGTACAGAATCTGCCCTAAAGTTTAGGTTGAAATAAGAAAATATATCAAAATGAAAAAAATAAAAATACAAGTTTCCACAGACTATTCAGTAACAGAAAATATTAAAAAAGTTCAGAGAAGGGAGGAATTATGAAGAGTTGGCTTGGTCAGGGAAGGAGTCACAAGCAAGTACAACAAATACTGATAGCTATTTACCAAACCCATTTTCTCTGTTTCTGGGCCCACAGCCTCCCTTACAATTTTAGGTGTGGTCATGTGAATGAGTTCTAGTTAGTGGAATGTGAACAGATGTGATGTGTGCCATTTTCAGGCCCTAGACTACAAAGCCTTCCTATACATGATCCTTCACTCACTTTAAAAACATTATTTATTTATTTTTATTAGATAAGTTATAAATTTACAAAATCATGCAGAAAATACAGAGTTCCCATATACTCTCTCCACTCTCCCCCTCCCCGTTTTCCCTTTTATTAACATTTTGTATTAGCATGGTGCCTTTTTTATAACTGATGAAACATTATTCTTATAATTATATTATTAGCTATGGTCCATAATTTACACTAGGGTTAACTCTTTGTGTTGTATAGATCCATTCTAGTAACATATATACAACCTAAAATTAATCGTTTTAGCCACTTTAAAGTATATAAGTCAGTGGTGTTAAGTACATTCACAATGTTGTGCTAACACTGTAACCCTGCTTTACCAAAACTTTTCTGTCACCCCAAGCAGAAACTCTGTGTCAATTGAGCAGTAACTTCCCTTTCTTCACCCCTAACCCTGCCCTTGGCAACCTGCGTTCTACTTTCTGATTCTATGAATTTGAATATTCTAGTTATTTCATATCAGTGAGATCATACAATATTTGTCCTTTTGTGTCTGGCTTATTTCACTCAATGTGATGTCTTCAAGATTCTTCCATGTTGTAGCAAGTATGAGAACTTCATTCATTTTCTCAGTTGAATGATATTCCATTGTATGTATATACCACATTTTGTTTATCCATTCTTCCTTGACACTGCAGTTGCGTTCACCTTTTGTCAATTGCTACACACACTTTTTATTTCTGCCACAGCATCAGTGGAAGCCAAGTGTTTAAGATAGCAGAGCCATCAGATGAAGGAACCTGGGTTCCTGGGTTCCTGAATCACTGCTTAGAGTGCTGGCCATTAATCAGGAATGCACAGTTTGGACTTTATGAGAGTAACAAACTTCTGTTGTATTACCATGCAGGTTTTGGTGTTTGCCACTTATGGTATCTAAATAATACAGAAGGTGAGATTGGAATGTTGAAGAATGTGTAGGAGTTAGATAATTTCAGAAGATGCTGATGGTATCTCAGCTAGATAATGGGATGGAATAAACAAAGTCATCAAGGAGGGAATGCAACACAATTAGCAGAAGTGGAATGTTCAAGTTGGGAAAACAGGATCAGAGAGTTGGGTAGACTCAGTTTATGGAAGCTAAGGAGTTTGGACTTTATTTTAGACCAGACTTTATTGCTGAGATGGTAGTAGGAAAGAAAAAAGGAAATAATATTATCCTTTAGAAAAATGAAAGTTGGTTGTTTCTAAGGTGGTAGAGGCATATTATAGGAAGATTCATCTGGTGGTAGAGTATGGATGAATTAGTTGATGAGGTCAGAGAGGAGGCACACAAAAAGACTGCATTTCCCAGCCTTCCTTGAAGCTAGGTGAAAATATTCTAGCCAAAGGAATATGGATAGAAATATTAAATGCCACTTCCAGGTCTGTTCATAGAATGCTGGACTCCCCAGTCTCTCTTTGTCTTCTGTGGTGATCTTGGCAGTTATGTTCTACGTCATGAGCTGCAGTATAGAAGAGTCTGGATCCTGGAGTCCCCACATGGATGAGAGCTATCCATAAGGTCAGCCAAACATATTGAATGTGACTTGAGAGAGAAATGAATCTTTATATTTAACCACTAAGATTTTAGGGTGTATTATAAAAGCATAGCTGATCTCTTTCTGAATAACAGACACACACTTGACACACACTTTATCAGTCATTCAGCAAACTTTTATTGAATACCTAACATGTCAAAGGCATGGGGTTAAATCCTAAAAAACAAACTATCTATTCAATATCTCCTCATGGAACATCCCCATGACAGCACTGTTCCAACAGATTTTTATAACCTAGAAATTCATTAAAATTTGAATTCATCTACCTCTTGCTTCCCTTCATCCTTCCATTTTTTTGGAAAAAAAGTTATTAAATTCTGATCCGTCTGTCAGTGTTTTAAACAGGAGAATTGACAGTGCATTTTGACTCTGCCTTTTATCTTTTTGACAAAACTTCTACTTAACAGATGAAATAAGCTTAAAAGAAGGAAACTTTATCCCACAATATCTTGCCTGAGATAGTTTTGGGAGTGTTGACAGACACAGTTTAGAGTCCCTTATTTTGTCCATTATCTGACGGCCAGGCAATTTAATAATGCCATAACATCTGCCCACGTACACTGGCAATCTGAGTAGAGATTGAAAACCTTGGTCGCCTTGGGAATTCCAGTTCTGCAACAAGAAGTTAAATAACCTGAAGTTTTTGTTGAGGCAGATTTGTGTCCCTTCTCTCTGTCAGATCTACCTTCATATTTGAATGTGGGAGGCTGATGTGAGTACTTGTCAAAGAATAAGTTAATTTCTAACATACTTACTTTTAAATTCTCATCATTATTTTTTTTAACTTTATTTTGTACATTTAATAATTGAAAACATAAGCAATTAAACACTAAAAAGTAAACACAGATGAATAAATATATACATTTCTCAATTAAATGTAATGGATACATGTAAATTTTTTTGTTGTTTGGTTTTTGTTTGTTTTTTTTTGTGTGAATAAAACAATATATTACACAATATATTTGGTTCATAGTAATGCATTCATACAGTATTTGTCCTTTTGTGTCTGGCTTGCTTCACTCAACATAATGTCCTCCAGGTTCATCCATGTTGCCATATGCTTTATGACTTCATTTCTTCTTACAGCTGCATAATATTCCATCATGTGAATAGACCACGGTTTGTTTATCCATTCATCTGTTGATGGACACCTGGGTTGTTTCCAACTTTTGGCAATGGTGAATAATGTTGCTATGAATATCGGTGTGCAGATGTCTGTTCATGTCACTGCTCTCAGTTCTTTTGGGTATATACCCAGTAGTGGTATTGCAGGGTCACATGGCAAGTCTATATTCAACTTCTTTAGGAACTATCAAACAGTCCTCCATAGTGGTTGTACCATCCTGCATCCCCACCAACATTGAAGAAGTGTTCCTATCTCTCCACATCCTCTCCAACACTTGTAGTTCTCTGTCTTTTTCATAATGGCCATTCTGATAGGTGTGAAATGATATCTCATTGTAGTTTTGATTTGCATTTCCCTAATCATGAGTGATGTTGAGCATTTCTTCATGTGTTTTTTTGCCATTTGTATTTCTTCTTCGGAGAAAGGTCTATTCAAGTCTTTGGCCCATTTTTTTAATTGGGTCATTTGTCTTTTTATTGTTGAGTTGTAACATCTCTTTATATATCCCGGATATTAAACCCTTATCAGATATGTGATTTCCAAATATTTTTTCCCATTGAGTTGGTTGCCTTTTCACCCTTCTGACAAAGTCCTGTGAGGTGCAAAAGTGTTTAATTTTGAGGAGGTCCCATTTATCTAATTTTGCTTTTGTTGCACGTGCTTTGGGTGTAAGGTCCAAGAAACCACCACCTACTACAAGGTCTTGAAGATGTTTCCCTACACTTTCTTCCAGTAGTTTTATGGTCCTGGCTTTTATATTTAGATCTTTGATCCATTTTGAGTTGATTCTTGTATAGGGGGTGAGATAGGGGTCCTCTTTCATTCTTTTGGTTATAGATATCCAGTTCTCCCAACACCATTTATTGAAGAGACTGTTTTTTTCCCATCAGCGTGGGCTTGGTAAGTTTGTCAAAAACCAGTTGACTGTATAGGTGAGGGTTTATTTCTGGATTCTCAATTCTATTCCACTGATCGATATGTCTATCTTTATGCCAGTACCATGCTGTTTTGACCACTGTAGCTTTGTATTATGTTTCAAGGTCAGGCAGCGAAATTCCTCACACATTGTTCTTCTTTTTTAGAATACTTTTGGCTATTCGGGTGCACTTACCCTTTCAGATGAATTTGGTAATTGCCTTCTCTAATTCTGTAAAGTAAGCTGTTGGGATTTTGATTGGTATTGCATTGAATTTATAAATCAGTTTGGGCAAGATTGACATCTTCACAATATTTATTCTTCCAATCCATGAACACGGAATGTCTTTCCATTTGTTTAGGTCTTTTAAAATTTCTTTTAGCATTGTTTTGTAGTTTTCTGCATATAGGTCCTGTACTTCCTTGGTTAAATTAACTCCTAGGTATTAGAGTCTTTTTGTTGCTATTGAAAATGGAATTTTCCTCCTGATTTCCTCCTCAGATTGTTCAGTACTGGTGTACAAAAACATTACTGATATTTGCGTGTTGATCTTATATCCTGCCACTTTGCTGAACTCATTTATTAGTTCAAGTAGCTTTGTTGTGGATACTTCAGGATTTTCTAAATACAGGATCATGTCATCCGCAAACAGTGAGAGTTTTACTTCCTCTTTTCCTATTTGGACGCCTTTAATTTTTTTGTCTTGTCTAATTGCCCTAGCTAGAACTTCTAGTAAAATGTTGAATAACAATGGTGACAGTGGGCATCCTTGTCTTGTTCCTGATCTTAGAGGGAAAGCTTTGAACCTTTCCCCATTGAGTATGATGTTGGCTGTGGGTTTTTCATATATGCCTTTTATCATATTGAGGAATTTTCCTTTTATTCCTATCTTTTGAAGTATTTTTATCAAAAAAGGATGTTGGATTTTGTCGAATGCCTTTTCTGCATCTATTGAGATGATCATGTGGTTTTATTCCTTCAATTTGTTAATGTGGTGTATTACATTGATTGATTTTCTTATGTTGAACCAGCCTTGCATACCAGGAATAAATCCCACTTGGTCGTGATGTATGTCTTTTGATATGATGTTGGATTCGATTTGCAAGTATTTTGTTGAGAATTTTTGCATCTATGTTCATGAGAGAGATTGGTCTGTAATTTTCTTTTCTTGTGGAATCTTTATCTGGCTTTGGTATTAGGGTGATTTTGGCTTCATAAAATATGTTGGATAATTTTCCCTCCTCATCAATTTTTTGGAAGAGTTTAAACAGGATTGGTGTTAATTCTTTTAGAAATGCTTGGTAGAATTCACCTGTGAAGCCATCTGGTCCGGGACTTTTCTCTGCTGGGAGATTTTTGATGACGGATTCAATCTCTTTAATTGTGATATGTTTGTTAAGTTCTTGTATTTCTTGTTGTGTCAGTGTAGGTTGGTTATGAGTGTCTAGAAATTTGTCCATTTCATCCAGGTTGTCTAGTTTATTGGCATATAGTTTCTCATAATATCCTTTTATGACTCTCTTTATTTCTGTGAGGTCATTTGTAATTTCTCCCCTTTCATTTCTGATTGTATTTATTTGCATCTTCTCTCTTTTTTTCTTTGTTAGTCTAGCGAGGGGTTTGTCAATTTTATTGATCTTCTCAAAGAACCAGCTTTTGGTTTTGTTGATTTTTTCGATTGCTTTTTTGTTCTCATTTTCATTTATTTCCGCTCTAATCTTTATTATTTCTTTCCTTCTTTTTGCTTTGGGATTGGTTTGCTGTTCTTATTCTGGTTTCTCAAGTTGTTCAGTTAAATCTTTGAGTTTAGCTCTTTCTTGTTTCTTAATATAGGCATTTAGGGCTATAAATTTCCCTCTCAAGACTGCCTTTGCTGTATCCCATAAGTTTTGATATGTTGTGTTCTCATTTTCATTTTTCTCAATACATTTACTGATTTCACTTGCAATTTCTTCTTTGACCCACTGAATATTTAGGAGTGTGTTGTTCAGTCTCCACACATTTGCAAATTTACTTTTTTTCCTGTCTGTTATTGATTTCCAGTTTCATTCCCTTATGATCTGAGAAGGTGCTTTGTTTAATTTCAATCTTTTTATATTTATTGAGAGCTGTATTGTGACCTAACGTGGTCTATCCTGGACAAAGATCCATGGGCACTTGAGAAGAATATATAACCCGCTGAGTTTGGATGCAGTGTTCTGTATATGTCTGTTAGGTCTATCTTGTTTATCATATTGTTCAAGTTCTCTGTTTCCTTGTTGATCTACTGTCTAGTTGTTCTATCTAATGATGTGAGAGGGGTGTTGAAGTCTCCAACGATTATTGTAGAAATGTCTATTTTTCCCTTAAATTTTGCCAGAGTTTGTCTCATATATTTTGGGGCACCCTGGTTAGGTGTGTAGATATTTATGACTGTTATATCTTACTGGAGGATCTTCCCTTTTATTAATATATAATGTCCTTCCGCATCTCTTATCACTTTTTTGCATTTGAAGTCTGTTTTGTCTGATATTAGTATAGCTACCCCTGCTCTTTTCTGTTTACTATTCGTGTGGTTTATCTTTTTCCAACCGTTTACTTTCAGCCGATTTGTATCCTTGTGTCTGAGGTGAGTTTCTTGTAAGCAGCATATGGATGGCTCATGTTTTTTTATCCATTCTGTCAGGCTGTATCTTTTGATTGGGGAATTTAATGCATTAACATTCAATGATATTACTGAAAATACACTATTTATTTCCTCCATTGTATTCTTTGGTTTTCATATGTCATCTTTTTTTTTTTTTTTTTTTTTTTTTAAATTTTATTTATTTATTCATTTATCCCCCCCTTGCTGCTTGTGCTCGCTGGGTCAGCTAACCACGCCGTGCGGGCGGGCTTGCCTTCACCAGGAGGCCCCGGGAACCAAACCTGGGGCCTCCCATATGGTAAACCGGAGCCCCACTGATTGAGCCACAGCCGCTTCCCTTCATATGTCATCTTATTTTTGTCTTTCTTTTTACTCTTTTGGTTATCCTTTCTGCTTTTCTTTCTTCTATACTCTCCTCCAAGCCTCTCTCCCCTGTCTTTTTCTTTCAGGTTCTAAGGCTTCCTTTAATATTTCCTGCAAAGGTGGATTCTTTTTTGTAAACTCTCTTAGTTTCTGTTTGTTTGTGAATACTTTATATTCACCTTCATATTTGAAGGACAGTTTTGATGGATAAAGAATTCTCGGCTGGCAGTTTTTCTCTTTCAGTTTCCTAATTGTATCATATCACTGTCTTCTCGCCTCCATGGTTTCTGAAGAGAAATCTGCACAAAGTCTTACTGGACGTCCTTTGTACGTGATCTTTTGCTTCTCTCTTGCTGCTCTGAGAATTTTCTCTTTATCTTTTACATTTGACATTCTGAATAATATGTGTCTTGGCATAGGTCTATTTGGATTTATCCTTATTGGGGTGCAGTGTGCTTCCTGGACATGTAAGTTCATTTTTTCGTGAGAGTTGTTTCCTCAAATACTCTTTCTGCCCCTTTTCCTTTCTCTTCTCCTTCTGGAACTCCCATGACATGTATGTTCTTGCGTTTTGTGTTGTCATTCAACTCTCTGAGCCCCTCCTCAATTTTTTCCGTTCTTTTCTCTCTTCAATTTTAGCTGCTCTGTCTTCAGTATCACTTATTCTTTCTTCTATCATTTCGAGTCTGCCGTTGTATACTTCAAATGTATTTTTGACTTCACCTATTGTGTCTTTCATTCCCATGAACTCCGTTACTTTTCTGTTCATGATTTCAAATTCTTCTTTACGTTTGCGCAATGACTTCTTGATGTCATTGATCTCTTTAACTATATTCTCTTTCATCTCATTAATTTGATTTTGGAAATGTGTGCTCATCTCACTGATTAGTTCTCTCAAATTCTGCATCTCTTCTAGGACTTTGCTGTATTCCTTTTCTTGGGCCACGTCTTCTATTTTTCTTAGTACGGCCCGTAATTTTTTGCTGTTGCTTAGGCATCTGGTTAGTTTGTATTTTACTTAGATGCTCTATCTCTTTCTCTTTTATGGGGTTTTAGTGGCAGGAGGCTGAGAGTACCACCGCTCTTTGTTTTTTGGCTCAACCTTGATTGTTAGGATTGTTCTGCTGGTTGCTCAAAACTGGGCACTGGACCCAGTAATTGGTTGTAGAGTCGTTTCCTAGGGCCTTGGGCAGGGAGGCTATAGAGGTCAGGAAAAGCCTCTCTTACTTATTAATTTTCTTATGTGCACTTCCTTGGTCTGCCAGGAGTTGGCACTTGTTGGCAGCTCTCAATTCAATGCCTGGTCGGAGCGTATTTGTTGTGACACAGACCAGATCAATGTGATAGAGCTTCCTGTCTGGGGGCTAGGAGCCCTGTGATTCAAACTTTCTGAGACAGTTCTCCAGACTTCTCTCGTAGTACCCCCATTTTCCCAGCTAGGAAATATTTCCACTCCCTTCTGAATCCTCAACAATCAGTCCCTGTTAGTAGAGGAGGAGATTGGGAGGTTTGTATATCTTTAGCCCCTTGCAGGCTCCAAGGCAAACAATGGCGCAGCCCCTCCTGGCCTGGAAGGGCTCTTGAGACAGGGCAGACCAAACCTGGGAATCCAAAGCAGGATCAGCCCCAGGTTCTCTCTCCCTTCTCCCGTGGTGTCCTCAACAATTAGTCCAGGCTAGAAGAGAGGGAGGTTGCGAGGATCGGATTTCTCCAGTCCTTTCCAGGCTCCCAGGGCAAACTGCCATGTGGAAGGGTCCGTGGGTTCTGCAGCCCAAATTTCAAGTCAGAACCTGAGTCAGCCTAAGGCTGTGTCCCTCTCTCTCCGCTTTCCGGGAGTGGCAGATCCCTGAAGCCCCCTTTGTCTGTGGTCGCAGGCCCAGGGGCCCGAGAATTCTGAAGAGTGTGGGGGAGGGTGCTGGCAGCAGCAGAAGCTGCTACGTGCAACTCACGGTTCTGTAGTCACGATTTCCGTCTTCTGTCCCTCTCTCCTCTGGGTGGTGTGCAGCCTTCACCTGCTGTCTTAAACCCTAGAAGATCTTTCTCGGGGCTGTTTCAGCTTGTCCTCTAGCTATTTTTCTGGAGAAGAGATTCCCATGTCTTTCTCATCATTATTTTTATTCAACACTGAGTAATGGCCAGGTATAATTCTTAGTATGAAAACTGTGTATGGACTTTGTCTCTGAAAACCAGACTATTGTCCTTAATTAATGTCACTTTGTGTTTTTGTTGATATGAAGTTTTGGGTGAGTTGGAATATGATAACTAATATACAGTTTAAACATTTCACCCCAAATAAAATAAGTTTTACTATTTTTGTGATTATAAATATAATATGTGAACAATAAAAAATGAAGCAATACAGAAAATCATAAGAAAGAATAGAAAACTACCCCCAAATCTACCAAGCAGAGAGAATTGCAGTTAGTATTTTGGTACATATCCTTCAAGCCTTCTATACACACACACTCACACACACAGAGACAGTTTTAAATAAATAGAGTCACATCCCATATGTTTTCTTAATTTAAATTTTCACTTACAACATGACATGGATGTATTTGCATGTTTATAAACCTAGAGCAATAAAATAATTTTAATGGCTACAAGATTGGGAAAATATCATAACTAATGTAAACCAGACCTCTGTTGATGGGCATTTAGATTGTCTCTAGTTTTTCACTACTATCAATAATGATTTAATGAATTTATATGTATATCTTCAAATTTGTGTGGGTAGTGTAAACTAGTAGGGTGAAATTGCTGGGCGGGAGGAGAAAGCACATTTAACATTTCCAAGTTTGATAGTACTGGAAGGGGAAGATATCTGCTATTTTGGCAAATACATTGGAAATACAGTGGCCCTAAATTTAAAGGGATTAAAAGAAAGATATTAACTCTCCTGTTTCATGTCAAGGAAGTCAAAACTATCTGAAATAAATGAAAGAATCTGTGCTGCTTCTAAATGCCATTCTATGGGTCTTTAAAATCTTAATATGTTATGGAGTCTTATATTCCATTGAATGACAAACAATGTAATGTATTAGAAGATTTGTTGAAGTTGAATCCAAGATATAAATTTAGTGTGATGGCAAGAAGGGACAGGCTTTTTTTGGAGCAGAATGATGCCGCAGCCTATTTGCAGTCCTTCCATTTTTTTGCTCCATGCCAGTCTGTGGAATCCCTTCATGGCATCCATTTTGTTGTGCTATGTTGTGAAGTCCCTCTAGCTGTTTCACAAATATTTTATTCCCACATCACTGCTGAAGAAAATGGTAGTATTTGATGTACCTATTTCCTCATCTCTTTCCTCTGCTTCATATTACACACATTACACAAATACCCTGCAAAGGCAAATTGGAAGAATTTGGAGTTTAAGGATTGAGAACAAAAATTTTGAAGCCTATATTAGTCAGGGTAATGCAGTGGTAAAAACAACAGAAGAAACAAATGCAAAAACTCTGGAGTCCTAAGGAATTAATACAACACAATTTTGTTTCTTGCTTTCAGAAATTATGATGTGCATCTCATGATCCTCAGTAAATTGCTTCCATGTGATGTCTCATGGATTCAGGCTCTCTCTATTTTGAGACTCTGCCAACTGATGGCTTCCAAGTCTTCCCCTCTTAAGTGCCAGACATCATTTCTGCTTATAGTCCGCTAGCTACATCATCCTTGCCTAATTGCATGGGGGCTGGTAATAAAGCATAGCACACAAAATATTTGGTGACACAACTGTGAGGCACAGTCGGAGTTGGTATCAATTCATATTTCTTCTTTTTACTAGTGTGTGAACTTGGGCAGATTTGTTAATGTTTCTGTGTCTTGGTTTCCTCATTTGTAAAATGAGGATCAGAATACCTCTTTCACATGCTGTTGAATGAAATAATATGTATATAGGCACATAGTCAAGTTCTCCATAAAAGAATGAGTACTAATTTTGTGGTTGCTGCCCTGGGAAATGAATATAATCATAATCATTCAGGACTTGAATTGGTAGAAAGAATGTGTTATAGGAATTCAGAGAAGAGAGAACTCACTTCCAGTGAGGTTGGCAAAGGAAAGTATTTGAGCTGGGTTCTAAAAAATTTGCTCCTTTCCCTTTAAATCCCTGGAGAATAAAGTGGTCTTGATGAGACTGGGCCTCAGGGGAAGAAAATTAGCACTGAGGAGATTTCAGTGTTGTGATCTGAAATGAAAAACAAATTGTGTCCAAATGGCATATTTAGTATTGACATACTCATACTGGTATTGAGTCAGTAATCTATGCTTTAAAAATGAAAGTCTTCCATCATGGTTAAATTCTTTTTGAGCAGGACCAATTCAGGGTTTGATCCCTGGAATCCCTCTAAGAGGGATCCTACCTTTCCAAGAAGTTTGAAGTGCATTGATAACTAGATTTATTTATACTTTCTTCAAACAAAAGATCTTTATTGAGCTTGACTTTGAGGACATAAGGTGAACAATGTATATCCCTGCGTCTGGAAGCAGCCTGGACTGGGCTCTCTTATTATTGATTTCAGGGCCCTGCTTCTGACATCTGTACTTATCCCTTGATTTGGGGGACTTAAATAGTCTTACCTCTCTGGTTTGCTTGATTTGCCTTTCCTGTCAATTCATGGCTCTACTTGCCACCCTGATTTGGGGGCTTCCCACAACCTTTGGTGGGAACCTGCTTCAGTTGACCCTTGCTTCAGGCCACCCCTTTGGCCAGGCCAAGCCATGGACTCTCTCCTAGCTTGCTCCAGTCTAAAATATGTCATTCTATGGGGGAATGTACTGATGCAAGGTGGGGTGGTGTAGTGGTTAAGAATGAAGGCCACAGAGCCAGTCTGCCTGGGTCAGAATTCTGCTTCTGCCCTTATTGGCTGAATGACCTGAAGCAAGACATTCAGCCTCTTTATGCCTCAATTTTCTCATTTGAAAAATTGAGAAAATATATTAATAGTGCCAGCCTTGTGACATTGTTGTGAAGATTAAATGTGGATTAAATTAAATGAATTAAAGTCTTTAGAAAAGTGCCTGGCAAAAAGGAAGCATTCAGTGATTTTCAGCTATTATTCTTTAGAACATGGGTGCCCTGGGAGCACAAGGAAGGAAACAATTAATTTGATCAGAAGAGCTGGAAAAATCTTCATAGAAATGATGATATTTGAGCAGAGTTTAGTTGGGTGAGTGATTTCCCAAAGGGTGGGTTGGAGGGAGGGCAATCTATGAGAAGGGAAAGGCTGATGCAAAGACTCAGGTATAAGACTTATACCTCCCCCACCATTGACTGGATGGTGGGGGAGGGTGACAAATGAAGAGGCAAGAGAGGAAGGATAAGGGGAAATTGTGAAAATTATAAGTGACAAACCAATAAGTTGATACTTTATTCCTAGGCAGTAGAAGGAAGTCAATGAAGGTCTTTAGTTAAGGAAGTAATTGCAGTCAAGTTTATAAGATCACATTGGCTGTTGTGTAAAAATGGATTACAGTGGGATTGTGTGTTGACAAGGAGACTTGTTGAAGAAGCTATTTTATTAATCCAGGGGGAGAAATCATGTGGAAGCTTTATATAATGGGCCACTAAATAATGATTACACTCCCCCTTCCTTCTTCCTGTTGTGTTTTTGGACATTATATGAGGTGTTTTTTTGTTGTTTTTAATTTTGTTAGTTTTTTTCTTTGTTATTTGTATTTATTTGTTTATTTATTTATCTATTTGTTTTTGCCCAAAAGTGCAATATGAAAAAATTCAGTCCTTCTTACACTAATAACTCACAAACATAAATTCGGTATACTGCTTTTCTCTCCACCCACCCATTGTATTAATCAATTTGAAAACTATTCTATGGCCAATGCAGTCTATTATGGTTAAAACATATTTGACACAGTGCTGAAGCTTTAAGTATGCATGAGCTTAGAATCACCAGAATTTAGTCCTTCCTCTGCTTCACTTGTCATACCATTTGCAATATCCCTGGGTGAGTGAACTAGGGTTAAGGATTAAGTTTAAAAACCATCTTGGCATTTTTCTGCTTGCATTGGTTGGACTCATACTGAGATTTCATTAAATATTTAATTTTATTTAGTTTGCTGCAGGGCAAAGTCTGAAAGAACTCCAAATAGTCTTTTATTTTCACAGTTCACCTCCACTTCTTGTTATTCTCAAATGAAAGGATCCTGACTTCAGACACAGTTATTTCAAGAGTTTTACTATCATATGCCTTACCTCAAGTGTTTTGAATTCTTTTACCTATAGAACTAATACCCTAAGAGCTTAGTAAAAGACCTGCACAGGTCTGGTAAGTGTGTCCAACTGGAATTCTGAACTACATTTCTTATTCAAACTTTTTTTCATTTATAAATTTCATATATTTTTATCTTGCTCTACACCTCCTGAAAAAGTAGTAGAGCTACCCATGGTTTTAGAAATTCCTTTTCTCAGAGCAGCTAGGGCAAAAGTCTACCAGGGCAGAAAACCCCTGGTAGAGATCTTTTCTTCAAACACATATTTGTTTAGCTTAGAAAAAGACTGCTCATGCCATGCAATTCAGCGTTCCTTTTCATTAATACTGAATAAAAGGTCTTTAGAGTTGGCCAGTTTGCCCTTCTTTGAAACATTCCTCTTCATTAAATGACCCTTAGAAATGTTCAACCCAATCTGAATAATAATCAGACCCAGACCTGTCTTCCCATTCCCTTTCGTTTTGGGTCTTCAGAGTTTGAGAAAGTAACTGGTACTGCATCCCAGAGTGGTAGTTCTAGATATAATTAATTTGGTGAAACAACTGCTGGAAGCTCTTGTGCGCCTGTGTGCTCTCTCTCTCTCTCTCTTTCTCTCTTTCTCTCTCTTCCTCTTCCTCTCTCTGTCTGAGGATTGCTGTTTTTGGGGACCTTTAGCTGACACTGAAGACTCCTCTTTGCTGGAGCATCCATTGTGAATATGAGTGTGTCAAACAGATAGAGGAATTAAAAATCATCTGTGCAGGGGAGTAGTGTAGCTCAGTGGTTGAGCCCCAGGTTCAATCCCTGGTACCTCCTAAAAAAAAAAAAAAAAAAAAAAAAAAAAAAAAGAATCATCTATGCATCCCAAGCCACTAGAGGTCTCATTTAAATTTTTCTTTTCTTCACCCACATTGCCATGTTCCTTTGGAAAATAACTCTCAGCTGATGTGCAGCCAGTCTCTGGAGGATTCTAGAGGAATAGGGGAGCTGTCTTCAAGTATTTGAAAGTCCATCAAGTGGAGAAGGGATTTAACATATTCAGTATGAAGCTCTGAGTTATAGTTCTAGGATGAGTGGTTAATAAAATGTCAGGAGTCAAACATTTTCCCCCTGTATTTCTTCAGGTCTGTGAAGTGTTAATGTGTGCTGGAGTTGGAGTGTGGAATGTTTCAGGGCTAAATAAATGAGAAAATGCTGGGTCAATGGTTTTAAATGGATTTCTTTATCAAGGCTAATGAGTGTTGTATCTAAGGTGAGCATATGATATACCGTGCTTCTCAAACTTATGTTTGAGAATGTTTTTCACGGAACATGTTAATAGACAAATGCTCCTTAGAAAACGCTCTACTGCCTAACATGTGAATAAATTTAGAAACATGTGAATAAAGTTAGAAACCTTAGTTCTAGCTGCAATCAACAGCTGTAGGATCCTGAACATGAATATAAATATCCTGGGAATCAGCGTCTCTATTTTTAAATAAGGAAGTACAATAGAATATTCTTGAGGTCCCTACTGGCTATAAATTGCTATGTATAACATCAGGATTTTAATCCTCCCATCTGTGGAGGCATTTATGTCTGACCTGGAGACCACTTGATGGACACATAGCACAGGGTATTCATTCATCCACAGGCGGTTGAACCAGATGACTTCTGAGGTTTCTTCCAACCCTGTGATCCATAGTTTTATGATTTCAAAATTTGAACTGCAGATGCAAGAAGCCCAGGGAAAATAAAATACCCCTTCCTCTTTGATGGAAGAAGCATACTAACTCTTCAGTTACCAGGGTACTTTAGTCCTGGGAAGCAGTGACTTACTTTTGGGGCCCCAGTGAGCTCATGCATCTCCAGAATTGTCTTACATTATCCAGAGTGTGATGGAACTATCTTATAATGGCTTGAGACCATTGGTTGGGTATATCTTTACGCTACTGTATTCAGTGGCATTAAGTTGGTAACTAAAAGTTGGCCATGGTGGAAGTATTTACACCATGAAAATTGGCAAATGCTAGAAATCAGGGATTTTACCCCCAGAGAGCTGGTTGTTAACCATTTAACAGCATATCACTGTCAGTACCTTACCAAGATAATATCTTTCATTTGTATCTTTTCTGAGGTTGTACATGGCATTGCCAATATTACTATTATGTTACTGCAAAATGAGGTTAATAACTGCTTATTTTACTGCTAGAGTGTTGGGGCTTTTCTCTCTAAAAATGATAAAAATGGTTCAAAATGTATATTATTTTGTTAGAATAAAGCTCTTATAGTGATAATATAGTGACTTGTTTCAGTCTGGAATTTCAAAAGCTTGGAAAGTTTGTATTATTAATATCCATGGGAGCTGAGAACTAATTATCATGGCATATTTAAACTAGATTATTTCCAGCCAAGCAGGATAGACATTGAGAAAGGGGGAAAGAACATGGAAAGTAGATTTTTTAATAGCAAAGACTCAGAAGGTCAATATAAATTTTGACTTTTCACATAAATAAATCTAGCCCAAAGTGTTAAAGTGGCTAATTTTTTTATTTTTATTTTTATAACATATAATTAAAAGAAAGAATAGGTGAGGATGATGGATTATAGAGTTTGATTCTAAAGAAGTCTGGACAGCGTGGAATGACTAAATATATTAGAGGAAAATGTCAAGTCCAGCACTTGGATATTTTCAGGTGCAGGAAAGGGGAAATATAAATTATGTAGATATTAAGAAATTTATTATAAGAATTGGCTCACATAAACATGGGGATTGGCAAGTCTGAATCCCATAGAACAGGCTGCATATTGGGGAATGCTGATTAAGGTTCCAATAAATTCTCCAGGAGAAGCTGGCTGGCTGAGGTAGAGACTGAAATTTTTCTTTCTGATTTTTGAAATCATAAAAATTCTTCCTTGAAGACCTTCAACAGATTAGATGAGACTTCTCTCATTGCCGAAGGCAATCTCTTTTGTTGATTGTGGATGTAATCAGCCAACTGACTAATGATTTAAATCCATAAAATACTCTCACAACAACAACTAGTCCAGTGCTTGCTTGACCAAACAAGTGGACACCATAACCTAACCAAGTTGACACATCTCTATTACCAATTCATGCCATGGATTATCAGTGCCACTTTGATTACTGGAAAGAGTTATTAGTGACTTTTAATCTAATCAGATTAGAGAACTGATTCCAAAACGCCCAGAATCAACTCAGAAATCTCATCCTTAAAATTCTGTTTCTCATGAACAACTTCTGGTGCCAAAATCTATTTTAGTTAGTGTTCTCTAGAGAAACAGAACTGATAGAATATATATATTCTGTAGGACAGGTGGCAAGTTGGGAACTCGGTGGAAGCTTCAATGACTTCCCAAGGAGAAACTTACTGACTGAAGTAGAGATAGAAATTCTTCTTTTTTACTGCTGATATCATTGGTTTTCCCTTTAAGGCCTTCAACTGATTGGATGAGACTTCTCTCATTGCTGAAGGCAATCTCCTTTGTTGATTATAGATGTAACCTACCATGGGTGCAGTCAACTGATTAATGCTTTAAATCCACAGAATATCCTCACAGTAGCAATCAGACCAGTGTTCGCTTGAACAAACAAGTGGACACCATAACCTAGATAAGTTCGACCCATGAACTTTACCATCACATTCATTATCTGTGGAAAAAATGATTTCATTCATCAGTCAGAACCATAAACGTCCTATGGTTACCAACAGAGTGCATGTGTTCTTAGGTTGTAAGTGGAAGTGTGATATGTGAAACAGAGAGATGACAATCATGTTCAACCCAATGCTGAGCAGTTCAGACTATCTTTGGTTATTATGTTTTAAGAAGGATAGAGGCAAGCTCAAGTGTATTCAGAAGAAAGAGATCAAGATGTTGAGGAGACTTTAAATTATACTTTAGGAATTGGAGCTGAAGTTTCATGGGGTGCTTAAACTTGGGAAGAGAAAACCATCTTAAGACCTGATATCTGTCTTCAGATGTTTGAAGGTTCATCAGATGTTTGAATGATTAGATTAGTTCTTATGGCACCAAGAGGTGGAATTTGACCAGCAGGTAGACGCTATCAGGGAATAGTTTGCAGTTCCTTTTCAAATTTTCTCACAGCTGGAGCTTTTTAGAGATGGAATGAATTGGCACAGGAGGGAGGGAGTTCCCTGCTACTAGAAACCACCAGGGTATTTAGTTAAGCTTTGGGAAATGAAAGTAGAACACCTAAAACATCCCTTGTAATTTTGAGATTCCGGGTTTTTGAGCCTTGCTTAGGTGTACTACCCAATCTTTATAAATATATGGATACAAAGAAGAAGGGTGGCGTGGCACATCGTCTTATTTTGGAGAAGTTTAGAAATATGAGTAGGGAAAAATAAACAAACAAACAAAGTACCATTTGGGCCAGATATATTAGTTTCTTCTTTGGGGAGAGTCTGATTTTACTGTGGACTTTTTCAGAGGGCTTTTTGTCCCTTTATTTAGTTTGTCCAATAACCCATAACCATTGGTAAATTTAAGAATAGATGTCTTAAACCTTTTGGGGCATGTGTGCCAGCAAACTTTACAGACCGAGGGGCCAACTAGAGGACTTCTCTGACATCTAGCTGTATTCCTAAGTATTCTGGTGTCTTCTACATGATGTTAGGATATCCTAGCAATGAAATAATGCAATGGGACCTTCATATTTATTTTAGTAAATACATATTAAACATCTTTTATGTACCAGTCAGGTACTATCTTGATGGTGGCCATAAATCATAAACTTACAGAGAGAACATTTTTCACTCATAATTTCTTTGGAACTGATTTCAGTCCAACACACCAAAGATCTTTATTCACTGATCATTTTAGCACCAATAATTTATTTCCATCAACTGAAGAATTTCATAGTGCTTAATATACTTCAGAAATGTCTCTTCTCTGAACAATCTGTGGGGGAAAGAGGCCCAGGAAAAGATATGTCTGTTGGGGACAACGAAGGTAGCATGTCTATTCACCTTCAGCGATGCCGGTAACACGCAACATGGCCGCCAGGGTTGAAACAACACCTTAAGCTGTAATTAGCCTTCTTCTAGGAAGTCATTGGTAGTTCGCGCCAAAAGCCGCAGTTCGCGCCAAAAGCACTAACCGCCACAGCCGCCACCCACCCTAGCAACAGCATCCACCAATCCTAAACCGCCACCCGTCCTTATTAGCCACCACCTCTTCCTTTAGAGTATATATACCCTGCCCCTTCAATAAACTTTTGCAGCTTGATCAGAATCCTGTCTTGCTATTGTTCTTCGTGTCTCTTGTCCCATACCATTCTTCCCTCATAGGAGCTGGAGCCCCAGTTGACTGTCCCGCGGGCCGGGACAACTGGCGCCTAACGTGGGGCCCAAACTCTGCGAGGAGAAGAACACCGCACTCAAGGAGAGAGCGCTCTCACACTCACTGCAACCGGGATCGCCGCGAGGGACTCGCTCGCGAGACAGATCCGTTCAGCTGTCGATCAGTGTCGGCGAAACAAGGAAAGAAAAGAGAAGAGAAGTAAAGGTAAGCCCCCATCCCCATCATGGGACAAGCAACCTCCCAACATGAATTATATATTAGTCAGGTCAAACAATCGCTCAAGGCACGGGGAACTAGAGTTAAGAAAAAAGATCTCACGTATTTCTTTGATTTTCTACTAAGAACTTGCCCTTGGTTCCCTTGGGAAGGTACTATAGATCATAGATGCTGGCTTAGGGTCGGAGATTGTCTAAAAGACTACTATCTAACTTTTGGTCCTGAAAAAATTCCCGTCACCGCCTTCACCTACTGGAACCTCATTAATGAAATTCTAAAAATCCACTCCTTTGCCCCAGACATTCAAAAACTCTGTAGAGAAGGGGAAGAAGTTTTAAAAGAGCACTCTTGCCCCGCTTCAGAAAACAACTCAGTAATCATTGACATGTCCGATATACCTGAGAAGCCTCTTAACAAGGACCCAAGTAGAAGTAAACCAAACACCCCTGTCAGTCAGGTTGGCTCATTGCCCGATCAGTGTACGGGGGACCCAAATAAAAGCAGACCGAACACCCCCATCAATCAGGCTGGTTTATTATCCAATCAGTGTAGAAATGAAACAAAGGCTGAAACCTTTTCCCCTTTGGAGGGTAATTCCCTCCCCCCGTTCCGACCACCTCCTTACGCGCCTGCCATTTCACAACCATCATGTCCTCAATTTTACCCAGTTACATCCCTGCCTCAGTTCCACGCCCTAGAAGAGGGCATGGAAAATCTCCGGCTACACGCCGATAATTTCAAGGAAGCCTTTCAGCAGGAGCGTCTGCGGGCTGTCAACTTGCTCGCTGACCTCCGCTTGGCAACCCAAAGTATCACAACCCTTGCGCTCCCAGAGAATGTCCCCTCATCGTGCCCCCATTGCACCCACCACACTTACGCTTTCCCGGTCACGCGCAGTCAAACTCAACCCGCTACCTCTCACGCTGGCTCCCGAAATGGCGTCGCTGATTCCCAAAATGGCGGCTCTAGCAGTGAAAGCGAAGAAGGTGATGAGTCAGAGGCCCATAACTCCAGTGAAAATGAGCAGGGAGAGGATAGTACCACTTCCATGGCCAAGTATAAAAAACTCAGCTTAAAACATTTAGAAAAACTGAAGAAGGCAGTGAATGATTATGGCGCTACTGCCCCTTTCACGCTCGCCTTATTAGAAAACATCAGTGAAAAGGAACTTATTCCTAACGATTGGTCACACCTGGCTAGAGCCGTCCTGTCCGGCGGCGATTTCCTATTATGGAAATCGGATTATGAAGAGCATTGTAAAAAATATGCCACACGCAATGCTCGAAAACCCACCTCCAAAAATTGGACTTTAAATAAATTTTTAGGTCAGAGCCCTTATCATCAAAATAATAAGCAAGCTCAATTCCCCCCAGGTCTCCTTGCACAAGTACAAACGGCCGCGCTCAGAGCGGGGGGGGGGGGGGGGGGGAACTTCCGCAAAAGGGCGCTGCCACTTCCTCTCTTGCTAAACTCAGACAGGGGCCCCATGAACCGTACAGCGACTTCCTCAGCCACCTACAAAGCATGGCTGAACGTTTGTTTGGGGCTAGCGAAAATGAAAGTGACTTTATCAAACACCTAGCCTACGAAAATGCTAACGCTGCCTGTCAAGCAGCTATCCGCCCCTTTCGCAATACCGATCTTAATAACTACATAAAACTTTGTTCTAATATCGGACCCACTCAAACTCTGGGAATAGCTATCGGTGCCGCCCTTCAGAAATTTACGGTTGAGCCCAAATCTCCAACGTGTTACAGCTGTAAACAACCTGGCCATTTTTCAAAGAATTGTCCTGTGCCACGGGCTAAACCTCCCCTACCCACTGTCAACAGACCCCGTTACCGCCATCCATTTGCCCTCGCTGTAAGAAAGGATTCCATTGGGCTTCTGAATGCCACTCTCGAACAGACATAAATGGCCAACCCCTCAAGCCTAAACCCCAGGGAAACTCACAATGGGGCCGGCCCCAGGCCCCACTCAAGACAAACCCAGGGGCAATACGTTTGTCCAGCCATCCCCCACCGCAGTGCCTGCGCTCCCGACCATAAACCATGCTGCCGTATCTCAGACTTATGGAGAGCAACAGCAGGGAGTGCAGGAATGGACCTCTGTGCCACCTCCGAATCAATATTAACCCCAGAAAATAGTCCTCTCATCATACCAACAGGAGTTTATGGACCACTGCCCCCAAATACCTTTGGTTTCATTTTAGGTAGAGCTAGTGCTGCCCTGCGTGGAATACAAATAGTTCCGGGAATACTGGACAATGACTTTAAAGGTGAAATACAAATAATTGCAGCCACCTCAAACAATCTTATCCCTATTCCTCAGGGCACTCGAATAGCACAGCTCGTAATACTCCCCCTCCATATCAACTCAAATTTCAAAAGCCACCAGCGACCCACAGAAGGGCCTGGATCTTCCGATGTCTTTTGGGCACAGCCAATATCCCATCATTGGCCCACTTTATAACTTAAACTCAATGGCAAAACATTTGAAGGAATTTTAGATACAGGGGCAGACGCCACGGTCATATCCTCAAACCACTGGCCTAAGTCCTGGCCCCTCACGGCCGCTGCCACTCACCTAAGTGGAATAATGCGGAGCCACAGACCCTCTGCAAAGTTCACAAGTCCTAAAATGGGAAGATGAGGAAGGGAACACTGGTACAGTTGTGCCATAATTTATCTCCCATCTCCCTATTAATCTCTGGGGTCGAGATATCCTAGCCCAAATGCAAGTTTTTATGTGCAGTCCTAATGATACAGTTGCTGCTCAAATGCTCAAAATGAATTTTCTCCCTGGCAAAGGCCTAGGCAAAACTAATCAAGGAATAAAACAGCCCATCTCCGTGGCACCAAAAAAAGATAAGATGGGACTCAGGCTTTCCCAAAATTTAGCCTGATGGCTGTTGACATCCCTGTACCCCATGCTGAAAAAATCTCTTGGAAATCCGAAGAGCCAGTATGGGTTGTTCAATGGCCCCTAACTCAGGAAAAAACACTAGCGGCGATAAGGTTAGTACAGGAACAACTTAATGCCAGCCACATTGAACCTACTCAGTCCCCTTGGAACACTCCTATTTTTGTTATAAAGAAGAAATCAGGTAACTGGCGACTGCTACAAGACTTACGCGCTGTAAATAAAGCTATGATACCCACGGGAGCGTTACAGCCCGGTCTTCCCTCGCCAGTCGCCATCCCTACTGGTTCTCACAAAATAGTTATAGATTTAAAAGATTGTTTTTTCTCTATACCTCTTCACCCAGAAGACAGATAATATTTTGCCTTTAGTGTCCCTCAAATCAATTTTCAAGGGCCTATGCCCCGGTTTCAATGGAAAGTCCTACCACAGGGCATGGCAAATAGTCCAACCTTATGCCAGAAATTTGTCGCCGGAGCCGTTAACCCTATCAGACGATTGTGGCCACAGATATACATTCTCCATTATATGGATGATGTCCTGTTGGCAGGACAAAATGTTTCACAGTTATACTCTTGCTTTCAAGACCTCCTTAAGAGTCTCACAGTGAGAGGTCTTCAGATAGCCCCTGACAAAGTACAAATTTCCAATCCCTTTTCTTATCTGGGGTTCGAACTCTGGCACCAGCAAGTTTTAACACCCCGCATTCAGCTGCAACTCTCACATCTGCGAACGCTCAATGATTTCCAAAAACTCTTAGGAGATATTCAGTGGCTTCGCCCCTACCTAAAACTACCCACCGAAACTCTTCTACCACTCTATAATATTTTAAAAAGAGACGCAAATCCCTCCTCCCCCCAAACCTTAACTCCGGAAGCACTGCAGACACTTACCATCGTAAACCGAGCTATCCAAGACCAAATTTGCTTTCAAATAAACTACCATCAGCCTTTATTTTTCATAATTTTTGCCTCAATTCACGCGCCTACAGGTGTATTCTGGCAATCTAATTTAAAACAGCCAAACGGCCGAGGTCATCCACTACTCTGGGTTCACCTCCCCGCTACTCCAACAAAGGTGCTCTCGCCGTATGCTACACTCACTGCTGCCCTCATAATTAAAGGCCGACAAACTAGTCGCCAGCTATTTGGAAAAGATCCTGATTCCCTTATCGTCCCATACACCCAAGATCAGATCCATTGGCTTTTCCAAACCGATGACGAGTGGGCAATTGCATGCTCTTCGTTCCAGGGCGATATTGATAATCATTACCCAAGCGACCCATTAATTCAGTTTGCTAAAATTCATCAGTTTACCTTTCCCAAGGTTACGAAAATGAAGCCGATAGACTCAGCTATCCTAGTCTTTACTGATGGCTCAGCTAATGGAACCGCGGCATATGTTATCCAGGGTCAGACATTTTCCATAACCTCCCCTTATGCTTCAGCTCAACTTGTCGAACTTTATGCGGTCATACAGGTCTTTTCCCATTTGCAAGACCAACCTTTCAATCTATACACTGATAGCGCGTATATAGCTCAGTCTGTTCCATTATTAGAAACAACCCCATTTATTAAACCATCCACCAATACAGTCCCCTTATTTTCAAAATTACAAAAATTAATTCTTACCCGACAGCTCCCCTTTTTCATAGGACACCTCCGTGCCCATCAGTGCTTACCAGGCCCCCTAGCGGAGGGCAATGCATTGGCAGATGCTGCCATTCAACTCATATGTCCCAATCTTTGTGATCCTCTAAACTTGGCCTCCCAAGCTCATGCCCAACACCATTTAAATGCACTCTCCGCCTAAAATTTAACCTTACAAGAGAACAGGCAAGGGACATTGTTAAAGCCTGTAAAAACTGCGTAACACAGCTACCGGTCCCTCACCTGGGAGTCAACCCAAAAGGACTCGTCCCAAATGAAATCTGGCAAATGGACATCACCCATTTTGCCAGTTTTGGACAACTTAGATATGTTCATGTTTGTGTTGACACATTTAGTGGATTCATTCAGGCCAGCCTACAAACAGGGGAAGCTTCAAAACATGTTATCTCTCATTTGCTACATTGTTTCACCATATTAGGCCAACCTAAGCTCCTTAAAACAGATAATGGACCTGGATATACTGGGAAAAACTTCCTAACCTTCTGTCATCAATTGAATATCAAACATATTACAGGAATACCATATAACCCCCAAGGTCAGGGAATGGTAGAACGGGCGCACCGCACTCTAAAAAACGCTCTGTGCCGCATGGCCGAGAGTACTCTTAACCTCGCTAAACAACATCCCCGAGACCTTCTGCACCATGCCCTTTTTGCCCTTAACTTCCTAACCCTAGATATCAATGGACATTTTGCTGCTGACAGGCATTGGCATCCTAAAACACAAATGCAACGAGCCCCTGTTATGTGGCGTGACCCCATAACATCAATATGGAAGGGGCCTGAGCCCGTCATTATCTGGGGACGAGGCTCTGCTTGCATATATGATCAGGAAAAAGGAGGCCCTCGCTGGCTCCCAGAAAGACTGATAAGACATGTTAATTCCTTACCATTGGAGCCCGCCCCACATGCATCTCCCTCTCCACCCAATTCCCCTTCCCCTGAATAATAATTCTTCCAGGGTACGGCCTCCCCTCCCTGAGAAGCCCTTTTTTCTTTCCTTCTTTCTTCCAGTACGCCTCCAGTCTTACTGCGATCTGCTTCACCTATTCACGCCCGACAGTCAGAAGGAAAAAACAAAAAAGAAAAAATCCTACTCACAGGTTTGCCCCCCTTCCCTTAACCAGCTACGGCGCAAACAAGCCTTTAGCGACACAATCATGTTAAGCCTCTCGCCACTCAAGCTTATCACCCTCTACCTCCCTTTCCTTACTGTCACTGCGCATGGGGAAACTGACAACCCTCATCAACCTTACAAATGGACTCTCTCCAGATGGGTTGATTCTGCAATCTTACTAACCAATATGACTCACTCTCCTACCTTTACTGCCCCAATTAGCAAGCTCTTCTATCGTCCATCCCTCCGGGACTTTGGTAACTCATATATCAATATTCAGGATGTTTACCTCTGTCCCAGCTCCGCCCAGGGGCGTTCGTACTGCAATCAGCCCACACACTACTATTGTGCCCACTGGGGATGCGAAACATTGGCTACTGGATGGTCACCCCCGATTGCTGACCAGTTCCTCACGGTACAATTCACCCCCGCCGGATGCACTCGACCACCTAACCCAGCGTGGGGCCTTCCTTCAAAATTTAACAAACAAAACCTCTGTACCAATCTCACTCTTTCTGTCCAAAGCCCTACAGATCCTTCCTGGATCATCGGTCGAACCTGGGGAATCAGGCTATATGTCTCCGGCTCCGACCCTGGCATGCTCCTGCTTATAAAAAAGGAACTGGCGGAAGTAAACCACGGCCCAATAGGCCCTAATAAAGTTCTGTCCCTCCCTCCTTCGCTCAGCTCTCCTGCCAATCATCTCACTTTAAATCGGTCTGCAAATGCATTAGGGGCGCCTGCTACACCCAATTTTACCCCTCCCACCCCTAAAGCAGCCATCAATAACCCACTCTGGCAAATGCTTAATGCTACCTATCTCGATCTAAATGCTTCCCAACCCAACCTTACTCGCAATTGCTGGTTATGTCTTTCTGTTAAACCCCCTTATTATGATGCTATAGCCCTTAATGCCACCTTTAACACTTCCTCTGACGACAACCCTCCCCAATGTTGGTGGAACAAAGGAAAAACCAGTGGCCTCACTATACAGTCCGTCCTGCACACTGGACAGTGCGTGGGTAATATCTTTAATAGCATTTCTACCACCTTAACTAAGGCCTGCGCACATTCGTCTCTCCCGTCTCAAGGTAAATTTTACATCCCCCCTGTCGGGGCAAAATGGCTGTGCTCCTCATCAGGGCTCACTCCCTGTGTAGCCACGGCGGACCTCAATAAATCGGGAGAGGTGTGCGTTTTAGTAGTTATTCTCCCGCATGTTCTTTACCATAGCGAAGAGGACCTCTATCAACATTGGGACGTGCAACCTTCTGTCACTATAACTAGACAAAAAAGAGAAATTATTAGGGCTGTTACCATCGCTTCTCTTCTAGGTATTGCCGGCCTAACCACCGGAACCGCTTCTGTCATCCTCCAACAACAAGGCCTCTCTCACCTAAGAGCCGCAGTAGACGAAGACTTAGCCCGCATTGAAACCTCCATCACCCATCTTGAAAAATCCCTTACGTCCCTATCGGAGGTTGTTCTCCAGAATAGGAGGGGCTTAGACCTACTTTTCCTTAAACAAGGAGGGCTTTGTGCCGCATTGGGCGAGGAGTGTTGCTTCTACACTGACCACTCAGGAATAATTAAAGATTCCATGACCAAACTTAGGGAAGGAATAGCAAATCGCAAACGCAAACGAGAGGCCCAAGGGGGGTCCCTCTTGGGGATTCAACGGAATCCTCCCTTATCTCCTCCCTATACTAGGCCCCATGATAACCCTACTTCTTATACTATCCTTTGCACCTTGGGCCATAAAAAAAATAATACAGCTAATTAAGGATCAGATTGATTCTGCCCTAGGCAAGCCCATTCAAGTGCATTATCACCGGCTCCACCTCGCTGATCAAGGTGTAAATCCAGAATACTTGGCTGCTGCCCACCCTGAAGGGTAAGAAATCCCCTCCTACGGGAACAGCATATAACTCAAAAGTATGCTGCTAGCCTTTGCTATGCTTGGTACCGCTGGGTGTAAGGCAAAGCACTGCAAAGGAGGGCCAAAAAACAACTAAAGGCCGTTTTTGAGCTCCTTGAGAAATATGCCTCATTTGCATAAGGGCTCGCTAAGAGCGAACTGCAACCAGTGGTAAAAGCTGGCCAACAGTTTCGGGTGCTGGACTGGTTAGCCAGTGACAGGCAACTGGACCCCCCCCCCCTTGTTTTTCTTCACTGCAGCAAAGCTGCTGGATCAACCTAAGACAGGGGTCTGGCCGATTGCTGCCATGGTTTCCAATGACGGGTAAGATCCAGCAGCCGTACAGCATGGTCCTGACCTAAGGCAGGCACAGCCCCCCCGAAATCAAATGAGGCCACTGTTTCCCCCAGCAGGTTAATGCCAAAAGAATGTTAAAAATGCAATCTTCCTCCATCCTTTTAAAAAACAAAGGGAGGAGATGTTGGGGACAACGAAGGTGGCATGTCTATTCACCTTCAGCGATGCCGGTAACACGCAACATGGCCGCCAGGGTTGAAACAACACCTTAAGCTGTAATTAGCCTTCTTCTAGGAAGTCATTGGTAGTTCGCGCCAAAAGCCGCAGTTCGCGCCAAAAGCACTAACCGCCACAGCCGCCACCCACCCTAGCAACAGCATCCACCAATCCTAAACCACCACCCGTCCTTACTAGCCACCCCCTCTTCCTTTAGAGTATATATACCCTGCCCCTTCAATAAACTTTTGCAGCTTGATCAGAATCCTGTCTTGCTGTTGTTCTTCGTGTCTCTTGTCCCATACCATTCTTCCCTCATAGGAGCTGGAGCCCCAGTTGACTGTCCCGTGGGCCGGGACACATGTCTAGTTCCCAGTTGGAAACAATGAGACTAATTTTTGTTGAACTGGTTGCATTATAGTCACAGGATTTAAATATTATAGTTGAAAATATATTTGCTAATGTTTGGTGGTATGGACAAATAGTTAACTAGCTAATTGTTTTAGATAAACATAGTTTGCTTAAACATCACAGGCTATGCATGACACTCCAAAGAAATTGGAGCTAAAATTAAAAAAACATGTTGATTGTTTAAAAACACAATGAGGTAGCATTTTGCACCCACTAGAATGACTACATTTAAAATAATGGAAAATAATAAGTGTTGGAGAGGATATATAGAAACAGGAACCCTCATACATTGTTGATGGGAATGTAAAATTGTGCAGTCACTGTGGAAAATAGTTTGGCTATTCCTCAGAAAGTTAGGTATAATATTACCATATGACTGGGCAATCCTAAGTATAAACTCAAAAAAATTGAAAGCAGGGACTCGAACAGATATTTGCATAGTGATGTTCACAGTGGCATTATTCACAATTTCCAAATGATGGAAGCAACCCAAGTGTCCATCAACAGATGAATGGGTAAACAAAATGTGCAATATTATTCAGCTGTAAAAAAGGAATGAAGTTCTGATACATGCAACAACATGGATGGCCCTTGAAGACATCATATTGAGTGAAATAAGTCAGACACAAAAGGACAAAAATTGCATGATCTCTCTGTTATGAAATAATTAGAATAAGCAAATTCATAAAGTCAGAAAGTAGAATACAAATTACCAGGGGCTTGAGTTGGAGTAAGGATTTGTACTTAAATGGTACAGAGTTTATGTTTGGGGTGATGGAAAAGTTTTGGTAATGGATGTGGTAATGGTGGCACAACATTGTGAATGTAATTAACACCACTGAATTATATATTTAAATGTTGTTGGGGGTAATTTTTAGGTTTTTATATATATATTACTAGAATAAAAATTTAAAAAACTCATAGAACTGTACAACACAAATAGTAAACCCTAATGCAAACTATGGACTGTGGTTAATTGTACAATTTTAAAATAATATTGTTTTAGCAATTGTAACACAGTTACTGCACTAATGCAAAGTGCTCATAGGGAAAACTGTGTGTTTGTGTGTGTGTGTGGGGAGGTGTATATGGGAACTCTACTTTCTGCATGATTTTTTTGTAAACATACAACTTCCATAATAAAAAAAAATTTTTTTTAAAGCATGTTGATTGTCATGGGTCAAGGAGTCTCCTGGGTGAGAATCAGTGCAATAATTTCCTGGAATTTAATCCTAGGAAATTACTGTCTTTTCAAACATGCTTTCTTTTCTCCTTTCCTGCCTCCCCACCCCTCTTCTTCCCTCTTTCTCTATAATGAAATTGGTATCAAATGATGTTTTCCATTTTTTCATTGTCTGCCACAAAGCTCATAACTAAATTTATTACTCAGTTATAGAAAGGAAGTCACTCGTCCCTGATTCCTAGTTTACCTTTCTTTTTCAACTTTCTAATGATTATTTTATTTCTATTTTACCTCTTTTGTTTCATATGTAGCTTTTATTTCATTTTAAAAACAGTTTATTGAAGTATATCATTCATACATGAACATACATACTTATTTAAGTGTATAGTACAAGTTGTGAACTTACAAAATAAACATTTATAACATCACACAGGGCTCCCATATATCATCCCACCACAAATACCTTGCATTGTTGTGAAACATTTGTAACAAATTATGAAAGAACGTCATCAAAGTATTACTGCTAACTTTAGTTCATATCTTATATTTGGTGTATTTTCCCCCAACCCACCCTATTATTTTTTATTCATAAATCATATAATTTATCTAAAGTGTACAATCAATGGCATTTGATATAATCACTGAGTTGCACATTCATCACTTCAATCAATATTAGAGCATTTCATTACTTCAAAGAAAAAGAAAAGCAACAAATAACAAACCACTATCATACCCATATGTTACCATTTCTATTCATTTCCAAACATTTCTAAACAACTTTTTACCACTTTTGCAAAGACTAAACATCAGCTTTCCATTCTCTAACCACATTCTTTTCTCTGGTGACTTATATTCTAGCTATTAACTCCATGAGTTTGCTCATTATATTTAGTTCATAAAAACAAAATCATATAGTATTTGTCCTTTTATGCCTGGCTTGCTTCACTCAACATAATGTCCTCCAGATTCATCCATGTTGTCATATGCTTCACAACTTCATTTCTTCTTACAGCTGAATAATAGTCCATCATGTGTATATACCACAGTGTGTTTATTCATTTGTCAGTTGATGGACACCTGGGTTGTTTCCATCTTTTGGCAACCATGAATAACACCACTACGAACATAGGTGTACTGATGTTTGTTTGTGTCAGTGCTCTCAGTTCTTCTGAGTATGTACCTAGTAGTGGTATTGCTGGGTCACTCAGTAGATCTGTATCTAAGTTCCTTAGGAACTGCAAAACAGACTTCCACAGTGGCTGTACCATTCAACATTCCCACCAACAATGAATAAGCATTCCTATCTCTCCACATCCTCTCCAACACTTGTAGTTTCCTGTTTTGTTAATTGTGGCCATTCTAGTAGGTGTGAAATGATATCTCATTGCAGCTTTGATTTGCATTTCCCTAACAGCCAGTGCTGTTAAATGTTTTTTTTTTTCATGTACTTTTTCACCATTTGTATTTCTTGTATTCAGGTTTTTTGCCCATTTTAAAAATCAGGTCATTTGTCTTTTTATTGTTGAGTTGTAGGATCTCTTTATATATCATGGATATTAGACCCTTGTCAGATGTGTGATTTAAAAATATTTTCTTCCAATGAGTAGGCTGCCAATTTACCCTCTTCACAAAGTCTTTTGAGGTACAGAAGTGATTATTTTGACTTCTGGTAGGACAGCAGACTAGAAAGACATGGGGCTCTCTTCTCCTCCAGAAAAATAGCTAGAGGACAGGGTGAAACAGCCTAGAAAAAGATCTTCTAGGGTTTAGGACAATAGGCAAAGGCCGGACACTGCCCAGGGGAGAGAGGGACAAAGGAGGGGAATCACAATGACAGAAATGTGAATTGAAACCAGCTGCTGCTGCTGCTGGCACCCTCTCCCACACTAAAGACACGTTAGAATACTCAGGCCTCTGAGCCTGTAGCTACAGGAAAGGGGAGAGAGAGGGACACAGCCTAAGGCCGATCAGCTTCTGACTAAAAAATTTGGTCTCCTGTGTCCCACCAGCCCTTCCAGGATGGGTGGGTCCATGGCATTGTTTGTCTTGGGATCTGGCAAGGGGCTAAAAATATACAACTCTCCCAATCTTCTTCTACTAACTAGGACTGATTGTTGAAGGTGCAGAGGGGAGTGGACGTATTTCCTACCCAGTAGAAGGGAGGGGGCTGCCAGAGAAGACTGGAGAACTGTCTCTGAGAAAGTTTGAAATACAAGGCTCCTAGCTTCCAGGCAGGAAGCACTATCACATTCATCTGATCTGTGTTGCAACACACTCTGACCAGGTATTGAACTAAGAGGGCTTCCAAAGAGTGCCATCTTCTGGCAGACCAAGGAAGTACGTGTGAGAAATTAAAAATAAGTAAGAGAGCCTTTTCCCAGCTTTTATACCCTCCCTCCCCAAGTCCCTAGGAAGTGGGTCTGCAACCAATTACTGGGTCTAGAGCCAGTTTTGAGCAACTAGCAGGGACAATCCTAATGATCCAGGTCAAGCCAAGAGTCAAAGAGCAGTGGTAACACACAGCCACCCACCACTATATCTCTACAAAAGAGAAAGAAATTGAGCATCTGAGTAAACTACATCCTAATCAGATGCCTAGACATCAGCAAAAAATTATGAGCCATACTAAGAAAATGGAAGACATGGCCCAAGAAAAGGACTATTTCAAAGCCCAGAAGAAACATAGGATTTGAGAGAACTAATCAGCAAGATGTGCGCAAATTTCCAAAATCAAATTAATGAGTTAAAAGACAATATGGCTAAAGAGATAAATGACATTAAGAAGACATTGAGCACAAAGAAGAAATGAATTGAAAAGTAACAGAGCTCATGGGAATGAAAGACACAATAAGTGAGATAAAAAAACACAAAAAAGGCATACAACAGCACACTCGAAATGATAGAAGAAAGAATAACTGATACCAAAGACAGAACAGCTAAAGTTGAAGAAAGAAAAGAACACAGAGAGAAAAGAATAGAAAAAATTGAGCAGGGACTCAGAGTAGAATGACAACATGAAACACAACAACATACATGTCATTGGAGTTCCAGAAGGTGAAGAGAAGGGAAAAGGGGCAGAAAGAGTATTTGCAAAAATGATAGCAGAAAATTTCCCAATTCTCACAAAAGAAATGAACTTACGAGTCCAAGAAGTGTACTGTACCCCACTCAGAATAAATCTGAGTAGACCTACTCCAAGACACATTCTTCTTATAATGTCAAATGTCAAAGATAAAAAGGAAGTTCTCAGAGCAGCAAGAGAGAAGCAAACCATCACATACAAGGGATGCACGATAAGACTTAGTGTGGATTTCGCATCAGAAACCATGGAGGCAAGAAGACAGTAGTATGACACAATTAGGATACTGAAAGAGAAAAACTGCCAGCTGAAAATTCTTTATCCATCCAAATTCAGTTGGTTATACATTCTTCTCAAGTGCCCATGGATCTTAATCCAAGATAGACTAAATGTTAGGGCACAATACAGCTCTCAATAAATGTAAAAAGATTGAAATGATACAAAGCACATTCTCAAATACCAATGGAACTGAAAATCAAAAATAGACAGGAAAAAAGTAAATTTTCAAATGTGTAGAGGTGAAACAACACACTCCTAAATAATTAGTGGGTCAAAGAAGAAATTGCAAGTGAAATCAGGAAATATATTGAGACAAATGAAAATGAGAACACAGTTTATCAAAACTTATGGGATACAGTGAAGGCAGTCTTGAGAAGGAAATTTATAGCCTGAAATACCTATATTAAAAAGGAAGAAAGAACTAAACTCAAAGATTTAACTGAACAACTAGAGAAACTAGAAAAAGAACACCAAACCAATCCCATAGCAAGCAGAAAGAAAGAAATAATAAAGATTAGAGTAGAAATAAAGAAATTGAGGACAAAAATAATAGAGAAAATCAACAAAACCAGAAGCTGGTTCTTTGATAATATCAATAAAATTTACAACCCCCTAGCTAGAATAACAAAGAAAAAAGGAGAGAAGATGCAAATAAAGACAATCAGAAATGAAAGGGGAGAAGTTATGATTGACCTCACGGAAATAAAAGGGATCATAAGAGGATATTATGAGAAACTGTATGCCAACAAACTAGACACCCTAGATGAAATGGACAAACTCCTAGAAACACACAAACAACCTCCACTGACATTACAAGAAATACAAGAATTTAACAAACCAATGACATTTAAAGAGATTGAATCTGTCATCAAAAATCTCTCAACAAAGAGAAGTCCAGGACCAGATGGCTTCACAGGTGAATACTATCAAGCATTTCAAAAAGAATTAACACCAATCCTGTTTATAATCTTCTAAAAAATTGAAGAGGAGGGAAAATTATCCAACACATTTTATGAGGCCAACATCACCCTAATACCAAAGTCAGATAAAGATACTACAAGAAAAGAAAATTACAGACCAATCTCTCTAATGAACATAGATGCAAAAATTCTCAACAAAATACTTGCAAATAAAATCCAACAGCAGAGAAGCGGCTGTGGCTCAATCAGTAGGGCTCCCGTTTACCATGTGGGAGGCCCCGGGTTCAGTTCCCGGGGCCTCCTGGTGAGGGCAGGCCCGCCCGCATGGCGTGGTTAGCTGACCCAGCAAGCACAAGCACCAAGGGGGGGATAAATGAATAAATAAATAAAATCTTAAAAAAAAAAAAAAATCTAACAGCATATCAAAAGACTGATACATCATGACCAAGTGGGATTTATTCCTGGTATGCAAGGCTGGTTCAACATTAAAAAAATCAATGTTAATACAAACAAATTGAAGGAAAAAAAGCCATATGATCATCTCAATTGACTCACAAAAGGCATTTGACAAAACCCAGCATCCTTTTTTGATTAAAAAAAAAAAAACAAAAAACAAAACAATTCAAAAGATAGGAATGGAAGTAAATTCCTCAGTATGATAAAAGGCATATATGAAAAACCCACAGTCAACATCATACTCAATGGGGGAAAGGTTGAAAACTTTCCCTCTAAGACCAGGAACAAGACAAGGATGCCCACTCTCACCATTGTTATTCAACATTGTACTAGAAGTTCTAGCTAGAGCAATTAGACAACAACAACAAAAATTAAATGCATCCAAATAGGAAAAGAGAAAGTAAAACTCTCACTATTTGTGGTTGACATGATCCTATATTCAGAAAATTCTGAAATATTTGCTATAGAGCTACTAGAGTTAATAAATGAGTTCAGCAAAGTGGCAGGATACAAGATCAACATGCAAAAACCAGTAATGTTTTTGTACACTAGTATTGAACAATCTGAGGAGGAAATCAGGGAAAAATTCCATTTACAATAGTAACAAAAGATTAAAATACCTAGAAATCAATTAAACCAAAGAAGTACAGGACCTATATGCATTAAACTACCAAAAAATGCTAAAAGAAATAAAAAGAGACCTAAATAAATGGAAAGACATTCCGTGTTCATGGATTGGAAGACTAAATATTGTGAAGATATCAATCCTACCCAAACTAATTTACAGATTCAATGTAATAACAATTCCAATTCCAACAGACTACTTTACAGAAATAGAAAAGGCAATTAACAAATTCATTTGGAAAGGAAACTGTACCCAAATAGCCAAAAAGATTCTAAAAAAAGATGAGAGATGTGGGAGGAATTTCTCTGCCAGTCCTTGAAACATATTAGAAAGCTACAGTGGTCAAAAAGCATGGTATTGGCATAAAGATAGACACATCAATCAGAGGAATAGAACCGAGAGTCCAGAAATAACCCCCCAACTCTAAAGCCAACTGGTTTTTGACAAACCTACAAAATCCATGTTAAAGGGGACAAAACAGTCTTTTCAACAAATGGTGATGAGAGAAATGGATATCCATAACCAAAAGAATACAAGAATCTACTCAAAATGGATCAAAGACCTAAATATAAAAGCCAGGAGCATAAAACTGCTAGAAGAAAAGGTAGGGAAACATCTTAAAAACCTTGTGGTAGGTGCTGGTTTCTTGGACCTTACACCCAAAGCACGTGCAACAAAAAAAAATTAGATAAATGGGACCTCCTCAAAATCAAACACTTTTGCACCTCACAAAACTTTGTCAAAAGGGTGAAAAGGCAGCCACCTCAGTGGGAGAGTATAAAGAGATGTTACAACTCAACAATAAAAAGACAAACGACCCAATTAAAAAATGGGCAAAAGACTTGAATAGACATTTGTCCAAAGAAGAAATACAAATGGCAAAAACAAAACAAAACAAAACAAAATAAAACAAAACCACATAAAAAATGCTCAACATCACTAATGATTAGGGAAATGCAAATCAAAACTACAACGAGATATCATTTCACATCTATCAGAATGGCCACTATTAAAATGACAGAGAATTACAAGTGTTAGAGAGGATGTGGAGAGATAGGAGCACAAATTCACTGTTGGTGGAGATGCAGAATGGTACAGCCACTGCGCAGGACTGTTTGGCAGTTCCTAAAGCAGCTGAATATCAACTTGCCATGTGACCCTGCAATATCACAACTGGGTATATACCCAGAAGAACTGAGAGCAGTGACATGATAGACATCTGCACACCTAGGTTCATAATGACATATTCATGATTGTCAAAAGTTGGAAACAGCCTGCTGTCCATCAACTGATTAATGGATAAACAAACTGGTGTATTCACACGATGGAATATTATGCAGTTGTAAGAAGAAATGAGGTCATAAAGCATATGACACATGGATGAACGTGGAGGACATTATGTTGAGCAAAGCAAGTCTGACACAAAAGGACAAATACTGTATGATTGCATTACTATGAACTAAATATATTGTGTAACATATTATATGACTCAAACAAAATTTATATGTACCTGGTACATTTAACTGAGATATGTATGTTTTTATTCACCTGTATTTTCTTTTTGTTTTTAAATTATTGTTTATATTTTCAATTATTAACTGTACAAAATAAAGTTTTAAAAAGGCATTAAAAAAAAAAAAGAAGTGGTAATTTTGAGGACGTCCATTTATCTATTTTCTTCTTTTGTTGCTCATGCTTTGGGTTAAGGTTTAAGAGCCAACCTACTACAAGGTCTTGTAGATGTTTCCCTACATTCTCTTTTAGGAGTTTTATGGCCCTGGCTTTTATGTTTCAATCTTTGATCCATTTTGAGTTGGTTCTTGTATATATAATGAGATAGGGGTCCATTTTCATTGTTTTGGTTATGGATATCCAGTTCTCCCAGCACCATTTGTTGAAGAGACTGTTCTGTCCCAGAAAAGTGGACTTGGTAAGCTTATCAAAAATCATTTGACCATAGAGGTGAGGGTCTATTTCTGAACTCTCATTTCAATTCTGTTGATCCATGTGTCTATCTTTATGCCAGTACCATGCTGTTTTGACCACTCTACCTTTTTAATACACTTCAAGTTTAGGAAGTGTGAGTCCTCCAACTTCACTCTTCTTTTTTAGGATGTTTTTGGATCTTTGAGACCATTTTCCCTTCCAAATAAATTTGATAATTGACTTTTCTATTCTCATAAAGTAGGCTGTTGGAATTTTCATTGGTATTGCATTAAATCTATAAATCAATTTGGGTCAAATTGACATCTTCACGATGTTTAGTCTTCCAGTCTATGAATGTGGAATGTCCTTCCATTTGTTAGGTCTTCTTTGATTTCTATTAGCAATGTTTTGTTGTTTTCTGAGTACAGATCCTTTACATTCCTGCTTAAATTAATTCCTAGACAACTGAGTCTTTCTGTTGCTATTGCAAATGGAATTTTTTTCCTTGATTTCCTCTGCAGCTTGCTCATTACTAGTGTATTGAAATGCTACTGTTTTGTGTGTTGATCTCGTATACTGCCCCTTTGCTGAACTCATTTATTAGTTCCAAAAGCTTTGTTGTAGATATATTGGGATTTTCTAAATATATAATCATGTCATCTGTGAATAGTGAGATTTTTATTTCCTCTTTTTCAGTTTGGATGCTTTTTACTTATTTTTTCTTGTTTAATTGCTCTAGCTAGAACTTCTAGCACAATGTTTAATAACAGTGGTGACAGTTGCCATCTTTGTCTTGTTCCTGGTCCTAGAGGAAAAGTTTTCAACCTCTCCCCATTGCGTATGATGTTGACTGTGTGTTTTCATATATGCCCTTTATTAGGTTGAAGAACTTTCCTTCTATATCTATCTTTTGAAGTGTTTCTATCAAGAAAGGATGCTGGATTTTTTCAGATGCCTTTTCTGCCAAAAATCATGTGGTTTCCCCCCCTTCGTTTTGTTAATATGGTATATTATGTTAATTGATTTTCTTATGTTGAACCACCCTTGCATACCAGGTATAAAACCAACTTGGTTTCAATTTTCAAGTATTTTGTTGAGAATTTTTCATTAGAGGGATTGATCTGTAACTTTCTTTTCTTGTAGTATCTTTATTTGGCTTTTGTATTAGGGCAGGGGTTCTTAACATGTACCCCCAAAGGGTCTGTGGAAAAATTTCAGGGGGTCCATGAGCTTGAATTGAAAATTCAAAAAAACATTGTTCTTGTGGGATGTGTTGGTGTGGGTGTGATATAGTCATTAAATAATACACAGTGTAGTGTTGGCTTAGTAAGGGGTCTGTGGTTTTCACCTGGCTGGCAATGGGGTCCATGGAACAAAAAAGGTTAAGAACTCCTGTATTAGGATGATGTTAGCTTCATAAAAAGTGTTGCATAATTTTCTCTCCTTTTCAATTTTTTTGGAAGTGTTTAAACAGGATTAGTATTGATTTTCCTTGAAATGCTTGGTAGAATTCACCTGTGAAGCCATCTGGTCCTGGACTTTTCTTTGTTGGAAGATTTTTGATGATGGACTCAATCTCTTTGCTTGCTTTGTTAAGGTTCTGTATTTCTTGTAGAGTTAATGTAGGTTGTGCCTTTCTAGGAATTTGTCCATTTCATCTAGTTTGTCTAATTTGTTGATATACAGTTTCTCATAATATCCTCTTATGATCCTTTTTATTTCTGCGGGGTCAGTCATAATGTCCCCCCTTTCATTCTAATTTTATTTATTTGCATCTTCTCTCTTTTTTTCTTTATTAGTCTTTTTAGGGGTTTGTAGATTTTATTGGTTTTCTCAAAGAACCAGCTTTTGGTTTTGTTGATTTTCCCTATTGTTTTTTGCTCTCAGTTTTATTTATTTCTGCACTAATCTTTATTATCTATTTCTTTCTGCTTGCATTGGGATTGGTTTGCTGTTCTTTTTCTAGTTTCTTCAGTTGTTCACTTAGATCTTTGATTTGACTCCTTCTTCTTTTTTTAATATAGGCATTTAGGGCTATAAATTTCCCTGTCAGCACTACCTTTACTGTATGCCGTAAATTTTGATAAGTTGTGTTCTCATTTTCATTTGTCTTGATATATCTACTAATTTCTCTTGCAATTTATTCTTTGACACAATGATTGTTTGGGAGTATGTTGTTTAGCCTCCATATATTTGCAAAATTTCCCCTTTCCTGCCTATTATTGATTTCCAACTTCATTCCATTATGATCAGAGAAGTTGCTTCATATAATTTGTCTTCTTAAATTTATTGAGAGCTGTGTTGTGGCCCAACATATGGTCTATCCTGGAGAAAGATCCATGAACACTTGAGAATAATGCATAACCTGTTGATTTGGGGTACAATGTTCTGTATATGTCTGTGAGGTCCAGCTCATTTATCATAGTTTTCAAGTTATCTGTTTCCTTGTTGATTTTCTGTCTATGTCCATGGTTTCTTAAGAGAAATCCCCACTTTTATTGGACATCCCTTGTATATGACGTTTCACTTTTCTCTTGCTGTTTTCAGAATTTTCCCTTTATCTTTACATTTGGCATTCTGCATTTTATGTGTCATGGGGTAGGTGTATATGGATTTATTTCTAAATGGAGTACACTGTGCTTTCTGGACACATATATGCATGTCTTTCATGAGAGCTGGGAAATTTTTGGCCATTATTTCCTCAAATACTCTTTCTGCCCCCTTTCTCTTCTCTTCTCCTTCTGGAATTCCCATAGCACATGTTGGTGCACTCCATGTTATCATTCAACACCCTGAGCCCCTGCTCAATTTTTCCCCATTCTTTTCTGTCTCTGTTTTTCTCTCTCTTCTATGTTAGTTGTTTTTTCCTTTACATTGCTGATCCTTTCTTCTATGATTTCAAATCTGCTCTTCTCTTGCATGCTTCTATTGTATTTTTAATCTCACTTATTGTGTCTTTCATTCCCATAAACTCTGCTATTTTTCTATCCAAGATTTCAAATTTTTCTTTGTGCTCACTCAGTGTCTTCTTAATGTTTTTTCCCTTTAGTCACTCCGTGATTTGATTTATTTTTATTTGTATGAAACTCATTGATTAGCTGTTTCAAGTTATGTGTCTCATCTGAAGCTTTGATTTGTTCCTCTGTCTCGGTCATATCTTCCTTTTTCTTTGTGTGGCTTGTAATTTTTTGCTGATGTCTAGGCATCCAATTCTGATGCTGAGTTTACTCTGATCTTCAGTTTCTCTCTCTTGCCTAGAGATTTACTGTTAAGTAGCTGTGTGCTACCACTGTTTTTCACCTTGTTCTAGATATTTAGGTTTGTTCCTGTTTGACTGCTCAAACCAGGGCTAATGACCTAGAAATGGAGTACAGGCCAGTTTCTGAGGGCCTTGGAGAGGGTGGCAGTAAAGGCATCTGCTTGCCTCTTCTATTTATTATTATTTTTCCTTTTCCATGAACTTTTCTGGTCTGGCCAGCAGATGGTGCTCTTTGGCAGACCACTCAGCTCAAACCCCAGGTGCTGGGGGAATGCATTCAGTGTAACTCCTTGGGTGGGTCGTGCAGAAGCAATGTCCTTAAGCCCAGCCATCACAAACAAACTTTCTCTGAGGCTGTTCTCTTGGACAGCTATACCCTTCCTCCCTCTATCCCCTCAACAACCAGCCAGGGACCTTAGGAAAGGTGTTTGAGAAGGCAAATTATCTTTAGCACCCTGTGGGCTCTCTGTGCAACCAATGTTGTAGCCCCACCCCACCAGAAGTGTGCAACCCATTCAGTGCAGCAGACCAAGTTCACTAGCCAAATTCTGAATTTGCTGTAGTCTGAAGAAGATCCCTGCAATCCCCTCAGTCTACAGCCTCTGCAGTCCACAGTGCTGCCAGTCCACAGACTGCTATTTGCTTCATAAGTGGGGGGATGGGTGCCCACTGGAGCTGTTGCAGCTTTACTCGCAGGATTTTCAGCCAGCTGAATCTCTTTTCCTTTGCCCCTCTCTCTTCTAGGTGGTGTCTCACCTTCTCCTGGTGTCCTGAGCCCCAAATCAGCCCTCCAGACAGTTTTTGCATGTCCTATAACTACTTTTTCTGGGACAGAATTGGTCTCTCTGCTCCTCTAATCCTCCATCTTCCCAGAACAGCCTCATATGCATCTTAATATTATATATTCCTTCAAATTATTGTTAGAAATAGACATGATATACACATTTTCAAAAATGTAAGCCAGAATTTACCATTAATAGACGAAACTAATACCAGTATTTTTTTTTTTTTTAAGATTTTATTTATTTATTCATTTATCCCCCCCTTGCTGCTTGTGCTCGCTGGGTCAGCCAACCACGCCGTGCGGGCGGGTTTGCCTTCACCAGGAGGCCCCGGGAACCGAACCTGGGGCCTCCCATATGGTAAACGGGAGCCCTACTGATTGAGCCACAGCCGCTTCCCCAGTATTTTTTAATATCTCAACTTACATTTCACATCAGAGAATCAGGCTTAAGTATAAGGAAACATCTTGTATGAAAATATTAAACAGGATTTAATACAAGGTTGGATAATACCTACTTAGTATTTTCTTATTAAATAGAAATTTCATCCACTAGGAGAGAGTTTTTCCAAAATACTTTCTCCCTCTGTTCCTCTGTCCTCAACTCTCAAGATAAACAGAAATAATTGTATTGTTGTACATAGATCATCAAATTCAGAGACCTATTATGTCCTATACAGGGCTAAAATTTTTGAAGAGTGGTATATGGAATATCAGAAGAGAATTTGTGTCCAGACCAGGCAGAGTCTGGCTCAATGACTGCATAGAAGCTGTGGTCCAGAGAGGGCCCATGAGATGATTCTGGTAAAGCTTTATTGCCAAAGAATTAATGAAGCTGGAATGGGGAGATCCAGCAGGTGCTCTGGATCACTGGTTATCCAACTTGGCTGTACTTTGGAATCACTGGAAAAATAAAAAGTTATTGAAGTTTGGATGAGTGGGGAGGGGGAATGGAAGATTGGTGTGAGGCAGATTTTCTTTGGGTAGAGAGTTTTCTGTGTAGCTAATGCTAAGACTCTGGAAGATGTGGGGTTGCTTTCTTAAAGGCTTAGGAGTGAAGGGGAAGCTGGGATTTTTCCTTTAGAAAGACACTGGTGACTAGTTCTCATGGATATGCTCCAGGTAACTGTTCAATTTTGGTTAGAAAAAATATGTCTTCTTTAATACTAGTTTTAGTATATTAACCTCTGCCTTATTCCTCAATGGCAGGTATTGAACTCACAGAAGGAATCAATCACTTTATTTCCAATGGACACTTTCATAGTCAATAAATAGTAAATGCTTATGATTAAGCATTCAGGATCTGGAGTTGATTTTGAATAATTTTCCCATTACTAACTAGTAGTATGACTGCAGGCAAGTTACTTAACCTCATCTGTATTACTCAGTTACAGCAGGTTAATAATACCAACCTCATAGTATTTTTTCAGTATATATGCTGCTGAAGCGAGCACATCATAGTTTTTAATAACTATAATATCAACCATCTACCCAAAGAAAAACTACCTCACAATGACCGCCTATTCCCTCTCCCGACTTAACCCAGGCTTCAGTAAATTTTAAATTTTGTTAGTGTTAAATACAAGTGAAAATATAGAAGAAGGCCTGAGACATAGTAAACCCTAGGTGAGTGTACCTCAAAGTGTGGTCCCCAAACCAGAAGCAGCAGCATCACCTGGGAGCTTATTAAAAAGGGAAATTGTCAGTTCCCACCACAGATTACTGAATCAGAAACTTTGGGGGTCTGGCAATCTCTGTTTTAATAAGCCCTCCAGGAGGTTTTGATGCAGGCTAAAGTTTGAGAGCCACGGTGCTAAAGATTAGTTGTGGTTATTAACTCTCACTTCAAACAGCAAACTCAATTTGGTGGTTATTACATCATCTAAAAAGAAACACCCTCTTATAACCAATTAAACTAATAACATTTGAAAAGTCAATTTATTCTCCTCAACTCAAAATTCAAACAACTACTTTAAAATGATTTGTTTATAATTATCAAGAATACTTATCTTCTCTATCACTGAAAAAACCACTGCAGAGTTTTCCAACTGGAGTATACCAGCCCAGGAGGGTTCTTCTCACAGGAAAGTCGGGCTCTTCTGTGGAGCCTTCTTCATAGGGTCTAGATGCTTATCAGATTGACTGCCACCTCCTGTGGAACTCTTGTATAAAGATGTGTAGGGTCTCAGTCAGCTGTTTTTTATTACATGGTTTTGGGACCAACCTGCACTGTTGGATGGTCCTGTCACAGAATTAAGTTTTGCCAGGGTTGCTGTAGCACAAAAGTTTTTCCTCTAGTGTATATTAGGAAAGCAGACCCAAGATTTCTAGGGATGCCTTACTTTAAGCTTTCTATTGTATTGATAAGGTAGACTTAATAGTTCTGTGGTTATCTAATTGTGGGAGGTTTAGGGCATTAGGCAGCAGATAAATCTGGAATGTCATTTGTATCATGCTCAATGTTATCTTAATTTAGTATGCATTTGATTTTTGGTAAGTGGGTTTGTCCAAGGTTACCAGGATTGTCTCCACCTATTTTATGAGTTTCTTTTATCAAACAAGGAAAATCATCCTTCAGCACAGATACTGGCAAGCTGTGAGAACCATGTCTTCTGTCCTTGGTGCTGATTTTTCATTTTTCCCTTACTATTTTCTGTACTAGAGTCAGCATTGACAAGCTCATCATATTCTAGTCTATTTTCAGAGATCTTGGGATTATCCATCCAGCCTTCTATTCTATCCATCCATTCTTCCATTCTCCAACCTAATCATTCAACCCAAATTTATTTATGGCCTTCTATATCAGGCAAAGTGTTAAGTGCAGGGATCAACACAGCTGATATTCAGGTATTGTTATGAAAATGTGAAGCAGATACTGAGTTTTATTGTTTATTTACTCATGATTCTGAGGGTATTATTAATGTGACCAATTTTGGCATCTATGCTGATGTGAGAATAAAGTATAGTAGAAGTGTAGCCAGAAGGAGGATGAAATAGGAATGGTTGAGTAGTGACAGTTGCAGTTTCCAGATTTGGGTTTGAGGCATAAACAGAAGAATAATTAATGAGGTTTCTAGTTGTTTTTCCCTACTTCAGATTTTAGTTGGCATTTACAGCTACAGCATTTTTTCTTCATAGAATGTCAGGATAACAACCTGGTATCTCTACATCACACTTCTTTGTATTTCTAGGTTATGCCACTGACTTTTAAGCATATCAATCAGATTAAGCAATTTAAAAAGAATTCTCTTTTGCATGTATGCAATTTCAACATAAGGTAAATTAATTACAAAATAAGGAACAATTCCTAAGGGAGTTATTTTCCAAGGTGTAACTATCCCAGAATGAAGAGGTTTCCTAGAATAAATCATTTGGTTTAGAAAAATGACAATATATGTACATATATTGCATATCCATAAAAATGATCCAAATTTCTATCTTTCTCTCTTTATATCTATCTATCATCATCATTATCATCATGTTTATCATCTTTCTATCAATCAATCAAATCAACCAATAGCTATCCATCTCTGTTTAGACAAGGATTAAATAATAATAGCATTTGTGGATGAAGATGCTTTTATTGTGCGAATATTCTCGCTGTCCTCATTTTGTGATAATTAGGGTAGGCTAAACATTCGCTGTATTAGAAATCATGTATGTGTCTCCCAGACCTAGTTTTTCTCCCTAGGTCTGGTTTTTAGAATGCTGGTGAGAAACTAAGCCTGATTTATTATATGACCATCCTGTATGGGAAAAGACTGTAACTTTGGGTATCTTTGGTCAACCTTAAGAGAGACACATGCATGCAGGGAGACGCATGTGGCTCGGGTGGTTGGGTGTCTGTCTCCCATATGGAGGGACCTGGGTTCGACCCCCGGGACCTTCCAGTAAAAATAAAAAAAAGAAAAATATAGCAGGCTCGTGGGCTACCAGTCCCCATGAACAGGTGAGCCACCAGGCCCCGGGAGCCATGCAGCAAGATGATGACGTAACAGGAGAGTGACACAAGGGAGAGCCAAGATGAGATGCACCGAAAAACCAGGAACTAAGGTGGTGTAGGTGGTAGGATGTCTCTCTCCCACATCGGAGGTTCTGAGGATCAAATCCTAGTGAAGACAGGAGGAGAAGGATGAGAAGAGAGGGCAGGAAATGGGCACAGAGAGTTGCCCAGTGAATGGACACACAAACAGCAAAATTGGTGGGGGTGTGTGTGGTAAAAATGGATGAAAGTAAATAAATCCTTAATGTAGAGGGGAGGAAGATTCAGACTATAGTTAGTAATAATACTTTGATGATGCTCTTTCATGATTTGTTAACAAATGTTTCACAACAATGCAGGATGTTTGGGGGTGGGGGTGATGTGTGGGAGCCCTGTATGATGTTATGCATGTTTGTTTTGTAAGACATGATGTTTACTGAATACTTATAGTTTATGTATGTTCATGTATGAATGATACACTTCAATAAATTGTTTTTTTTTTTTTAAAGATGCTTTTATTGTCAGAATAAGTGAATCAATTCTCTTTAAAGCTTTAGTCCTTAGAGGTCTATGAAAAGAATAGCAGGAGCTCCTTTAAATGACACTCTAAGTTATTGTTTTAATTAAAAAACAGATTCAGTGAAAGAAGGGAGAGTCTGAATATAATGCTGTTTCAATGCTGTTTAATGGGCCAAGTATTTTCTTGGTCTTTTTCTCTAGCAACACCCACCTATTCAGAATGATGAGAATCAGGTTTCTTTGATGCAGAGTAACAATGTGGATGGAGAAACCCTCTCCCAAGAGGATACTGAAAGGATCAAGATAAGCATTTAGTTTTCTTTTTTTCTGATTCATTCTTCTTGATAATATAATAACGAAAAGGTCATCCTTATAGTTCAAAAGAGTCAGAATGTTACAAGTGAGGGAAGCGGCTGTGGCTCAATCAGTAGGGCTCCCGTTTACCATATGGGAGGCCCCGGGTTCGGTTCCCGGGGCCTCCTGGTGAAGGCAAGCCTGCCCGCATGGCGTGGTTAGCTGACCCAGGGCCTCCTGGTGAAGGCAAGCCTGCCCGCATGGCGTGGTTAGCTGACCCAGCGAGCACAAGCAGCAAGGGGGGGATAAATGAATAAATAAATAAAATCTTAAAAAAAAAAAAAAAAAGAATGTTACAAGTGAGGGAGGATGTCAAGAAAAAGAGTTTACATTCACTAGGAGTTGTTGTGTGTGTGTGTGTGTGTGTGTTTGTGTGCATGCATAAACATGCATAGGGGGTCCATATAATAAACACTGTAGAAAGTATAGGCACAGCTAGTGCCCCGGACAATGAGTCATGTGATCTCTGAAACATCAAATAATCCTTCTCTGTTCATCTACTTTGTAATTATGGCCTGTCAAATCTTGTATTTGGTTTTAAAAATAAATATCCAGCTAGAGTGATTTAACTCTTACCATGACTTCCAGCTGTTCCATTTGCATCACTGGCTCAAATGTCACCCTGAACTGTTGAAACTTGCCTATGTGGCATTATAGTCTGTAACCTTTCATTTCACGTAGGTCAACACATGGCTTTTAAATGGTAGTAAATTTCAGGCACTACTGATTCAGACTGGGCAGATAAAGGTGAAAGGCTTTATCTCTCTGGAATCCTTGTGAAACAGCCAGTCACTCAAAAAGCAATTTTGAATCTTCTACACAAAGCAAAAATATTAATGCCATTACTAAGGTGACAGAAAGGAGATATATCTGCCTTACAAACCTAGTAGCTTTTTTTCTGGCTTTGTTCTTACAATGGGAGGATACTTCAAGTTGCTAGCTATGTTCTGTGCTGTTTTGGAAGCTTGGTCTCTGGACAAGTCAATGTATTGCTTAGTCTTGCATTATTATTGTGACTTTTTTCAAATGACATTTGAATAGGGAGATATCAATACATCAAGTTTATTTGCCCATATCAGAGCCTCAGTCAAGATTTCTTCGGCCTTTTCACTAGCCCAGATCTGCTGTTGAGCACCTACCCAGCATCCCTTGATTTGGATTATCAATTTAATTCTAGAAAAAATGGTGAATTGGAGAGTATGTGCCTCTTACCATCTTCTCCTCTTTGCAGATATGTCTCTAATATTCAAGGTTCAGAGAAGCCCAAACACATGAGACAAAGAAGGCTACCTGGCGACGGAGCAGTCTAAAATTGTATTTGGAATTTCTCTAAGAAATCTATTTTCTCTAAATACCGTATTTCACAGCTCTTCTTTGGTCCTGTTTCCATTTTAAACTCCTCTTTGCCACCTCTTCAGAAGAAGGGAGAGGTGGGTTTGAGGATGAGCTAGCTCCCAGCTGAAGAGTACCCTGTATGAAACCCAGACCCTGTGAAATGCAGAAAATGTAAGACCTATACCTGACCTTTTTATACCACATACCCTCATGTGCATGCAAAACATGGCAGAATTATGACTGAAACCATTAAAAAGTTGTGGAACATCTTTTCTATGCTAAGTGATGGCATTAACAACTCTGCTGTGAGGTTTATAGGATTTTATGGATAAGAATACTGAAGATAAGAAAGGTTAAGTGATTTATTAAAAGTCATGTGGCACCTAAATGGCAAGGCTGGATCTGAAACCTATTTCTTCTGATTACATATCAAGTCCTCATTTTGCATATTCACTAAGTTAGCAGAGGTCAACTTTTTGGTACTCAGTTCCCTTTGCACCCTCCTCTCCTGTTCCTCTGTCTTATCCTTCACCTGTTTCCCTCTTCATGTCAGTCTAAATAATTAACAGTTCGTTAAGTGTTTCTTCTTCAGAGAAGTCTTCTTGTATATCCCAGACTAGAGGAGTTCCCTCTGTTACATGCTCTCAATTCATTCTGAACTTTTCTTTCAGAATATGTATCACTAATAAATAATTATTTATGCAATTATTTTGTAATATTTATTTTCCATACAGACTTTATGGTCTATGAGAACAGAAATCATCTTTGTCATATTTATTCATCATCGTATCCTAGCCCTTGGCAGAGGCTACACTCCTAAAAGCAACTCAAATAATACTTGCTAAATGAACGAATGAACAGCATTTTATGAATGGTAGTTGTGCTATTTTTATTATTTTTGATAATTGAATTTTATCCTTTATATGGATATGGAATGGAGTAATTGAAGAGACTGTCAAAATAACAGGACAACAAAAGAAACACCAGCATTAGTGATTTCTGAACACAGCCTGAGGTTGAGGTGATGGCACAAAAAAGGATGTCATATCCAAGTGTACCATCAGGGCCAGGAGGAAGGAAGACCAAGTTAACAAATGCTATACCTTTGACTTACCTGCTAGTGGCTTCTCAAGAACTTCTGAAAAAGAAGAGCCTTTTAATCTCTATCTTTGATCTAAGAGAAATAATTCATTCATCTCTAAGTTTAGTCTGCTAATAAAAAAAGGAAAGCTCCAGAGAAAATTTCAGTTATATAGTTATTTTTTCCTCAATTATTTCCCAGTTTACCCTATTGCTTTTCAGTTCTAGTTTTGACTTTTTATATTCCTAACCAAACTTTTTTTTTGAGCCTGGTGTCTTCATGTCTTATAAACTTGAGACGTTCTCTTTTATACCTGTGTGAAGTTAAGGGAGAGATTTCATTTTCCCTCTGTGTTTTGATGTTTAAAATTATGTGAGACAAGTCCAATTGCATTTTTATCAGGTCTGTTTCAACCAGTATATCATCCTTGTGGTTTTGGCAAGATCTTAGCTGAAGATAATATAATCTGACCCAAGCTGGCCTCCCATTGATTAGTCTAACTTGTAGATTGATGTTTCATACTGAAAAGACATTGAGAATCTCAGTTTTTCGAGCTTTCAGGCTAATAAAAACAATTGTAGCTGTGTTTTAATTCATTCTAGAAGATTGGGCCCAGTGAAAATATTCAGTACTCTAATAATACAGTAAAATATTTTTATCCAGGGAAATATGACCAAACCAAAACCTATTTAAGATTATGGAAAGATAGCAAAAAAGCCTACTTTTTATGTAATAGAAAAATATTGTTTTAAACAAGTAAAATTGAGGTAGTCAAACATAGGATAGGACATACAGGCATACAAATGACTGTTAACAATAACGAACATGTAATTAAAGCTAAAAAACAATTACCCTATTGTTTTAGTTTCCTCATTGCTAAAGTAAATACCTTGGAATGGGTTGGCTTAAACAAGGGAAATTTATTGGCCCATAGTTTTGAGGCTGAGAGAATTCGAAAATCAAGCTATCATCAAATGAATCTTTCTCCCCAAAGACTGTGGAGTTCTGGGGATGGCTGCTGGTGATCCTTGGTCCTGGGCTCTTCTGTCACATTGCAATGCACATGGCATTCTCTCTCAGCCTCTCCCTTCTCTTCCCTGTTCCCTTGACTTTCAACTCTGGTTGCTTCCTCTGTGGCTTTTTCTTTATCTGAATTTCATTCTGCTCTGAAGGACTGCAGTAATAGGATTAAGATCCATCCTGATTGAGTTGTACCACATCTTAACTGAAATAACCTCATCAAAAAGTCCTACTTATAATGGATTTATACCCACAGGAATGGGTTAAGTTTAAGAACATGTTTTACTCAGATATATAGTTCTAAACCACCAGAGCTACTTATTCAGAAGAAAAATTGAGGTAAACTTACAGAAATACACAAAATATAATAGGATGAATGATATATAGAAGTATTTCTATTACTTCAATTTAGAACCAACATGGATTTTGTGTTATAAATATTGCTTGTCAGATTACATAGTACAGCAACATATTTTTAAATAGTAGAATTAAATTTCTGTTTAGATGATGCCAGTCTTTGCAAGGCACAGTGAAAAAAATATAGGTAGACTGTGATTTAAGAACACCCAGTTTAAGAAGGATTTGCCCATGTAAACTAGGTCAGTTACTCCTCTACATTATATTCTGGGGACAGTTGCCTTCTAGTCTCCAGTTAAGGACTGCTAAGAGAGAGAATGAATGAACTGGAGAATTCTTTTATCATAAAAATATAGAGAGAGAAAGTCCAGAAATGTTAGACCCATCCTCTCTGCCTTCCCAAGAATGGTGCCCAAACCGGTGTCTGGGAATTTCTGTGTCAGAAAAGAATAAGGAACAGAGATATAGAAGATCTATTCCTTTTGAAGTTATTTCTCCTTATTTTTATTTTATTACATTTTTAAAAATTACAAATTTAGACAAATGCAAAAAAAAAAAATCATGTAAGCACTATCACAAACAGGATACAGAAGAGTTCCTGCACCCCCCAAAATTCTCTCCTGCTCTATGGTTGTAGTAAAGCTCTCCCTCTCCTTTTGATCTGTTCTTGGTCCCTATAGTTTTGCAGAATGTCCAGAATGTCTTATGAACGGAATCATACAATTTACAATCTTTTCACTTAGGATAATACATTTGAGATTAATTTGTTAATGCATTTGAGATTTGTATGTATAAATAGTTTGTTCCTTTTTACTGATGAATAGTATTTTATTGTATAGATGTACCACAGGTTTTTTTTTTAGTCCATTCATTGTTGAAGAAAATTTGTGCCAAAGATTTTGTTGTGTATGTGAACATGTTTTAGTTCTCTAGGAGTAGGCTTGCTGACTTTGAATCATTTAATAAGTGTATGTTTATAATAAAATGCTAAACAGTTTCCCAAAAAGTGGTTGTACCTTTTGCACTCCCAAAAGCAATGTATGAGAGTTCCAATCTATAGCCTCACTTGTACTTACCATTCAAAAAAAAAAAAAATTAACAATTCTTTTGGAGTGTAGTGGTATCTTATTGTGGTTTTAATTTACATTTCCCTAATGATGTTGAACAGCTTTTCATTTGCTTGTTTGCTGTTTGTAAAATCTTTTGTCTGTTCAAATCTTTTTCCCATTTTTAAAATTGGATTTTTTGTAATTTTTTTGTTTTATTGTTTTGTTTAATTTTGAGTGTTCTTTGTATAGTCTCAATACAAATCAAATATGTGATATAAGACATGTGATTTGCAAGTATTTTCTCCTAGTCTGTGCTTGTATTTTCATTCTCTTAATAGTGTTTTTCACAGAGAAAAATATTTTAATATTGAGGAAGACTGATTCATCAAGTTTTAGCATTTGTTTGGACCATGCTTTTGGTGTTGTATCTAAGAATTCTTTGTCTAACCTAAGCTCATGAAGATTTTTTAAGTCTTCTTCTAAACATTTGTTAGTTTTTACATTTTAAGTTAATTTTTGCATAAGGTGTGAAATATAGATTGAGGTTCATTTTTTTGCATGTGTATGTCCAATTGCTTTAGCACCATTTGTTGTAAAGATTATTCTTTATCCATTGAATTCTCCTTTATATCTTTGTCACCAATAATTTGGTAGAAATTGCCAGCGAAATCATTTGGTTCTGGAGTTTTCCTCCCTGGGAGGACTTTAATTACAAATTCTATTTCTTTAATAGATATAAGAATATTCAGATTATATTTTTTCTTGAGTTAGTTTTGGTTATTTCAGTCTTTCAAGGAATTAGTTCGTTTCACCTAAGTTTTTGAATTTATAGCTATAGGTTTATTTATGGTTTATTATTCTTTTAATGTCTCTGAGGCTTGTGGTGCTATACCTCTTTCATTCATTGTATTAACAATGTGTATCTTCTTTTTCTTTTTTTCTTGGTCTGTCTGGCTAGAGATTTATCAATTTTATAGATCTTTTTATATAGCTAACCATTGTTTTCATTGATTTTCTCTGTTACATTTTTCTCTTTCATTTATTTTTGCTATTATAATTATTTCTTTTATTTTACTTGCCTTTAGTTTAGTTTGTTTATATTTTTCTAGTTTCCTAAGTGGAGGTGACCCTATTGATTTGAGACCTTTCTTCTTTTATAATACCAGAAATTCATGTTATACAATTCCCCTTTAGCACTGCTTTAGCAGCATCCCACATATTTTGATATGTTGTATTTTCATACAACATATTTTCATGTGTTGTATTTGATGTGTTTTATTTTCATTTTCTTAAAAATATTTTCTAATTTTCATTGAGAGATTATTTAACATATGGATTATTTAGAAGTATGATGTTTAATTTCCAAGTATTTGGGGATTTTTCAAGATATCTGTTATGGATTTCTAATTTAACTCCATTATGATCAAAGAACATATTTTGTATGATTTCAATTCTTTTAAATTTTCTAAGGTTCATTTTACAACCTAGGATATGGTCTATCTTGGTGACTCTTTCATGTGCCCCTGAAAAGAATATGTATGTTGTTGGGTGGAGGGTTCTACAAATGTCAGTGAGATCCAGTTGGTGGATGGTTCCTCTATATTCTTTCTGATTTTCTTCATATTAGAGCTATTGATTGCTGAGTGAAAAGTGTTGATGTCTCCAGATTATAATTGTGGTTTTGTCTATTTCTTTTTCAGTTCTGTCAATTTTTGATTCATGTATTTTCAAGCTCTGTATTTAAGAGCATAAAGTTTTAGGATCTGCATGTTTTCTTGTTATTAATTGATCCTTTTATCATTATGTAATGACCTTCTTTATCCCTGATAATTTTCCATGTTCTGAAATCTTACTTTTCTGCCGTTTATATAGCCCCTCCAGAACTTGCAAGTGAATGGAGTTTCCATGGTACAACTTGTTTCATTATTTTTGCTTTTACCCTATAAATACATCATCACATTTAAATTTCACTTTTCAAAGCATGTACTTAAGTCTTGTGTTTTATCCACTCTGACAATTTCTGTCTGTAACAGTTTGGAAGTTTGATGTAATTATGAATTCCAGAAATAGATATTGGATCATGTTTGTAAACTGGTCTGGTAATCTGGGCATGATTAAGTTAGGATTAGGGCGTTAACTGGGGCGCATCAGTAGGGTGTTGAATCCCACCCCTTGGTGGGTGGGGGAATCGAAGATAAAAGACATGGCAAAGGACAGTGTTGAAGCAGTTTTGATGTTGGAGTCTTGTGCTGGAGCCCCGGGAAATAAGAGAGCCTGGTCCTGAGGAAGGAGAGAAGGCCCCGGGATAGAGACAAGCCATTCGCCTGGTCTTGTGGAGAGAAGCAAAGCCTAGAGAGCCTCATAGACTACAGCTGACCTTGTGGAAGAAACAGAGGAGCTAAGCCTGGAGAAAAACGGAGCCCCGGGAAGAGAAGAATCCAAGAAGCCTGAACCCTGGCAAACATCGGCAGTTGTCTTGCTCCAACATGTGGCAATGGACTTTGGTGAGGGAAGAAACTTATGCTTTATGGCCTGGTAACTGTGGACTTCTACCCCATATAAATACCCTTTATAAAAACCAACCGACTTCTGGTATTTTGCATCAGCACCCATTTGGCTGACTAATACACTGTCTTTTAATTGGTGTATTTAGACAATTTGCATTCAGTGCAATTATTGATATGGGTGGATTTAAGTCAGCTCATTTTTAATTTGTTTACTATTTCTCATTTTTCTATCTTACCTTTCCTGAATTTTGGGTTACTTACATTTTTTTAGTTTTCCATTTGAATTTATTCATTGACTTTTGACTATATTCTGCATAAAGTTTTAGTGCTTGCTTCTGAGATTACAATATACAGACATAACTTTTCATAGTCTACTGAGAAGTGATATTTCACAGTCTACTGAGAATTAATAGAATTAATAAACATTAATGTTGTAGTGCATACATAGAACATCTGTATAAATTTTAAACTACATCAGGCAATGTTATAATTTTTACATTCAGTTTTAAAGGACGTGAGAGGAAAAATATAGCTTATTTTATATACCTAGATATATGTCATTTCCTTTTTCTTTCATTTTTTCTTCATTCCTGAAATTCCATGTTGCCTTCTGGTATAATTTCCCTGCTGTTTGAAGAACTTCTTCTAACATTTGTCAGAACAGATATGTTGATGACAATTTTTCTGAGTTATCCATCATCTGAGAATGTCATTTTTTTTCTTTTATGCATGAAAGATAATTTCTCTGCATATAAGAATTTTGGTTGATAGTTCTTTTATTTTAATACTTTAAAAATGTTCCACTGTATCTTTAGTCTTGTGAATCATTGTTCCCTATATGATGTAATATGTTGTTTTACTTTGGCTTTTTTCAGGAATTTTTTTCTAAAAAAATTGATTTTCAACAATTTTATTATGATGTGTCCAGGAGTGTTTTTCTTTGAGTTTATCCTGTTTGTGGCTCACAGAGCTACTTGAATATGTGAATTTATATGTTTGACCAAATTTGGGGAAAATTTAACCATTATTTATTCAAATGTTTTTCTGCATAGATTTCTTTTTCATCTTCTTTTGGGACTCCTATGACTTGAATATTAGACTGTTTTCATTTTTTCATGGATCCCTGAAGCTCTATTCATTTTTCCCAATCTTTTTTTCTCTCTGTGGTTCAGACTGGATAATTTCTATTGATCTACACTCAAGTTCATTCATTCTTTTACCTGACATCTCCATTTTGCTATAGAGTTCATCCCATTAATTTTAAAATTTTAGTTATTATACATTTTAGTTAAAAATTACCTTTTTTTTAAAAAAAAAAAATATACCATATCTATTTCTTTGGTGAGCCTGTCTGTCTTTCCATTCATTTCAAGAGTGCCTTCTCTCCCTTCATGGGGCATGTTTGTATCAGCTGCTTTAAAGTTTTAAATGATTCCAACATCTGGTCATCATGGGTATGGTAGTTTGAGGCTTTTATGGATCCCAGAAAAGATCATGTATTTAGAGCTAATATATTCCTGTGGGTGTGAACCTATTGTAGATAGGAACTTTTGATTAGATTACTTCAGTAGGGCATGACCCAGGGTGGTTCTTTATTCTCTAACTGGAGTCCTGTGTAAATGGGAAGAATATGAAGAGAAAAGACCCAGGAGTTCAAAGAGAAACCCACAGAAGCAGAGAGAGAAAACTACGAGAGCAATAAGCTGAAATCAATGGATTCTGGGAGAGAGAAAGCCACAGAAGAAGCAGCCAGAAACTGAAAGCAATGGAGCTGGAGGAGAAGGCAGAGACTGTCAGACACCACCATGTGCCTGATCACCTGCAACCAATCTTTGGGGAAAGAACGTTGCTTGATATCTTGATTTGGACACTTTCCTCAGCCTCAGAACTGTAAGCTTGCAAGCCAATAAACTCCCCATTGTAAAAACCAAACCCATTTCTTGTATATTGTTTTCAGCAGCTTTTAGCAAACTAAAATAATGGTATTGGTGTCTGTTGACTGTCTTTTGCCTTGAAAATTGTTGAGATTTTTCTGGTTATTTTTAATAATGTTGTATTGTGCTTTGGACATTGTAAATATTATGTTCTGAGGCTCTGGATCCTGTAAAAATTCTCTGGAGAATTAATTTTAATTCTGTGGGCTGAAGTTCTGATGTTAGTTTTGTTTTCAAAACCTTTGCAGGGCTATTCATGTGTTCTCTGCTTGTGTCTTCCCTCTCCCCCCAGGGGCAGTCTGCCACCTACTCAGTGGTCTCTATGTAGGTGGATTTTAAAAGCTTTTGCTCTGAAATGGAAAAGCCAATGATAAAATTCATATGGAATAGCCAAAAACATTTTGAAAAAGAAAAAGCTGGATGACTCACACTTTCTAATTTTAAAACTTATTACAAAACTACAGTGATCAGAACAACATGGTACTGGCACAAGGACAGATATATAGACAAATGGAATAAAGTTGAAACATTCAGAAATAAACTATCACATTTATGGCCATTGACTTTTGACAAGAATGCCAAGTCCATTCAACAGAGAAAGAATAGTATCTTCAGCAAATGGTGTGGGGAAAACTGGATATCCATATGCAAAAGATGAAGGTGGACCCCTTCCTCACACCATATAAAAAATCAATTCAAAATGAGGAAAGACCTAAATTTAAGAACCAGAGCAAAATACTTCTGAAGAAAACATAGGGCAACATCTTCAGATGTGGTCTAGTCACATGACGGAATATTTAACATCTTCAGAACCTTGTGTTAGGCAATGGTTTCTTAGACTTTACACACAAAGTATTAACAACAAAAGAAAAAAATAGATAAATTAGGGCGTCATCAAAATTTTAAAGATCTGTGCATTATGTACTACAAGAAAATTATTAGTAAGAATTGTGCATTCATAAGCTTTCTAATTAATAGTCTCTGCTGTTTTAGTCTAGAATTGTGAGTGATTAACTTATCCTTTGTCCTTTGGAATGTTATAACACTACTATGCAGTCATCCCCATCATCTATTACCCAAAAATGAATTTTAAAAAGGAACAAGTCATCAAACATGATATTTACACATCCTGTTTGTATCCCCTGTAAAACTGAAAGCTAAAAACCTTTATGTTCCTGTTGAGTGTACCATAAATAGAATAGAACAAAGACCCCTCTAGACATCGCATCTCTCCTATGGAGGGCTGGGCATCCCCTGCTGGATGGATTTCGTTACTTTTGATAAGGTCATTCCTCACGAGTTGCAAGACCCATTGGAGTTCAGCAAAGTGGCAGGATACAAGACCAACATGCAAAAATCAGTAATGTTTTTGTACAATAGTACTGAACAATCTGAGGAGGAAATCAGGGGGAAAATTCCATTTTCAATATCAACAAAAAGACTCAAATACCTAGGAGTTAATTTAACCAAAGAAGTAGAGGGCCTATATGCAGAAAACTACAAAACAATGCTAAAAGATATTTTAAAAAGGCCTAAACAAATGGAAAGACATTCTGTGTTCATGGCTTGGAAGAATAAATATTGTGAAGATGTCAATCTTATCCAAACTGATTTATAGATTCAATGCAATACGAATCAAAATCCCAACAGCTTACTTTACAGAATAAGAGAAGGCAATTACCAAATTCATCTGGAAGGGTAAGTGCACCTGAATAGCCAAAATCATTCTTAAAAAGAAGAGTGATGTGGGAGGAATTTCACTGCCTGACCTTGAAACATATTACAAAGCTACAGTGGGCAAAAGGGCATGGTACTGGCATAAAGATAGATACATTGATCAATAGAACAGAATTGAGAACTCAGAAATTAACCCTCACCTATACAGTTTTTGACAAACCTACAAAGTCCATGCTAATGGGAAAAAACAGTCTCATCAACAAATGGTGTTGGGAGAACTGTATATCTACAACCAAAAGAATGAAAGTGGACCCCTATCTCACCCCCTATACAAGAATCAACTCAAAATGGATCAAAGATCTAAATATAAAAGCCAGGACCATAAAACTACTAGAAGAAAATGTAGGGAAACTTCAAGACCTTATGGTAGGTGGTGGTTTCTTGGACCTTACACCCAAAGCACGTGCAACAAAAGAAAAAATAGGTAAATGGGACCTCCTCAAAATTAAACACTTTTGCACCACACAGGACTTTGTCAAAAGGGTGAAAAGACAGCCAATTCTATGGGAAATAATATTTGGAAGTCGCATATCTATCAGATTTTAATATCCAAGATATACAAAGAGATGTTACAATTCAACAATAAAAAGACAAGTGACCCAATTAAAAAATTGGCAAAAGACTTGAATAGACATTTCTCTAAAGAAGAAATACAAATGGCAAAAAAACACATGAAGAAATGCTCAACATCACTCATGATTAGGGAATGAAAATCAAAACTACAATGAGGTATCATTTCACACTTATCAGAATGGCCACTATAAAAAAGACAGAGAACTACAAGTGTTGGAGAGGATGTGGAGAGATAGGAACACTTATTCACCGTTTGTGGGAATGCAGAATGGTACAGCCACTGTGGAGGACTGTTTGGCACTTCTAAAGAAGTTGAATGTAGACTTGCCACATGTATATACTGGGTATATACCCAGAAGTACTGAGAGCAGTGACATGAACAGACATCTGCACACTGATGTTTATAGCAACATTATTCACCATTGCCAAAAGTTGGAAACAACCCAGGTGTCCATCAATAGATGAATGGATAAACAAACTGTGGTCTAGTCACATGATGGAATATATTATGCAGCTGTGAGAAGAAATGAAGTCATAAAGTATATGACAACATGGATGAACATGGAGGACATTATGTTGAGCGAAGCAAGCCAGACACAAAAGAACAAATACTGTATGAATGTGTTACTATGAACCAAATATATTGTGTAACATATTGTATGATTTAAAAAAAGAGTTATATGTATCCAATACATATAATTGAGAAATGTCTATATTATTCATCTTTGTTTACTTTAAAATTTTTAATTGTTTATATTTTCAATTATTTATATACAAAATAAAGTAAAAAAAAAAAAAGTTTAGTCACTTTTGAACTGGGCAACTCTATGAAGGTAAGAAAAGAGAAATGCTAGCAGCTTTTGTAAGCCTGCAAGTGAAAATAGTCACAAAACCGAAAGCCTGTAATGCTTGTGTAAACTGTAAAAAAAATTTGAATGGGTTGTTACTTTGAAATGTTTTAAGTTTTAGTCACTTTTTATTTTGATCAGAATTTTATCAAGGTGTTAAAAGGAACTTTCAGTTTTGAATCAATAGCTTACTCCAAAACTTCAAGCCTAAGTGTACTACTACAGAGTAGTAATCCAAAATATATGTGTTAAATGTCTTGTCTATATAAACTGCTAAATTAGAGCTTAACTGCATTTATACTGCTCAAGTAATCCTAACTGGTTGATGATCACTAATAAAAGTGTTTCCAAGAACAAGCTTGCATATTACAGGCAACACAGATTCCAGAAGAAATCTTAAAAGTAGTAAAATCAGAGATGTGAAATGATGGAGGGCTTGAAGAGAGCCATATCAAAGGAGTAAGAAGTATGAGTCAGATGTTTCTGTTGGTATGTCTCAACTCATTTTGTGTTTGTCTGTTTGTTCAGTGTCTGAGTATATTTTGATACCTCCAACGGGTAATATTAAATTGATAAATGAAAATTCTTGAAAGAGCTCTATTCAAATGGCTAAAAAAATTGTTTTTGCCTAAATTGAAATGAATAGTTTATTTTTATTCACAGAACGGGATAAGGAATGTGAAACTTAAATGGGTATTAAAAGAAGTAAAAGATTTATGGAAGTGTTGACTAAAACTTGATAAATTTGTTTAAAAGAATGTGTTTTGTTCTAAGATAAGATGGCTGGTTTTTCATAAAAGCAGAATGGAAGTATGTAAGACACAACTTGAATGTATACAGCAAGTTGTAGAAAGTATTGCAGAAGGTAGTATTAAGTAAGGGAATGTGTTCTGTGAAGGTGAAATTTGTCTTAAAATGAAGTAACTATAGTCTGAGTGACTATGAATAGTTATAAGTTTGTAGAAGCATTGTTTAAACTGAAATATTTAAATGGCTAATTCCAGGAAATCATTATTAAACAGAAACTGAATTGCTAATAACAAAAAGTAACTTGATAACAGAAAAACCTGTCAGAGGCCAGCTCAATCTGCATATTAAAAGTGGTGGTAAGGAGAAGATAATCTTGATTTCATTGGGAATCTTAGGTTTTCATAAAATAATGGAGAAAAGTAGTTTTTTTTCTGTACTGCTAAAATAAAATACCTGTTAATGTAATCATGGTAAAGGTGTAAAAGTGAAAAGTAAAGTAATGAAATGGTTAAGTACATTTGATAAGTTATAAGTTAAATGGAAAGTGTTTAAAAGTGTTATAAAATTAAAAGGAATTCTTTAACTCTCTGTTAATTAAAGTTGTATGAGTAAAATGTTCATATGAATACTTCAAGATTGTATAAAATTCTTTGAAATTTAACAATGTTTCGACATAAGATTAGATAAAAGTGTAATGTTGTTAATCATAGTTTTAATTATTTCTTTAGTATCTCTTTAAGCAAGTCAAGCCGGCCTGCGTTCACCTTCACATGAGAAGGCCAACAGTGGATTTTGCAGTGCTTCCTCAAGGCTGTGTGCATAGCCCAACCATCTTTCCTGGCCTGGTGGCAAAGAATCTGGTTGTGTGGAAAAACCTGTGGCTGTAACCCTATTTTGTTATATTGATGATAATATGTTAACCAGTAATTCTTTTTTCAGAGTTAAAAGAATCATCAAAGTCAATAGTATCTTATCTTAAGAGCCTGCAATGGTCAAACAATTGGGACAAGCTGCAAGGTCCTCGCTGCTCTGTCAAACTCTTAAGTGTTGTTAAAGTAAAATGTTTTCCCAGACCACAAAGTCCAAAACAATTAACAACCTTTCTGGGGGTGTTAGAATACCGAGAACCCTTCATCCCTCATTTAGCTCAAATGTGAAAATCATTGTATGTATTAATAAAAAAAAATATATGTGCATGGAAATAAGAAAAAACCCTCCAGAAGGCTGCTTTTAAAACAATAACACAGGCTCAAGCAGTAATGGAGGTGGATCTTAACTTACCCTGTGAATTGGATGTAGCCAGTACCAATATTGGCTTTGGGTAGGGTTTGTGGCAGAGGCAACATTCTAAACAAATACCCCTTGGGTTTTAGTCACAATTGTGGGAAGGGGCCAAAGTACAATATAACCTCTTAGGAAAGCAACTATGTGCAACATACCATGCCTTGTTGCAAGTAAAAAGCTTAACCCAGTAGTGTCCAGTCACTTTGAAGACTGCCATCCCTATCCAGGAGTGGATTGCAGATACTAAAAACAAGATAGGAAAAATGGACTATCATGAGCTGCCCTCTGTGGGGGAGAGATCTGTGGAAGGACATCTGGAATGCCTGCCAGCAGCAACAGGTAACTGTCTGTCATGTCCCTGCCCACTCCACTAACACCCCTCTCAGGACTGTTGAAGCAGATGCCATTGTGAAGATCCTGAGCTGTACCATTGAGACCCGAAAAGCAGCAGAGTGGCTCCACCAGAAAGGTGAACATTGTGGATACCAGACCTTGTGGTGCCTAGCCCAGCAGTTCCAACTGTCTGTCACTCACCAGCAGCTATGAACATCACCCACGAGTGTCCTTCATCCTCACTCCGATGACTAAAACATCAGTCCCCTCCTGTTCTCAGAAGGGGCAAGGTATGCTTTCAGTGCTGTAGACCCTGCAATGGGACTCTCGTAACCGGATCCTTACAACAATGGACTAAGTTTAAATTGTGCACTGTGGGCTGTGGCCACAGCTCCAATTAAGATGCTAACAGCAGGACCAAATGCAGGCATGAGATTACAAATTAAAGTGCCAGCTGCTCCACAGCCCAAAAAGGGGAAGTAATAATAATTTGTTGTTGCCCATGCCTCAAACTATATAAAATGGGGGAAAATGAGGTCATTTTGATCGTGATACTGGTCTATGCAGCTTTATTGGTTGAGATTCTTAAGTCCATAGAAATTAAAGTCATCTAAAACTGTTAAAATATCACCCAAGCTCTGCAGTATATGGCATCTCAGATTACAGATATTGGAACTTTAGTCCATGATCCCATTAGTAATTGGGTTTCCTCTTCAATCTGGACCTCGAAGAAGGCATTAATAGGTATTGCTGTTGCATTGTTCTGTATTATATTAAATTGTTGCTTGATCACTTGGTGTTACTCATTCTGCTTACAATCTATTACTAATATTACTGGTATTAGAGTAAGATTTGTCCAAAATGGATATGTGGAATAATTAAACTTGTAGGCACCTATGGTGAGTACAGTGCCTTCTGATGATTGATCTTAAATATGAGGGGCACCTGTTGTGAATATGGTGCCTTCTAAGATCTTGTAGATACCTGTTGTGAGTATGGTACCTTACAAGTCAGGGTTGTTTTTTTTTTCTTTCCTTACAGCACTGGGAATATGTGTCTATAGTTTTTCTTTTGAATATATAAATCCCCAATTCTTGGGACCAAATGATGTACTATTAGAAAATTATTATTAAGAATTGTGAATTCATAAGCTTTCTAATCAATAGTCTCTGCTGTTTTAGCCTAGAATTGTGAATGATTAACTTGTTCTTTGTCCTCTGGAATGTTATAACACTGCTGTGCAGGCAACCCCATCATCTATTACCCAAAAATGACTGTTTAAAAGGAGTAAGCCACCAGACGTGATATTTACACATCCTGTTTGTGTTCCCTGTAAAACTAAAAGCTGAAAACCTTTATGTTCCTGTTCAGTGTACCATAAATAGAATAGAACAAAGACCCCTCAAGACACCACAGCTCTCCTCTGGAGGGCTGGCCACTCCCCACTTTCGATGAGGTCATTCCTCATGAATTACAACACTTATTGGAGTTCTAAGGTTTGGAGCCCCTTAAAAGGGATGGTCCCCCAGCTGCCAGTTGGAGCCTCACCCAGGAGGGGATACTGTGCCTGGGACCGTTTTTCCAATCAGGACTCTGATCAACTGCAAAGGGGCTCCCCAGCCACATGAGAGTTCAGATATTGTGTTTTTCCCTAATTTGGTGAGTGGTTGTATATTCTTTCATTCTTTCCTATGTCATTAATTAATTACTCTTTTCTTTTTTTTTTAAAGATCTTATTTATTTATTCATTTATCCCCCCCTTGCTGCTTGTGCTCGCTGGGTCAGCTAACCACGCCATGAGGGCGGGTTTGCCTTCACCAGGAGGCCCCGGGAACCAAACCCGGGGCCTCCCATATGGTAAACGGGAGCCTTACTGATTGAGCCACAGCCGCTTCCCAATTACTCTTATTTTCTGTGATTGCTCAATTGTATAATCATTTGATATAACCTGAAACTCATTTGATTGAATAAAGCTGCCTTTGCATAGCATTTAGAGTTTCTTCCTCTTCCTTAGCAAAACAGTGCATCAAAAGGCTTTATCACAGGAGCGGAGGTGGCTCAGGCAATTAGGTATCTCCCTCCCACATGGGAGGTCCTGGGTTCAGTTCCCAGTGCCTCCCAAAAAGAGAAGACCAGCACACAACAAACAGATACAACGAAAGCAAACAATGAGGGGGTGGGAAGAAATAAATAAAATAAAAGAAAAAGACTTTATTAAGAAACTAAAAAGACAACCTACAGAATGGGAGAAAATATTTAGAAACCATGTATCTGATAAGGTTTAATATCCAGAATATATAAAGGATTCCTACATTTCAACAAAAAAAGACAAAAACCCAATTAAAAAATGGGCACAAGTCTTGAATAGACATTTTTTCAAAAGATATACAAATGGTCAATGAGCACATGAAAAGATGCTTAACATGATTAGCCATTAGGGATTTGCAAATCAAAACCACAATGAGAAACCATTTCACACCCACTAGAATGGCTACTATTTAAAAAAATGGAAAATAGTAAGTGCTGGAGAAGATGTGGAGAAATAGGAACACTCATTCATTGCTGGTGAGAGTGTAAAATGGTGCTGCCACTGTGGAAAATAGTTTGACAGTGCCTCAGAAAGTTAAGTGTAGAACTGTCTTATGACCCAGCAATGTATATTGCTTCTATGTATATACTCAAAAGAATTGAAAGCAGGGACTCAAATAGATATTTGCACACCAATGTGTATAGTGACACTTTTCACAGTTGCTGAAAGATGGAAGCAACCCAAGTGTCCGTCAACAGATGAATGGCTAATCAAAAGTGGGATATACATACCATGGAATATTATTCAGCTGTAAAAAGGAATGAAGTTCTGATACATGTGACTACATGGATGACCCTTGAATATATTATACTGGGTGAAATAAGTCAGACACAAAACGACAAACAATGTTTGATCTCACTGATATGAAGTAATTAAAATAAGCAAATTCATAGAATCAGAAACTGGAATACAGTTCACTGTAATTGGGGTGGTGTTAAGGAATGGGGAGTTAATGCTAAATTAGTACAGAGTTTGTGTTTGGGTTGATGGAATAGTTTTGGTAATGGGTGGTGGTGATGGTAGCACAACATTGTGAATGTAATTAACACCAATGAACTGCATATTTGAAGGTGATTAAAATAGGAAATTTTAGGTTGTATATATGTGACCAGAATAAAAATAAATAGAAAACCCATAGAACAGTATGGTTCAAAGAGTGAACCCTAATTAAAATTGTGGATTATAGTTAATAGCATAATTATAATAATACTATTTCATCAATTGTAACTAAGATACTGCACGATTGCTAAATGTTAATAATAGGGAAAACTGTGTTAGGGGTGGTGAATATTGGAACTCTACTTTCTGTATGATTTTTCTGTAAATCATCAACTGCTCTAATAAGAAAAATGAAATGAAAAAGTTTTGTTCTTCTTCATTGGGTCAGTTCCACAAATGTATAGCTCATGTGTCATGTGCAATTTAGGAAATTCTTTCTCCAGATCCCTCTCTTCTGAGATTTCTCCCACATCCTCTAGTTCCCAAAGGCTCCTTTTCCTGGATCTCTGGCTAAAAATTTGTGGTTTTATCTTTCCCAGACTTCCCCCAACTGGCTCTTTCTCAGGGGTGAATTGTGCAATAAAAGAGTCTTCAGAGCACAGCAGCTCTCTACAGTGTTCAGAGCACAATGGCCTCATTTTCAAGTTTCTCCTGTCAAAGAAAAGGATTTTCTCTCAGTTTTAGGGGTGTGCCCGGCTGCCACTGATACAACAGTACAGTCTGGTGACTGGATTTCCTTCACAGGAGAGCTAGAATAAAAAGAAAAAAACACAACACACGTGAATTTCCCCCCACATTGTGTCACATCGTTCCCCACGTGCTATTCCATGTCCTCTGGCGAGAAAAAGCGATTCCTCTTGGAGACTTTTCTATCTCAGCCTGCTGTGCAGCTCTGGGACAGACTGCCTTAGTGTCTGTAGGGAAATGTAGGAGGGAAAAAAACTGTAGGAAACTCACCAACATATGGGTTATTTCTCAAGGTTGTTTTCTTTCCCCAAACCACATGCTATTCTCAGAGTCATCAGATAGTTACTTAATGTATTCTTTGCAGAGTGTTTACTTGTAATTCATGGGAAAGAATGTATAAAGTATGCTTTGTCCAAGTTAGCCCAAATTGGAAGGTTCCCCTTATTTTTTTTAACTTTATTTTGTACATTTAATAATTGAAAATATAAAAAATAACTAAAAAATAAAAAGAAAACAGTTGAATAAAAACATACATTTCTCAATTAAATGTACTGGATACATATAATTTTTTTGAATCATACAATATGTTATACAATATATTTGGGTCATAATAACGCATTCATACAGTATTTGTCCTTATGGGTCTGGCTAGCTTTGGTCAACATAATATTCTCCAGGGTAATCCGTGTTGTCATATGTTTTATGACTTCATTTCTTCTTACAGCTGCATAATATTCCATCATGTGAATACAACAGTTTGTTTATTCATCGATTGGTTAATGGACACTTGGGCTGTTCCAACTTTTAGCAATCTTGAATAACGCCACTATGAACGTTGGTGTGTAGACGTGTGTTCGTGTCACTGCTCTCAATTCTTCCCGGTATATAGCCAGTAGTGGTATTGCAGGATCACATAGCAAGTCTATATTCAGCTTCTTTAGGAACTGCCAAACAGTCCTCCACAGTGGCTGTACCATTCTGCATTCCCATCAACAGAGAATAAGTGTTCCTATCTCTCCACATCCTCTCCAACACTTGTAGTTCTCTGTCTTTTTAATAGTGGCCATTCTGATAGGTGTGAAATGATATCACATTGTAGTTTTGATTTCATTTCCCTAATCATTAGTGATACTGAACATTTTTTCATATATATATATATTTTTTTGCCATTTGTATTTCTTCTTTGGACAGATGTCTATTCAAGTCTTTATTGTTGGGTTGTAACATCTCTTATATATCATGAATATTAAACCCTTATCTGACACGTGATTTCCAAATATTTTCTCCCATTGAGTTGGCTGCCTTCTCACCCTTTTGACAAAGTCGTGGGAGGTGTAAAAGTGTTTAATTTTGAGGAGGTCCCATTTATCTATTTTTTCTTTTTTTTTTTTTTTTTTTATTATGGGTAAAAATCAAAATTCTCACAATACATACAAACATTTGTAAAATGATATATAAATATATATGCATATATGTGTATTTGCTTACAAAAATGTTATTTTTTATATATATATATACATATATTTTAAGAGGTGCTTAGATTACCTAAAATATTATACGGAACCCACTCGGATTCCCATGTTGCCCACCTCCCACACCTCCCACCACATCCAACACAAACATCTCCCATAGTGTGGCCCACCAACCTCAATGAACTTACAC
>JAKSZT010053887.1:51014676-51174020 GCA_026826555.1 Tolypeutes matacus
TTCAGTATGTTCTCCCAGTGTCTTCTTTATATCCTTAATCTCTTCCTTCAGTTCTTTAAGTTGGTCCATGATATTTGTTTGGATAGCTTTGATTAGTTGTTCGATGTACTGCATTGCTTCCTGGTTTTTATTTTGTGCACTGGACTGGTCCATGTTTTCCAGTTTTTCAGAGTCATTTGTATTTTTCTGTTGCCCTCTGGTCATCATATTATCTTGATGGGTTTGTTCAGTTGATTAGCTTTTCTCTATGCTCTAGGATTTTATTTAGCTGTTGGTTCTGCGTGTGAGTTAAGTTTTCTCTTTGGCAGTTTTTCTTCTTATTTTATTTCCTTACTTCTTTCTATGTTCCCTTGAAGGCAAAAGGTTAGGGCCAGAGGAATCAAAAGATGTAAGGAAGGCAGAAGGATAATAGAAATGTTGATAAAAGTTAGAAGAGGGGCAAAATGAGATTCAATGAGATGAATATTTAACTTGTGTAGGCAGTGTAGAGTACTAGGAAAAAATATGGAGTTCCTATAATGGACTGGGAAAACAAATGGAGGAATATATATATATAATGATTTAGAAGGCTAGAATTATGAGGAGGTAGAGAAATAGTAGAGAAAGGTCAGAAAGGAAAAAGTTAATACTAATAAAAAATAAAAATAAAAAATAAAAAAAAATAAAAAAAAATAAAAAATAAAAAGAAGAAGGAAACAAGGGGGGTCAATGATACCCCTAGGGTCCAAGTGGATCCTTCCTGCCTACTTGTGTTTATCAATGAATTTCCCCACAGGGTTCTATATGCAGGTCCTGAAGCAGCTTTTAGCTATTAAACTAAATTAAAAAGAATTTATTTTTCAATTGTTGAGGTGACCTCACTTTTTTTTTTTTTTTTTTTTTTTTTTTTTTTTGACCAAAACGCAGCACCCAAAATAATTCCTCCTCTAGACCAACCCCCTTACGGAAGGGACCCTAGCTGGGCCCGTGGAAATTAATCAAGCACGTCCCACTTTCCGGACTGCCCAGATTAGCTGAAACTCTGATGTTAGTCAGTGAGGATGCTAAAGAGGGCGGATTCCGCCCCTTCTGGCGCCGAGCTCCAGCGTCACCGGGCTGCTAGTAAATCAGTTTGAGTGCAGATTCGCGTCTGCTCTCAGCCTGGTGCTGCTTCAGGTCGGCTTATCTGCTCCCCAAAGCTATGGGGCGGTGCAGGCAGCCAGATCGATGTCTAAAAATATGAAATACCCTTCCCTGTCTTCCAACCGAACCCTCCCTTCTTTGGGAAGTGTCCCTTCCTCCTGGCTCCGCAGCGGCCCGGGTCTTATCCCTGGGTGGCTAGGGAGATCAGCTCCGTTCCCGACCAAAATCCCCTCTCCGGTTCACCGGGTGCTGACTAGCTTTTTGCTCTGCTCACACAAGGTCCAAGGGGCGCCAGGCAGCCAGCTCCCCAGAAAATACAACTTTTCGCCCCCGCCCGCGGCTCCAAATGGCCGTTTTATTATTTATTTCCGTGACCGCGGGGCTCAGCCGCCTGTGCCAACCCCCACCGGCAGCCTCAAAACTCACGAATCTCCACCGTTCGGTCCACGCCGCCGATCCGCGCAGATAGATGTCCCAAGCCTCTCACTCCACGCGTGCACAGCACAGACCCCCAGGCAGGACCCCGTCCACAATCCGCCTTGCTCTGGGAGCTTGCAGTGTGCGCCCTCCTACACCAACGCCATCTTGCCTCTCTATCTATTTTTTCTTTTGTTGCATGTGTTTTGTGTGTAAGGTCCAAGAAACCACCACATACTACAAGGTCTTGAAGATGTTTCCCTCCATTTTATTCTACTAGTTTTATGGTCCTGGCTTTTATATTTATGTCTTTGATCCATTTTGATTTGATTCTTGTATAGGAAGTGAGACAGGGGTCCTCTTTCATTCTTTTAGCTATAGATATCCAGTTCTCCCAGAACCATTTGTTGAAGAGACTGTTTTGTCCCATTAACAAAGACTTGGTAGATTTGTCAAAAACCAATTGCCTGTATAGGTGAGGGTTGACTTCTGTATTCTCAATTTTATTCCACTGATTGATGTGTCTATCTTTATGTTAGTACCATGTTGTTTTGACCACTGTAGCTTTGTAATATGTTTCAAGGTCATGCAGTGAAATTCCTCCCAAGTCGCTCTTCTTTTTTAGAATTCTTTTGGCTATTCGGGTGCACTTTCCTTTCCAAATGATTTGGTAATTACCTTTTCTAATTCTGTAAAGTAGGCTGTTGGAATTTTGATTGGTATTGCATTGAATCTATAAATCAGTTTGGGTAAGATTGACACCTTCACAATATTTATTCTTCGGATCCATGAACACTGAATGTCTTTCCATTTGTTTAGGTCTTTTAAAATTTCTTATAGCATTGTTTTTTAATTTTCTGCATATAGGCCCTTTACTTCTTTTATTTATTTATTTATTTATTTATTATTTTTAAAAAGATACTTATATTACATAAATGTTACACAAAAATTATAGGGGGCCCTATACTTCTTTGGTTAAATTGATGCCTATGTATTTGAGTCTTTTTGTTGCTATTGTAAGTGCAATTTCCCCCCTGATTTCCTCCTCAGATTGTTCAGTACAAGTGTACGAAAACATTACTGATTTTTTCATGTTGATCTTGTATCCTGCCATTTTGCTGAACTCATTTATTAGTTGAAGTAGCTTTGTTGTGGATACTTCAGAATTTTCTAAATACAAGATCATGTCATCCACAAACAGTGAGAGTTTTACTTCCTCTTTTCCTATTTGGCTGTCTTTAATTTTTTTTTTTCTTGTCTAATTGCCCTAGCTAGAACAGCATTGAATAACAGTGGTGACAGTGGGCATCCTTGTCTTGTTCCGAATCTTAGAGGAAAGCTTTCAACCTTTCCCCACTGAGTACGATGTTGGCTGTGGGTTTTTCATATATGCCTTTTATCATATTGAGAAATTTTCCTTTTATTCCTATCTTTTGAAGTGTGTTTTTTTTTAATCAAAAAAGGTGCTGGATTTTGTTGAATGACTTTTCTGAGTCAATTGAGATCATCATGTGGTTTTTTTCCCCTTCAATTTGTTAATGTGGTGTATTACATTGATTGATTTTTTTATGTTTAACCAGGCTTGCATACCAGGAATAAATCCCACTTGGTCATGATTTATAAGTTTTTTCATATGCTGTTAGATTTGATTTGCAAGTATATTGTTGAGAATTTTTGCATCTATGTTCATTAGAGAGATTGGTCTGTAATTTTCTTTTCTTGTAGTATCTTTATTGGCTTTGGTATTAGAGTCATAATGGCTTCATAAAATGTGTTGGGTGATTTTCCCTCCTCTTCATTTTTTTTTTGGAAGAGTTAAACAGGATTGGTGTTAATTCTTTTTAAAATGTTTGGTAGAATTCACTTGTGAAGCCATCTGGTCCTGGACTTTTCTTTGCTGGGAGAGTTTTGGTGATGGATTCAATCTCCTTAAATGTGATTGGTTTGTTAAGTTCTTATATTTCTTATAGCATCAGTGTAGGTTATTGGTGTATTTCTAGGAATTTGTCCATTTCATATAGATTGTCTAATTTGTTGGCATACAGTTTCTCATAGTATTCTCTTATGATCCTTTTTATTTCTGTGGTGTCAGTAGTAACTTCCCTCTTTTCATTTCTGATTGTATTTATTTGCATCTTCTCTCTTATTTTCTTTGTTAGTTTAGCTGGGGTTTGTCAATTTTATTGATCTTCTCAAATAATCAGCTTTAGGCTTTATTGACTTTTTCTACTTTTTTTTTTTGTTGTTGTTCTCAATTTCATTTATTTCTACTCTAATCTTCATTATTTCTTTCATTCACGTTGCTTTGGGATTTGCTTGCTGTTCTTTTTATAGTTTCTCTAGTTGTTCAGTTAAATCTTTGAGTTTAGCTCTTTCTTCTTTTTTAATGTAGGCATTTAGGGCCATAAATTTTCCTGTCAAGACTGTGTTTGCTCTATCCCATAAGTTTTAATAAGTTGTGTTCTTGTTTTCATTTGTCAATATATTTACTGATGTCACTTGCAATTCCTTCTTTGACTCACTGATTATTTAGGAGTGTGTTTTCAGTGTCCGCACATTTGTGAATTTACTTTCTTCCTGTCTATTATTGATTTCAAGTTTCATTGCATTATTATCTGAGAACGTGCTTTGTATAATTTCAATCTTTTTATTTATTGAGATCTGCATTGTGCCCTAACATGTGGTCTATCCTGGAGAAAGATCCTAGGACACTTGAGAAAAAATGTATAACCCACTGAGTTTGGATGCAGCGTTCTTCATATATCTGTTAGATCTAACTTGTTTGTCATATTATTCAAGTTCTCTGTTTCCTTGTTGATCTTCTGTCTAGTTTTTTTTTTTTTAATTAATTTATTTATTTATTCATTTATCCCGCCCTTGCTGCTTATGCTCACTGGGTCAGCTAACCACGCCGTGCGGGTGGGCTTTGCCTTCACCAGGAGGTTCGGTTCCCGGGGCCTCCCATATGGTAAACGGGAGCCCTACTGATTGAGCCACAGCCGCTTCCCAAGTTGTTTTATCTAATGATGTGAGTGGGGTGTTGAAGTCTCCAATGATTATTGTAGAGATGTCTATTTCTCCCTTCAGTTTTGCCAGGGTTTGTCTCATGTTTTTCCAACCTTTTTTCCAACCTTTCACTTTCAACCAGTTTGTATCCCTGGGTCTAAGGTGAGTCTCTTATAAGCAGCGTATGGATGGCTTAGGTTTTTTATCCATTCTGTCAGCCTACATCTTTTGTTTGGGGAGTTTAATCCATTCACATTCAATGATATTACTATAAATGCATTATTTACTTCCACCATTTTATTCTTTGGTTTTCTTACGTCATATCATATTTTTGCCTGTCTTTTTACTCTTTTGGTTATCCTTTCTCAGTTCTTTCTTCTATTCTCTCCTCCAGGCCTCTCTCTTCTGTCTTTTTTTTTTCTTTCAGATTTTAAGGCTTACTTTAATATTTCCTTCAAAGGTGGATTCTTTTTTGCAAACTCTCTTAGTTTCTGTTTGTTTGTGAATATTTTATACTTATCTTCATATTTGAAAGACAATTTTACTGGATAAAGAATTCTCAGCTGGCAGATTTTCTCTTTCAGTATCTTAATTGCATCATACCACTGTCTTCTCGCCTCCTTGGTTTATGATGTGAAATCCACACTAAGTCTTACTTGGTATCCTTTGTGTGTGATGGTTTGCTTCTCCCTTGCTTCTCTGAGAATTTTCTCTTTGTCTTTGACATTTGACATTCTGAGTAGTATGTGTCTTGGAGTAGGTCTATTTGCATTTATTCTGATTGGGGTATGGTGCACTTCTTGGACATGTATGTTCACTCTTTTGTGAGAATTGGGAAATTGTCTGCTATTATTTCCTCAAATACTCTTTATGCCCCTTTTCCCTTCTCTTCTCCTTCTGGAACTCCCATGACACATATGTTGTTGCATTTCATGTTGTCATTTAATAATCTGAGCCCCTGCTCAATTTTTCCCATTCTTTTCTCTCTCTTTTTTTCTCTCTTCAATTTCAGCTGTTCTGTCTTCTGCATCACTTATTCTTTCTTCTGTCATTTTGAATCTGATTTTCTATGCCTATAATGCATTTTGATCTCATGTATTTTGTTTTTCATTCCCATAAGCTCTGTTACTTTTCTGTTCAGGATTTCTAATTCTTGTTTGTGCTCGCTCAATGTCTTCTTGATGTCATTTATCTCTTTAGTCATATTGTCTTTCAACTCATTAATTTGATTTTGGAAAATTGTGTACAACTTGCTAATTAGTTCTCTCAAATCCTGTGTCTGTTCTGGGGCTTTGATATATTCCTTTTCTTGGGCCATGTCTTCCATTTTCTTAGTATGGCTCATAATTTTTTGCTGATGTCTAGGCATCTGATTAGGATGTAGTTTACTCAGATGTTCAATTTCTTTTTCTTTGTAGGGATTTAATGGCAGGAGGCTGTGTGTTACCACTGCTTTTTTATTCTTGGCTTGACCTGGATTGTTAGTATTGTCCCTGTTCATTGCTCAAAACTGGGCTCTAGACCCAGTAATTGGTTGCAGACCAGCTTCCTAGGGCCTTGGGGAGGGAAGGTATAAAGGCCAGAAAAAGTTCTCTTAATTATTTCTAATTTTCTCATGTGCACTTCTTTGGTCTGCCAGCGGATGGTGCTCTTTGGCAGCTCTCAGTTCAGTGCCTGGTTGGAGTGTATTTTTTGCAGCACAGATGGGATAAATGTGATAGGGCTTCCTGTCTGGATGCTAAGAGCCTTGTTATTCAAACTTTCTCAGAGACAGTTCTCAAACCTTCTCTTGGCAGCCCCTTCCCTTTCCTCCCAGGTTGGAAATATGTCCACTCTGCCCTCTGAGTCCCCAACAATCAATCTAGGTTAGTAGAGAAGGAGATTGGGAAGACTGTGTATCTTTAGCCCCTAACTGCCACCCAAGGCAAACAATGGTGTAGCTCTACCTGTCCTTGAAGGGCTCCTGGGACACAGCAGTCCAAATTTGTGAGTCAAAAGCTGAGTCAGCCTTAGGCTGTGTCCCTTTCTCTCCCTTTTCCTGGGGTGGTGGATCCCTGGAGCCTCCTTTGTCTGTAGTGGCAGGCCCAGAGGCTTGAGAATTCTAAAGTGTCTTTAGTGTGCGGGAGGGTGTTGGCAGCAGCAGCTGCTGGTTTCAACTCACAGTTCTGTCTTCACAATTCCCCTCCTTTGTCCCTTTCTTCTCTGGGTGGTGTCCAGCCTTTGCCTGGTGTTCTAAACCCTAGAAGATCTTTTCCCAGGCAGTTTCAGCCTATCCTCTAGCTATTTTTCTGGAGGAGAAGAGAGTCCCATGTTTTTCTAGTCTGCCATCTTCCCGGAATTAGCTCCCTTTATTTTATTTTATTTTATTTTTTAATTTGGTTAATGCTTTATTTTTGTCATAAGTCTATATTCCCTTAATAATCTATTTACAAATATGAAAATATTTAAACCCTTTATTTTTGAAAGCATTTATTTATTCATTCTATAAATGGTTGTCAGTTAAAGCTGGACTACTTCTTTTAGTTGTTTCCTTCAGGTATGTTTTGACCATCTGGGTAACTTATTTTCATTTTGACATTATTTCAGTGGAAAAATATATTCTCAATTCTGAATAATCATCATATGAAAATGACATTTGGAACACAACTTGCTCCTGTTATGTATTCCAGATGACAAAGGGGCTTCTGGCCAGAAGCATAAAATTGCTTTGTCGCTAAATTTCCTGTGCTCTGTGCCCTATCTATTGGTTTTGGTTTTGGGATGTCCCAATCCATGCCTGTCTTTCTGACTCAGAATCTGTGTAATGCTATTTCCTCATGGCTTCATGGCTTTTTTACTTGATCTACATCTTTGCTTCTGGCCTTCTGGGTCTTGATCTAATGCCACCACATTCTGTATTCATATCCTATATGCTGCTCATCAGAGAAGATGACACTGACACTACTATGATTTGCCTTCTTTCTTCAATTAATTTTATCACTTTGTGCTGGGCATTGCTTTAGGAGTTGGGAGATACAAAAATTAGTGGTGCATAGACCCTGTCTTTAGGAAGCTTATCCTTAGTAGAAGAGTATAAATGACCATAGTATAAGACAAAAGAGAGGGTATGGGAATTTAAAGAAAGGCTGGAGTACTCCTTGGTTGGGAGATTAGAGAAGACTTAATAAGGAAACAGCAGTTGAACTACTGCTACAGAGGATGAGGCAGGATTTAAGCATGAGGAGAAAGGAAAATCAAAGTGGATTTATGGAGGAAAAGTCAATGAACTTTTTGGCAGATTGGCAACAGTGAGTTCAGTTTATTGGCCAAAGGAAGGGTTTTCAGAATGAGTAGCATTTGCCCTCTAATCAGATATGGGTTTGCCAGGATATATCTATAATCCTGTTGTTCAGGTAACATCTTCATATTCTTCCTCTCTTACTCAGTGCCTGGGCTTCCTTAAACATGGTTATGGTGGAAAGAAAGAAAGCAGCAGGCCATAGAAGATGCCAATAAATAATCAGGTACTTTCTTCTCCAAGGGGACTCTGCCTAGTTTCCAAGTTCAGCTTCAGGTGGCACCCGTGGTTAATCCTCCATCCATCCTAAAGCATGGCTCCTATAGCCCAAGAGGGATCTACTTACAGGAAGTCCTTTGTTTCCCCAGAGGAGTGGATTCTCCCTTCTTTTCACTGGAGACTGGATCCCTAGTGAGATCTAAGGGCTGGAGGTCTCATCATCCAGCTCTGAAGGCAAGTCCTGAATGAGGACTTCTAAAGTATCCTAAGTAACTGGAAAGATTTTTGGGAATAAGCAAATTGCCTCCCAAGATGACAGCACTCATTTGCATGTTAATTTTCTGGTCTATTTTTGTTTTAAAGCCTCATTACATCATAGTCATCCTGCATATGGCTCAGATTTGCCTGTCACATTTTTTTTTTAAGTTGGCCTAAGAGGGCTAATTGTTCCAATGCCTCTTGCAACCTGCTATTTATTTTAAAGTACATTTGCAGTAATGCATTAAATGGTAGCCTAGTGACCTGAAAGAGTTAATGCACCTCCTCTTTTGCTGAACTGCTTCTGCTTCAGAGTTATTTAGGCACTTAGGGCATTTTATTCAGTGAATACACAATAATCATGTCTGACCCAGGTGCACCAAGAGCAGGCTTTTAAAACATGTTAAGACAGGGTTGTCTACTGACCCATGGCTAACCTCAGAGAGTTGAAGAATAACTGTTGTTTTATCACAGCATTACCTGCCATCACAGAGTATTTAAAGTCAAATCAGAACCAAGGGTGGAGACTAGCAAGTGACTAGAATCAAGGGGGTTTAAACCTAGAGCACAAAATAAACCTTTAAAAATGCAGATCAGATCACGCCACTTTCCTGCTAAAAACCCTTCAGTGGTTTCAAGATGAATCTATAGTCCTCAGTTTGACATAAAGATCCAGCATGAACAGGTCCCAGACTAACTCTGGGTTCACTTCTTGCCTACACCATACTCCGGTCATGCTAAAATACTCTCAGCTTTCCAAATAGGCCTTGCTCACTCTCACTTCTTGACATATGCTTGTGGGTTCTTTCCACTTACTTGCCTGGCTAGCTCCTATGTAGCTCAGGGATCACCTTTATCACTGTTAGGCTATGAAGTAGAGGCCAATACTGTGCCTTACTCCTTCCAGTGAGATCATGCTCAACAAATTGTGCTCAAACTGAATGGACAATTTTAAAGTAGAACGTTTATTGACACTTCCTCTGCTTCCCCCCCTTCTCCACATTCCTTCTCTTTCATGACAGTTGTCAATCCTAGTCCAGTCCAGGCCAGGCTTTTGGGTCTGAGTCTGGCTTGGGGTGAAACTGGGTGCTCAACCCGTGAGCAAGGATGCCATGATGAGGCGAGAATCCACTTGGCCGCGGGAGCTAGTCTATCCAGTAAGGCAGCCACTAGCCATCCATGGCTATTTCAAGTTAAGTAACTTAAAATTAAATAAACTTAGAAATTCATTTCCTTAGTTGCACTAGTCACATTTTAAATGCTCAGTAGCCACATGTCACTATTATATTGGATAGACCAATATAGACCGTTTCCATCACTGTAGAAAGTGCTATTAGACAGCATTGTGAGGCCCCAAAGAACCAAACTGGTCTGTGTTCTCTTCTCTGCCAACCCTGATCCCTTTATTTGGGTCTAGGGCATCTGAACCAACCAAGATTTTCAGGCTTTCCTGAAGGAAACAAAACCTTGCACAGGCCCCAGAACTTATCTAGCTTATTATATTCCTTGGGTATGACTCAAAGTTGATCCTCAGACTCTAGTGCCACTTGGAAATGGAATAAACTCTTTTAACACACTTCTCTTTATACTCATATCCAAAGCTACAGTGTTCAGGGAAAACGTGGGTTACAGGTGAAGGCTGTCTTCAGTGCTCTGAGTTTCCTCTCATATGCTCTGTTCTTGGCTCCCGAGGGCTAGTTTCCTCTTATACTTACTAAGTATCATTTCCTCTTTTTTCCTATTAAAACCTGATATGAGAGGAAAATAATATATTAGTTATTTCTTCCTTGGCCTGAATTTATCACTTTACTCGGCCCTTTAGCATGGGATTGAAAAGCATAACAAACATAGATTAACAAATTTGGCTCTACCACTACCAGCTATGAGAGCCTGTGAAAGAGTTTGAACCTTTCTGAGTCTTCATTTCCTCTTATATAAAATGAGAACAGTAATGCCTAATTCACATCATTGTAAGAATTAATGTGGAGGGTGTCAAACACCTACTACAGCACATGTGTATTAAATGCTTGTTTTCTTTCCCTTCTCCCCCCCCCCCCCCCGCCCTTCTTATTATTGGTTAAATTGAGTCCCCCTCCCCCAAAGATATGCAGAGGTACATGTGACTGTGAACTTATTTGAAAACAGGGTCTTCGCAGATGCATTCAAATTAAGATGAGATCATACTGAATTAGGGTGGTCCTTAATCCAATATGATAGTGTTCTTATAAGAAGAGAAAGAGAAATATAAGAGAGAGGAAGGCCACACAGAGGTAGAGATTGGAGTGATCTATCAGCAAAGCCAAGGAATGCCAAAGATGGTCAGCAAACACCAGATGCTAGAAGAAGCAGGTAAGGATTCTTCCCTACAGGTTTCAGAGGGAGCACGGTCCTGCTGACACCTTGATTTCGAACTTTTACCCTGCAGAACTGAAAGAATGAATTTCTGTTGTTTTAAGTCACCCAGTTTGTGGTACTTTGTTGTGGCAGCCATAGAAAACTAATATACCTCTGTCAAAGAAATTTAATTATGGGAAAGGGACAAGAAGAATTTTGGGGTGGGGTGCAGTGGGAAGAGGCAGAATCCTTTTCTAAGATTCTAGAAAATATTCCCAGAGCCTGTCCCTTTATTCTTCCTACATATAAAATTTGAACCTGGGAGGAGGCACAAAAAGTTAAGCATTGTTTGGCATCCCTGATTTCTTTTTTTTGCATCTGGGATGTTTCTGATCTGATCCCTGTTACCTGAGGCTTTTTGTCATGGACAGAAGCTTCACATTGTGAAGAAAAAATAACTTCTGGAAGTTCAGAGAAAAGTTTCAGTGTGGCAGTTCATTATTTCTGGTAGCCAAGATATAACCAAGAGGTGGATTCAGCCCTTCAGCGGATTGTTTTTGCTGGGTTTGGCTATGGATCTTTGCCCCTATCAGAAATCCATCAACTGTGTCAACCCAGGTACCATGTCAGCTGACTGCCTACACTGTGGGTATACTTGGGGATAGCAGGACAAGGTGACAATTGATTAATGCTGTTTAGCGAAGAACTTGGTGTTAGAGGGATAGGTTTAAATTATGCTTTTAATCAATTCTTATAAATATTAATAACCAGAAAGCAACTCTAGAAGGAAGAGTTGGAGTATGAACATCTGATTCCAGCGGGAAGAAACTGATTCCAGGATATTAGCATTTAAAGAAAAATATGTTGTGTATATTTCACTTGTATAAGCTAAAAATTTATTTTTTTTAGAGTGTCATCCTTTGTTGAGGGTCATAACTGACAAGAAGAAGAATGTTAAACAGAAATTACAGATGTAAGACAGTGCTGAAACTAGAAGTTCTTTATATAATGATACAAAAACCTCCATCAATTTTCTCCCCAAACTGAACTAAACGTAACTGGTTTACCAGAGAAATTACTTTAACTGTATTGTCCATGATGTATTTTACATTTGAAAACCATATGTAAATGTGTTATAATTGAAAGAGATTTATATGCCATTGTCCTATTTGTTTTCCTATTGTCTAGCAATTTATTCCAGAATTCAAAACATTTTAGATCTGATCTTTCAGACACTGTGAATAATTCTCAACTGGGTGGAATTAATTCCTGAAGGACTGACTAAGTCGATAAGGTAATGGGATGGTATTTTGATGCAGAGCACAGTATTTAATTTGTTATTTATTGTATTCACTAAGAGAAATGGGTCTTCCTTCCATTCCTCTTCTTCCCACCTCTCCCTTCATTCCTTCTTTCTTCATGGGCCTAAGATGCCTCTAGTTTCACTCCATATTGCATAACATTGAATCTTGTAGAAATTAATCAGTTGATTAAAACCGAATTTACTGAGTACTTATTATGTGCCAGATGTGGTTCTAGATTCTGAGGATACAGTGGATGAAAATGATATATACACCTCTGCCCACAGGGTGCTTACATTCTCTAAATAATCTCTAGATGTTTTGGGGGTACATCAGAAGCATTTTGGAGGGCTTGTCATACACTGTAGAATGGAACTCATTTCCTCTGGTTTTCAACACACTTAACAGTCATTTCCACCTACTTAATGTACTTCAGACAGCCCATTACCTAAAGCTTGAAAAATCACTCTTATGGTCAAATGCCTTAAGCATCACTATCCTCAAATTTCTCATTTCAAATAAAATCCATCTAGAAACTTATATGGTTATAAATCATTTAAAATGCTTTTTAAAAACTAAACTAAAATTGTTTTTCTTTCATTTTTTTTACCTTGATCGATTGTCCTGTTTCCCATTTCCACTGGAATGTTTATGAGGCTTATGAGACAAATGCCACCCAGATACTAATTTATCTTATTCATTTAGGTTCTAAAATTTGCATATTTTTTCCTCTGACCAACAATAGATAGCAACATGTTCTGCATTAAAATCATACCCATTTTGTTTTTCTTATGCTTAATATAATTTTGAGTTCCTAAGCACAAACTGTCCAACTCTCAGACCATATGTTAAATTAGGTTGCAGGACTCAAAATGTAAGCAAAAGAGAGAGTCTTAGCAATATCCATTTTAAACAAATCTAGCATTTGTGATTGGAGAAAAGCCCAGCAAGTTCAAAACAATTCAGTTTAAGTGACTACCTTTGTTCCACCTCATTTTGACTCTTCTCCACTATACCATACTTTACCATAGTTTGCTGAACTGTACCTAGGAATTCAGACAACGAATAAGCATAGCTAAGAATACACTCAAGTGATACCAGGAAGGGGCCAATTGGTGTGCAGGCACATCTTCATTTTTACACAATTTTTACTTTCCAATAAAGCAAGATGAATCAGCTTTTAAATTACATAAATTTGATCTCTGATATTCTATTTAGTTATTTTTCCTGAGTACAATCACCTTGAAGTTTGATTCCTCCTCTCATGAGACTTATCTTCTTGGAAGTAGTACAGGAAATCTGAATTTGATGGCAATCCTCCCTTTCTTCTAAAGATCTAGCTTAAAAGTGGAAAGTGGTTTTTATGGGGGTCCATGAGGCCTACTGTGCTCCTTTGCTTGCTCAACCAAATAAACTTTTTCTCTCTTTGAAACCCCGGTGTCTCAGGAATTGGCTTTAAAGACACATTAGGAGAAGAGAATCTGCTTTTGCTTGGTATCACTAGGAGCTCACTGAACTCTCCCAGGTGCTCAACACCGGACCCACACCCACTTTGGAGGCCTTGTTCATACTCACCTACTGCCCTTTTGGCTAAATTTTCTTTCTAAACTCCAAATGTGGCCATTTTCACCTTGATTTCTGTCCTGGGCACCAGAGAGTCATAGACAGAGCTGACTTCAAATCCTATACTAGTTGTGTAATCTTGAACAAGTCATTGAATTCTCTGAACCTCAGTTTTCTCGTCCATGAAATATGGATTATAATTTTTGCCTTCCTCACAGGACTGCTTAAGAGGATTAAATGAAAAACTGGATGTAATAGTGAACTTGTAACCCATAAGGCCCAAAATGTAACTATTCCTCAATTCTCAGGAGCAAGTACTGTAGATTCTCTTGTATTTCTTTAAATAAATGCTAAAAAAAAAAAAAAAAAAAGGTGGAAAGTATTTGATAGTCCTTGTTTCCTGGAAAGCTTATGTCTAAGGCAAGGAAAGCACTTGTTCCCTTTTCCCTCCCTTTTCTCCCTTCCCTACCTTTATCCTCAAATATTTACTGAATTCTTAGTTAGGCTTTGTCAAATTTTGGATGTGTTTCTGGGCCTTATATTGTTTGCCTTGTTTACCTTTCCTTTTCTGCCCTGATTACATGATGGCTAATTGCTATATCTTTACTATCTTGAAGGGCACAATCCTTGTATTATTTTTCTTTTGAAACTTCTCTTGAACAAAACTTCTCTTGAATAATTTTTGAAAACTTATTCTTTTAGAAGAACTTTAGAATTATTTAATCAATTTTCCCCAAAATTCTTTTGAAAGTTTGATGGGAATTGTTTGACGGCAACTCTCAATTTACTTAGACTTCTTTACAATAAGTATGTTCATTCAGGAATGAAAGTTAACAAAATCTCTAATTAATAAAATCTTCTTTTATGTCCTTCAGTTAAGTTTTGTCATTTTCTTCACACAGGTTCTATACACTTCAATTTTTCTTTTTTGCCACAAAAAAAAAGGGATTTTTTTCCTAAAATGTTTTCTAATTAGATAATGTTGGTGTAAATAAAAACTATAGTTTTTTTTGCTACATTTATTGGGTAATGGCCACCTAGTGAATTTGTTTATTGTTTCTAATAGATGAACTCATTGCTGGCATTTTAAAGAGGTCCTGGGATTCTGGGTGGGACAGAGGACTGGCCATCTTAGAGACCTCACAGGTGTGGACTTCAGGCTTGCGTTTCAGAAACTGAACTTTCACCAGTGCCCTCACAGATGGATAACCACTAAATTAGTTGGAGTTAAAGGAAAATCACAATGCCAACTTATTAATAGACCATGGAGGGCTAGCCCTTTAGAGGGATAGGAATGCTCTTATGGCTCAGTCTGAGGCATTCTCATTCTTTTTATTGAGGTAGCTGGGAAATCAAATTAACAATGAAAAAGTTATTTTTGGATTAGGCAGAAGAATGGTTTTGGGATTCATTTCAGGTGGGACATATTGGAATTGGTGAGTTTTCTCAAATTCTAAGCAAAAAGCAAAAAGTTCTCGAAGATCTAGATTGTTAGAGTTCTGCTTGAGCAATTTTCATTCTCCTGGCTAGACACATACTCTTGTGGTTTGCCTTCTGGATCCAGCATTTATCTGCTAGCTATCAACTTCTGTTAATACATTCTTTCTTTAGATGCATTTTTTTTTTTTAGGAGGTACTGGGGATTGAACCTGGGACCTCCTACATGGGAAGCAGGTGCTCAACCACTTTAGCCACATCCGCTCCCCTAGATGCACTCTTATTACTGATAAAACTGTTTTTAGAAGAATGAGCCTTTCTATGGGGCAAAGAGACTTTCTGTATCTTTCCATTATGTGCTGATACAATTACATTAACTTTCACAAGGAAGCCTTCATTTTCTGATTTCCAAGTTTAGGGGTGTGCATGTATGTGAAAATCACCTAATTTTGAACACTTCCACCCATGCTTTCTATAGCTGTATTGAAAAAAAAAATAGAAGGATTGGTAACAATGTTGGTTTCTATAATTCTTTTTTGTGTAAGTTACGGTTATTAAATACACAAGGGAAATTATATATATATAATAAATGTATTTTGATGACAACGGGGTCATTGCCAAGGGTTGGGAGGGAGGGGGTGGATCATACTTGGATGTGTGTACCTGTAGCTTTCTCCAGTGCAGGTTTCGTACTGTAATCAGCACAAGCACCATGTATGTGAGCATCCCTTCAATGACAGCTGAGGGATTCTCTAGAGGACAAAAGGCTTGGGCACTTTTGAGAATATTCTTGGATAATGGGTAGAGGGTTCTGCTCCTGTTTATGCCTTAGGAAAGTATGTCGTCGTTTTCTCCTGAGCCAGAAGAGGAGAATTAAGCCCTTTATAAAAAATAAGCAGATAAAACTGCTCATCAACTTAATAAATAAACATCACCTCATTATAGTTTAGCTCAATACAACTTATTGGAATCAGTCCACTGGGTGTTTTCTGAAACATATGACAGAAAAAAAAAATGCTTCAACTAGTTTCGCTTAAGCTGAGAGAAAATGCAAAATATCTGCACATATTCAATGTAAATATAAACTGAGAGAGGAGCCAGACAGAAATAACATATATTATATAAACAACCTGATAACTAACAAGGACTAATTAGCCTGTATGAACATTTTACTTTGTCCTGCTGTTTAAATATATATTAGTGGTTCTTTACTTGTTTTCTTTATGATTTACATATATGCTATTTACATATTATGCTCCAGACTTCCTTCCCACATGCTGATGAAGTAGGTTGATGGTCTTACTTCCACTTCACAAATAGGGAAACGGAGGTTTTAGAGAGTGGCTTCGTAGATCGAAAGCGTAAAAGCCATAAGCCTCTCCTGAGCAGGTGTTTCATGTTGCCTTCTTTTCAGTACCATCAAAGCTCTCATAGCACATTTAGCTATGTTACCCTCACCTGGTGGAGGCTGCACACTGTAACAAAGTTCTGGTGTAAACTCCACATTTGTCAGAACAAGCATTCTAGATCAGAAGGGGAAAGCCTAAATATATTGTTGAATGACTAAAAAAGAATCAGATGAATAGGGCTGATTTCTTTTTTTTTTTTACCGGGAGGTACCAGGGATCGAACCCCGGTCTCTCCATATGGTAGACGGACGCCGACCCTCTTGAGCCACATCCGTTTCCCATGATTTCTTAATCTTTGGGAGGGGCTGCCAGCAAAAGGTAATGGTAGAAAGAAAGAAGAGGAAAGAATCAAGAACAGATATGAGCAGGAAGGTGATCCAGTAGAGCCAGAGTAAGAGAAATCAGAGAAGAAGAAGGAAAACTTGGAATGCAGCATACCTAAGGCCAGGGTAGAGGGGTAGGTAGGGAGACTGAAGGGTGGTGGTGGTACAAATGGTCATTGATAAGAACCAGGGAAAAACCATTGGATTTTGGAATGAAGAATTCACTAATGGTCCAAAAGGGAGGGATTTCAGCAGAGTGGGCAGAGCAGGGTCAGAGCATAAGAGTTTGAGAAGGCAAAGTCAGTGAGGGGATGAGGCAATATACCTGGGTGGTCAAGCACAGGCATTTACAATTAGATAGATGGAGCCCAAATCTGAATTCTGTATTTATTAGCTCTGTGTGTCTGAAGTTACTTAAACCTTCCAAGACAGTTTCCATTTTCATACAGATGAAATAATGGCAATACTTATCTCAGGAGGAATAAATATGATAACACATATGAACATGCAGCACAGTGCTGGACCCACAAGAAGTGTTCAATAAATATTAAGTGTTAAAAATAAGTACAGGCAGTAAATTTAGATATTTTCTTGAGAAAGGAAGAGTGGAAGTGATTGAAGAACAGGGAAAACTATAGAATGTTTATAGGCCAAGCAAAATGGTAAGTGTAAAGAAAAACATTGTAGTTAGAAGAGAGAAATGGAGGCATGACAGGAGTGTGAGGACACAGGGAAAAAGGAAGAGAGCCTTGGCCAGGCATGCCTTTAATGGTAGGGTCAAAGGAAGTTAAAGACTCTGCTAGATTACCCTAATCTTCAGAGTAAGATTCAGAGGTAAATTTATTTTCTGAGAGAAAGGAGATAAGGTGAATGTTCAGAGCTTAGTAAAGGAAAAAAAAGATTTGGAGCAGTTGCTGCAGTGCCTGCTACTGAAAATTAACAAAAAGAACACATAAGATAAATGGCTAAGCCCTGTGGCCTGGCTGATTACGGAACGATTTGATGGTGGAGCATGCTTCCAAATGGTCAGATATGAGACTAACATTGGTAAAGTTCTCTGGGAAGGGGTATGGAGCAGAGAGGGTGGGCAGGGGAGTTACCCACGGCTGGGCCTGGCAGGCAGATACAGGAGAGGGTCCAGGGAACAGAGGTCCCAAAGGGCAAGTGAGAGCATAGTTAATGAGATCCAGGTGCAAAATGAGCCAAGGGATGAGCTCGGCTTGCAATGACCTGAAGGCCAGAGGCTAAGGGATGGAAGGGTAGGTATAAGAAGAGGTCATGTAGATATTTTACCACATCTTTCTAGAGTTCGTATTAAATTTCTATTGCATTGGAGTTTGAGGAACATTGGCTTCTTGAACAAAACTAAGGTAATTCTGCAATAAAAGAAAACTTGGCAAACCTCACTAGTAAAAGCAATAAGCCTTGGGCCTGTCTCCTTTTAATAAAAACTAAAGAATGCACAAAAGGTCATTCATTTTTGTTGGCCAAATGCCTTCCTTTTTTGTGTTTATTCATCCAGGACCTCTTATTTATTTATTTTCTGAACATACTAGAAGCTAGTTTATTCACTTCTTTTTTCCAGCCTTGTAATTCATAGATACAAAAAAAAAAAAAAAATTTTAAGGCAATATTACATTCAATTTTTCCAAATGATTATCTTGGTATTTATGTTCATATTTAAATCCCAAGCTTTCATTGCTACTTCTTGAATTTTCACTTTTAAATATTATCTATTGACTTCCCACTATGGAAAGGCCTGATAAGGATTTTGCATTATTTCTCAGTCCCTATCATCACCCATAGTCACATGACCCATCACCCTCCAACCATCTACTACCAAATAGTTTTACATCCTTTTAGTTTAATCCACATATATACACATATATTTCTTTTGCTTTTAAAATTAATTTTATTTACAAACACTCCATATCCAACAAATACACACCATCCCTCCCCCTTCCTCCCATCCCCTGATAATCTCTAATGTGCTTTTTGTCTCTGCAGGTTTGCTATTTCTAGGTATCTCTTATAAGTGATATCATATAATATGTCTTTACATGTCTTGCTTATTTCACTTAAGCTAATGTTTTCAAATTTCTTCCATGTTGCAGCATGCTTCAGAATTTAATTCTTTCTTATGTCCAAATAATATTTCATCATGAGCATGTACCATGTTTTGTTTATCTATTCATTTTTTTGATGGGCACTTGGATTACCTTTTGGCTATTGTGAATAATGGATGTAAGTATTTGTTTTTGTGACCCTGTTTTCACTTTCTTTGGGTATATACCTAGAAGTAGAATGCTGGGTCATATATTAAACTTTTAAACTTTTTGAGAAACCATCTGTTAGTCAGGGTTCTCTAGGGAAATAGAACCAACAAGTGATATCTGTAAATACTATGAGATTTTATAAAAATTTCTCACACAACTGTAGGGATGCACAAGTCCAAATTCTGCAGGGCAGGCTGCAAGCCAGGGACTCTGATGAAGGTCCTCGATGAATTCCCCAGGAGACCCTGGCTGTCCAAAGTAGAGATGGGAATTCTCTCTTTGAATGCTGAAAACACTTCTCCTTTTAAGGCCTTCAACTGATTGTATGAGACATCACTCATTGCTGATGACAATCAGCCATCTATGCACTCAACTCACTGATGATTAAAGTTCATGGAATATCCTTGTATTACAATTATCCCAGTGCTTGCTTGACCAAACAACTGGGCACCATTTCCTGGCTGAGTTTACACATCAACCTAACCATCACACCATCATGTTATTTTCTGTAGTGGCTGCATCGGTTTACATTCCCATCAACAATGCATTAGAGTTCCAATTTTTCCACATCCTCTGTAACATTTGTTATTTTCCTTTTTTTTTAGTCCTTCTTGTGGGTGTGAAGTGGTATCTCATTGTGGTTTTGACTTGCATTTCCCTAACAGCTAATGATGTTGAGCATATATTTTCATGTTTATTGGCCATTTGTGTATCTCCTTTGGAGAAATGTCTATTCAAGTAGTTTGCCCAATTTTTAATTGGGTTGTTTTTCTTTTGTTGTTGCATTGTGCAAGTTCTATTTATTATGGCTATTAAGCCCTTATTTGATATTTTCTTCCATTCTCTAGGCTGTTTTTTCACTGTCTTGATAATGTACTTTGATGCACAAAAGTTTTAAATTTTGATGAAGTCAAATATATCTAATGTTTCTTTTGTTGCTTTTGCTTTTAGTGTCATATCCACTACCAAATCCCCAGTCATGAAGATTTGCCCCTAAGCTATTTTAAAAGAGCTTTATAATTCTAGCTATTATATCTAGGTCCTTGATACAGTTTGAGTTAATTTTTGTATATGGTGTGAGGTAGGAGTCTACTTAATTCTTTTGTATGTAGATATCCAGTTTTCCCACCATTATTTATTGAAGAGACTTGTTTCCCCACTGCATGGACTTAGAACACTTGTTGAAAATCAGTTTGCCATAGATATGTGCTTCTATTTCTGGACTTTCAATTCTGTTCTATTGGTCTTTATGTCTATCTTTACACCAGTACCACACTGTTTTATTTTAACTATGTAATACACTTTGAAATTGGAAAAAGTGAGTTCTCCAAGGCTCTTTGGGCCTCTTACAGTTCCATATGAATTTGAGGATTGGCTTTTCAATTTCTGTAAAAAGTGTCTGCTTTTATTTTGATAAGGATTGCATTGAATTTGTAGATCACTTTGGGTAACAATGACATCTCAACAATATTAAGTGTTCCAATCCATCAACATAGGATGCCTTGCCATTTATTTAGGTCTTCTTTAATTTCTTTCAGCAGTGTTTTATAGTTTTCAGTGCACAAGTCTTTATGCCATTGGCTAAATTTATTCCTAGATATTTTATTCTTTTAGATGCCATTATAAATGGAATTGTTTTTAATTTCCTCTTCAGATTGTTCATTGCTAGTGTATAGAAACACAATTGATTTGTGTGCTAAACTTGTATCCTGAAACTTTGCTGAAATTGTTTATTAGCTCTAATAATTTTCCTGTGGATTCCTTTGAATTTTCCCTACATAAGATCATGTCATCTGCAAACAGAGATAATTTTACTTCTTTCTTTCCAATTTGGATGGCTTTTATTTCTTTTTCTTGCCTAATTGGTCTGGCTAGAACTTCTAGTACAACACTGAATAGCAGCAGTGAAAGTGGACATCCTTGCTTTGTTCCTGATCTTAAGGGAAGGCTTTAAGTCTTTTCACCATGAGATTTTCATAAATGGCCTTTATCATGTTCCAAAAGTTCCCTTCTTTTCCTAATTTTCCGAGTGCTTTTATCAGGAAAGGGTGCTGGATTTTGTCAAATGCCTTTTGTGCATCCATTGAGATGATAATTTTTTTTCTTTGTTCTATCTATGTGGTATATTACATTGATTGATATCATTTCTTTGAAGCTTCTTAAAGGTGTTTTGTTTGCATTTCTTGTTAAAAAATCAATAATGGCACATTAAACAAATTAAGAACTACAAAAAAGGGACCATGTTGCCAAGTCCTCATTCACATTGTCCTGTGTGCTGTGGCACCAGGATTGGAGCCTGCTAGGGATCCCGCCTCTTGGAAAGGCCCCTGGTTGGCTCCCAGCACTGGGCCTCCCCAGGAAAAGGGGCACAGTTCTTCTGAGGCCCCAGGATGCTGGCAATCCCTCCCTCTCTCCAAACCAGAGCTGGGAGCTGGAAGTGTTAGGACACTTATTTTGGCCCCACAGGGAACCCTTTCAGGGGCAGTATCCTCCCCCAATCAACAGGAGACAGCACACCAGCCAGGCCCAGTAGCCCCTGGGAGGTTGGAGTGTCCCTATACAGTCCTATCTCCAGCCCAACAGACACCACACCAGTGCACTGGTTCTCAGGCCTGACTCAGCTGCTCCTGCCATGCCTCAGGACCACCCCAGCAAGCACACAAGGCCTCCCAACCTATCCCCCAACCCCCATACCACCCCAAGAGCAAGAGGGCTCCCCAAACCTCAAGGCCCTGGCTCAGAAGGAAGGGCCTGGTGAGAAGAGAGAACGAGGGGACAGGGCTCAAGGCTCAGGGCTTGGGCCTGAGGCTGCTGGGTAGGAAGGAGAGATTTGTCAGGGAGTTCCCTCCTCAAGCTCTGTTAATAGGAAGGGGGTTCTGGGCATGGGTCAACAGGCCTGGGCAGGGAGGCCTGGAAAGAAAGAGGCAGAAAGAGGCCCCTCTTCCCCCTCCTATCTTGCCTCTGGTTATCAAAGGCACAGAGCCAGGTGACCAGACCCCAGACCCCACCTCTCAGAAAGGGAAAGGCCACACTGTGCTCAGCCAGATCTCAGCCCTGCCCTTATGACTCTGCCCACCCCCAGCCCTAGCCCCAATGGTCACTCCTAAGGATACCCCTCCATAGACCAACTGAACTTGCACCTAGTGGGGGCCCTGCTGACTCAGGGCCCAGGCTCCCTAGCTCCTCCTGAGCCCCCAGCTCTGCCCATGCCCCTGGCTCTAGTCTTGTTGGTTATTCATTTCCATGTCCGACACCAAAATGTTCTTCTCAGTGGCCTCACTGGTGCCGGAGGAGCTTCAGCTGTAGGGGGTGCCCTCAAAAGCTCCATTCTGTCACTGCCGTTAGAGGATCAGGACAGCAGGGCCTGCAGCAGCAGCACTGCCATCAGCCGCACCACCAGGACCTTGGGGTTCTCTGAGAGCGCTGATGGGGAGAAAATGCTCACCCCAGCGAGAGGAAGCTTGCAGACTACGCTCTGGGTGATGTCAGTGCAGGTACCTGGGCTCCACAGCCTGCTGCTGCTCTGGATCCAGTAGCAACTGTTGTGGCACAGCATGCTGGGGCCCAGGCCCGGGGGGGGGGCACTGTTAGAGTAGTTCACAGCTGTGTTGTTCTGCCAGACCAGGGTGCCTCCTTTGGGGTTGAAGTTCATGCCCAGCTAGGTGCCCCGACTTTGGCCCTTGGAGCTCTGCCGGTACTTCCAGACGAGCAAGCTCTCCATCTCATCCAGCGTGGATAGAACTGCCCTCCCCGCGTCACTCTACCCAGGCTTGGTAGCTGCGCCACAGCACCTCCTTGTGGCCCAGTAGCAGCTCCATGTGGAAGGAGTAGCAATGCTCCCGGAAGGGAATCCATGAGTCGGCCAGGCCTTGGGGGCACCTGCAATGGTAGCTTATTCTTCCGTGAGGGGCGGGCCCTCTGTTAACACCTCACTCAGCCCCTTGCAACTTGGTGTCGCAGCTGGTGGTGCGCCAGGCCTCATCTACATCGATGTAGGTGCAGCCCCCGGGGAGCTGCGGCTCCTGCTCCTGTCAGCTCAGTAGCCCAGCGGAGACTCTGAGACCCAAGAATACTGCCGTGAACCCTCATCACTGGCCAGCCCGATCCAGAGCGGCGTGCGCAGCCTTTGGGCAGTCTGCATGAGTGCCTGAGTGAAGGCTGGTGTTGCAGCTCTCGCACAGCAGGAGGGCCTCATGCTAGCGCAGTGGCTTCTGCAACAGCCGGAAGGTTCTTTAGAGCTCGGCGTCCCGGGGCGCGGGGTGATGCTGCTGGGTATGGGCTCAGGGAGGGCTGGTGTACTTATGGCAGATAAAGCTATGTGTCTCCACCATGGAGCTCTGGCCGTCCTAGCGCCCAGTGAAATGGGCTGTGAGGCCGAGCGGGACCACTACAAAAGTGGTCTGTTGTTGCTGCTGGGAACCGGGCTCCCCAGGTGCCCAGGTGGCATATAGCTGAGGCTTCTACTCTACCCACTGGAAGTCCCTCTGTGAGACATGGCGACCAGTCTAAAGATCTTTTGTGCAGGCTGGCTGTGATGAATGCTTGCTCTAAGGGTTTTGCATTGGTGACTAGTTGAACCTCTTGCTGTTCACAGGAGAACTGTGCCTGTGACGACTTCACTTGGTCCTGGGGGTCCTGGCCCTTGATTTGGAAACACTTGAACTGGGTTCCAGCTGGAGGGGCAGCCCAACAAAGCTGTGGATGGCAGGTCTGGGGACCGCATCTCTCTAGTGCTGTTGCTGCCCTTGCAGATGTAGGGCAAGGCTGTCAGCTACTTCTGGTCCCCCAGTCCTCTTGGCTGGCTGTCATGTACACACACACGCACATGCACACGCACTTCTTGCCCTTGCCATTGGGCCAAGGTTTGTAAGGTGCCCGGGAGATGAAGTCTATAATGGAACCATCTGTCCACTTGAAGCGTTTGTCACTCTCTGAGGTGTGCAGGCTACTCCTGGCCCCAGGAGAACTTCTGCAGGCTGTGCACCAGGAAGTCTAGCTCTGCCTGGCTATGCATGGAGGCCAACTGGGCCTGGAACCATGTGCAGATGTGCTGCACCTGCACCCACATGGGGTGGTGCTTGAATGGCAATGCAGCCATTCCTGCCAACCTGCAGGAGCAGTGTAGGATGTGGGAATGTGTGGCGAGACTGGGGCTGCCCACTAGGTCCCAGAAAATCAATCAGAGCCAGTGCAGGGCCTCTGATTGATTTTTGTAAGTTGAACCACCCTTGCATTCCTGGGATAAATCCCTCTTGGTCATAGTGAATAATCTTTTTAATATGCTGCTGGACTCTATTTGCTAGTATTTTGTTAAGGATTTTTGTATCTATTTTCATAAGGGAAATTGGTCTGTAATTTTCTTTTCTTGTGATGTCTTATCTGGCTTTGGTGTTAAGGTGATTCTGGTCTCATAGAATGAATTAGGAAGTGTTCCCTCCTCTTGAATTATTGAGTTTGGGAAGTATTGGTGTTACTTTTTCTTTAAATATTTGGTAAAATTCACCAGTACAGCCATCTAGGCCTGAAATTTTCTTTGGCGGGAAGTTTTTTTTTTTCACCAAATCAATTTTATTGGTAAATGTTAATAAAGCATACAACTTATCCAAAGTGTATAATCAATGGTGTTTGGTATAATTACATAGTTGTGCATTCATCACTTCAATCATTATTAGAGTATTTTCATTATTTCAATAATAATAATAATAAACAAAAAACAGACAAACAAGAAAATTCTTCACTTCTCAATCTCTCTTTTTCCCCCCCCTGCTGTACATAGTTGCTATTTATTGTGGAAAGTTTTTGATTATTGATTCAATCTCTGTACTTGTTATACATTTGTTGAGGTTTTCTATTTCTTCTTGAGTCAATTTAGGTAAGTTGTGTATTTTTAGGATCCTCCCCCCCCCATTTTCATCTAGGTTATCTATTTGTTGTTCGTAGTATTCTCATAATCCTTTCTATTTCTTTAACTTCAGTAGTGATATCACCATTTTAGTTTCTGATTTTAGTTACTTGTGTCTTCTCTCTATTTTTCTTGGTATGTCTAGCAAAAATTTTTTTGAAGAACCAACTTTTTGTTTTGTTGATTCTCTCAATTGTTTTTCTATTCTCTTATTTCATTGATCTCTACTTGAATCTTAGTTATTTCCTTCCTTTGGCTAACATTTGGTTTACTTTGTTCTTCTTTTTCTAAATCCTCAAGATGTGAAGTTAGATTATTAATTTGAGATCTTTCTTCTTTTATACTATAAACATTCATAGCTATAAATTCCCCTCTGAACACTGCCTTTTCTGCACCCCATAAATTTTGGTATGTTGTTCTTTCATTTTCATTCATCTATAAGTATTTTCTAATTTCTTTTATAATTTCTTCTTTAATTCATTGGTTGTTTAATAGTGTGCTGTTTAATTTCCACATATTTGTGAGATTTTTAGTTTTCTTTCTGTGATTGATTTCTAGCTTCATTCTGTTGTGAATGGAGAAGTTACTTTGTATGATTTCAATATTTTAAAATTTATTGAGATGTCTCATATCCCTAACATATGGTTTATTTTGGAGAATGATCCACACGCACTTGAAAAGAATATGTATTCTTCTGTTGGGTGAAGTGTTCTATAGATGTCTGTTAGATCTAGTTGGCTTATAGTTTTTTCAGGTCCTCTATTTCCATATTGATCTTCTGTCTAGATGTTCTGTTCAGTACTCAAAGTGGTGTTTAGAAATCTCCAATTATTATTGTAAAACTGTATTTTTCCTCCTTTAATTCTGTCAATGTTTGCTTCATATATTTGGGAGCTCTGTTGTTAGGTGCATATATGTTTATAATTGTTATGATTTCTTGTTGAATTGACTCTTTTATTGATATATAATACCCTTCTTTGTTTCTTGTAACCATTTTGATTTAAAATCTATTTTCTCTGATATTTGTATAGCCACCCTAGCTCTCTTTTGATTACTTATTTTCATGGAACATTTTTTCTATAATTTCATTTTCAACCTGTTTGTGTCTTTGGATCTGAAATGAGTGTCTTGGAAACACCATGTAGTGGGGTTATGCTGCCTTTTGATTGGAGAGTTTAATCCATTCACACTTAAGGTAATTACTGATAAGGCAAGACTTACTTCTGCCATTTTGCTAATTGTTTTTTGTTAAGTCATACCTTTTTTGGTCACTCCTTTCCTTTATTACTGCCTTATTTTTTGGTTAGATAATCTTTTATCAGGAGCCATTTTGAATCACTTCTCATTTCCTTTTGTGTAAATTTTCAAGGTATTTTCTTTGTGGTTATTATAGGGATTATATTTAATACCCTAATTTCATCAAATTTAATTTACATTGATATCAATCTAACTTCTATCAACTACACATATCTGTTCCTGTATGCCTCTGTCCTTCCCCTTTATGAAATTCTTGTTACAAATTCCCTCGTTATACATTGTGTGCCCAGTAACATGTGTTTACATTTCTTTATTATGCATTTGAATTTGAAGCCATATAAGAAGTGAAAAACAGCATTACAAATGAATAATGCTGGCTTTTATATTTACCCATATAATTACCTAGAGTTCTTTATTTCTTCATACTGCTTTGAATTACTGTCTAGTATCCTTTTCTTTCAACATGAAACTTCCTTTAATAGTTCTTGTAAGGTTTAGTAGTAATGAACTCCTTTAGCCTTTGTTTATCTGGAAATGTCTTAATTTTTCCTTCATTTGAAAGGTCAGCTTTATCTTTCAAAAATATTATTCTTGGCTAACAATTTTTTTTCTTTCAGCACTTTTATTATGCCCTCCCACTGCCTTCTGGTCTCCATGGTTTCTGATTTCAAATAGAATGTTAGTCTTATTAAGGATCCCTTGTATGTGATACATCACTTCTCTCTTGCTGTTTTCAAGATACTGTCTTTGTCCTTGAAATTTGTGAAACTAAGACCAGCATCTGCACTGGTCCCTTAGGAAACCACCACACCAAAATACACAAGCAAGAGGTAGAAAGAAACCCAACCAAAAAAAAAAAGAAAAAAAGTGCACTGGTTCTTTACCTCTGAGTGATGATGCTGTTCTGGGGTCAGAAGCTGCCGCTGCCAAGAGGGCCCAGCAATCCCCTAGACTGCCTTTTATCTTCAACCACAATTTTTGGTGGACAAGGTTTCCTTCACTGGCCCTGGCCCCAGCTGGCTGCTCCTGGAGCCTGGGCCCCATTTCTGCAGCTGCTGCTGTTTCCGAAGCGCTGCTTCAGGCTGAGGAATGGTGGTTGGTGCTGGTTCTTGCTTTCACTTACAAAAGCTGATCTCAACAGCCTCTCTCTTCATGTGGCACTCCCTTGGTTAGTTCTAAATGACTAGTCTGGTTCCTGGATTATCACCTAATCAATTCCAATCCCTTCTTCCAGGTCATTCATTCTTTCGTGGAGGAAGTGATCTTTACAGCTTCCTATTTTGCCAGTTTGAGTATCGAGCTCAAAAAATGGGATTTTTACTTATGATAAAATCAATGACGATGAAAGCAAGAGGTTAATAAACTCACAATCCAACCTCTAGTATCAGGCCAATGATGGGGCTGTTCTTTAGTCTTCCTCTGTATCATTTGTACATTTGTTTTCCTATGAGTTATTTTTCCTGATATTTTATTGATGGAGAGTTAGTTCCCTCCAGTTTCAACTATCATACGTAAGGATCCAAATTGTAGCTGTAGCTGGTGTCTGATATGGAAATTATGTTGTTTTTAACTTTTATTTTTTGTATAACAGCATCTGCCATTTCACACTGCAGAAATTGGTCCTGGTTAATGCATCACTGTCAAGTTACATGTTTTCAAATGACATTCTAAGATCCCAGGAAACACTAAATAGGAACAATTACCCTGTAACATAGTATAATGAGCCTCCCCATTGGGCTGCAATTAAGTGCTTACCTGTGTTTTGATGTTTTGCCCATTTCAATGTGAGTCTCAACAATATTTTTTTAATGACACTGTGGCAACTAAAAAGTTCTCCCTGTAAATATTTATTTTCATGAATTCCCTCATATTGCTTGTAGCCTGAGAGGTAAATATAGACTCTTTTGAACAATTTCAACGTCTTTTACAAGTATGTTGTCCACTGAAATTTTCAAATCATGGATAGCTTTTAAGAAGTCATTTTTGAAAGCTGTGTGTTTAAAAAGTGATGTTATTTTGGTCCAAAGGTGGACATAGATAAGTGTTTGAGTATATGGAAAAGGAGTGGGAATTATATCTCTTCAAAATTAAAAAAATATATATTTACAATATTTAAACAGATAGTGCATTCAAATAGTTCAAAATTAAAAAGTTATTAAAAGATTTACAGCAAAAATTCTTCCTTGCTCCCTGTTATGGACCGAATCATGTCCCCCCATAAAGACATGCCATAACCCCAAGTCCTGTGGGTGTTGACTCATTACTAAATAGGATCTCTGCAGATGTTATTAGTTTAGACAAGGCCAAGCTGAATCAGGGTGGGCCTATATACAATATGACTGGAGTCCTTACGAGTAAAGAAAATTTGGACAAAGGGAATAGGAGACAGCAAGAGACAGACAACCACATGATAGAGGCAGAGAATGGGTTATGGATTGCCAGCAAGCCACCCCCAGAATGCTACAGACTTCAGAGGAAGCGTAATCCTGCCAACAAGTTGATTTTGGACTGGGGCCTCTAAAACTATGAGACCGTTAATTCCTGTGTTTAAGTCAACTAGTCTGTGGTACTTCATTATAGCAGCCCTGACATACTAACCAACCCCCCTGACTTCTACCCACCAAGTTCCCTCCCAGAAGGCAAACAATAATACCTGTTTTGTGGCATTTTTCACAAATATAGCCATATGGAAGCAAACTACATATTTATATATTTCCACACCCTCTCATTTATACAAATGGAAGCATGCCCAACATACTGGCTTCTCTCTTGCTTCTTTCACTTAATAAGATCTTGGCAATCATTTCATATCAGTGCATGAAGAACTTTAAGAAAATCTATCTTTCCAAGAAATTTTTTTTCTTTTGTATATAATGTAACTAGACTGGATTTACAGCTATGTGATATAGTGGAAGTCAATAGTGAAGGGCAAGATCATTTTTAGACCTGAAATGTATGGAGTTTTCTATGTGTTGAGCTGCCCTCATAGAACTAGAAATACTCAGCACCTGAAAAGGAAGACTGTGCCATCAAGATGCCCAGGGAAGTTCCCAAACCTTCAGTCTAGGCCAGTTTGGTCATTACCTATAACTGTATAGCACTTGTAAAGAGATAAAGGAGCATTGACCCAAACCTGTGATTATCCTTGTTCCCAATTCTCTATTAACCCAATGATGTCTGTTCTTTTCATTCTTAGATTAATCTGTGTATCTGTAATCTTCTTGTAAGCAAGGTCCTTGGGTTAATCACTGTTGTATTCCAAGTACCTAGTATAGTATCTGATTCACAGTAGGTGCTTATTTCCTATCATTTATTAAGTTATTCAACAAATACTAATTGAGCTCCTACTATTAATGCATATTAGATGGACACCTCTTTCTATTTTCTTCACCTTATTTATTAATTTTTGCTATAAATGCCTCTGAGCCTCCTTATTTGGCATAAAAGGCAAGTAAGTCTTATTGAAAGACAAGTTAGTTCAATTCAATTCTACAAACTCTTACTGAGATTTTGTGCTAGGCAGTAGGCATAGAATTCAAGAAGACTTTCTCTCAAGGGACTGCCTGGTAGAAAGAAAGACATAAAAATACAATCCACTGCAATGCAGAGGATGCCATGATAGGGATATGATTTTGGAGCTAGAAAAGTGTCTTACTTCCCGTGGATGTTTGATATGACAAAGGAGTTTACAGATAAGAGATTAATAATAATACCCACAACACCTGGCATTTCTTTAGTGGTTACTAAGTGTGAGGCACTGCTGTTGCACTTTAAATATAATATCTCATATAATCCTCACAGTAGCTTTAAGAGATAGGTATAGTATTATCCCTTGTTTATAAACAAAGTTCACTAATGTAGTTGAGGCCCATTTTCTCATCTCCCAACCCCCAGCCAATCACACCATCAACCAATGACTGATGAGAACTAGTGTATTAATAATCCAGGAACCTTGCCTCTTAGGTGGGATAACTCTGAAGCAAGGATTCTAAACTACTTCTCAGAGTTTCCCTGTGGACTTAACTTACAGCTGTCCACAGAAGTAGCTGACTTGATAATGTTCTCTTTACTGATCATCTTTCCTTCCCTTTTTCCCACCACATGCCTACTGTATTCTCTGGACTTCCAAAATAAACTGCAACAACAGAGCAGCCTGGGGAGTGGGGATGGGGGTAGGGGGAACTGAGGCAAGGACTACAACCTGGGAAGAATTCATGAAGTATTTGTAGGTTTAGGCATTTAAGCTTTATCACAAATGCAATGAGAAGTCATTGCAAGAGTTTATTTGGGCGGTGTGATATGGTTAGATAGCAATTTGTAAAAGTTCATTCAGGTGGCAATATAAAGAACGAACTGGGGTGAGGGACAATGGAGAGATTGGAGGTAGGAAGACTGGTCTGAGGCTAAGGTAACTAGAAGAGTGGCAGTGTGGTAGAGAAGAAGGGGCTGACCTGACAAACACTTTGGATATAGAATCAATGCAACATGGCGACTGGATGTGGTTGGGATGCATGTGTGACAGGAAGTAAGAGGTGTAGGGGGAACCTGGGGTTCCAGTGGGGGTAATGACATTGGCTGAGGCAGAAAGATGGCAGGGAGGATTGGGGTGTTGGGTATGTGTGTTGGGGGCGGCTAAAAAGAGGATCGTTTCATTTGGATATACTGAGTTGTAAATGCCTGAAGGCTACCCAGATGGAGATGGCCAGAGCCAGATGAAGATAGAGCTCTGTGACTCAGGCAAGAGGCCACAACTGGATATACAGATTTGGGACATCAGTTGATATTTAAAGATCTTAAAGCTCTGGGCATGGATGGAGTTCCTTGGGAAAAAGGGGAAAAAAAGGCGTTGGACAATATAGAAAATATTTTCACAAACATTATCTCATTTGATCTTCATAATAACTATCTTAGAAAGATGTTATTTTCACCATCACCTTGAAAGGGAGAAAGCTGAGACCTAGGGAGAAGTTAAGGGGTTACCCCCTTAGCTAGAAGGGGTTGGGGAGCTGAGACAAAGTGTAGGTCGACCTATTCCAAATCCAGTGCTTCTTCCATCACACCACACTGTACCTCCCAAAATATGTTTGCATGTTCTTACTGAGGTCTTCTCCAGAAAAGATTTTTCTTTTTGTTTTTTCTTTAGGGCAAGTACCTTATATATACCCATGTTATATATGCCTTTGTTATATTGTTGGGATATGGCATCTGTGAGATCATGATGCATGTTTCTTTACTGTCATTTATAATAGTTTACTGATAATTGGGCAGACATTTAACATAGTGATTGGACACAGGTTATAGATGACACTAAATCCCATTTTTCAAGGTAGTGTTTGCTCTGCAGGTAGATTCTCAGAGGCTCTGCTAGTGCCTGGTTGTTTTTCTTGGTCCATTTACTTTTGCATCACTTGTCACCAGGGATGTCTCCTTTTTCATTACTTTTGATCATGTTCTAAGAATATGACCTAACTCTATAGAATTAGTTTTTAGGCTGTAATAATTCACATTTATTCAGCAGCCATCCTAAATACCTACATCAAATCTTCCTGAGGTTTTCCTCTTCCACCTTTTATGACTAGGAGAAAGCCTCCCCCAAAGAGTATTGTAAGTCATGTCAGAAAAGGACCCTGCCACAGAGCCACCTCTGAATACATAAATCACAACCATTTTTGGCAAAGATTTCTGAAAACCTTCTTCCCTCTCTTATTTGCTAAGGAAATGACACTGACATTTGAAAATGTTGCAGGAGAGGTCTTATATGTGACAAATTGTGACATTTTATTACATGATTTGTGGCATATTTTGTCTGTTTGGGGAAAAACTGACAATGGCACATACATGTAAGTGAGTCAAGCCCTGGTAACATCCCTGGGGTGGCCACAGCCAGAACTTAGTTGAACAGACTGAAGGAGCAGCTTGAGTACACGGAAAGAAGGGGGTTTATAATGTTTTGCTGTCACCAGCAATTTGCTTTCCCACCTCTTTAAGCATATGGTAAGTAGCAGTGGGAAAAAATGATTCCAGACTATGGCAGGACACTCTATGTTTTTCAGATTTATTAACTAATTTCCAGTCAATTATACTGGGTATATTAATGATTTTGTTTTGAGTTGAAAAACATACCATCCTGATCCTTTTCCTTGATCACCAGAGTTTGCTTTTTCCAGGTTTTAATTGTGATTGAAATGATCACTTATTTGTGAGAAGGGACAGTTTCTGGAACTTCTGTCTCCTACATTTCCCCCCAAAGTGTCTAAAACAGTGCAACTACACGACAAGGACTCATTTAAGAAGCAGATGTGCCTGGCCTAAAACTTGAGTAAGATTTCTTCCAGACATGTTTGTGTAAGTGTGTATGTGAAGACTTCTTAAGCCCTATGACCCTTTTCTTATCACACCAGACCTTCTCAGAACCCATATTATTTTGTGAGGGCAGGAAGCTGTGATCTGGAAAATTATATGGAGAAAATGCTGGTTACCTATAGCCATCTTTTTCTTTTGGAGAGAATAAAGGTTTCCAGTGTGATGACATTATGACATATACTAGGTAATTTTCTTCTTATTCTTTCCAGTTTGCTGGAAATTGGAGCTAAAGAATAGGCATAAACACTATTTTTTGTTTTCTGAGTTGGTGGCTCATGTTTATGGCCTTAATCTCAAGATAAAATAAGTGTTGGGTAATTCCTGTGTAAACATACTCAGATAAACTGTATGGTTAATCAGAACCTGGCTTCATAACACTTTTTCTGAAAACAAAAACAAAAACAAAAACAGAGAATCTTGGGCCCAGTCCTTGGCACTCTCGAATGCAGCCTTGATGTCAAGTGCGTACATTCACTCTCTTCTCCTCTTCTGGGTCTCTCCTTGGGACCCTCATTTCCTTCTTAATTGGTGGTTTTCTGGAGCCATTAAATTCAGATGCTTGCTTGCTCAGCCTCTTATGCTTCTATTTTTAAAAAGGGTTTCTAGGGGGGTCAAACTTTCTTATAAAGGCAAGACATCCAGCTTGTCTGCAGTGCCTTGTTGAATGAAAACCTCCTCCTTTGAGATCACCTCAATGCCTGCAAATGCAAGGTGGAAATGGGGGTGGGGGGGAATGACCATGTGAAGATAGCTTTTAATTTTCCCAGTGGCCACTGTCTAGGGATCTCTGACAACATTGTTGGGTTTACTTATTTTTCCAAAGAGCCCCTTTGTCCCAGCTTTCCATGAGGTTTTTCTGAGTTGAGTTTCATGGTAAATGCTGACAGTTTCTGAGGCTACTCAACTATTAAAATGCTTCCTTCCTAACAGAGGAGACAGTTACTGATTTCCACTGTTGAATGACTTCCACATGTGGCTTTTCAAATATGAGTGGAATCTTCTAAACAGTCTTGATTTTTGTAAGGCCAACTTCAGGGTTGTTAGCATTCAAAGGGTTATCTATTCAGCCAGATAGTGTGACATTTTCAAAGAAACCAAGAGTTGGAAAGCCTCTTTGTTGGTGTTAGTATAAAACCAGTCTGCTGAAAGTGGCTTTAACTGGCTGAGCTAGACCTGGCTCCTGGGAATTTCATTGGCAGATGTCTGAGCTGTATTTAGAGCATTCTCTTTTTCTAGGAGAGCTGAATTTCCAAGCTGATTATGACTTTATAGAGATGGACCTAAGTGTAGCATTGGCACTGCATTCTGCATCTGTCATAATTGTTGGAAGGGAAGGGATATATTTTACATACATTATAAGTCTCCAGCCTAAACTCCCTGATTATTTCTCAGTATTGCTGTATGCTAGATATAGCAGCTGAATGCTTTTGGTTAGAGACAAGACAGTGCTAATTGTTCCAAAATGATACTTCTGTCATGCTCAAGGATGGCACAGGAAGGGCCTGTGGTGTTTACTCACCATGGGAAGGAGCTAAGTGTCAGGGTTTGCAGCTGCCTGGTACAAACTGCTGGATTTTAATGTACCAAATCAAAGAGATGAGCTTTGATTGCTATCCAGCTAGAGGACAGACCTGAGTTGAGATTATTATTAGGATGTTCGATATTGAAATAACAGTGGTGTTGCAGATGGTAGGCTGGGTTGCAGATGGTGGGTAATGCTTCCCATTGATATATCTGTGACCAGGTTATCTCACTGTGTGGTCAAAGGAGGAACTCTTTTCTTAGATGTTATAATGGGAGAAAAACCTGAAGGGATGGGGATTCCTTCATCTCTTTAGGTGATCCTTAAGTTAATTTCCTCCAAAATAAGCAGGAAATGGGGCAATTGAATCTCTGCTATGCCAAATAGGTATTTATCAGCCCCAAAGGATAAGGCCTATAAGAAAAACACAGAGAAATCCCTCAGTATCTGATGAATAGCAATAGTTGCTTAAGTTAGATTTTTTTTCAATTCCCATTCTCCTTTCCCCATATTTTCACTCCTTTCTTTTCTTTTAAACCAGTTTCTGTTTCCTATAAACTCTGCCTTCTTATTGCAATGTTAGTTGTCTCTACCATCTTCCTCTATGTGAACCTCTGTTCTCCTGCTAAAACCAAAATAAGACTGCATCTTATTTAACTCAAATCAGAAATGTTTCTTCTCTTTTAAATGGTATGATAATTGGGTGAGACAGAAAAACTGCAAAACAAATTCTGAGCACTACTTCTTCTTTGCTTCTTTACCATCTCAGTAACAGTAGTTTCTCTCCCCAGATATGTGGTACTCTTTTCTCCTTCAAACAAAATTAGTGCTGGGAGAAGAATTTGATGGTGTGAATTTGTCCAAGCTGCCTATAGTGGACATCAGTTGTTTTTGCATGCACAACACCCCTTTCTCTTTTCTTTAATATATGCCTGCTTTCCTTTGGAGAATTATCTGTCTGCCACCTAGTGGGGCTGCAAATCACATCCTCTTCCCCCATCATTTAAGGGTGGGCACGTAATATCTGTTAAACAGTCTGGCCAATAGGAATTTATCATCCCCTGGGCCCAGAGTACACATGATGCAAAGAGAAATGGCTGTTTGGGGGACTGTCATGAATTATGTTGCTATTCTTTTGCGATTATAGACATAAAGGACTTTGTGAATATGTAGTTGCTGGGGGGTCATCCCTGCTGTATGTGGAGATTAAAAATGTAACCAACAGAGAAAAAAACATGAGATAGAGAGAAAGAGAGAGAGAAAGAGAGAGAAAGAGAGAGAGAGAGAGGAGAGAAGGAAAAAGAGATTTCTGTATAAGTTGACTTCTGCCTAAAGCAATGAACAATTTCTGGTGCTGCTACTAGGTTGTGAAGTTGTGTAGTGGGCTTTGGAGCCTCTCCATGACCCTGATACCATAATATTATCCCCAACCATGTAGATGAGAAAACAAAGTATTCTTTTTTTTTTTCATGTGTGTTGTCTCGACCCTTCTCCTATATCATGAACTCATTCTTGAGGGAGAAGGCAATGTTGAATACTTTGTATTATTCTTTACAAGTGCTGCAAATACGGGAGGGTGGACCAGATTCAACTCTAGAAAACTTTCTCCCTCTAGGTAGAAGTTATTTGCTTAGTTCTGCTGTACAAATCATGCTGACAAATTTTTCAGGAGAGTCCTGACACTTTGTTCCTTGAGTCAGACTTCCCACATTGTACATACATTGGAATGGATGGATGGTTACTGCATATCTGAGATTGATTTTTAATGAATTGTTATAAGGGAATGGGGGTAAAGTGGAAGTTGAAGAGAAAGAAAAATGCCCAACCAGTAATCAATCCCCCTCTCCCACTATGACAATGAGAACTACCTTAATCATTTGAACAACATTCATTTCTGTGTATTGGAACGAAGAGGTGGGGTGGGGGGTGAGGGTGGGGGAGTTTTGAGTGGGGAGTGGAGAGTTAACTATGCTAGTAAGGAAACAAAGCATCCCTTTAAAATTATTATTTTAACTCCGGCCACTTACTCAAATTATTTTGCTAGCCTGCACATCTCTCTGTTCATGTCAATGGAATGATTACAGTGTCAAGATCTGGTAAGGATTGTGGTAAGATGTTTGTGGCTGGACATATTGAAAATAATATTTGTTGGACAAATGCCATGCACAATCACTTTTTTTGGTCATTCACAGTGGAAAAAGAGTAACATGCTGGAACCCTAACTGTTGTGTGGTCTACATAAGAGGTATTTTATGATCGCCTACATCATTATGATTGGCCAACATTTGGCCAGTGGCTTTCTATGGAATCGTATCTTTTTATTATAGGTATTTGCAAGCAGGCATTGGTGTATTTACCATTTTCTGAATTTTTGCATGATTACAACTCAGGGCCTTTGAAATCACTAAAGTTTTAGATAGGCCATGCCAACTGGATAATGAAAATGATTTGGAAGCACAGACTTTCATACTGTGTGTGGAAATCATCCTTGATGAATAGTGTGGAGACTTAGAGCCCTTTTTCTGGCAGGTGTAAATAAAAGCTCTGGGCCCTAAAGAAGAGGCAAGTGGCTTGTTGGGAATATTAGCAAGGAGGCTGTTTTTGAACCCATGGATTAATATGTGCAGTTTCTATTTGAGAATCAGACTGTGTTTTCAAGATTAGAAAATGGTGTTCAATTTTCCCTTCACACATCTGGGATGGAATGTTGGCATTAAAAGGGACCTCAGAAGTCAGATGGCCTCACCTCTTCATTTCATAGTCAAAGCAGTCAAGAGATTGAGAAGCCTAAGCCCAATGTCACCTGGTCATAAAGTCTTGAAGGGAAGTCTTTTGACTTCCAATTCAGTGCTCTCTCTTCTTCACCCCTATAATCCCTTCTGATCCTCAGCATCTCCCAGTGTTATTTAAAAGATCCCAACACCAATTGGGAAAGATATGGGTTGGTTATCTTCTCAGTTCTCTACCATTTGGGTACCTGTGTAACCTTGGGCAAGTTACTGAACCTTTCTGTGCCTCAACATTCTCATCTATAGGAAAGGATAGTATAAAACCCCTCCAAAAGAGTTGTTATAAGGATTCAATTAGTTAACACATGTAAGTGTGTTTAAAATATTTTTCCCAGATTTTTTTTTCTTTAATAATGAGGATTTAGTTGTGTATACCTCAAGGGATGTTGCTTTATTGGGATTCAAGAAGGCATTAGTTAACTTCTTTTTGGTGTTGTTATTTTGAGGTCTCTACATTCTATTCTGAAACACCAATTGGGAATATTTTATTAAAAATCCAGATAAAATAAATAATTCATCTAATATTTTCCCTCACATATGTTTCATTCTTGAATCACTTGACAGGAAGCCCAAGGAACATTAACAATTACAAATTTTCAGCTCCATGGTTCACAAAGATTCCTCTATTTTCTAAACAATTATATCCTTATGGTGGAGTAGGAATAAAGAGTTTTCCATCATATTTTCCAAATCAAATGTTCACAAAATTGTATGTATGTGAATAAAAAAAGATTGTGTCATTATAATCTTTAAAATACCTTTAAAGATGGTGGTATCATGGACTTTTGGACAACCATGGGCTTAACAGCTCAGAATGTAAGAAGTATTCAAATTTTGCCTATTTAATGGATTAAAAAAATTTAATTACACATTTGGAATCCCAATTACACCACTGGGATTTATTTGCTTATGAAAAGTCATACTACAAGTTACAATTTTGCAGATTAATTTCCACTTCATCAGATTAGTTTTACTATTCATTCCACAAGTATGATTTGTAAAATTTTGCAATACCTAAAAATCTTTGATACAACATTACAAAAATGTTTTTTGTCTTCTCCTTTTGGTATTGATAATAAATAAAAGATGGGATGTTTTTGTTTAAAACCAATCATTCATATTCCCCCCAAACACAATAAGTAAATGGCAATGTGAACAAAGGCTTCCTTTAAATCTATTATTCAGTTCAAGTATGTGTTGGGAAAAAAGGTCTATTTTGTGTATAAAATATAACAACGAAAAGGGACTTGAAAGTAGAAAAATAAAACATGTAAAAGAGACAAGTATACTGTGCACATAGCTTTAAAATCCCCATAGAGAACACCTGTCAGAAGGAGAGACTTCACATTCATTAGCTTAAAAATAAATTCCCAAAAAGCAATATTCCAACATGTTAATATACCACAATAGATTTACCCATTTGAAAACAGCCCACCAGTCTTGACCAGCAAGTAGGACATTAATTTCACCACTTAATAGTTCATTTGAAATGGAATAAAGATTTTCACACACATATCTTAGTAACATAGACTCTCCTGGATTGTAATGGAGCATCTACCAACAATCTATCAATTCATAGGTAATGAAACTCTTGTAAATGTCATCTCCTCACACAGTAGCAGGGTTTTAAATGGAAAAGGGCTCTGTTCATTTTCTTTTTAAATCACAGGAAGAGATTATAGAATTGGCTAATGAAAACATCTTAGTTTTTGGAAATCAGTTAAAAATCTAAAGTTATGAGTAAAAAGTAATAAAAGAAAAATAGCTGGCTGGATTTTCCCCCTTCTTTACAGTAATATGGTAAAAATACAAAGAAAATGCTTAGTACCCTTTACTTAGGAAGTCTGGTCCCTTTAGTTGCTATAGGACTCAGTTTAGAGTAAGAAAAGAAAAATAATTTTTGGCTGCAGCTTTAGTAAACAATGAGTGATGAAAAATATTGCAGAAATGTCTTCAAGAGATTCGACAACTCAGAGCACAGACCTTATCACATTAATATTGTCCACATTTCTCCACAAAGCTTGGTAAATGAATAACTGAACCCTATTTTGGTGCAACGAGTGAAGGAAGTACTAGTTCCAGCATCAAAACAAGATTATGAAAACAACCAACACACACAGAGAAAAACTGGTTATTTTTTTCTCCTGAATGATAAAGACATCATGTTTGCATATACAACAGCTTTTGCATTATTGCTCTATGTATAAGAATATATTAAGGAACTCATAACAGACTGCACATTACAAACTTAAGGTTCTTTGGTGAAGAATGAAAGAAAACAGTATTTGAGCGTTAAATAAAATGATCTCATCCATTTTTGCTTTTATCTATTGATCCGTTGGATCCTCTCACAGAGCAGGGAGAGGTACTGTGTGAGTTTCACCATGGCAACGATCACCGCGCCCCCAGCCATCATACACGTTGGCCAGAAGAGTGAATGGAACAGCACGTTGGAACTGTAGAGTTTGGTTAGGATGACACTCTTCTGGTTTCCTTCTGGGTCAGAATAGCAGGAAAAGTGTTGGTATTTCCTGAAGTTTTCCAAGACAACATTCACCAGGGACATGGATTCTTCAAAGTTTTTTCCACACTTGGGTATATAGGAGCACTGTGGAGAATGAGATAAACTGTCACTAGTGAATACTGGAACACTGTGTGTGTGTATGTGTGTGCGCATGTGTGTAAGTATTTGAAAACGGGAGGGATGGGCTATTGACGGCAACTTCATAATAACCATGGCGGTTATTCTTTTCACATTCCAACGGGTCCCTCCAGACACCCTCAGAAATCACACCTTATTTAAAACGATTTCGGTATCCAACCAAGATGTTCCTTGAGAGCTGACCCATATATTGTTTAATTATTGATGAAAAATCAGGACTCCTAATGGATTCTTTTTGCCATAGTTGAGTGTGGTGGGTTGTAATTCTATTCCCTATTGAACATAATTTACCATGGAATCTGAGTGTCAAACTTTCTATCTTTTACCTGTTTTCACCTGTCCATGTAATAATAAAAGCTAACAGTTCTCTCAGAGAAAATAGTTGCCTGTTATCTTTTTTGGTTTGGTATAATTTTATTCAGCCATGTCACCTTGGTCACCTTGCCACTGTTATCAAGAAAACATTGCGAATATTCTCACTGTCCTGATTTTGTGATAATCAGGGTAGGCTAAACATTCGCTATATTAGAAACCACACATGTGTCCATAGACCTAGTTTTTCTCCCTAGGTCTGGTTTTTAGAATGCTGGTGATAAACTGAGCCTAAAAAAAAAAAAAAAAAGAAAACAACAGCACCTCAGGTGATCTGCTCAGAAAGAATTGTGGAAAGTGTAGGGATATTAAATAGCTGTGGTGAGTGGTTTATGCCCATTTAGCATGCTAAAGCATCTCTTCTCATAAACCAAAAATAAATATATAAATAAAACAGAACCAAATTAGTTTACTCTTCAACCACGAGTCATCTGTCTTTCCTTTATCTTTTCACCACTTTTCAATTTCTTGCTATATTTCTTCTACATGCCTCTCTTCTTTCTATGCACTTTTATTCCCCCCCCCTTATATCTCTCTTTTCCGTCCTCCCTCCTACTTTATATTTTCCTCTCTGTTCCCACTTCCTTTTCTTGCTTTCTCCATCTTTTGTCTTCCTTCTCTGGCTACAGATGGAATTAAAGAACTTTTTAGTGGTTTTGGGAAATCTATTTATTGGATTTATTTTTGAAAACATTATTCCTAATTAAAAAGCAATCTCTAAGGAGAAGAAGTCTCTGTTACTCGGAGCAGTGACAAACACCAGGCAATGACAAAACTTGGGCAGTGACAGGACTGATATCATGATGAATCTAAGTTTTTAAAAATTGAGGAAAAAGTGATTTGTTCCATTTTGGGGAAATAAGTGGTCCCTTGGTTAACTTTCTCCCCTCCCAATAGAAAAAAAGATTCCCTGTTCTTTTTTATATACATTATCAAATGACTGATTTGACTGACCTCTCAGTTAAACTGGTTTCTGACAGGATCACTGCTAAATCCATTAAGTGTATTTCTGTCAAAATTACGCTTCTTTGAAACTTTTTTTTGTTGGAAAATTGTCCTAATAAACTGATTTTATGAAAATAAAACCATATTTTACTGCCATTTACCAAAAATTGTGATTATTAATATTCACATCTATGACTTTCACATTGTGACTGGTACCCGTTCGGTTGTCTGGTGCACAACCCACACAACTGTAAACAGAGACAGCAATGAAGTGGGCTCTGGGTGAATTTTGAGGTACACTTATGGGAGCTTTGGGGTAGGATCCTGAAATTCCAGAACAATTCAGACCTGTAAATTTCACAGGAAGAAAAGATGAAAGAAATGGAATGCATTTTCACTAACAGAAATGTTTGGATTATTCTTTCCCGTGACTTTATTAGTGGGCGTATGGGCAACTCGCATTCTTACTGAGCTGTAATCATTGGATTATTTGACCATAAACAGTAAGAAGGTTCTTGAATTGGTTAAAAATGGAAGATGAGCATGCTGGCATTTATGGTAAACCAGGGTCAAAGTGATGGGCTAATTGCAAGGTCTGGTTGAAACATTGAAGTTTAATCAGCTAAGAATATAAATGTGCATATAGCTGAGACCTGGTACTAGCACAGCATTAAGAGTCTGAAAGTAGCTCCAGGAAAGCAGAATTCTCAGTGAGTTATAACTTAGTGCGAAAATTGGTCTATGACTGCCATGAAGCAAATTTTCTACCAGATACATGCCCCCTGGATCAAAAGAACTTAGGCAGTATGGGGATGCCTTTATTTTTGTTCTTTTCAAACCTTCCCACATCATGTTTTTAAAATTAAAAAAAATTATTTAAGCAAAGCATTAAAAAAAGCCAGACAAGCCATTTGTAGTTAAATTCAAATTGAGCCAATTTAGATTATAAATATATCAGGTCTCTGTATATTTTTGTGCCAGGGTAGTTCATAGTAGTAGTTTCAGTGGCTAATGGTACTAAGTTATTGAAATGATCTCAATTAAATGCCAACCCATTAAAAATGGGGTTTTTCCTTTTCTTATGCCCTTGGGAATTGATTTGGCTTTTTAAATTTATTTGAAGAAACATTTGTCAGCCAAATGGCAATAATGCTGTCACTAGGTAAGAGTCTTCCAAATAAAACGAGATATAAATTACCTTTGAGACCATCTAGTGAGACTGTACTGCCAGGGCTGCTTATTAAAATTTAAAACCATCATGGTCTCAAATGTGTACATTTGGGCTAGCCACATGAGGCACATTCCATACATGATTCGACATTGGTCCTCAGGGCCGATCCCATGCGTAGGTGCAACTGGCAATTGCCAGTGGAGAAAAGATCCTTTGTTCTTGTGCTTTTTCCTCTCACTGACCTTGCCACCCTCCACCTTTAACACTCAAAAATGGCTCCCCCACTGGACTGTTACTAACTTCTGAAAATTCTACCATAGTAAATCACCCGTTTATTTTTTACTATGGTTTGGTCATTCTTTTGTGATAATAAATGTAGGAGGTAGTAAAATGAGCCCACCCTTGTGTTCAGGAGATCTGGGCTACTGTGTTTCTATAGGTAAGTTACTTGGCTCCTCAGAATTAAATTCTTTATTCATATAGTGAATCCTGGCAGAGTCTTTGCGAGTATTAAATGATGAATATGCACAAAGCATCAATAGACTTTGATTAACATCTTTCCTACTGGTATGCCACATTTGTCCCCATGATCTTCTGTAGTCTTTAGTCAGTGACTAAACTATGAAACCCGTAAGGAGGACAAAATCACCAGCTACACGGGTTTCATAAGAGCAGTTATGTTCATTGGTTTTGTCTCATCCTTCTTGCTTTTTGGTCCTGGGAGAGTTGGCATTATGCTGAGTTCTACTTTAGGATTATATGTTTCTGTTTGTGAGGCTCAAACTATAGCCATGTGTATGGTCCTGAGGCTGGTATGAATATGGAGTAGAGGTTTGGTTATCTTACGATTTCATCATGTGTCTGAAGGATAATTTTATATGATTGGTTTAGAATACATGGAATTCAATTTAACAACTGGAAACTTTACTAAGTGATCTACACTTAGTGGGAAAATTATAATGTAGATAGAAAAGATAAAAATCCCATCATTTTAGATCATTCTTTTTTTTAGTAGGAGGTGAGGAATAGGAAAGATTTAATTTTTAGCTTCCACATGGTACATAACACAAAGGAACTTATAGATGATAATTTTATATACTTTGTATATTTTATATACAAAAGGCACCAAAGTACCTATCAAAATATGTTAACATTTTTTACCAGGGCTATTTTTACTGTATAGATCATTCTTTCTTTTGTGCCTTAACGTATACATATATAAACATACTAAACCTCTGAGGCAACCGTTCAGTGGAAGATTTAATACTCACATCTCTCTTCTTCTTAATCCTGAGTTTTGTGAATAAACTTTACTGCTTTCCCAATCCCTTAGACTCTTCAAAGACAGGATTTCTTCTGCAGTGTTGAATACCACTGAGATGGTCTCCATGAGCATACCCTTTTCTCTGCAGCTGGAGAATCCTGGATCCTGGCAACTTTGCCTGATCATCCTTTCTCTTACACGGGCAACAAAGAGCCAGCAATTGAATCTTCTTTCCAGTTCTTTGGAAAGTGACTGAAAATGTCCTTTTCTTAGCCCCACTTCCAGAATCTTTTATGTCAGTCGAGTTATTTTTATTCTCATGATGGACAGAAGTTTTGAGAAACTACCTTTTGGACTCTGGTTAGACATGCTTCACTAAGCATGTGTGAAGCAAAAAGTGACATGGCTTCAAAAGATGTGGGGGTAGAGGTGGGGCAGTGAGGAGGCTGAATAACCTCACTGGTCAACCTCTTTTTCCTTTTGATGGTAGGAAGGGTGCTATCAGTTTCTCAGGATCACCTCAAGGGAAGGGTTTGTACGTAATTCTTTTTTTTAATTTTTATTAAAAGGGAAGTGCCTTATTTCAGAGGGTGCTTAGAAGTTTAATGAAACCCAATCACTATTTATTGAGCATCTCTAATGTGCCAGGCAGTGTGTAGATACAGGTGTCACAAACACAAAACATACATAAATTGTAGATAAATTGGAGAGAAAGCCAAGAGAGAAAAAAACAGGGTGGAGAGATGAAATGGTACCAGGAGTGAGACTAAACAGGCTTTCAGTAAAGACTATACACTTCACAAAGGTGGGCCAAAAGTGTTCACTAAGAGCTCTTCAGCAGCCAGAGAAACCTAGTCCGGTGTCCATGAGATGAAAACAAAAACAACACTGCTGTCATGAAGCATACATATTCTTGGTTACAAATTTGATGGGACATCATTGACAATGAATTCATTGTCTTCAGACAATGAATATTGCTCAAGTATTTATTAAGCATGTACTATTTGGCAAGCTTTGTGTTCTGTGCTAGAGAATAAGACATACTTCTTATGTTCAAGAATATAGAGCCACCCCTCAGGTAGTTTGTGGATTACTGTGGCCCCCAGGTATATTTTGAAGTTTTGAGTTCTTTGAACAGCAGTGCTGACAGAGGAGTTGAAAGAATAAATTGGACTTCATTTTTTCCCCCCTTTTGAGACTTCTGGCTCCTCACTGTTACTTTTTAAAATGTGAATCCCACAAAATTTACTTTAGACTTACTTAGTTTGCAGCTCTAGTATCTGTTTGATTTTGGCAAGCTGGGCTGTTTGAAATATTTGTTAGAGGAAAGAATAGTATTTACAATTCTGCCATGCACAGTCATTTTTTCCATATGAAGACACAGGTCCCTCGAGAGAGGGGTTATCCTTTCCTGTGTTTGCCCAGAGTTTTCACATTTATTATGGAATTACTGCTTGATTTGGAGTAGAAAAGAAGTTTAAAATACCTAGGAAATCCACAAATGAGAGAGATGCTATCTGGAACCTCAGGATTTGTCAGTACCCAGAATAGTTTAAATCAAGGAGCCTTAAGGTCTTTGATGGATCTGATTAGGCCTGCATTGAGTCAGATAACGAATCTTGACCCTTCTTCATGGTCATCTTTCTCAGCAGTTGGAAAGGTGTGGGTTTCTTTTCCATGCCTGCCTTTTTGATGCTCAGTGCAGGCTTCTGTGTGGAATATTCTTCCTTCCAATTCTGTTCAAAGAAGCCCTCAGCTGTCCCAGAATTCAGTTTTGGTGAAGAGTGACTGAACTCTATCAATCACAATAGCATTTCTGAATCTGTGGTCCATAACAGTTTCAGCAAGTCTGTGATCCCCAAATTTAAGGTTCTGTTACGGGGGAGTGTCAAATATCAGGGCCTGTGTTTTTCCTTCTTTACCCCTTTCAGGGTGAACTTTTCTGTCCTAAATAGCTCCTGTGTGTTAAATATGCAGCCTTACTCGTAGGTCTTTTACTTAATCCTAAGCACCTTTTGAAATATGATGTAATGGTATGGATTCTCATCTGTTCACTAAATCATGTTATCAGAAAGAGAAATATTTCATAGAATTTAGAGTTTTCAGAACTCTAGTCTATATTCTACCAAGACGATGCTTTTAATGTTTTTCTCTTTAAGGATTGAAGGGTAGGGAGGAGATTCAGAGGTGACTGACAGAAGTGAGGGAGCTAGCAGCCTCACACTGACAAGGTTCCAGGTGGGGGCAAGGAGCAGTGCATGTGGCATTGCTGTCAGGCCTAGGGTACTAAGATCAAGCTGATCTCACTGAAGTATTTCATGAAGTCTCCAGAATGAGCTGTAGGCAAGGGCAGCCTACCACCAAGGGCATCACCTCTGCCAGCTGAAAATTTCACTGGATGCAGACATGAATTTGCCATCATTGAATCTAGCAGACCCATGATGTAGATTTGGGTGATTGCAGAAGTTGCAAAGTCTTATTTGGAAAAGGACTCAACGTAAAGCCTATGTCTGGGGAGGAGGGGAATAATATGTGTTTCAAAAACCTCAAATCCAGCCTGACAGAGCCCGCTCAGTGCAATGGGATATGTAATATTCCTTGTACCTTCCCACCCCATGAGGAATAATGAACTTGGCAGGGATGATTTCCTAAGTGCAGCTGAGCCCGTGTTAGAGTTCTGTGTGTGTGTGTTGAGTACCTACAAGAGGAGAGGAGAGGTGTTCTCCAGGATATCCAGCTTTAGGTTCTCAGGTAAAGAGATTTAGATTTTAATTCAGACCTCATCAGTTAGTGGGTGTGTGACTTTGGAACAAATATTTCACTTTCTGAGCTTGGCTTCATTATCGTAGATTTGGGGATATTTGTGGTAAATAAGATAGTTCATGTAAAATATTTAATTCTGTACAATGTCTGGCACTTTGTAAGCTTTTAATAAGATTTGGCTATTATTTTAAGAGTAGGGATTTAGTCAGGATTAAATGAGATGATTTTTGTAATGACTTAGCATAGTGCTGGGTACATAGTATATAGTGGGTACTCAGTAAATGTTGCATCCCTTTTATTTCCACTTTGATTCTCAACTTTCTTTTCTTTATTTTCTTCTTTCTTTTGCTTACTCTACCAATGCCAGGTAGAGGAACTGAATGTTTGCATTTTGGGCTCTCTCAGCATCCAAGCTCAAAGCTAAATAAAACCCAGAGTAGTGGTTCTGCCACTTTCTGGAGACATTTTTAGTTGTCACAAAAGAAGGAGGGATGTGCTACAGTGCCTAGTGGGTAGAGCTAGTAATGCTACTAAATATCCTACAAAGCACAGATCAGCACTCACCCACCCCAAACCAACAATTATCCCACCCAAAGTGGCATTAGTACTGAAGTTGAGAAACTCTAGTCTAGATATGTATATTCCCTGGATTTAGGGAATCCAGAAGGTTTTAAAGTCGGGACAAAATGAGAGATGATGCTGAGTTTGGAGTTGTAAATAACTGGCTAATTAATAGAACTTATTCTGCACCCAAAAATAATTGTCTTCTGCACGATTACCAAGAAATGTATATAGTTTCTTATTTTGTACCAAACTGTAATTTAAATCTACCCTCAAACCAGATGAGCATATTTTGAAAATCTCTGGTGGGTAAAAGATGTTTTAAACTCCTAAAGATCAGACCGAGGAATTCACAGGCAACAAACTTAGTGAGTTAATACTCAGCCGCTGTTTATGATTCCAGTGACAGCCTTGTAGCCAAGGGAAGCAGGGGCCCTTGAGTCTACCTGCAGCCCCCAGAGACTGTTAGGCAGCCAATTGCACCACAAGAGCAAGCTGACTTTGCAGCTTAAGCAGCTTCAATTATAACATTGGCAAAAGGCTGGGCACTGGGTTTAAAGGCTAAAGAAAAAGAATTTATGAGAGAATGTGAAAATTTAAAAATAAAACCTTTTTGTATGTCTTTCTGACATGCTTTTTGCCTCTTGTTGTCTCAGATCAAATGCTCTCAGTAGTACCTCATGAATTTCAATAAAACTGCCCATTATTTAGTAAGTGTGAGTAAGCCTACTATTTTTGGTGAGCTTAGGAAGAGGTAACAAGTGAGGCAGAATAACATTGAGCAATATTTTTTAGGGGCAGGGAATATCCTGAATAATCCTCATGGTACATGAAGATCATGATTTAATTGCCTTCTTTCAAAGAGCTTTTTTTTTTTTTTTTTTAGTATATAGTCTTCTGCTTAAAGGAGGAGTAGCTATCAAGACAGTGAAGAATCACTGGGCCAGGAAGGAGAGTCCAGTGTTTGGTGCCACTTTTCTTCTGGTAGCATTTGCTGATTCTAGAAGGGGGCTGAGAACTTAGGAGGCTAAATGGTATTTTTTTTTTTAATTAATTTATTTTTTATTGTGGGTAAAAATCAAAATTTTCACAATACATACCAATATTTGTAAAATGATATATAAATATGTATGCATTTGCATTTATGTGCATTTGCTTACAAAAATGTTATATATATATTTTAAGAGGTGCTTAGATTACCTAAATATTACACGGAACCTACAGGGATTCCCATGTTCCCCACCTCCCACACCTCCCACCTTATCCCACACAAACATCTCCCACAAGTGTGGCCCATCACCCTCAATGGACTTACACATCCTGGGGCCTTGCCATCAACCATAGACCACAGTAAATGGTATTTTTGACAGCTTTGTAAAGCTAAGAGTAGGAGTTATCACTGAGGACCTACCAAGTCCTCTTCACTTTGAGTTGGGACTCTGAAGGTACACATCCTAGGAATAATGGTCAACCTTCAGTAGACAGGACCTCACAGAGACTGCAGCTTAAAGATTTGAACATTTCAATTTCTGAACTTGCTGTGAGATGATCTTGAATGGCTGGTGCCCCCCATTAGCCTGGCTGAAGCAAACAAATAATTTTTAGAAAAGATAACATCTTTCTAGGCTTAAAATTATTTATGTAAGTAAATTTTCAAATAAGATTTCTGAAACCTAATAAAAATAACCAGGTGCAACAAGACAACATGAAAAAAAAGAGGGGAAAAATAGAACAGCCACACAGAGACTTCAGATATTGAAATCATCAGACATAGACTTTAAAACAACTATGTTTTTTTTATGTTCAAGAAGTTGAAAGATTTAGAATATTGCTTAAAACTGGAAGTGACAAAATAACTCAACTGGATATTTAAATAATAGAAATAATAAAAATTAAAACTAATTTAGTAGAAATTAAAACTCAATGGTTGGATTTAACAATAGATTATTCAGAGTAGAGGAAAGAATGTAGGTAAAAATCCAGAATGATGCACAGTGAGATAAAAAGAGGGAAAATACAAAAGGGAAAGTAAGAGACAAAGGGGATACAATGAGAAGGCCTAAGATATGGCCAATTGGAGTCTAAGAAGGAAAAGAGGGAGATAATGAGAGCAGAAATAGTATTTGATGAGCTAATGATGAGACTATTCTAAAATTGACAAAGAACATTAAGGAACAGGGTAAAGAAGCCCTGAGAACTAAGCAGACTAAATAAAAATAAATGCACACTTAGCATATAATAGCCAAGCTGTAGAAAACCAAAGGAAAAAAATACTCTTTAAAATAGGTAAAGATCACTTTCAAAGGGACAATTAGACTAAGAGCTGATTACTGGACAATAACAACACAAGGCAGAAGACAAGAGAATATCTCCAAAGTACAGAAAAAAAATAATTGCCAATTTAGGATTTTATACTCAGTGAATATATCCAAGAATGAAAATGACATAAAGATATTTTCAGACAAATGAAAACTGCATGAATTCTTTAGAGCAGACAATGTACTAAAAGAATTACTAATTAAAGAATGTTCTTCAGGAAGAAGAAAAATGCTACCAGATAGAAGATCAGAGATTAAGGAAGAAGAACAATGAAAATGATAAAACATGGGGATATATCTATAAGAAAACCATAATAGTGTCTAGATAAGTTTTAAGTATATATAGAATAAACATGGTAATAATAATTTGTAAATTGGGTGAATGAGTGGAGTTAAAGTGTTGAATGTTCTTGAAAAGTCAAGACTGCAAGTTATAACGTTTATATGCTAAAATAATAGTAAGAGAATAAATAACTTCCAAGAAAATGTCACTATAAAAATAATCCAGTGAGAAAAGGCTGGTATTTTCAATAAATGGACTGGGGCAAGTAGCTGTCCATAACAAAACAAAACAAAACAAAACAAAATAAAACAGAAACTTGACCCCTACATAAAAATCATTTTCAAGCGACTGTACTTAAAAGGTGAAAGGAAAAGCAATAAAGCTTCTACAAGAAAATTTAGGAGAATGACTTCATGACTTCAGGATAGGTAAAGACTTTTTAAATAGGACAACAAAAGCACTGAACAAAAAGGAAAAAATGACAAAATTTGGCTACACTGAAATAAAAAACTTCTTCCATATTTTATTCTCCAATCCTGAGGATTCTGGGATGGTCATGCCCACTTCACCTCTAATTGAGAGGGGCTTTGATCCCGTATGGCTGATGGATGGGACTCTCTTGCTTGCAATTGTAGACTCTCTCGGTTTCTTGGTGTGTTGGTTGTCCATCCTCACCTCCTTGTTAGTTGTCCTGGATGAGTCCAATGAACTGGAGAGTAGATGTAGCAACTCTGCTGAGGCTCAGGGCCCAGCTGGCACATGGACAGCCCAGAGATTAAAGTCTCTTGGACGTACTACGGACTAGAGTAGACTTACTGGTATTCTACTATAGACTTATTGTGACTCTAAAAATGGAAGAAATTATATCATTGATGTGGATATGGTGGCCACTGGAGGTGCTGAAGTCAGGGAGAGGGAAAAAGAGGTGTAATATGAGGGCATCTTCAGGACTTGGAAATGACCTGAATGACATTGCAACGACAAATACAGGCCATTATAAATCTTGCCATAACCTACAGAATTGGGTGGGAGAGAGTGTAACTACAATGTAAATTATAATCCATGCTTAGTGGCAATGCTCTATAATGTGTTCATCAGCTGCAATGAATATATCACACTAATGAAAGAAGTTGTTAATGTGGGGAAAAGTGGGAGGTCTGGGAAGGGGGGCATATGGGAATCTCATATATTTTGATGTAACATTTTATGTAATCTAAGTATCTTTTAAAAATAAAATATATATTTTAAAAAAACACAAAAAACCTCTTACATTGAAAGACATCTTTAAGAGAGTGAAAAAGCCACGTTGGAGGAGGAAGATATTTGCAACACATGTAGCCAACAGAGGTTCATATCTATAGTTTAAAGAATTACTACAATGAATACAAAAAAGAAACATTCCAATAGAAAAATGCGCAAAGGACTTTGAATAGACATTGTACAAAAAGGATATCCAAATGGCCAATAAATGTATGCAAAGGCATTCAACATTAGTCATCAGAACCACATGAAAATATCACCACGTTTGCTAAAATTAAAAATACAGATGATACCAAGTTTTGGCAAGGATATGGAAGCAGTCAGAACTCTCAGACCCACAAAGTATAGGCACTTTGCAGAACCGTTTGGCATTATCTACTAAACTTGAAGACATCCATACCCTATGGCCAAGATATTCTATTTTCAGGTTTATACTCTACAGAAATGTGTGTTCTTGTGCACCAAGAGACATGTACAAGAATATTCATAGTAGAATTGTTTGTAATGGCCCTAAACTGGAAACAACTCAACATGTTTATCAACTGTAGTATGGATAAATAAACTGGCATATTCACACAGTGGAATATGATACAATAAGAAATTGAGTGAACAACCAAATGGATGAATCTAACCAACTATGTTATATGAAGGAAGCCAAACACAAAAGAAAATATTCTGTATGTTCCTATTTATATAATGTTTAAAAACCAGGCAAAACTGAAACATAGTGTTAAGGACACATGCTTAGTTGATAAAATATAAAGAATAATAAGAAAGTAATTGCCACAGTCAGGGTAGTTGTTACCTTGGGCAGAGGTCAGAACCTGTAGTAATTGGGAGGAGGCACGAAGGGTGTTTTTGGGGTCCAGGCAATGTTTTATTACTTACATGGGGGTAACATTGGGGATATCTCTAGTAAATGTTTGCCTGAATGTTTTCACTTCACACATGGTTCTGTATGTGTGTTATATTTCACAATTAAAAATAATGTAGTGTGCCAAACAAACCAAATAATAACTTAGCACCATGCTGAGAACAGATAAGAGATTGATCCTAAATATATATAGGGCTTTCTATGATAGGTTCACTCCCTGTTTATAGCCTAAATGATGCAGTCACGTGGCTGTAGTGATAAAATGTAAAAACTAGGAAATGGAAATATGCCCTACTTTTTGATGCCTGTTCAACTTTGGCCAATTTCCAACTCAATGGAGATTTGAGAGTTTTATAAGCATTTGTCGTCACAGGTCAGCTTTGATTTAAAACTCTGACTTGAGGGAAGATCTTGAAAAACAAGCACTTAAGGAGAGCTAAATTTATTTATTTGTAGAGCAGGGTTAGGAAAGGTATTGTTTATGGCTGCCACAAACTAAAGGGAATTGGAGCAGACATTTTCAAACAACATTCTTGGAAACATCCATTATGTTGGGTCCTCAGAGATATTTACAAGACTTCTTTTAAGTTTTTGCAACCAAAACATAGGGTGGATTTTCTTAGTTGGTATCAATATATCAGAAACAACTCCTACTCACTCCCTATGTTCTAGTGTCAAACCTAAACTACTGCATTTTTCAACAAATCTAAGCAGTATCATTTAAGTCCTGACAATTGCAAAGAAAAGTTTTTATAAGAAAGATTAGAGTTCATGAGGCTTGTATCCTGGTAATAGGGCCAATTGTTCTATTAGAACGTGGCATCAGGTTGTCTTGGCATATGAGAGTACTCTGGCCACCTAACTAATTACTGCTATAAATCCACACTCAGTATATTTAACTTAAAATTGATAGTGGTAGGTTAGTTCTTCTGACACTTTACTTGGCATCCACGACATTATAAATACACAATTTATATAAAGCCTTAATACAATACTCATATGTTGGGCATCCACTATGTGGACTTGAATATTTCAGTACTGGAAAATTCAGCGTCTATGAACCTAACACATATGGAGAAAGACACACATGTATACATAATAAGGCATATGGAAAGATAGTGGAAAACATAATGAGACTTGCAGAAGTTTTTATCTAAGGTTATAAAGCTGGAGAAACCCTTGAGTGGTTATTTATTCCATTCAGTTGCATCTAGGAACATCATGTTTCTAAGCAATCTATTCTCTATTCTGATCTTAAAACTCCCCAGGGAATAGGTTATCTGATAAATGACAATTTTGTTATCATGGGGAGGGAGAGATATTTGGAAGGGCTGGGATTCTTTATGATCCAATGAATATAAATGAATTTGGGGGTAAAATTGATGACAATTTGTATTTCTGCAGTGAAATCTATGTCTAGTTTAGAAGCAGAATTCTGCATCCCCAGAATTAGTGACAGAAAGATTAAGGTAGAAAACTAGAGGCTCATTAGCTACTTTTAATATGGAACTTATTAGTCTTGTCACTTCCCCAAGTTTGCTCGAGCAAACAGCAATAACAATTGTTGCCATCGATCGAAGGTCTCCCCTGTGCTCAGCACCTTTAAATCTCTGCTCTAATTCTCACTTTGACCTTGCAAGATATCTACCATTATTGCCTTTTCCAGAAAAGGAAGCTGAAGCTCAGAGGGGTTAAGCTGCACCAGCAGGGTCACCGAACTAAGTGACGGTGACCATGGAAAAGCAAGATACAGTTTTACCCCATGGCTCCCAGGTACATGATACATTCCTGGTTTCCAGGTGGAGGTCACTGGCTTTTTGGCTGATTCAACTCTGATGATCTGTACATTTGCTTTGAAAGACTCAGTTTATATGTGTATGAATATGGATAGGATATTTTCCTCTCTAAATGGAGGTAAAGGCTAAATCTGCACTATCACAAAATGGAGGGGAAATGATTTGTCCACAACATGCACAGAAAATAATTGTTTCCCAGACAAGAGTCAAATAGGGCATTCTGTGAATGGATGAGGCAGGGCCTGCCTCCTGGTGGCATTTTTGTTTGAAATGCTGGCAAAGGAGAACTTCAGAGAGAGATGAATCAGGTCTGGGAGCTCTGGGGGGCGGGTGGGTGGGGGGTCCGAAAGGCAGTGTGCTCTAAGTTCCTACCTTCTGATTTATTTTCATCGTCTCTTCAGTGTGGTAGAGGAGGAGCTTTTCCCCGGAAGAAGTCAGGTTTATGTACACCTGGAGGCAGGGGTACTGGGAGAGTTTCCAGCAGTCTGGGCCACAGCTGAAGGAGCAATTAAACGTTTCTGTAATGGAGGCATTCAGCAAGGTGCATTGCGACTCTTCCGTCCACACACTGTGGAGAGAGGGGCGAGGGAGTTAACACAGGCCCAAAGAAAGACAAGGGAGATGTAAGTAGAGGGGTTCATTTGTCAGCTCCTTAACCCAAAGAGGCTTTTCCTAGTCTGTAATAAAATCGACTGCAGTTTGGCTCTCTGCATAAAGTTTATGCCTTTGAATAGAGCAGCTTTAGGCAAACTACAGAATAAACACGGGCAAACTTCGCCTGGTACCTGGCAATATTTCAGTGGCTTCTTTTGAGTATAGTGTAATATTCTTCAACACCTGGTTTAAGTTAGATTTCTTTTCTTATATTGAATTCTCTGATAAGCACAGGCATTTAAAAAAATCACAACTTGTACTCATCCTGTATTTCTCCACTGTGAACAACTCCTGCTATGGCCCAGTCCTCATTACTGCAGTGTTTCGCTTTGTAGTCTCTTCATTCCAACCCCCATCCCAGCTCAGTTTGTAGTCAGAGAAGGGGTAAGGGACAAGAGAAAGGAATATGGCAAAGGGGAAGGAGGGGCTTGAGGCCCAATCTGACAGATGGAAGGCAAGAGATCTATTTCCTTAAGGTCTTTCTAATAAGGCAGAAAAGATAACTCAAAGGACAATCACTGTTGCACACCTCTTCACCCCGATGGATGGATGCCTTACATACATTATCTCCTTTTGTCCCCCCAGCAACCTGATAATTGGGTATTCCTTTTAAAGGTGAATGAACTGATGGTCAGAGAAATCAAGTTACAGACCCAAGTTACACACGGCTGGTAAGTGATGGAATTGGACTCCAGCCAATCCTGTATTTTTCTAAGGCCCAAGCTCATGCCATTGTGCTATGCTGTCTCCCCGTAAGCACCATGGAAAAGAAACCCTTCTGTGCAGACTAATATCCACAACCTGGGACATTCAACCAGGATGATATTGCAAAATTTCCTGATGCTCATTGGTTAGCTTTTTAAAAAAATTTTTTTAAAGATTTATTTTATTTATTCCTCCTCCCCCCACCCCTGCTGTTTTGGGCTCACTGTCTGCTCTCTGTGTCTGTTGGTTGTGTGCTTGTCTTCTTTTTTTAGGAGGCACTGGGACCTCCCAGGTGGGAGAGAGGTGCCAATGACTTGAGCCACCTCTGCTCCCTCATTGGTTAGCTTTTCATTCTAAAATACTTATGATTTCATAATCATGGGTAATGTCGTAATTAGGAAGTAACATACAGCAATCAGTGTTTTGCTTCTGGGTCTAAGCTGATTATCATAAGTGAATGGAAAACAATGTTTTGTTTGTAGGTTAATAATGCTTCCTTTTGCTCGGCATGCATGGCCAGGGGCCCCACTTGATGTGTCAAGTTTTACTGCTAGAGGTAGGAAATTAGGACTGACTCCTCTGGTGTGACCAATTGTATTTTCCTGGGACAAAGATGGTTAGATTTTACTTATATTTTGAGGGAAAGGATCTTAGATAGTTCTAAGCAGATGTGAGGATCTGAAAGCTTGGAATCAGTGAAGGCTTGGGGGCCTCAACACTTTTCATTGAGCATGAGCACAGCTGAAGTCCATCAGAGAACAGAGCCCAGCACCACAAATGTGAAAGATGATGCCTTAATAGCAGATTACTGTATTTCAGCTAGATGTTGCTTCTAAAATGAAAGTATTAATTTACATGGAGAAACGAATGCTACAAAATGGTTTGTTTGATACTCTCTTGGATTAAAACCTCAAATTTTCATTTGAATGGGTCTTGTTTCCTTATGCAGCTGAACCACCGTGGGACTTTCCCCCACTATTACACCAGTGCTGGGCTCTCCTGTGCTTGCAGTGTCTACTTTGGACAACAGTTGGCAGGAAAGGTGCTGTTGGGATTTGTCATATGGCTTACTCCGAGTTATCTTACTATTTTTATGTCTACAGATCTATTCAGTGAACTAGGGTAAATAATAGATGAAAAGGTTCAAAAAGTTGATCCATAGCAGTGTTTATCAGCCTTGATGATATATTAGAATCACGTAGGGAACCTTTAAAACATCCTGGTGACTGGGTCCCACACCAGGCCAATTTAATCTGACCTTTTGGGGTGATTGTGGTGGGGCCTGGATATTAGTATTTTTAAAGATTCCTCAGGAAGTTCTAATGTGCAGCTGAGAACCACTGATGTGTAGGGTGATGGCTGGGAGGGATGGAGTTGAAAAGGAATGAAGGTGGAGTACAGACAGAGGGTGTGAAACAGTAAGGATAGGAGCTCTAGAATTAGGGGGATGCCCTGCTACCTGCTACAACTGTGTGACGTTGGGCAAATTGTTTAACTCCCTAGAGCCTCAGTTTTGCCAATTTATAATAATAAATATTAATACTTTATAGCAGGGGTTCTTGACCATTTTTCTTCCATGGACCCCTTTGCCAGTCAGGTGAAAACCACAGACCTCTTACTAAGGCCACACTATACTGTATATTATTTAATAAATATATCATACCCACACCAACATGTCCCCATAAGAAAAATGTTTTTTTGAATTTTCATCTCAAGCTCACAGACCCCCCTGAAATCTTTAGGGGTCTGTGGACCCCTGGTTAAGAACTCCTGCTTTATAGAGTAGTTGTGGGAATTCAACAAAGTAATGTAAGAAAAGTCTCTGGCACATAGTAGGTAGTTTACCATTAAAACTATTTTTATCATTAGTATTAGATAACACTACTGAAAGATTTTTAGGTGCCAAGCACTGTTTTAAGTTCCTCACAGGAGAGAAGGTGAGGAAGAGGACCTCAGGGTTAAGTGTTGGGGGCAGAGAAAAAGGGGAGAAAAGTGACAGTGTCCACCCTTCTGAGACATTACCTCTGCATGTATGAGCGGAGGAGTGTGATTCCAAGCAGAAAGTACATCATGATGGAGCACACCATCATGGCCAGTCCCAGGAGAATGGCCCGGTCCTCTCCGGCTTTCAGTGCTGTAACTGTTTTCCTTTTATCCAGGAGGTCGTGGTCCCTGATTTTTTGGTAAATATTTCTGAGGTTGAAAATAATACAGTTTTATATGAAGTTCACAGTTAATCAGCATGCCCCTACAGAGTGGGTCACTCTCTGCCTAGGCCTTTCTAGGAGCCGAGAAGCCAAAAGGAGCTCTCCAAACCTACCTGAGTGCACTTGGCTCTGGCTGACCCAGCACGTGACCACTGCCCCCAGTACACACACATCTGCACACGTAGACACACACACAAGTGCATGCATGCATGAGGATAAACAAGCCCTCTTTCTTTACCTTGAGGCCCAGGTCTAACTTAAATACTCTTTCCTTCTCTCCAATTCTAGATCAAAGAAGCAATCCTATCAATCCCCAGAAGAATGCTTTGGGCTTCTGGCCTTTGCCATTTAGTTCCAGCTGATCATTGTTGGTCTTTTTATAATCTCTGAATTAATGAAACGTTAATCCAAATACATTGTAATATACATCAGGAATCTATCAACAAAACCTTATTTCCCTTCAGTAGTAATAGACAGAAGTCATTTTGGTTAATAGTTTTCTCAAGTTATCAAGCTGCTTGAGTCCCTGTTGGTTTAGATTTCTAAACAATATGAGGATGTGGAGTGGTGACCCAGCTTTTCTTTCTCATTTGTGGCAACACTTGAGTGAGTTTAAAAACGTGTCAATCAAATCAAGTCTGTACTCCATAACTTTGGATGGTTTCATTAGTATTTTTGTTTTTTATTTGAGAACAATAACAGAATGAGAAAGACTCTGAGGTAGGAATCAAATTGTCTCCTGAAGACAAAACCTGATTTCGCTGCTGACTGTATGGTCATAGACAAATTCCTTAGTTTTTCTGATCTTGTTGCCTGCAAAGTGGAAATAATGTTTACTCATAATGATTAATGAGATGACATATGTAAATCACCCAGGAGAATGACTGACATGAAATAAGTATTTAATAACTGCTCCCTGTCCACTTTTTGAAAATTGGGTGGGGAATCACAGCTCAATGACATGAACATCACAACATCCTAAAGTTGCTGTAATTCTACAAAGGCATTTTCTAAAGGATAGAATGACATGGAAATGAATAGCATAGAAATCTGGGGAGTAGGGAGAATAGATTTGAAACAAGATCTGGATGGAAAGGCAGAGAAGAAATGAGAAAACACTGGGGTGATTTCCTGTAGATGTGTGAGAGAGCATGTATGTGCTTAATATCTTTCCAAAATAATTTAGGGTAGAGAATTTATTCATCTTGTTGTCAGAGTGTAAAATTAACGAATTAACAACTTCTGTTTCTTCCTTCTTCTTTTGTTCTTCTTCTCATTCTCCTCCTCCTCCTCCTCCTCCTACCCCTTCCCCTTTCTTCTCCTCCTCCTTCTTATTTTAAATTTCACTTCTTCAGGTAGTTTATACAAATCTTCTCTTTCCTTGGGAGTGGGCCCATGCAGTAGGAGATTCACAGGTAAATAGAGACCTTCGTTCCTCATCTTTTTGTGGCCATGTCCTTCCTGGCTCCCTTCTGCCCTTCTGAGTCTGGCAGCTTTTTGCTCTTGGATGCTTATTATCCTCATTTCCAGAGACCCTGAGAGCTCATATCTTTTATTGTTCTCCAGCTCCCAAGCTCAGTGCCCCTGGACTAACTGGCCTGCCCTGCTTTTGACTTCCATGGTCTGGCAACAATCCACCCTCCAAGTTTTACCATTCTTTTCTAAGATTTCCTTTGGAGGTAGTAGGATTTATATTAAAGCTCTTTAAACTTGACCCTTTATGAACCTGGATAAAAAAATTCAGTGCCCATTAGCAGCAAAAGCTAGTGAGCAAGAAGACTTCTGAAGCAGGAAGAGCTAGGCTGAGTCTGAGTGGTTTTAAAGACCTGCTACAAAATAATTATCTGATGTTATTTTGCATTATTACCCTCAAAATGTATTTAACTCTGATGGCTGCCATTGAGATTTACATTTCCTGCATATGAAAGCCAGCAGGAGGAAGCAATCCTCTCATAATTCCAGAGTATTAGGCTTCCACACAGCATCACTTATGCAGTCTATACCCATAAAAGAGATGCACTGCAATCAGTTATATCACCAGAACAAGGAGCATATAAAAATGATTCAAATGAGTTATTTAAAAACAAATCACAATTTGAAAATGGTTAATAAATATTGTTCATATGCTCTGGAATGTGTAGAGAAGGGGAAAATGATTGCCTTCCACATAGTTCAAAGGCATTTGGGAGAACAGGATACTATCCAGCAAAATGAAAGTGGGTTGAGTGAGGTGGGCCATACCCATGGAATTCATCAATAAATTGTTAATAAATAAATGGATGAATGAAGAAATGAAAAGTTAGGAAGAGCAAATATTTCTGTTTAGGTCCACACAATTATCTTCAGTGCTTGGGATATGATCCTGCCCAACAGGAAGAGACACAGGAAAATAAATATCAATACAGTGCAATAAATTCAATGACACAGCTATTTGCAGAGTGTTATGACAGAATGGAAGAGGAATAATTTTCCTCAGCTTTGAGGGAGCAGGACTGGGGGCCAGGGTTGAGTTTAGGGAAGGCTTGACCAATAGAGCAATGCCTAAAGCAAGGTTGAATCAGATTTAACCAAGTGAGAAAAAGAATCAAGGGTATTTCAGACAGAAATGAACAAAGGGATGGAGACATGCAACTGCGTGGTGGGTGTCATAAATTACAAGCATTTTAATATTACTGGGATGAGTGTGGGGCAGATGAGTTTGAGAAAGTAGGTTGGTCATGAAGTGTTTTGTAAGTCATTCTAAAACTTGGTCTGTATTCTATAGTTAATAGAAGCTGTCAGAGGGTGATATGATCAGAATTGAGCTTCAGAATGATTGCTCTGGCTGCTGTGTGGAGATTAGATTAGAAACAGGACAAGACTTAAATCAGGGAGAAAAATTAGGAGATTTTTCTGTGGTCTTGGCAATGGATGGTGAGGGGTGAGTCTGGGATGGAGGTAGGATGGAAGGAAAGAAAAAGATGGAGAAATATCTCTTAGATAAGACTTCAGTGATTTAGTGATTGATAGAATATTGGGAGGATGAGGAAATGAGAAAGAGAGTGTGGTTTAGATTTATGCTCAAATACTTGGCTTCGATGACTGGGAAAATGTTGGAGAGTGTTAAGGGAGGGATCCTTTTTTCCCCTACTCTTCAGGATTCCAAAGAAAGAGGGGCCTTTTGCTTCCCTCACCAAGGAGGGAGACCCTGTTTGCCTGTTTATAGACTCTTGGCCCACAGTGTATTGCACTGAGCTCAAATGGAGGAGTGACCAGTCTGATGGCAGCCAGGAAGCCAGATGTATCTGTTGGGTGAGTTTGAAGGTCACTGCTCATGTGAGACACAACCTCCTTTTTTCTTGGTTTGTTTTTTGTGTGTTGTCTTGGAATTGCCTTTGTTCAGGCGTCGTGTGCCTTGGCCTTCCAATCTCCAGGTTGTAAGCCCCAGGTGGGGAAGGGTATGTTCCCACCTTGAGACTGAGTGGGTTAGTTAGGTGGTCCCTACCATTCCAGTTGTCTTTAATGCTAGGAGGAAGGAGCAGGATGCCATATTTTTGGCCTCACACCTAAATATTATCCTTCAAACCAGGAAGCCTTTTACTTTACAGAGAGTCATGTAATTTGGGGGTTACTGTGCCACCAGTAACAGAGTTGATATTTGATCTCCCTTTGGCTTTTTCTATCTGAATATTCTGAATCTAGCTGAAAGGGGGTGGGCAGGTGGACAGTGAGGAGAAAGGAGAGAATGAAGGCTAGTACAATTCACTGAAGTGGAGCTCTCAGGAGGAAGAATAGGTCTGGGACATGATTATAAATTCAGTTTTGGATATGTGAGATTTCCAGAAGTAAGTGTAGAACAAGAATTTGGATATGTGAGTTTGAAGCAGTGCTAGCCTTTGCATGCCCTGGCAAGGTAATATGTTATAGCTTTATTGAGGTGATCTTGACTTCATGGTGAATCATGAATCAGTATCATGGATACACGTCAACATTTATACTCATTGACAATAACAAAGAGTAGACAGGTGCAGTATCTTTGTTATAGATACAGGGAACATTCTGCCCAAATTCTTTAGGGGAATGGGAGTTATTAATAAATCTGCAGGGCAAATCCAAATATAACAAAAGTATTTATGATAAATATCTTATATTACAAAAGATTTTCAATTGTCCAGTCAAACTTCATTTTTCCACCATGCAATAAGTAACACAATACAATTTTACTCCAAACTCCAGATTTGGATAGCTTCTTAACGTTTGATATCAGTTCCTAGTCTATAATTCATAAGCAAATTATTCATAAGGCTTTGTATATATAAGCATGGATATAAAGAGTAATGGGTTTAAGAAAGATTTTCCTCCTTGGCCTTCAACCATTTAAATGCTGATTCCCTTAGTATCTAGCCTACAAAGAGGAAGTATTCAGGTTAAGATAGGGAAAAGGCCATTTATTAATTCATTTGCTCATTCCTGTAGCCAACAATTTTAACTACTCATAAGATGCAATACATTGTGATACTTTCTGGGGATAAAAAGTGAATAAGAGGTCTTCTGGGAGAGCCGGGTGAGATGCCAATCTTTATAATGTATTATGATGAAACTGATTAGGGAGTTGTGCAAAAGGGAAACAAGCCAACACACTGAGGGTAAATTTGCCAAAGAATCAGTTACCAAAAGCCAATTTATTGAAGAATCAATTCACTAAATAAATATTTTGCCCAATTTGTTCTATTTACAAACTTAACGAAGACTTGTTTTAAGGAGTATTGTTTAAATATAGTAAATGAAAATGAGTACATTCTTATAAATATTTTAGCAGTATATTTAAAAAAATATATTCAATTATAAAATATGTGTTTCTTATGAATATATTTTTCTTAGCAGAATTTTAATATCTTTAATTTTTTTAAAAGCTGAGTTTCTTAGGGAGGCTTAGTCTATATATATGAATACAGCCTTTTCATAGAGATAGCAAAAATTTAGCATTTCATCTTTCAATTTTTACTGTTTTTTTTCAAATACTATTTAGAGTCATTCTCTGTTTCGACAGTATTTTTATCACTGTTAAGATCCCTGTGGCAAATTTCATGGTATACAAATTTGTCAAATTTATCAATAAGCCAAAATTGTGTTTCTTTCATAAAAGTTATAGTAATTCATTTTGGATGGAAATTTTTAACAGCCTTTGCAAGATTTCTGTGAAGTTTTATTTGAACAGCTTTTAGTTTGTCTTTATGACATGAATTTAAAATGTGTTTAGTTTGTCTCTGCCCTGACCCTGCTCTATTGCAGCTGGAGGGATCTGGGGAAGAATGGTGGAACCCTCCATTGGGGGAGGTTGGAAAGGAGAACCAGCTTCCTAGAGAGGGAGAAAATTAAGGAGCAGAGGGGAGGGGAGAGTAAAGGGTGGAGAGAATAGAAGGGTTTGGTGGGGGGAGCAGTATAGAGAGAGAAGGAGAAACTGGGGGCAGAGGGAGTCTGAGAAACAGACAGGGAAAGACAGGGGGACAGAGAAAAGTAGGAGAGAGTTAGAAGGCCCTAAACCTGGGTCCCCTGTTCCCACAACCCTTTGGTCTCTGCTAACACATTTAATACCAATTATTGTAGAACTATGTAGAGTTAATGATTGTACAAAGGCTTTGGTAAATAGCCAAATTTGATAAATTCATCAAATTGATTGACTAGCAAGTTACCCTTTGGCAAATTGGCTTCAGACAAATTGGTTATCACTGTCTTAGCCATTCCTTGAAATGGGCATTTAGAAAATTGGTTCTGTACAAATTGACCCAGGGCCATTATTTATAAGCATCTATAATTTTTCTGTTGGGGGTCATAACTCGATTTAAGCAGCGATAATTAAGTATCCTGGGACTGACTTGAGAATGTTGGATGAACAAACAATTGATAAAGGAAAAGAGTATCCAGATAGAAGTGTGAGAGAACAGGGGTGGTGGAGTGTGGCCGGTGACTGGTATTCTATGAGTGCGGGATGGAGGACAATGATCTGGTGAGATAGGGAACTGGTGATAAAGGTTCTTGTGTGACTCTTGAAGTTAGAGGAACCATTGAAAGAGTTTAAGCAAGAAAGTGATCTGAATAGACTTGCACTCTAGAAAGCTCACTCACAGAGACTAATTCTGAAACTCCCAGTGTTTCAGGTGTCCTATAAAGAGGGGTTGAAATAAAAAGCAGTGGCAATGGAGATGGAGATTTAGATCTGGGCATCATTTGTACCTAGAAGTAATAATCAAAATTTTGGATTTTAAGAAGACTTTCCAGTTAGTCAGAGAAGCAAAAGACACTTAGGGCATTAGAATATGGAAATGGTAAGAAGACATATCTGCAAAGGGTCCTGAGGATGAGCTGTCAAAGAGGTGAGGAGCACCTGGAGGGTATGGTAAAGAGAAATAGGGAAGATATGAATCATTAAGTGAAGAGTTATGTACATCTGTAATTATTTGTATGAGAGTTTTTTAGGAACTTAGACACAACATTCAACACTCTATAGATTTGTATTTATGCCTCTCTTGACCAATGGACTCTGAATTTCTCAAGAGTTAGAGGCAGATGACATTCATTTTGTAGGCTCGGTCTCTTGCACCTAATAGGTTCACAAAATAGGTTCCTTTTTTTGTGGGCTAGAAATGGCTATAGGAAGCTTAGGTTGTGAGGTAGCTAGCATAGGGAGGGCAAATGGTCACTTGAGACGAACTAAGTCAGGGAAAAATGGCTAGAACCAACTCCTGTCTTCTCTTTTCCTACCAGTGTCCATTGGATTCTACCACCAATAAATTTAGTATTCCTTCCAGAAAATATTTGAGCTCTTCAGGCACTGAGAACTTTAGTGTCCAGACTTCAAGGAAAAGTGCCATTTGGTTAGATCCTACAAGGGCAAACCTGTGGGGCTGTGGATTGCTGAGTGACAGCCAAGCTGAAATGAGCAGAGCTGCCATGTTATTTCACGTGGGGCAACCATGTGGGGCATGCCATAGTTCTCTTGTTCTGTCTTCTGTCCACCAAAGCCTTCCACAGTTTTGAAATGTGCTTCTTTGTATGTATATCCTCATATCTATTAGTTCCAGATTTCATGGTGTTTTCTTGAACTAATAGGTATATATTTATATGGTCCAATTTGATTATTTTAATTATTATTTTTCAAATTTTGTAAGTATATTTCCTATTGGGAGCAGTGTAGTTTTGAGTTTGGGAGCAAATGATCATTATGTTTAACTATCCATGAACCTAATGTTATTATTGTCTACTTATTAATCCACAGGACTTCCTATGAATTCTTGTAATATTATGGGCCATATATTATGGATAAGACATTAAGGGTGAAAGAGAAATTGTAGAAACAAAAGTAGGAGTTATTACCTTTTAGCCCTACCTTTAACTTAGAGGCTCACAGAATTTCCCAATGATATTTCTTATATTTTAATTCTTATTTATTTTTACTTGATCCATTAACACATTAAATTTGATAAAAAGCTTGAGTGCAAAATTGAGAAGAAAACAGAAAAATAAGTGAAAAATTCAGATAAGCAAGGTTATCTTTATAACCTAAAGAGCCTTTGTGAAGTATTAGTTTTATATAGAACACATTATTTGGTTTCAGTGCAATAATGGTAGTAATAAATAATAAAATATAACTAGGATAACTCATTGTATATAGAAATAAAAACGTGTAGTCCTAAATGACTCATGGTTATAGAATAAAATTGGAAAATATTTAGAATTGAATGATAAGAAAAACATCACAGAGCAACCAGTAGGATGCAGCTAAAGCAGTGTAGAGATAGAAATATATATATAGCATTAAATGACTATATTTGATATGAAGAAAGCCTGAAAACTAATATGTTAGGCATTCAACTTAGGAAGTCATAAAAAGATTAGTAGAAAATACTAAAATAAAGCATAAGAAGGGAAATAATAAACATGAGCAGAAGTAAATGAAATAGAAGATAAGCTATATTGGAGGATCAAATAATTCAGAGGTTGATATTTTGAAAAGACTAATAAAATAGACAAATCTCTGATAAGACTGATTAAGGAAAAAATAAAAAAGGCCAAATAAATATTAGGAATAAACAAACATAATGATATATATACCATGGATTAAAAAGGTAATAGACGATATTTAAACAACTTTATAAGAAGACATTTGAAGACTTGCAAATATATAACCTACTGAAATATGTAGCAGATTCTTATAAATATATAACTTACTAAACTTATTCAGAAAACCAAAGTAATTCTAAACCATTAAAGAAGCTATATCATTGATTATAATTATTCCTATAATGGAAACACCAGTTCTGATAACTTGTAAGTTCGTTCTACCTACATTACACGAATCATTCCAGAGTATAGAAAAACAAGGAATGCTACTCAACCTATTTAATGAAGTTAGCAAATATTGATACCAAAACTAAATCAGGGCAACACAGATGGAAAATTAAAAGTCAATCTCATTCATAAACATAGATGCAAAATTTTTAAAAAAGATAGCTCACTGACTCTATCTATCTATCTATCTATCTATCTATCTATCTATCTATCTATCCATCCATCCATCTATCTATATTCATATATATCTATAAATGAAAATACATTAAGATCAAGTTGGGACTATAACACTGATTATCATTGGATTACCTATTAATGCAATATAGTAAAGAAATATATTAAAGGGGTAATAAATATATATCATATATGTCAAATAATATCATATGACAATGTCAATAAATGTACAGAAACATATTTGCTAAAATTTAATATCTCTTTATGATAGTATCTCTTTAATTGGAAACAGGTAGGAACATCCTTAATGCAGTCACTGGTACAGAGGAAATACCTAAAGTAAACATGATATGTAATGGTGAAGTGTTGAAAGCATCCATTTATAAGTAGGGACAAAACAAACAGGTTGGAGGTTCCAGAAAGATGGCATTGGAATAGGCAGGCAGGGCTCAGCTCTCTTACAAAAACAGAGGAGAAATGGCCAAAAGCTGTCTAAGGGACCTGCTTTGGGGGTCAGCAGACCAGGACACTGCTGTGCAACCCCCAGGAGGGTGCGGGACAGAGAGATTAAGAAACAAAATGACAATCGTGAGTTACAAAACCCCTGTAGCAGCCAGGAAGGGCATCCATGCCCCAACTTTGAAGTGTGCAGCCTGGATAAAACCCGTGGTCCACTGTGGCTGACCGAGAGGGCGAAAGACATCTTCTTCCCTGGGAAAAGCAAGGATATGGTGGAGGGAGGAGAGTGGTTTTTCATCAGTGAATTTGGCCAGCAGAACCCGCTTTGAGTATGGCCTCTGCCGAAACCAGAAACACTGACAAGCAGAGATTGAAAGAAACACCTATGTGGAAAGGTTCACTGATGAACACCATCTGCTGGCTGCCTGGGAAACTACAAGAGAAAAACTACTTTTAGGTCTCTCTTAATCCAAAATCCTGGGAGAAAATCTGTGCCCCATTAGTGAGTCGCTGACCTGATTTTGACAACTTAAGCTGGGCAATTTTAAAGGCTCAGAATAAGTTGAACCAAAAATCAAAGACGAGCCATGAAAACAAAACAAAACAAAACAAAACAAAACAAAACAAAACAAAACAGTAGGCAAGAGAGAGAGCTTGACCATCAGAGTAAATTCACCAACATATTCAGATGACTAAACATCAGCAATAAATTACAAGTCATATTAGGAAACAGGAAGAGATGGCCCAGTCAAAGGAACAAAGAATTGAAGGAAAATATGACTAATGAGATAAAGGATATTAAGAAGATACTGGGTGAGCGTAAAGAACAATTTGAAAGGCTGCAAAGAAAAGTAACAAAGTTATGGGAATGAAAGGGACAATGGATGAGATTAAAACTACATCAGAGGGGGGGTGGATGTGGCTCAAATGGTTGGGCCTCCATCTCCCATATGGAGGGACCTGGGTTTGATCCCCGGGACCTCCTGGTAAAATAAAAATAAAATAAAATAAAATAAAAACAAAACAAAACAAACAAAAAAAACTACATCAGAGTCACATAACAGCAGATTTGAATTGATGGAGGACAGAATTATTGATATTGAGGTTAGAACGTCTGAACTTGAAAAGAGAGGAAAACACAAAGAGAAAAGAATAGAAAAAATAGAACAGGTTCTCGGGGATTTGAATGACAATGTGAAATGCACAAACATACTTGTTATAGGTATCCCAGAAGGGGAAGAGAATGGAAAAGGGACAGAAAGAATATTTGAAGAAATAATATCTGAAAACTTCCCAATCCTTATGAAAGATATAAATATAAATTTATGACCTCGTCTGAGATACCTACTACTCAGAATGACAAATATCAGAGATAAAGAGAGGATTTTGAAAGCAGAAAGAGAAAAACAAAGTATCACATACAAGGGAACCTCAATAAGATTAAGTGCCGACCTCTCATCAGAAACCATGGAGGCGAGAAGACAGTGGTATGATATATTTAAGGTACTGAAGGAGAAAAACTGCCAGCCAAGAATTCTGTATCCAGCAAAACTATCTTTCAAAAATGAGGGTGAGTTTAAAGTCTTCACAGACAAAAACTGAGAGAATATGTTACCGAAAGACCAGAATTACAAGATACTAAGGGAGTGCTGCAGCCTGAAAGGAAAAAAAACAAGGGTGAGAGATGAGGAAGAGAGTGTAGAAATGAAGATTATTAAGAAGGGTAAATTAAAGGGTAAAAAGACAGACAACAGTAAGATATGATAACGGAAAACTAAAGGGTAAAAGGGACAAGTAGTAATGCCTTTACAATAATAACATTTAATATTAATGGCTTGGACTCCCCAATCAAAAGACAGACTGATATGCTGTCTACAAGAGACTCAACTCACATGTAAGGACACAACCAGGTTGAAAGTGAGAGATTGGAAAAAGATATTCCATGCATACAGTAGCCAAAAAAAAAAGAGGTAGAGTAGTGTAGCAGTTTGATATTGTTTATGAATTCCAAAAATAGATACTGGATTATGCTTGTAAACTGGTCTGCTCCTCCAGACATATTAGATTATATTGGATTCAGAGGTTTCACTTTTACTTGATTAAATAATGATTACGGCTTTGGTTGGGCCATGTCAGTAGGACATTGAGTCCCTGCCCCCTTGGTGGGTGGGAACTCACAGAAAAACCACACTGCAGAGAAAGGAGGTTGGAGTTTTGATCTGAGAAGTAAACACATAGAGAAGCAGATTGATGCAGAAAAGAGGTTGGACAAAATACAGCATCCTTTTTTGGCAAAAACACTCCAAAAGATAGGAATAGAAGGAAACTTTCTCAATATGGTAAAATGCATATATTAAAAAACCTACAGCTAGGATTGTACTCAACAGTGAAAGACTGAAAGCTTTCCCACTGAGTTCAGGAACAAGACAAGGATGCCTACTGTCACCAATGTTATTCAGTATTATTCTAGAAGTTCTAGGTAGAGCTATTAGGCTGGATTAAGAAATAAAAGGCACCCAAATAGGAAAGAAAGAAGTAAAACTTTCACTATTCACTATTGATATGATCCTATATCTAGAAAATCCTGAAAAATCTATAACAAGGCTATTAGAACTAATAGACGAGTTCAGTAAAGTGGTGGGGCACAAGATTAATATACACAAATCAATAGCATTTCTATACACTATTTATGAGCAATCTGGAGAAGAAATCAGAAAATAAAACTCCATTTATAATAGCAACTAAAAGAATTAAATAATTAGGAATAAACTTAATCAAGGACATAAAAGACCGTATTCAGAAAACTATAAAACATTGCTAAAAGAAACTGAAGAATATTTAAATAAATGGAAGGACATTCCGCGTTCATGGGCTGGAAGACTAAATATCATTAAGGTGGTCAATTCTACCCAAACGAATTTGCAAATTCAACTCAATCCCAATAAAAATCCTAACAGCCTTTTTTGTAGAGTAGAAAAAGCCAATTATTAAATTATTTGGAAGGTTAAGGGGCTCCGAATGGCCAAAAATGTCTTATAAAAGAAGAACAAAGTTGGAGAACTTTCACTTCATGACTTCAAAGCATATTACTTAGCTACAATGGTAAAAACAGCATGGTAATGGCATAAAGATAGGCAGAATGACCAGTGGAATCTAATTGTGAACTCTGAAATAGACCCTCATATCTACAGTCAAGTGATTTTTGACAAGGCTGTTAAGTCCACCCAATTGGGTCAGAACAGTCTATTCAACAAATGGTGCTGGGAGAACTGTATATTCATATTAAAAAAAAAAAAAATAGGACCTCTATCTCACACCTTATACAAAATTAATTAAAAATGGATCAAGGACCTAAATATAAAAGCTACAACCATAAAACTCCTAGAAGAAAATGTGGGAAAACATTGTCAAGATCTTGTGGTAGGCTGTAGTTTCTTAAATCTTACACCCAAAGTATGAGCAACAAAAGGAAAAATAGATAAATGGGACCTCCTCAAAATTAAACGTTCTTCTTCAAAAGACTTTGTCAAGAAAGTAAAAAAGGCAGCCTACTCAATGGGAGTAAACATTTAGAAACTACATATCCAATAAAAGTTTAATATCCATGTTATATAAAGAGATCATACAACTCAACAATAAAAAGACTAGCAACCCAATTTAAAAATGGGCAAAACACTTGAGTAGACATTTCTACAAAGAATAAATACAAATGGCCAAAAAGCACATGAAAAATGTCTAACATCACTACCTATTAGAGAAATGCACATCAAAACTACAATGAGATACCATTTCACATCTTACAGAATGGCCATTATTAGAAAAAGAGAAAAGCACAAGTGCTGGAAAGGATGTGGAGAAACAGGAACACTCCTTCACTGTTGGTGGGAATGTAAAATGGTGTAGCTTCTGTGGAAGACAGTTTGGTAGTACCTCAAGAAGCGAATATAGAACTACCATATTATCTAGCAATCCCGAAATTAGAAATATATCCAGAAGAACTGAAAGCAAGGACGTGAACTAACATTTGCACACTGATGTTCATAGCAGCATTATTCACAATTGCTAAAATATGGAACCAGCCCAAGTGTCTCCATTAACCGATGATTGGATAAACAAAATGTGGTATATACACACAGTGGCATACTATTCAGCTATAAGAAGAAATGAAATTAGGATGCATATGACAGCATGGATAAACCTAGAGGATATTATATCGTGTGAAATAAGCCAGACACAAAAGGACAAATATTGTATGGATTCATTAATATGAACTAAATATGATGAATAAACTCACAGAGGTAAACTCTAGAATACAGGTACTAGGAAATAGAAGGTGGATTGAGAATGGGAGATGATGCTTAATTTATGTAGCATTATTAATAAGTTTAAGTGTAAAACTGTGGAAATGAATAGAGCTGAGAGTAACACATTCTAATGAGTATAACTAACACTGCTGACTTATAAATGTGATTGTGACTGAAAGAGGTAGTATGTGGAAGTAATGTAAATTGAAAGAAACTAGAAAATAATCTAGAGTATATATAACAGTGATTTTGGTGGTGGATGAAGATTGTGGTTAATAATATAAATATAACAATGCTCATGTTTTAGAAAGTGCTAAGAATATAATGATACACAGGAAAATTAAAACTAATGTAACTTATGGACAATAGATAACAGTAATTATGTAATTTTTCAGCAATGTCAAGAAGATATTTCAATCCTAAAGGTCAACAATAGGGGAGCATAAGAGGGTATGGGGTTTTTCCTTTTGGGGTAATGAAAACATTCTAAAATTCACTGGAGTGTTGACAGCACAGCTCTGTCATGAAAATGAAAGCCGTTGATTGTACACTTTGAATGGATTGTGCAAAGCATGGGATTGTAGAACACAGGAAGTAGTGGTGGATGATGGACTGTGGTTAACAGGACAAATATGAGACTGTTTTTCTCCTGAACAATAACAATTTTATAATACTAATATAGGGTGTTAATAATTGGGTGGGTTGGAGAAAAATAAACCAAATGTAAGATACAGGCTAAATATTACTCTAACCAAAAATATTTTTAATGATGCTCTTTCATAGCTTATAACAACTGTTTCACAATAATGCAAGGTGTTGGTGGTGGGGAGATATATAGGAGGCTTGTATGGTGATATGCATATTTGTTTTGTAAATTCACAAATTTTACTATACATTTATTGTTCAAGTATATTCAAGTATGAATGATATACTTCAATAAAATTTTATTAAAAACAAAAAGCAAACAAACATGCCAACTCTCACCTGTTTTTTTTCCACTAATGTACTGATTTACCAGTCAATATAATAAACTAAGAAAAATAAACTAGGCATATGGCTTGACACAGAAGAAACAAAAGCTGTTATTCACCAATAATGTAATAATGAAGAAAATGCAAAATTATCTACAGATAAATTATTAAAGTAATAAAATTTAGCATAGTTATTGAAACAAAAATTGATATACAGTAGTCAATTGCCTTTCCATATACCAGCAAAAATAGAAAATGTAATTTAAACATTAAAAAAAAGAGTACTTTAGGAATTAATCTAATAAACTATGTGCAAGTTCTCCTTGGAGAAATTATAAAACTTTATTGAGAGATATTAGGGGAGACAAATCAATGTAGTGATTAATCATATTCATGGAGAGAAAAAGTTGGTGACATAACAATGCAAACTTACCACAAATTAATTCAGGAATTTCATGAAATTCCAATAAAAATACCAAGAATTTTTTTGGGGGTGGGGAGTGGGGTGAGTGAGGCTTTATAAACTGACTCTAAAATTTGTATGGAAATACAAATGCTAAGAATAGCAAAAACTCTCCTGATAAAAAAAGAACAAGGTGGGCAATTTATTCATTATCAAGATGTATTATAATGTTAAAGTTTGTAATCTAAAGTGTGATGTTTGTCCTGAGGTAGACAGAAATGATCAATGGAGCGGAATAGAGAGAAACATACCTATGCATATATGAAAACCTGTTATATGAGGCATATGGTTCTTGAGATTGACAGGGAAAGGATAAACTATCCAATAAGTGGTGCTGGAGCAATTGATTATCCGTATAGAAACAAAATATTATAATTCAATAAAATGTTTTTAAATTTAAAAAAATGTCTACTTCACACTACACACAAAAGTTAATTCTAGATCATTAAAGATTTAAATGTGAAAGGCAAAACCATAAAATATTCAGAAAACCGTATAGAAAAACATCCTTTTGAACTTGGAGTAGGAAAGGATTTTAAAAAATTCAAAAAATTACTAATTTAGAACACATTAAAATTAAGAATGTCTATTCATCAAAAGACATCATAAGGAAACTTAAAAGACAAGCCACAAACTGGGAGAAGATATTTGTAAGACATATAACCAACAAAACTTTGATCTAGACTTTTATGAAAAAAGAATTCCTAGAACTCAGTACGAAAAAGACAAATAAAATCCAGTAGAAAATGGGTCAGCTATTTGAAGAGGCACTTCAAAGAAAAGGACTAAGAAATAGGCTAGATCTCATTATTAATCTGAGAAATGAGGATTAAAATCACAACATTCTTCAGACTGGTGAAAATTAAGAAGTCTGAAAACTCTAGGTGAAGATGTAAAGCAATGGGCAGTTATATTTACTGCTGCTTTGGAAAGCAAGTGTCACTACTTGGTAAAGCTGAAGCTGTGAATTCTTTTAAACTAACTACTCCTATCTTACATATTTACTCTAAGAAATGTTTGTACGTGTGCATGAGATATAAGAGAGAATTATTATAGCAGTATTTATTTATTTATTTTTAAAGATTTTATTTATTTATTCATTTATCCCCCCCCTGCTGCTTGCGCTCGCTGGGTCAGCCAACCACGCTGTGCGGGCGGGCCCGCCCTCACCAGGAGGCCCCAGGAACCGAACCCGGGGCCTCCCATATGGTAAATGGGAGCCCTACTGATTGAGCCACAGCCGCTTCCCTATAGCAGTATTTTTGGTAACATTGAGAAGAACTGGAAATAATGCAAATGTCCATCAGCAGTGGACTGGATGAATAAGTAGTAGTGATTCATACATTGTAGCAGAGGAAATGGGCTACAGCTACTCGCATCAGCACTGATAAATCATAGGAACATACTGTTTGGTGAAAAAACAAGCTGCAGAAGAATACATATGGCATAATTCCATTTACATAAAATCCTCAAAATTCAGAAGTAAGTAATATATTGCTTAAGGATTCAAAAGTGGTAAGCATTGAATTGAAGAAAAGCAAGAGTGTGTGTGGGGGGTGGGTTAGGAAGGAGGGAAGCATCTTCAAGGGCTTCAAAAATGCTGATTGTTTTATTTTTAAACTAAATGATGGCTATGCAGGTGTTCATTATATCATCAGTCTTGGTACATTAATATATATTATAAATATTCTTTTGTATCAGTTCAATATTTAATAAAACAACCCAAAGAATATTTGATAAAGTCAATAATCCCTCTCCTTTGATTTCTAAAGTAATTTCTAAAGTATTGCAGTTATTTCATCTTGCCAAGTGCAATTTAGCAATTTTGTGAAATGTAAGCTCATTTTACAAAGACGTTTGCTTAGAGAAGAAAACATACTCCTTCACACTGTTGGTTTTGTGGACTGAAAGATGAGAGTAGAAACCAGGGTTTTGCATATAGATGATCAGAGAAGATTGATAGCTTTGAATTAAAATAATTAAAAAATGACTTTGATTTCCAATGAGCAATGAAACATTTGGCTTCACAATTTTCAGTGGACTTTTCCTTCCACTTCATTTTTCTATCTGTCCTTAAGCTAGTTTACTGGTGTTTCACCGCTTAAGGAATCCCAGGGAATCCAATATTAGACAAGTTTGGCTCTAGTCTTGGGACCAGGCGGAGGGGCATGGAGCTGCGGATCTTTGGCCGTCCTCCAGCTTCAGGACGTGCTGTGAAAACATAGCTGGTGAAGCCAGGACACACACACAGGCCAGGTTTGCAGAATGAGAAGAAACTGAGGGTGGAGCAGTTACTAGCAATTCTGGTCTGTGCTTCCAGACAACCTAGTTACTTCATTTCCAATTAATTTGCTTGAGGAACTTAATTATCTAGATTTATTAATAGCCATCACTGTCTTCAATATACCATGATCACAGCCACCAAGAGCATTGTAAGCAGAGCAGTACTCTTTGATACTGTTCAAAGGCAGTATTAAAATGTGTCTTGACTTCCAAGAGTTTGTGATGTAGGCAGTAAAGATGAAGAGGTGGACAAAAGACAGGTGCAGACAAATGAACAACATTAAACTAAGGATACTGGCTTAATGGCAGATTCTATTGCTTGTATTCATTGTATTCATTTATCCATTTGCCTCCTTTGATTTTGTAGGCCAAAGCCAGGTTGACTGATTTCCTAAGCTTTGGCACCCTCATCCATAAATAAAACTTGCTGAAAATGATTTCTTTATATTCAAGATGTTAATTATTTTAAACCCCAGAGTTACTAAAGTCATACTGTGAAATTAAAAAATTAAAAATTAAATTAGTAATTTAGGAATCATAGAGTCTTATTGATACAGAATATGAAGCTAATTATTTGCTCCTTTAAAACTCCATGAAAATTGCCAATGTATCACATTCATGTGTTTATTTTCTCCTTTGACATACAATAGCTAACTCTATTTTAACACAGATTTCCCCTTTGGGCTGACTGGTCACTGCTGCTCCAAATATTTCATGTCTTAACAGGAGTGTATGAAGTGTATGTAGGCCTTGGGGGTGCAGGGAAGAGAGCATATGCTTGGCCTCAAATCCTGATTCCATCACTGGCTAGTAATTGAACCTTTGGAAGTTATTTAAAATCTCTAAGTAGGGAAGCGGCTGTGGCTCAATCAGTGGGGCTCCCGTTTACCATATGGGAGGCCCCGGGTTCGGTTCCTGGGGCCTCCTGGTGAAGGCAAGCCCGCCCGCGTGGCGTGGTTAGCTGACCCAGCGAACACAAGCAGCAAGGGGGGGATAAATGAATAAATAAATAAAATCTTTAAAAAAAAAAAATAAATAAATAAAATAAAATCTCTAAGTAAACCTCAGCTTTCTCTTCTGTAAAATGGGCATAATAATTTCTATCTTATAAATTAAAAGAGAACATTTTATATAAAATGTGCAATACATAGTAATTGATCATTGAAGTTAATCTCTTTGTTAGTAAGTATAAGAGCAAAGTGTATTTAATGAAATCATTTGATGAGAATATACAGAAGGTGAATTTTTAACTTTTTTTTTTCTTTCTATATCCATTTATTTATTTATTTATTTTTAGGGACCTGATATAGATTCTCTATTATTTAACAAATAAATTTCATTGATACATATTAATAAAGCATAAATCTATCCAAAGTGTACAATCAATGGTACTAGGTATAATCACATATGTGTGTATTCAACACTTCTGTCATTCTTAGAGCGCTTTCATTATTCCAATAATAATAATAATAATAATAATAAAATAAACTCATTACTTCTCAATCTCTTGATGCTTCCCCTAACGTACATAGACACTATTCTTTTTCCTTCTCTATAGTATATTTGTATTTATATTTTGGAAAAACAATCTTATATATACAATAACATTTTTATTATTTATTTTTTGTTGGTTTTTTAGGAAATGAAGAAATTACATAAAGATATGGAATTTTGAAATGACACATGGAATTTCAGTCTTACAGTAAAGATCTTACTAAAGATTCAACTTAGTTGGCTTGAAAGTAAATGAAAAATAATTTGATTACGCATTGAGTGAAAGCATGTGAAAACCTAGAGATGAACAAAAAACAAATTTTGAGTGGATCTGCTTGATGTCATGTTAACTGTAGGAACTTTTGTAATTTTACTTAAACATTGAATAATTATTTTTCCATAATTAAGGTAATATGACACATTAATAGTGTGGAAAATAGTGAAGTGACAAACATGCTTTTCCTTCCAGGCTTTTTCCTATGTATATTTTTCATGTCTCCAGTCATAGTTTGTATGCAATTTTTCAACTTGCTTTTTTCAGTTAACATTATGTCAAAGCATTTTAAAATGCTAAGTAATATATTACATTTCATGATTTACTTTTTAAAAAAATTTCTACTGTGAATATTTTGCTTCCAAAAATTTGCTGTAATATATAATTATGGCGAAGAACAACTTTGCTTTCAGACAATTTCCAAGGAGTTTTATCTGTAGGGAAAAGTAGTCTTTTTTAAAAAAATAAAAATGTCCAGCACCATTTATGATTCCTGATTTCTATCAGATTCTTCCTGATGTGAACCTTGCTTAAATTGCATCATACAGGCATAAGGGCTTGGGTTTAAAATTAACTTCACCAAGCCCACATAATAGTATAAGCTTAATAAAAGAGAGGGCCCAAAGAAGAAATAGAGAGACAACAAATAGAAATAAAAATAGAAAACAAAGTATTTTAAAAATGCTAGAATGTTTTCTGAAAACATTTACTCTCTAAACCCAAATTGCAGGGCTGGACCAAGCTGTGTCATAATGATGTTTTTCTTTTATTAACACTACTTTTGTCCTTTAATCTTTCTTCTTATTCTCTCATTTCTCCCACCCTCTTTCTTACTCCACTCCTTGCTTGTAGACAGCTCTTCCAAAGACTTTGAGAGCTCCATGGGTTTGCCCATCCCCTTCTCATACTCTCAGTTTCTGCTTCCCTTTTCTTTCCATTATGACTGTCAATATCTGTTGAACATCTACTATGTGCAAAATCCAGTGCTTGGTCTTGGAAATTCAATGGTGAGTAGAAACAGACTAAGTCTGTGCTGGTCAAGAAGATGATGAGGATGGTGGGGGTGGGCATGTTCTCTGAGTGAATGGATAGTTGAAGTTGGAGTGATCTGAGTGAAGCGTGCACATATGCTTGTGTGAAGGACATTTTTGACAGGAAACAGTCCATGCTAAGCTCTGTGGTGGGAGTTAGCAAGGAGAGTGCAAGGAGGAGGAAGGTCAAAGTGTCTGAAATCCTACTCCCTCAGTGCAGAACTCGACCCATGTTAACACTTGTAACACCTGAAGTGCGGTTGCCTAATGCTTTCCTGTTGGCATCCTCTCTGGGTAATCAGGTGAACTGATTCTGAAAAGCCCCAGGGTTCCAGTGCCTTTACCTTTTCTCATCATGTCTGTACGATGAAGAGGTACGTCCACTGGTCCATATAAACATCTTAGGGGATGTTGGTCCAGGGGCTCCTTTCCTTATGGTGGAAGTCCTGGAGGAATGGTGAAAAGACCTAGAAGAGATACATACTCATGTTATATCCATTACTTTAAGTTTTGGTAACTCTGTATCAACAGAAACCTGTAACCCAGTGGATTGCACCTCTTAAATAAGACCAAGTTTCTAGATGCCTTGGGCCAGTGGTTCTCGAACCTACCTATACATTCCTATACAACTGGGAATCTTTTCAAAAACACCGAAGCCTTGATTCATCCCTCAGAAATTTGCAATCATTTTTTTTTAAAGCTCCCTAGGTTTTCTAATGCATTGTTAATATTGAGAGCCACTGCATTAGGGGAGCATGATTTTCTAATTAATGTTAGGATCATATTCCCCCCAATATAGCTCCTCTAAAAATATAATTTTGGCTTCACATTATGTAGGAAACATAATTTTTTCCAGAAAGTTTGTTTCAGATTTGGATACAAAAAATGCTATTTCTTCTTTCCTCTTCAAACTGTTGTCTTTGATGCTGACAGATGTGACATGTTGGTGATGCTACATCATCTCTGAAATGTGCTTTACTGTTGCCAGCGGGTTTGGCCCATGGCACTTGAGCCTCTGCCTGAGAAAATCACAGCAGCAGGAGCAACAGCAGCAGATAATCATGACTCTTAGAGGCCAGATTGATATGATCCAGATATTATAGGAAAGTTATGTTCTTTTGGTTATGATGTGGCTTAGGGAGAATATCTTTCATCTCCAACACAGCACTAAAAATAGTCAGTACTTTTTATTTTCTACATAATAATACTTTCTAGATAGTGAGAAACATGACATAGAAATCTTAAAGTCATACGAAAGTCAAAATGATATTTAACACAATAGAAGGAAGGAATAGAGATTACATGGAATAGAGTTTGTGGGAGATAGCAGGGATTTGATAATCAATATAGATGTAAGAAGTCACACTTCTGGATCAAGATGGCACTAAGTTTCAGGGCCTCAACCCCCACAGAAGCTCTGAACAACCAGCAAGAACTGGCAGGAATATCTTTCTCAAAGCTCCAGAAAACAGTTAAAGGTCTGTGATAACAGAACTAATGCTGAATTAAGAAAAAGTCTACTTAAAAGCAGTAGGATCTCATGGTGCCCAGCTGGCTCCTTCTCCACCCTCACCAGCTTGGCATGCGTGTCCTTGTTTCTGGTTCTAGAAGGAGCAACATAAGCCTCTTGCACATACTGGGAGCCTGTATATCTGGCACAATCTGGTGGCTGTCTGAGGGACTGAACCTGGATACTCATCACAGGCTTGCCATCCCAGAACGTACCCTGCACGTAGAAGGTAGCTCATAGAGCTCTCACTGGGGGAGAGCATTAGGTTGTGCTGCCTGGAGCAGAGGTTTGCTGTCTGTAGGACATGCAGGACCCTAAGGAAAAGTGTTACGTAGGGAAGAGGAGACATCTGTACCCTCCTAATGGGGGAATTCCTAGCACTGCATGTGTATGCCCAAGATAAGAGGCATGTGCAGAAAGGATCAGAGAAGCTCTGAGCTTTATCTGTAAGCTTTTCTCTAACTTCTAACTTCATTGTCTGGATAAGTTCTGAAGGAGAGCCATAGCACAGGTCAATCTGCAGATCTGCAAAGACTGGGAAAGGAGTTTTCTTTTTTCCTTCTTCTTTTCTTCTTTTTTTTGTTAGCTCCTGGCATTTGAGGAAAGCTCTGTCATAAAATTAGCTGGGTACAAGCTTAAGGAACAGATGCCCCAGAGGCTAAATTCAAGCTTTAACACATTAAAATATCAAAATGTCCAGGTTTCAACAAAATGTTACAAAACATACAAAGAAAAAGGAAATGACGGCCCAGGTAAAGGAGAAGATTCAAGCATTAAAAACCATTGGTGAGGAGGATGAGACCTGGTACGCATACTGGACAAAGACTTTAAGAAAATGGTCCTAAATATTCTCAAAGATCTAAAGGAAAATATGAATGAAGAACTAAAGGAAATCAGGAAAGCAATAGATGAACACAAAGAGGATATCACTAAAGAGATGAAAATTATGAAAAGGAACCAAACAGAGCTGAAGCTCACAGTAACAGAAAATAAAAATGCCCTAGAGGAGTGATGTAGCTCAAGTTGTTGAACACCTACTTCCCATGTATGAGGTCCCAGGTTCGATCTCCGGTACCTCCTAAAAACAAAAACAACGGAAAATAACCAGCTCTCGCTGGGGAGTAGATGTAGCTCAGTGGTTGAGCGCCTGCTTCCCATATTCAGGGCACTGGGTTCAATTCCCAGTACCTCCTTAAAAAAAATTCTCTAGAGGGATTCAATAACAAATTGAAGCTGTAGGGAGAAAGAATCAGTGGCCTTGATGATAAGACAATTGAAATCATCCAGTCTGAGGATCAAAAAGAAGAAAGGATGAAAAATAGTTAACAGAGCCTATGAGACCTGTGGGTCTCCATCAAACATGCCAGTATATATGGGAATCTCAGAAGAAGAAGAAAACAATAAAGGGGCAGAGAAAATATACAAAGAAATAATGACTGAAATTTTCCCAATTTTAATGACGGCATGAATATACAAATCCAAGATGCTTAATGAACTCCAAATAGGCATATTATAGCTATACTGTTGAGTGCCAAAGATAAAGAGAGAATTCTGAAAGCCACAAGAGAGAAGCAGTGTGTCATATACAAGGGAGCCTCAATAAGATTAAATACCAATATCTCATTGAAAATCATGGAGGCAATAAAGCAGTGGGATGATATATTTAAAGTGCTGAAGGCAAAAAAACAAAAAACTGCCAACCAGGAATTGTATATCTGACAAAACTGTCTTTCAAAAATGAGGGAGAGATTAAAAAATTCCCAGATAAACAAAAGCTAAGGAAGTTTGTCACCACTAGACTGATCCTACAAGAAATGCTAAAGAGAGTTCTGCAGGTTGAAAGGAAAGGAAAATAGAATCAATGAAAGCTGCAGGAAGAAATAAAGATCTCCAGTAAGACTAACAACGTGGGTAATTATAAATGCCAGTACTATTGTAATTTTCGTCTGTAACTCTGCTTTTTACATCATATAGGATCTAAAAGGCAAATGTATAAAACATAACGATAAATCAGTGGTTTTGGATTCATAATGTATAACTTGTAATTTGTGACAAGAACTACATAAAAGCGGGGGTACAGAGAAGTATAGGAACATAGTTTGCATATATTATTGAAGTTACTTGATATTAAAGCAAATAAGGTTATTATTGATTTAGAATGTTAACTTTAACAACTACAAAGGAAATATCAGAGAATATGCAAGCTCATAGAGACAGAAAATAGAGTACAGGTTTCCAGAGGTCAGGGGCTAGGGGGATGGGGAGTTAATGCATTTTGGATGTAGGGTTTCTGTTTGGGGACATAAGAAAGTTTTAGTAATGGAAGGTAGTGAGGATGGAGGAACTTTGTGGATTTGATGAATCCCATTGAATGGTATGCTTAGGAGTGGTTGAGATGGGAAAGTTTATTTTGATATATGATCTCGCAGTTGAAAAAAAAGAAAGAGCAAGTAAAGAGACAAAGACAATTAAAGGCAATACATGATCCTGGATGTGATCAAACAAGGAAGGAGAGAAGGCTGAAAGGAATATTATTGGGACATATAAAAATTGGAATATAGACTATAAGCATTATATCAATGTTACATTTCTTGAATTGGATAACTGTACTTAATGGTAGTTACATAAGTGAATATCTTTGGTCTTAGGGAATGTACATGGCAGTATTAAGTGTTCAAGGAACATGGTGTATACAACTTATACTCCAGTGTTCTGAAAATATTTAGAGGGAAGCAGATGTGGCTCAAGCGATTGGGCTCCCATCTACCATATAAGAGGTCCAGGTTTCGATTCCCGGGGCCTCCTGGTGAAGGCAAGCTGGCCTGTGTGGCATGCTGGCCTGTGCAGGAGTGCTGGCCTGAGCGAAGAGCTGGCACAGCAAGATGGCGCAACAAAAAGAGACACAGAGGAGAGGCAATAAGAGATGCAGCAGACCAGGGAACTGAGGTGGCGCAAGAGATTGAGTGCCTCTCTCCCACTCCAGAAGGTCCCAGGATTGGTTCCCGGTGCCACCTAAAGAGAAGACAAGCAGACACAGAAGAACACACAGTGAATGGACACAAGAGAGCAGACAGTGAGCACAAACACACACACACACACACAAACAATGGGGGGAAGGGAGTTTTTAAAAATTATGTAAGGAGATTTAATGCAGTATCTCTTATTTATCATTAATGCTTTAACAAAAAATGACCCTCTAGATCATTCTGATTAAAGTGAACTACTTCTAGATGAGTCAACATTAAAAAAAAAGAAAATATTTAGGTAGATAGATGGATATATAGATAGATGGATCTGGAGATAAATAGATAGATAGTATGGTACAGAAAATGTGATAAAATGTTAAAATCAGTGGATCTGGTAATGGGGGAGGAGAGGTTAGGAGAATGGTGGAGTTCTCTGTATGGGGTTTGCATTATTTTTGTATCTGTCTTGTAAGTTTGAAAGTATTTCAAAATAAAAAGTTAAAAACACAAAGTATAAAAGTCTTACTTCTACCCTTTGTTAATTAGGATAATGCAGGAATGAAAGGATACATCTGAATTGATGTTCTAGACAGTTTTAGAAAGATTTAGAAATGAATCTGCTAATTCTTTAAATGACCTGGATCTGGAAAATTTAAAGTTATGTTCCTTTTTTTTAAACATCTTGTAAACATATAAAATAAAATAGGGATTATATCTGTTATTAAAATCAGTCATCCTTCAGGAAATAAGCATGATTTTCATGTAAGCTGAAGTAACTACTTCATAAGAATGAGGATAGGCTTCAACTTTAGGGAACTTATTTCAACATTGACTCTGATCACCAAAGGGTTGAGTGTGTGGGGTGGACAAGAAGAGTGGCACGATTTGAGTTTGGGTAAAGCAGTGAATTACTGAGTGCCTGTCCTGTTACTGGATTCTAGCCAGTATTTAATAGACACACCATACATATTTTAATGCTCTGAAATCATTCACAGTGAAAGGGGCTGCCACGATTTGAATATACTTAGGAAGCTTTTCAGGTTGCTTTGCAACCTTGCCCTGTTGTTTTAAGATGATGCAGAAAGGGAGAGATGAAAGATATGTTTAATTCCAGTTGTCTGTCTAATAATAATAATAATTTAAAATAAAAAGAAAAAAAGAAAAAAAAAAGAAAAAAAATTTTTTCTTTTGTTTTTTTCCATTTTCTTTTTTTGAATATCCCAATCCGTTAATTATATTTTATTTTTAGTTCTTTTTTTCTGAGTTTCCTTGTATTTTATCTCTTGCATTTAAGCTTATCACTATTATTTCATTTTCCTATTAATTGCATTTGGTTATTATATGGGCTTCATCTTCAAGGAAGGTTTAGGTCACAGAAGGGTTACAATGGGGGTTGCAGAGGATCATTGGTTGGGGATGTCTGGGATGGGCGATTCATGGGAGTAAGTTCATGTGAATATACATGAAAGATATATAAAATTGTTCAAATGATCAAGGGATGGGGGCATGGTCACGGTGGGTAGACAATCACTCAATAAATGAGGGAATACTGAATTCCCATCCTGAGAGCTCTGCCACATTCTCCAAGGGAGCAGCAACAGTCCCCTGACTGCAGGGGCAGTGTCTGGCAAAAGGGGATGGCCCACTGTTGGGTTCTTGTTATTGATGAGTAGCCTGATGAGTCTATGCTCTTGTAATTGAAACTTGGCCTACTGTTATGGGGTGCCTAAGAGTTGCCACCTGAGAGCCTCCTTGTTGCTCAAATGTGGCCTCTCTCTAAGCCAAACTCAGCATATGAATGCATTACCTTCCCCCTAACGTGGGGCATGACTCCCGGGGATGAGCCTCCCTGGCAACAAGGGACTAATACCAAGTGCCAGCTGGAAACACGATTGGTAAAAAAACCTTGAATAAAAGGGGGAAAAGGTAAAGACAAATGAGTTCATGTGGCTAAGAGACTTCAAAGAGAGTCAGGAGGTCATCCCAGAGGTAACACTTATGAACACCTCAGTAGGATCTCATAGAACACCAAAGTGGATATCACCCCACACAGAGGGACTCCTGAGGGCTCTGGAGACACCCAGGTCCTATATAAGGGGGGATAGCCCCAGAGATTGACACCTTATCAGTGGGCTCTACTTTGGAATCTGTGCTCCTGAGAGTGACAGAGTTGGCCTCAAGTAAGTCCTCCCTGCACATGGTCCATCAGTCCCTTCTATTCAAACCTATATGTGAGGCTGGGGTTTGTAGGTGTACTTCCAGAGACTGGAGCCTCTGGCCTGCCTATGTGCCAGCTGTGCCTGCAATCTCGGTGGAGCTGCAACTCCTACTATACAGCTCAATGGACTCACCCAAGTCACCTGGTGAGGAGATGACGATGATGGGCAACGGCCATCCCAGGGAATGGAGAGAGCCTGCAGCTGAAGGCAGGATAATCCCACCACCGTATCCATGGGATATAAGGTCACTCTCACTTGGAGATGGAGGGGACATCACCATTCCAGTCCCCTCAGGATTGGGGGAAAAGCTATGGACTAGAGTGGACTTAATGGTATTCTGTTGTAGACATATTGGGATTCAAGCAATGGAAGAAATTATAACAGTGAGGTGAAGCCAGTGGCCACTAGGGGCAGGGAGGGGAAGGGCAGTTGTAATACAGGGGCTTTTTCAGGACTTGGGGATTGTCCTGAGTGACGTTGTGGCGACGGATATAGGCCATTTTACAACAGCATAAACCATGCAGAACTGTGTGGGAGAGAGTGTGGTCTACGATGTGAACTGTGGTCTATGCTTAGTGGCAAAGCCCCAGGATGTGTATATCCATTGCAGGTGATGTGCCACACTAATGAAAGATGTTTATGTGAGATGTTATGGGAGGTATGGGAGGTGGAGATCATGGGAATCCCTGTAATTTTTTTGTTACATTTATGTAATCTAAGCATCTTTTAAAATATATATGAAAAAAAAACACATTTATGTAAGCAAATGCATATATATGCATATATATCTATATATCATTTTACAAATATTGGTTTGTATTGTGAAAAATTTGATTCTTGCCCACAATAAAAAATAAATTAAAAAATAAATAAATAAATAAAGGTTGTTTGAAGGGACCAAGAGACTCCTCAGGTTATTCCAATAAGTGGGTCTGGAGTTTCCCTACCTCAGTTTTATTTCATAAAGACAAACTGTTAGTTAAAACCTGATTAGTTGAAAGTTAAGTAGCTGCTTTAAAGACAATGGTCTAAAGGTTCTGTGAAGGTTGAAAAAGTTTTCCAGGCTTCAAAGAAACACCCACAATTCAAAATATGTTAATGGAAGGTGGTTTGGAGGTTCTCTCTCAGCTCAAAGTCAGCCCTCCTGAACTCCTTAAGCAGTTAACTCAACTCTGCTCACTTTATGAGACAAGGAACATTTAATTTGAATTGTGGTTAAGAAAGTGATATAGAGATTAAAAAAAAAAAAAAGTGCTTTATAAAATTGCGTATACTGGAATCCTAGCATGAAACTAAGAGATCTGTGTAAGCTGCTGCAGAGTGCTGTGAGCAGAGAGGAGGAAACCTGGATCTAATTTCATTATTGAATGACCTAGGAATGGGGGCGAATCTGGCATAGTTGTTACTATATGACTGTGCACGCATACCGTCTGAAACCCAGAAGACCTCAATAAGGAATCTCAGCCTTGAATGAAAACAGGGAGCCAGTGAGAATTTAACAACTTCTTTGCCTCAGAAATGTATAAAGGGCCCCTTTCCATTTCTTAGCTGGTTTCTGCCCCCATGACTTGGTTCACACTGTTGCCTTCCTTCCCTGCTTGCTAAATGACTAATTCTGTTTTATATGCCATCTCAGATGTCACCTCTCATGTCACCTCAGAGAGCCTTCTTAGACCCACATGAGCAGCTTCCTCATGTCTTCTACTTCTTGGTACTTATCTCTTTTAGAGTAAGGCATAGTTTATACTATTGTTCACAAATCTGCCTCCCCTGCTAGACCGAGCATTTCCACAGCAGTACTGTGCCTAATACACCTTTGCAGCACAGTGCAGGACACGTGGTAAGACGCTGGCTGTGTTTGCTGCCTTGACCATCTAAGTATCTCTTGGAAAACATGACCATTTACACTGACTTTAGCCTCATGATGTGGCTCACTACAGCTGGGTGCAGTAGACGTCTCCTTCCCCATCCTTCTGACAGCTCAATGTCTTCCTTTCCCCTCTCCCCACTTCTTTTTCCTTCTCCTGATTAGCCTGCCTCCTCAATCCCTTTCCTTGACTTGTTCAGAAATAGTTTTTATTGCCTGCTGAATTATCATTCAATACTGTGTTCTTTAGAAACCCAGTAAGGTTAATGATATGTATATAAGTGGCAGCTCCAGATGGGGCAGGATTTACCCCCTGGTATCACCAGCTGTGTGACTTCAGACAAGTCAGTTTAACATCCCTGAGCCTCAGTTTCCTCAGTTCTAAGAATGGGAATAGTGATACTTGCTTTCTGGGTTTCTTGAAAGATGAAATGAAATGATATTTGTAAAAGTACATAAAGTAGATTATGGCATATAGTAGGCATATCCTAAACATTAATTTCCTTCTTTTCCCCCTGTTACTAATTTTAAAAGCAAATGGCTTTTCTCATTTTCTAAAAAAAAATCCATTTTAGTTGCTTTGTATGCATACATTGAGACTATTGATTTTCTTTTTCTATAAGTTAGTGGCACACAATAGAGAAAAAACAGTTTTCTGAAATGTTGAGATAATAAAATCTGAAGTATTTGCTCATTAGCACTATGTTCTGAGCATTCATCCTGAGTAGGAGAAACCTAAAAGACAGTACCTCTGAACACTGGCTGCATTTAGAATCATTTGGGAGCAATGGAGGGAAGGGACTTTAAAGAAACATACCAGTAGCTGAGTCCCATCCAGACCAATTAGAACTTCTGAGGGTAGGTCCCTGGCCTTGTTAGTTTTTAGAAGCTGCCAGGTAATTTTGATATGCTGCCAAGGTGAGAAACATTGATACAATCTTTCAGGTTCTGATTTCATTTAAGTTGAATTCTCAACGGAGACTCCCCGTGCCCTAGAAGCTTTAGCCGGAGACTAACTGTTCCATGAGTGCCATTCTCTGGGCCAAGACTTTTCACTTCTTATCAGTGCTGAGGCCTCCAGGCGACAACTGCAAGGATGAGAGGGATGCAGAGCAGGGAAAGTGGGAAGTGGATGCAGTTTTGGAGTGTCAGTGGCTCTGAGCTGTGCATATGGGATACTCTGAATGCACTCCGTTTTATTAAATGAGCAAGCAGGAGCCAACGGAATGATTTAATACATAATTACATGCCTAATCTTGCATAAAATTGTAACACTAATGACATCACAGCAGCAACTCAAAAGGTCACTCTAGGCACAGAGATTTAGTGGCTACTTTTAGTGTGTGAGACTTCATCTTTCCAGACAGCAAGTTATATGTTCTCCATAGGAATTGAGTTGTTTTGGCTTCAGGGCCTTTTAAAATGTCATTGGGATATTTTCCTCTAAAATCAACTACACATTTTACCTTGTTTTAAGACATTCATTTTTGTCCATCCATTCAACAACTATTTATTAAGTGCCTTCATGTTCCAGGGACTGCAGTGGGTGTCACTCCCACGAAGTACATGGAAGAGTCAGAATAACAAATCAACTTTTGACCCACACCAGAATTGCTCTTTCTAAGGTTTCTATGATTTCCCAATGGGTACATCCAATGATTACTCCTCTCTCCACATCTTATTTAACCTCTCAGCTTTCTGAATTTGCTATCACCGATCATTTCCTTCTTCTAAACATGCTTTACAAACTTGACTTAGAGGACAGTGCTCTGCTGGTTTCCTTCTCACTCTATAGCTGCTCTTTCCATTTCTTTTGCATTTCTCCATCCACCCCTTAAAAGTTAGTGTCCTCTAGATGAATGGTCAGCCCTACTGAAGAGTCTCTTAACCATGTCTCATAATAAGAACAAAAAAGACACCCCCCCCCAATTTGAAATCTAGAAGACTGAGTGAAATAGTCCCATCTGCTGACCATTTGTAGAGGTAAAGGAGAAGTGTATCACTCAACACTATTGTCTCTTTGAGAAGAAACAAATAAGAGAATGGATTCCTAATTTTTTTTGTAGGCTGCTTTCAATAGCTGGGTCCCAGTACATGGAGTAGCTGTTGTCTGTGTAATCATCCATTTGACTTGTGGTTCAGGAGGACAGCAGCTCAAGTTAAATTCCGTACCTGTCTTTTAGCAAGCTAGTGACTTGGCTCATTGAGTTCAGCCATCAACTGTTGTTCAGAAGGCTCTGGCTTCTAACCTTCATTCTGTCACTGAACAATTTTGTAACTGCAGGCAAAACACCCCCTTTTCCCTTCAGTTTCACCATCTGTAAAAGGATGATTACGGGGCTAAACACTATTCTTTTAGTCATCCTTCATTTCTTCATTCAGCAAATATTTACTGAATACCTTACTATGTGACAGGCATCAAGCTAGGTTTGGGGACACATTGGTGAGCACAACAGACCAAAAAAACCCCTGCTTTTATGGAGCTTTTGGTTTAGAGGAGGAGACAGACAAAGGAAACAAATGCGGATGGATGTTTTTAATATAGAATTGTTATACATGCTCATAAATAATAAGATAAGATTTGCATCACATCTACAGTTATAACTTCTATCAGAAATGACCAACTCAGGATTTGTGGAAAGACCTTTGAAATTAGTTACAAGGGAGCAGGTGTAGCTCAATTGATTGAGTGCATGCTTCCCATGTACGAGGTCCCAGGTTCAATCCTGGGTCCTCCTAAAAAAAAATTATTTACAGTTGAAATTCCAGCTACATGACTTGTGTAACCTAAATAAATTAAACTTCTCTGATCCTCATTTTCCTCATCAAGAAAATAGGAATAATAGTAGCAATACTGGATTGTCATGGGGCTGATTTAAAATAGTGTAGAGCATTGAGTAAGCAATCAGTCAATGATGTTTTTTTTTTTTTTTTCCTATTTGGAAGCAATAGCATTTTTCCTCCACCAAATTGGCCATGCTGATACATCAAGTCCTTCTGGGGAAAAGAAACCCAACAAAACAACTCTATGTAGAGCTGGAAAACATATTTCTACATGTTTTTAATTAGTCCACTATTCTATAATTCATTTCTTAATGAGCTTTTCAAGTGGATAATCACAACTGATGTTCAGTTTGATTCCTTCCATGCTACATATTTTAAACCATCTAATTGTTAAACATTCACTCTATTGGGCATCACCATACATAGCTTTTGTGAGAAAAACCTGCCCTTAACTCATCTGTGTCTCTAGATTGTTATGACAGATTGAAACCATCCATCCCTCTTGGTGAATGTGATTTAACTTTTGCTTCTAATTCAAATGAGAAGCAAAGGAGGTAAACTAAATAATAAAAGCTCTGTTTAGAGAAGAACTAGAAATGACAATAATAAACATAAAGGCCACTAGATGTGAGGTACGTCTTTAGATCCATATAAATAATGCATTTGTATGCATTATTTATTTAATTCTGACAGTAACCCTTATAAGAGTTATTTCTATTTACCAGAAAAGGAAGCTGATCTTCAGAAAAGTGCGTAAATTGTCCTGGGTCATATAGCATTTAAGGCATGAAGCCAGAGTTTCACACGAAATCCATCCAGCTCCAAAACCTATACTCTGTTAACCTGTACTTACTTGCTAGGCAAACCAAGTACTAAAATCTACCTCAGACAAAATTGGGAACTAAATGGTAGCAGCAACATTCAGTTTAATTTTTCTTTGAGGACTACATTCTTTACCTCATCAAGTTAAGAGACATGGAAAATGAGAGATTGTAGAAGACTAGGGCAGTAGTGAAAAAAGGCAAGAAAGTGAAGTGTAGTAGTAAGTCCATAGACATCTGGGTCCAAACCCTGGTTTTACTCTTTACTATCTATTGATGTGGTCTTGGGCAAGTTTCTAATAGCTATTTACCTCAGTTTTCTTATTTGTCATTTATAAATTATATAAACCTATATAATTTATAGAGTTGTGAAAATTGAATTAATATATGTGGTGTGCCTTGTGATGCTATAAAATAATGTTATATATGTGTACATATGTAACAGTGTATGTTATGTGTAAAATATGTATATATATAACATAATATATGAGTTAATATATAAAAAGTGTCTGTAACATGGGAGGCATTAATAAGTATATGCTATTTTTATTGCCATTTGGGAATGGGTTAAAAATATAATAGAAATGGAAGGTAGTAGAGTCTGTGTAAAAGTTCACACAATTAAATATATTGAGTGGGCATTAATAAATGTGATCTTTAATTTTTTATGGGGAGAGGAATGAAGAAAAGAGTTAAGTCATGGAAGCACCACTAGCTCTGCCATTAACTGGTCGGTGATCTGGACCCTTTGGCCTCCTGGCCTCTTCTTCCTCATATGTTACATGAGGGCATTGGAATAAATGAGTGTAAGGTCCTTTCATCTCCAAATTTTATTTTGTTGTGCTTTGGAAAATAGCAATCAAGTTTAGTTTCTATGATATATTTGGCTTCTAATTTGTCTTTGGTTAAATATAATTTCTTTCTGTTTTACATTCTGTTGATTTCTTAAATGAAGTATTTAGTAATGCTCATAGGAAATCTAGTAGAGGGAGGGGAGGTTAAGTGCCAAATAGGAAGGTAAAAATAAAAGCCCCACGAAGACCCTTATAGACTATGTCTTTAAATCTGGGCATTTCTACAGAGCTGGGCATCTTGGGCACAAACTTGTTTTGTTATCAGGAGTCCACCTAGGCTCTTCTGCCTTATATTTTCTTCTCCCTATGTTGCTTTCCACAGAATCTCATCTCTTACCCAATTTTAGAACTACTATTCTCTCCCAAAGGGGTGTTAGTGATAGTGGGAATTTTAGGCGCTGTAGCAGATTGGTGAGGGAGATATTTTGGAGGGAAGAAAATATGGCTTATAGACCCTGCTATGCTCAACTGTGGTGGTCATTGGGTGAGCAGGAATTAAATTTGCCCAGAGCTTCTCCCGGTAGTGGCTCTGAACTGACTACTGATAATACATATAAAATTTTATTCCTGGAGAACAACCAGTATTCTGAACCCAGTGGTCTCAGCCTCCAGATGAGTGGTTCAGCCCTTCTTCTTGCCAAAGGGACAAAGATTCTTCCATTGCCCAGTGCAATAGTATTAAGAAACCATGGGCTCTGAAGGCAGAGACAAGGGTTCAAACACCATATCTGCCCTTTTGCTATCAGCATTACATTGGGCCCAAGTTAATTACTGCTCTATATCTCAATACCCTCATCTATAAAATGGAAATACTAATGCAACTTCCAAAATATGTTGTGTAGATTAATTGAAATAATACCTATTAACAGTTAAAAAGTAGTGATCAATGAAACTATATCCTAACATATCTAACATGCCAAATTAATACTCTTATCCTGACTGAAAGGATTTGAGATGAAATTCAGAGAAACCATTGATTACTAGGATTTTAAAACTGGAAGAGATAATAAGATATTCTGGGCCAGAGGTGAATATTGAGACTTGATGTTTTTTTGTTTTCTTGGATAACTCTTTAAGGCTGCAGGGAAAAGGCCACTTAGAAGCTAGTGTGTCTAATTGCAGAAGAAGGCTTTCATGATGCAAAAGGCACTAAGAAGGTAAAGGAAAGGATTTATTAAATTCTAAGTCTTACTTTGACTTAGTGGAACTGGTTGTGAAGTTCCAAGAAAACAAAACAAAACAGATGATTGGAATAGTGATTCTGTTTTGATGGCTACAGATTGAAGAAAAACCTGTTCGAACTATTTGAATTCTATGGTGAAAGATTTTTGAGAAATATCAAATTAGATATTAGTCCTTTTCTAAACATATGTTTTTACAATTTTCTGGAAAGTGCCTCATGGGCTGATGATTCAGTTGCTGTGAAAGCCCCATTAAGTAATATAAATACCTTGGAATCACTTGCATACAGAGTTTGCGTCCCCTACATTTTGTAGCATATAGGTTTTAGATTAGGCAATAAGAACCAAGGAACTAAGAGAAACTCCTAAGGAGATAAGTGATTGGCAGAAAGAGGGATCCTATTCATTCTTCCATCTATACACAAACCCCTCAAAGGCTACCAAATTTGAAAGAGGCAGCATGGATCGAGGAGGCAGAATTGCTTTTGCCTCTTCCTTGCATTCCTTCCTTACTATGTGACATGGGGTGAGTTAATTAACCTCCACGAGCCTCAAATTCCTTATCTGTAAAACTGAAGGTTTACATGTCATACTGAAACAATTGTTATAGAATTTAGTATTAAATGAGAAGACATGCTCTAAGTGTCTGGAACATGATAAGTGATAAGTGTAAATTCTTTCCCCAAAAGGAACTGATTTGGTCACCTTGTCCAACATCAGCTATCAAGACCCAGAACAGCCTCTTTTTTTTTTACATATGGGAAAGCAGCCAGTGTGAATAATTGTTTTCTTATAAATGTAGACATGAATCCATTAATATGCATTTATGAAAAGTTGCTTCCTATAAGAAGTGATCTAGGCCAGAAACCTAGGGGAAATCATTACTCCCCCTGGTCCTCACCCCTCATCCACTCAGTCACTAAACTCTTGCAGATGATGTTTTCTTAAAATATGGCCAAAGAAGCACCATCCAATAGAAGTATGATGTGAGCCACATATGTAATTTAAAATTTTTTGATAGCCACATAAAAAAAGTATAAAAAGAAACAGGAGACATTAATTTTAATAATATATTTTATTTAACTGAAGGTACCACAAATATTACCATTTCAATATGTAATCAATGTAAAATTACTAATGGCATAATTTACATTCTGATTTTCATACTGTCTTTGAAATTCAGTGCTTATTTTACAGTTACAACACATTGTAATTCAGGCGAGTAAATTTGAAGTGCCTAATAACCACATGTGGCTAGTGGCTATTGTTTTGGGCTGTTTTAGAATCTATGCTCTGACATTATATCAATTTTAACAACAGTAATAAAATATCAATAATAATCGCTGTTTTCAGTTATTGAGTGCTTACTGTGAGATGGGCCTGGTGCTTTATACGCATAACATCAACCATTCTATACAGTGGGTGCTATTACTGCCCCACGTTATGGAGGAGAAAGCTGTGACTTAGAGACCTCAAGGTCGTACAACTTTTCAGTGGCAGAACTGGGATTCAAACTGAGGTTGATTAGACTCTGTCTTAGTTTCCTGGCTGTTAAAACAAATATCATACAATGATCTGGCTTAAACAACAAGGATTTGTTGACTCAGTTTTGAGGCAAAGATAAGTCCTAAATCAAGGCCTTGGGAAAAAAAAAAAAAAAAAGACCGTGGCATTCTGAGTTTGGCTGCTGGTAATCTTTGGTCCTTGGCTTTTCTGTCACATGGCAATGTACCTGCTGATATCTTCTCCTTTTTCCACCAAGACTTTAAGCTTCTTCCTGTGGCTTTTTTCTCTATGTCTGAATTTCATTCTGCTTATGAAGGACTCCAGTATCTGTATGAAAGCCCAACCTGATTCAGTTAGGCTGCACCTTAACTGACATAACATCTTCAAGAGATCCTCCTTACAACGGGTCCACACCCACCAGAATGCAGACCAAGGTCAAGAACTTGTCCAAACTGGGGCACATAGCCAATTCACCACAGACTCCATAACCTATCATGTTGCCTCTCCTGAATTACTCAAACAGCTTCCTAACTGGTTGACTTGCCTTACAGCAGGGTATTTTGGCATGGCTGTGGTGAAATAGCCACTTCAAATAGTAAATCAATTGTTTTATTGTTGTTACCTAGTAATTTTTGTCACAGACATTTCTGATGTTCAGCTAACTTTGAGCCTCAATTCACCTGTCATCACACCCATGAGGATAATCCAATCCTTCATTCCATCTCCATACCTCATTTTAGAATTACGGATTGGAGTGAAGTGCAGGGTGGGTCAAGATTGCCAGCCAAAATGCTATGTTCTCTTTCCTACTAAAGGGAATGAAGAATTCCATGGGGGAAAAAGGCTGTCTCTAGAGCTGAGACAGGAAATACTCAAGATGAATCATACTAGATAGCAAGGCACTCATTAAAGATTATTAGAATTGTTTCAAAAGGACTTCAGCAGACAACTTGAAGGTGGGACAAAAATATAGCAATTTGAGTATTTAGGATAGTAACTGAAATGGATGAAACATAGCAAATATGTTTAATCCATGATTTCACAGTGCTATTTTTTAAAAAACTAATTGATCACCATTAGAAGATGCTGGGAGACCAACTCATTATATTGAAAACTGGTAAATATTATGAAAGAATCAAGCACTTATCCTATATTTCTTATATTGGCTAAAGCAGTAAGAAACCAAATGTCAGATGAGGTAAAGTTTCCCTCTATAGAAGTATTTCAACTAATTAATGAGGATTGGTTATTAGGATTAAAATACCATTTTGCAACTCTTAATGAAGTAATGTATCTAGACCTTGATCATAAATGATTGTTATCAAAACAGGAAGATGACAACAATATTAATTTTGAATTTGTATTGCCCCCCTAAATTGAATCAGGATCTGGTCAATCACCTTGATCCAACTGATAATTTATTGAAAATAAAGAGGACAGAGAACTATGTTATAAAATATTGTGAGGATGTGATCAACAAATTTAAGAGTGTAAGAGACCCTACAAGATAGATAACCTGGAGTCTTTAATAAATAAATGGCAAAGATAAGATAGAGAAGGAACCTATAGTTTAAACAAGACTTAAAATCATATTGACCAATTGTGGCATCTGAACTTTACATAGACAGTAATTTACTAACTGCAAAAGAAAAAGTCATGTTCTCTTCTGTTTGTTTTTTTTTCTCTTTATTGTTTTTTTTTTTTTTCCTCTTTGCTTTTAATCCTTATCTATTTCAGTACAATTCTTCTATTATTATTTTTTCTAAAGCATAAATCTAGTCAGGTTATTACTTTGCTTAATATCCTTCAATGGCTTCCCATTATTTGTAGGTAAACCTAAGAAAGATTTCACACATTCTAAGTGCTCTAATTCAAGGATGGGGACACCAGTGTGAATTCAGAGGAGGCTTCCTGGAGGAGGTGGAAATTGATAACCAAAGAAGATGAAGAATGCTAGGGCGACACCCTGTGTGTGTGGGGGTGGGGTGGGGATGGGGGTGTGGGACCTCCTGAAGTGGAGGGTCCGTGTTGTGTAACTGGAATATGAAGAGCTGTAAAAACAAAGTCTAGAGAAGTTACAGCTACTACAACTGCATTTCTTTTGTTTCTTACAGAAGTTCCTTGAAAGACACAATGACCATTTTCCTTTCTCTATATCTTGCTTGCAGTGTTTAATTTGTATACATGTTTTGAAAGCAAAATGGCAAAAATAGCTTGAGATGAGATTTGTTTTCCTTATGTATCAATTTAAATAAGGCAAGAAAGTTCAGAAACAAAGAAATGGGGTCATCTTTTGACCTTGGCACAACTGAAGCTTATGAGTCCATTAAGAAAATTATTTTGTTGCATTCCTACTATGTGACAATTTGTAATTCCATTTTGAAAATAGAGAAACTATTGTGAAAATAGAGAAACTGGCTACCGCAGGCTCAATAGCCACATGTCCAATGAAGGGGAAAGTGGACATTTTTTCACTGCCATTACCACAAGAGGGATATTGCTGTTTAATCATCAGTTTTTAGCTGGAGGTAAAGACATACTATGTTATAATTGGTTATGAATGGGGCAGAATTAAAGCTGGTGCACAACTGGGAGCTCATGCTGTAGCCTGACCTTCAGGATCTGGGAATATCTGTGGAGTGGATTGCAAAGGAATGTGTGTCACCACAGGGAAAAAGGATTATGAATCGATTTAGGAGTCTCATCTGATATTGATTTTAAGGAGAAAAGATAAATGGAATGATGAAGAAAAGAAGGAAAATGGTCATTGGTCATTGTGTCTTATTTATTTATTTATTTATTATTTGTTTGTTTTACTTTTTATTGTGCCTTTTAAAGAATTGCTGTAAGAAACAAAGGAAATGCAGCTGTGACAGGCAGATACAGCTGCCAGTTGGAGGCATTCAGCTAGTCCATCTTGAATCGTGGGGCCAGGAAGATAGTTTCATTCTTGTGGTACGTCCCTAGACCTAGAATTTACTCAGTACTGGGTAAAATTTATTGAGGAAAATTAGAAACAAATTAACCTAAATTGGTTTTAGCTGGTGATATAAATATTTATGCTATTTAGAATTCACCAAAAGTAATTGATTTCTAGAATCATCTATTTCCTGTTGAATGACATGTTAAACCCTTTGTCATCTGAGATTCATAAAGTTGGAAGTGCCCTGAGAGGTCATTCTCTCCACACCCCCAGATCTGGCTTCACACCCTTTGGAATATTCTCACCTATGACTTATCCAGTCATTGATTAAACACCACCAGTTGTAGGGAATCCACATTCTCTGGAGACAACTCACTATATTGTTGGACATTTCTAATTGATGGAAACTGTTTCCATAAGTTGAGCTGGAATTTATCCCCCTACACTTCCACTATTGCTCCTGGTTCTACACTCTGGATTGTACACTCTGTCCAGATGTTTCAGTACCGCTGTCATATCCTGCCAACACTTCTTCACTGTAAACATTCCATCATACTCCAAGTGTTCTTCATATGACATAGTCTCAATTTCCTTTCTTATTCTGGTCACATCCTCAGGCCATGTTCCATTGGCTGATATCTCTGCTAAAGTGTGCGGGCACAACAATACCAACATTTCTTAATGATTCTGTATATACTTTAATTAATTTTGTTGCTACAACAACTGTAAAAGGTAGGAACTCTTATTATCTCTGCTTTACTGTGGAAGAAACTGAAGCACAGGGAGGCTAAGTAACACCCAAAGTCACAGTGCTGATAAGTAGAGGAGCCAGGATATGAACCCCAGCAGCCTACATTCAGAGTCCACATTCTTAAACACTGTACAATTCTAGTTTTATGAAAATAGTGTTTCTAGTGTCATCTGATTAATCCTGAGCTTAAACTATCATCTCCTTCTATTTATGTGGCCTGACATCAGAGTAACATTCTTGGCTGGTGTGGTTGACTATGGAACATGCAGGGATTGAAAGCCAAGGGTCAGATCCTGAAAAGCCATGCCTCAATGCAGAGGTGCTGGGCTTTATCTTGAAGTTGATGGAGTGCTATCATGAATTTTTTGAAACTTTTCACTTTAAAATCTATCACATATTTTCAGTCAGGGTAGTAAGCCATGTGATCATATGTACACATTTGAAATAATACTCTGTTTTGGGGGATGGGCATTGTCCATCATCATCCTTTCATTAGTTGTCCTGGGTGAGTCCAAGGTATAGGAGAGTAGGTGTTGCAACTCTGCTGAGATTCAGGGCTCAACCAGAATATGACCAGACTGAAGACTTAAGTCTCTGGGGCAAATATTTAACATATATAGTGCTAATTATAGGTTCAAAAATGGTAGAAGAGCTATGTGTAGGGAAATTATAAATGAGTCTAACTCTGTTACATTGGGGATCATATAATACAAAGTGGAGCCCACTGGCAGGTGCCAAATTCCTGAGATTGTCTGCCCTGCCTATAGTGTCTGGATGTCTCTAGAGCCCTCAGGAGCCCTGCTGTTTGAGGCACTGTTTACAGTGGCAATCAATGAGATTGTGCCATGCATAAGTGTAACCTCTGGAATGACCTCCTGACTCACTTTGAAATCTCTTAGTCATAAAAACTCATTTGTATTTAATATTTCCCCTTTTGGTCAAAGTCTTTTCCAGATGCATCACTAGTCGGCCTCGGTAATAATCCTTTGGTGCTAGGGAGGCTTAGGAGTCATATCCCATACTGGGGGGGGGGAGTGAAGGTAGAAGTTGGTGTGGAGGATAAATTAGGCAGGATGAAACTATAGGCAGGGAATTAGGTAGTGATTGAAGTAATCCAAGCAAGACCTGGAGGAACTGGGGGTGAAAGGAGTGAAGAGATTCAGGTAGTATTTGGAAGGTATAGGGTTGACACTTGATAACTGATTGGATTAAGGAAGCAAAGGTAATGGGAGAAGAATTAAAAGTGATTTCAAGGTTTCTCTTTGGGGACTGTGTGGACAGTGGCATTATTAACCAAGGTGGGGAATATATTTAAAAAAAGGTGCTTTGGAGTGGGTGTTGGGTGGTTTAGTTGTATGGGAAGGCAGGGAGTGGTTGGGAGGGATGTAAAAAATGACAAATGAGACATCCAGGAGAGAGTGGCAAGGCAGTTGGATATGTGCAGGAACTCTGGAGAAAGGTCCAGGCTGGAAATGCAGTCTTGGATGTGAAAGAAAGTTGCAAGGAAATTATGCAGGGAGAGAAGTGTAGTGGTGCTTAAGATGGAACCCTGGCAAAAAGCATCAGTTAATTGATACTTTGAGGAGTACAACTGAGAAAGAGGAAGATTCACTGACTTCAACCGGTCTGGTGGATGGCCGTTTTCCTCCAGGCATAGATAGCATGCTGCAATTTGACTTTTGCTCTTGGGAGCTCCAGAAGATAAGAGTCCCTGAGCTTTTCTTGATGTCTTCTTCCATCAAAACTCAAGCAAAATGATTCTAATTTTCTTCATTGCCTTGTCAGTTGTAAATGAATTTGCATTTACATGGGGAATAACATGTTTGACAAGAGCCATATTCATCATTTCAAATGTGCTCCAAATTCTCTAGCAGTGTGACCATTTGGTATAAAATCGGTATATTTTGTATAGTATGTCTGATGATGTTAAGTGATTATCTCTCAAGGAAAAAAATTCTTTTTAAAGAATATAATATTGTTAGTGTGAAAATACAAGCAATTTAGGTTCCAGTGAAATAATAGTTAAAGGTCTCTTTTATCAAGTATACAAGTGTTAGGCCATTCCTCTTCAAACTTTCTTTAAAATGAAAGTGAGTCATTCTCTTTTCCTTTATATTTTAAACAATTTTTGTGGGCTTATCATAAATTTATGCAGTAGCTTACATAAAATTTGTTAGACATATATTAGGTGTCAGATACTACACTATGTGTGAGGGATTAATTTCCTGTTTTCATCCAGTATCAGGAATATAAGTCCTAAAAGAAATCGAATGTTTAAGTGTAATCATCTACTTGATGAATTGGCAATGAATATTAATAGTGAACTGCTGACAATTGTTAAAAGTCTGCTTATTCTTAGGTGAATCTCATATTAGTTCTTGTTCCAGAAAGTCAAAGATGGTATGATATGTCTCTGAACTTTGAATTCATTTCTTAAATCAGGCTCTGTATATCTCAAGGCATAGAGAAAAATGAACCTGGTTCAGAAAGCAGTTCCACAGCTGCATTTGTGTGAGGGTGGCTCTGGGAGGCTTGGTAGCTTCTGGAAGTCTAAATCTTTTACTATTTTACAGAAGAACATTTAGTGAAAACTAAATAAAAGCACAAAGAAAATACTGAGATGCTAGATAGATGGAGCACAAAACATCTGACCTATAAAATGGAGCTAAGTTACTGAATGACATATAAAACAATTGGCATAGTTTTGAGCTCCTGTGTGCTCATTTTGGATATATTCTCACTGCCAGTGGGAGAGAGAAGGAAGTGTGAATAAAGAAAATAAAGAAAAAGGAGTGAGTTCCTGTGCTTCTAAAGGTCCTTCTTGACTGGCCTATCCGTTCTGTCTCTGTTCTAGTCCAAAGCTGCGTGCCCTCAGTGTGGCTGTTTCCTGCCTGGAGTGCCCACACCTCACCTGGAATATAAAGGAGAGCTGAGGCCCCACAGTCCATGCAATAGGATCAGGACTCTTCTCAGTGTAACTTCTCACAGAGCCAGTGTCTTAGCCCATCCCATTGATTGGCCCTCAGGCATGTTCTTGCTCAGCCCTTTTCAGTTCTAATAGATTCCTCAAGACTGTGATATGGAAGCAAGGCCGCACATGTGCAGGGTCCTAGGGCATAGTAGTTGCTCTGTAGCACGGGTTCTTAAACTTTCTTGTTCCACAGACCCCTTTGCCAATCAGGTGAAAACCACCAACCCCTTACTGAGTCCCCACTATACTGTGTATTATTTAATAAATATATCACACCTGCATTAACACATCCCCAAAAGAATAATCTTCTTCTGAATTTTCATTCAAGCTCATGGACCCCCTGAAATCTTTCCATGGACCCCCTGGTCTGTGAAACCCTGGTTAAGAATCCCTGCTCTATAGATAGGTTTCTGTTCCTGTTCTTCTGGTTCCTTTATCCCAAGGCTCCATCTGAAAAAAGGCATAGATGCAAAGGCTAGGACTGTAACCAAGGTGGAAAACTCTGTCCTGGAATAACCTTGAGTTCATATTATTGAATAGGGACACACTGAACATTTGGTCTGTGGCTGAAATGAAGATGTAATGGCTTTCTGGCTATAAATGAGAACTGGCCAATGGGGAACTCCTTACCTCATGCAGCTTGGCAAAAGTTCAACAAGAGAAAGTGAGGTATCATAAACCTATGGAAGAATGTCTGATGAATTTCTAAAGTCCCAAGGAGACACTGGTCTTTTGTAAGGGTACGTGGGAAGAGTGGGGAGAAAGGCCATGAACATGCATGTGTATATGGTAATTTCCAAGTCACAATGTGCCTTCTCCTTGCTACGTTCCAGTAATGATCATGTTCTGAGAGTAAAAATGTCCTGTTTAAAACACATTTGATTAAACAAAGGGGGTAGAATCTATTTGATTTTTCTGGACCCAGAGTTGTAAAGGGAAGAGAAAAAAAGCAGGCCTGAGATTATTAAGCACTTACTGCTATAAAGAAATAATCTTCCATGCAAATATGTAAAGGTCATATTGATAAGTAAGAAAGCAGTAAGAGAGGAGTAAATTGCAAGAGGGTAATGAACTGGAGATAAAATGTGTTTCGTAAATATTAAGCTGGGAAATCAAGACTTTCTAAGCCTTAAGCAAAGGTTGCAGAAAGGGTAGACTACTGATCTTTTCTCCTTGTTCCTCCTCCTAACTCAGATTGAGCAGTCATGACTATATGACGTGCAAGCCTGCCTGGGACCCCAAGATGCCCTGGCCTAAGCTAGGTTTCCCTTTGCAAGTATGAAACATGGAAGTGGGTTCAGCAGAGAAAAGAATGGATGCCTTGCTGTTTTGAAACAGAGCCCAGATCTTGGAGATCTTTGAAGGGACAGGGGCAAGTGGTATGGCTATCTCTGACTTTGAGTGCCAAAGAAACCATGAGGGGAATTCTAACTCCTTGGATCGGTTATACAGATATTAACCAGGACTAAACTGAGCCAAGAGGGAAAGTGATGACTATTAGTTAGGCAAGATACCTGCCTATTCCTCTATGCTCTAGTTCTTTAAAACTTGTCTCAAATAAATCAAGAATTTATTGAGCACCTATTATATGCAAGGCACCACATATATGCATTAGGAGGTTATTTATCAGAGAATAAAACAGATCCTCATAAAGATACTAGGTTGAACCATATAAAATTTTAACTATTTGACCATTTTTGATCTACACAAATGGTAACTTCATATGATTTAACTTAATACATTAAAATGGAGAGAGAAAAAAGAAAGAAAGAAAACCATACATCTAGCATGTTAGTTGATGATAAATACCTTGGAGAATATTACACGGGCTAAAAGGGGTGATGCTGTGGGAGGAGGGAGTTGATAATTTATATACAGTGATCAGAGAAGCCTCACTAATAAACTGACATTTTGGCGAACACCTGAAGGAGGTAAGAGATTCAGCCAGAGGTAAGGAGGTAGGGGATTTAGCCATGAGGTGAGAAGGTATGGAGTGAAGTGATGAGGTTAGGCATTTCACATTCTAGGCAGGGGGATGGAAAGTACAAAGCCTCTGAGGTGATAATATACTTATTGTTTTTGAGGAACAGCAAGGAGACTAGTGTAGCTGAAACAAAATGAGTTGGGTCGAAGTGGTTGGAGATGATAAAAGTCGACAGGAAGCCAGATCACAAGGGTCTTGTAGCAATGTCCAGGGCTTGTCTTTTTTGCTCTGAATGAAATAAGGAGTTATGGCAGGACTTTGAGCAGAGGCTGTACTTGATCAATATACAGTTTAATGGGATCACTCTAGCTCATGTGTTGAGAGTAGACTGCAGAGGGCAAGGACAGAAGCAGGGAGAGCCATTTTGATGTTAGAGAAACAATGAAGACAATAGACAAAGGATGTGTGGATCACTGTGGTAGCAGTGGAGGTGCTGAATATATTGTGAAGGTAGGGCTGACAGGACTTGCTGAGATTTCATTGTAGTGAGTATGAAGGGAAAAGAGGAGGCAAGAATGATTCTAATATCGATATATAATTTTTGTTTTCCCAAGAGCAAGTGTCTGTTGGATTTACCTTGTATTTACAGGAATCCTCATTCATTTACTCAAAGAGTAATCCTTTACCAACAAAACATCAAAAGGCTAGGAGTCGAACAAATCCGGGCTCGGACTCTGCCATTTAGCAGCAACATGAGGTAACTCTCCTGTAAGCTTGAGCTTCTGCTGTTTGATGAAGCTAATAAAATCTACTTTGAGTGGTGACTAGTTAAATGAGCTACTGCATGTAAAGTGTTTAGCAATTAATGTTTATGTAAATTTCAGTGATATTAAAACATATAAGTGTGCTATCAGAGTGTTTGGTGGCCCTTTGCAGCACTTCCACATCATATGCTTTCTGATTTTCACTTCTGGAGTTTTGTTTTTTACCGAGAGTCATTTTATATCAGTTTGTCTTTTTATAATGGCAAAAATAATCAACAATCTGGCCCTCAAATTTCATTGATAATTTGTGAAAATTCTGAAGTAAATAAAAGTAACTGAGCGGCAGCTGTGCTGGGCTCTGTCTGGTTCCCGGCGTCGGCATGGTGCATCATCTGGCCACTCCTGACTAGAGGCAGCACCTTCTGAACAGTCCTTTGAGGCTCAATATTGAAGTACCCTTGGATCAGGAGCAACTGCCTCCTGTATTTCCAAGTCTTTAAAACTAGATTTTTTGCCTTGTTTTCTGTTACAAAATTCCTGTAGATGCAACCTAAAGATTATCTTCCAATCCTGCCTGAGAATTGGTGTCCTGCCTTATCCTTGTCCAAACCTCTCTCTGAGCCTAGAGCTCAGTTCTTGGACACCTGCCTCGTGGCTTGGGTCCTGTGGTAGGGTAACCATAGAATTTTGTTCCCAAATTGAAACATCTTTGAGAGTGAAATGGGGAGCCATTCATAATTATGCAGGGGCAACCCTATCTATAACGAGTAATCATGTGTCTGAATTTGCATAGGACAATCAAATTTCTGGATGTTGTTCCAGAATCCCATCCCATTGTTACATTCTTTCATTCTCAAAATTGTCCTGATTTTGACAAGTTAAATGCTAACTTTAATAGAAATTGAATTCCTATATAGTACACGGGTCTGTTCCTAAATGATTCTCTGGTCCATTTATATAATTTGCTTATTCCAGCAGTAATAAAGTTTTGATTTCTGTGTCTTTATGGTACATTATAATACATGCTAGGACTAGTCCATCTTTTTTTTTTCCTCCTGCTGAAAATTTCGTGGCTATTCTTCAGCATTTGTCCTTCCAGATGAACTTTAGTAACAACTGGCCAAATGTATGTTTTAAAAAATCCTCTTAGGATTTTGATGTGAATTTCTCTGAATTTGTGGATTAATTTGAGGAGAATCTACATCTTTACCAAATCAGTGTTTCTGTACTTCCTGCCTTCCTGGCCTGGGCTTCTGAGTATTATCGCTTACCCTGGATTTGCAATTCTTCAGCTCTGTTATTCTTTTAGTATACCCCACAGGTTGGATTTGTTGTCTCTCTCCAATAGTTATTATTTTCACTACATGCTGGATCTCATGCCTATTATAAACTGTGCACTTTTTCGGTGTCTACAGCTGGGTCAAACCCCACTCCTATCCCACCCACCCCCAGGGAGGTCCTGGTCTTTTCCATCTACTCTGTCCTGCTGCAAGAACTGGTCATGCAGGGACAAACTGTAAGGCCTAATAGAATGTACTTTCATTAAGCATTGCATTTTAATGACCCTGAAAGTACATTTATATCATATATACTTTGCTGGGACAATAATGATAAAAAAAAGCAGAGTTCCAATGAATTAAAGATGGATCAGAGAACATACACACCTGGGGTGAAAAGCTAAATTGATAAGGTCAATTAAAGGAGGCACATTTGGAAAACTGAAGGTGTCTTTGCACTGCAAGTGCAAACTTTCGACATTATCCTGAGGGTCTGTTTAATGTTCAGGATCTTGTAAATGTAATTGTTTCTTCCCAGGGGAGGGATTGGTGGTGTTTGTTGGGTTTGTTTTACTTCGAGCATTAGACAATCCCCCCGGGTAACTCTGGATATTGCCGTCACTTCACTGCTCAATGTTAGTATATCATTGGGCCTCCTTCCCTTTCAGGCTTGCCTTGTTCAAAAATAAGAGGAAGATGTGAAAATAGCAAATTAGTTTTTTTTTTTATTTCCTCTGTGAGACAGAGACGGGCTCTTTTATTATTCTTACTGTTTATGTGAAGAGAATTAAAACACAGGTCGGTGGGATATGTGAGGGGAAAATGTGGATCTGTTGCCTGAGAAGTAAATGCTTATGGCCTCTCCCTTGTAAAGGCAGAGACCCTTTAGAGAGATGAAGTGGCCAAGCCTTTATTTTGAGAGCAGTACTTCTTGACCTTTTGAAATCCATGCCTCTTACAGTGCTTTTCATTCCATTTCCTGACTAGTCTTGCTGGCCAAGTAAATTTTGTCATTTTACTTTCTATAACATATATTGTGAAAATTTTTCAAAAATATTGAACACATTTTTAAAAACCAATTATATATCCCCTCTCCTTCAATTTGAGATAACTGTTTAGAGTACTGCATGTAATCGTCTTCAAACTGCTCTGAAGGTTTGTGAGCTTTGGCAGTCTTGAGGGTGCTTCAGTTCCTAAGATGGAAATTATGGAGGCAGGTGTAGTGGGCTGGGGTGTACGTGATGATCTCTGTCTTATAGCATCAGTGGAGAAGAAGGAACTAGAACTAGGCAGAAACTTATTAACCAAGGCAGTACAGGGGTTGGGGGAACAGCTTGGAAGAGATGCTGGTGCAGGAGTCGGAAAGCAGATGGCCCAGGCAGTTTCCCGAGGGGTCAAAGTTTGAGGTCCCTGTGAGAGCAGGTGCTTACTTAATAAATAACTGTTGAATGAATCTTTGAATAATTGAGGAATCTGTCCGTACTTAAATTCCTATTTGCATGCAGTGGGTAATGGGGGAAGCTTTTATCCCTGGGAAAAAAGTCTTGGCAAAAGCCAGACTGGGGATCAGCCAAATGTGGACACTGCAGCCCTTGGTGATGCAAATGATAAGACCAAAGGAGAAAGTGTCTCCACAAAAGTCATTTCTGAAAAAAAAAAAAAAAAAAAAAAAAGTCATTTCTGGTGGATTAGCCAAATATGGAGTGTATGTGTGGCTAAGGGGTGTTTCCTCTCAGGACAGAAAGAGCACAAATCTGTCTACTCCTCTCAGGCGTTAGGTTGTAGGTGTCAAATGGGTCTTGAATGAGACTTCACAGGCAAGAGGGGGTAGAAGGGGAACAGTGGCCATAGCTGTGGTACATGACCCTAAATGTGAGAACAAGGCCCAACCCTTAGTCCCATTCAGTTCCATGGAAAAAACACATGACAAGCTAAATAACAATAAAATATGAAAACAAAACAGCAATTCAAGGTAATTAATAAATTAATTTTCAAATCACTTGTATAGTAAATATTTGTCATAGGAATCTGGAAAAGAGAAAGAGATCTCTTTCTGGGGAAATGAGAGAAGACTTTATATAGAAAGTTATATAAAGAGATGAATATTTATGTTTCAATAAGTTCTGGATGGGTAGAGAGGAATTGAGATGTGGAAAGGCAGACGTGGAGAGGTAGAAACATATTTCTGCATTGTAGGGATGGTGTGCTGGAGAAAAAGGTCTTAGATCAAGAAAGAAGGAAGGGGAAGGGGACAGAGGAAGGCAGATAATAGCATAGAATATTTGGAGCAGGAAAGATGGGGTAGTCCATGTCTTGCAATCATCATCTTCTCAGGAGAAGTAGGTGAAAATGCATTTAATTAGAGGTGGGATTGAGGGCTTGATGAACAGGGGAATAGTCTAGAGTAGTACTTTTGGAGGAGTTCAGGTACTAGGGAACAGACAAGTGATGCATAAAAGCATTGCCTTGAACAAAAACAGAAAGAATGCAGTTTCAGGCTTGCCCTACACACACACACAGATTCTAGCTGAGCTGATTTAGAAGCTTCACTTGGGCATTTGCTGGAGAGGAAGTGGGTGGGAGTTGTGGGAGGAGAATTGGTGACAGTCTGTATAGGAGGCAAGCTAAATCATGTTTACTAGAGTAAATGCCCTTTCTTATCTCCTCTCATGGTGTCTTTAGAAAAATAAAGAAAAGATAGAATGTTTTAAGTCAACAAGAAATGGGAGGACGTTTTATTTGATAAAACAGAAAATGAGGAAGGCTGTGACAGATCTCTTATTCACTCACTCCATCCCTTAAATGAGGGTAGGGCAATATCTTGATAGCTGGTCACCATCTTTTTCTAACCTATAGTCAATAGCACATGTGTAAGGTGTAGTAGCCACAACAGTGCCCTTTAGGAAAGAAAGAGTAGACTCTAGGGGTCTGTGCCCAGTCTCACATGCTGGGGACTGACTGTTTTGGCACTGACTTTACAAGAGGGTACAACTACCATTACCTGATTAGTATAATTTGTAAGCAATAGGTTACAATTTAGGTTGGATGTACTCACAGAGTAATTTAGTCAGTAATTCCATACTACGTTATTCATTCCAGATGTGAAAGAAGAGGGATAAACATGCTATTTCTTTTTCTTGCTGTTCTAAATTTAGTTTTATTGTTCCATTGATTGGTTTTCTTAAGGTCACATGAAGTATTGCAGATTATTTTTACTGGTTCAGTTATCTGAGTGAGTTAAATAACTATTTAAACACCCTTTGTATGTACTTCCATTTTACACTGTCATAAGACAATGCTCTGGGTCAGGAGAGATAATTTTTTCTGTTTTATTGTTTGTTTTTTGTAAAGTTTAGGCTGTCACTAAACAACCTGCATCACTGTGGATAATAAACTTAAACATAGAAATAAACACTCCCAGAGTTCCTAAATGTGGATTGCTCTTTCATTCATATCAGTGTTAAGATGATTTGCATTAAGCATTAATATGCAAACTAGTTGTTCTGATTTTCATTTCTTGACTCAAAGAGGAAATAGGTTGTAATGCCTGATTTTTGAATGACAATTCATGAAAAATTAGTTTATAGTTTAGTGTGTCAGCTTGCTCCTTGGTATAGGAATTTATTTGCACAAAGATCGAGATTTGCAAAGTCATTTGTGTTTAACAAATGGGATTTACATTTTGTTTTTTATTAGAAAAATGGTAAATGGTATGATTGAAAGAGCACTGGACTGTGAATTAATTAATGAGGCTCCACCATTTACTGCCTGGCCTTGATCACTTGGTTTTCCTGAACCTTGGTTTCATTACCTGTAAAATAACCCTAATCACGGCTTGCATGTTATAGTGGTTTCCTAGTTTAAAATCACTTTGATATATGTTACTCCATTCAATAATTAAAACAACCTTGTGACTGTTGATTTAGTTATATGATTCCCCATTTTTCAGATGATAAAATTGAGGCACTGAGGTTTTCCGAGTCATGATACTGGTAATGGCAGAAGTATAACATGACTCATAGTTTACTACTTCCATTGCTTCTTGCTCCACTACTACCTCTACAGGGGAGTCTGGGGCTTGATTCCCTTATAAGAAATTGCTGAGGATCAAAATATATTATCTTATCCTCCTCTCCATCTCAGCCACTGACTCCCATGGCTACAACCTAATTTTTAAAAAAACTTTATTTATTAATTTTTATTTGTAACTACTCTATACTCATAAAGCAAAATCTTTCCCTTACCTGCTCCCCTCATGCCCTGGTAACCTCTAATCTACTTCTTGTCTCTTCAAATTTCCTATTTCTAGATAGCTCATATAAGTGACATCATATTTGCCTTGCTTATTTCACGTAGCATAATGATTACAAGTTCATCCATCTTGTAACATGTCACAGAAGTTCATTCCTTCTTATTACCAAATAATACTCCATTGTGTGTATCTATTGCATTTTGTTTATCCATTCATTTATTGTTGGACACTTGGGTTGTTTCCACCATTTGGCTGCTGTTAATGATGCTGCTATGAACATTGGTATGCAAATCTCAGTTTGAGACCCTGTTTTCACTTTCTTTGGGTATATATACCTAGAAGTGGAATTGCCGTCTCCTATAATAATTCTATATATAACTTTTTGAGGACCCACCATATTGCTTTTCCACAGTGGCTGCACTATTTACATTTCCATGTACCTTAAATTTTATCAACACTAGTAATTGCATCATTTTAGAAATCCTGATTTCAAGCATCCTATTCCTAGGTCAACAGCAGTATCTCAGAGCTATGTAGTATTTTCTCTAGAACAATTTTTTGATCTTCCAACCCAATGACACTGACTCTTTTTCATGATCCATCAATTTCTCACCTCCTTTCTTTACTTTCTTCTTTACTTAAATTTATTTCATGGTCTTTCATTATAATCACTCCTTTGTGAACACCTTTAACTCCTTTGTCTCACTTACCCTTTAATGTACATATCTGACTAAACCAAAACCTTGGGTGAAAGCAACTACTCATCTTTTATGTTCTTGCACAGTAGCAATGAAACTTTATTGAAGAAAATTTAAAAAACCAGACTTATAGAAGAAAAAAACAAAAAAAAAACCATGCTCTAAATAATGACTGAAAATCTCAAATAGCATTCAACCGCTAACTACAGTTTCCTAGTGAGTTCAATTTTTCACTCTTTGAAAAAACTTATATCTTCTCCTCTCTCATCAAATCTCCCACAGTTCCCAGTTCTCTAACTAATGTTCTTGCCTTCTCTATCACATATCTATACATTTGCCCACATTTGTTCTCAACTTTCCTGTTTTTTTTCTCATTGAAATCATATCCCTTCTCTCATCCAAGATCTTTCCCTTTCCTCTTATCAGGATCCTTTTCTTTCCCACCTTCTCAAAGATTTCTTCTTTAGTTATTTTCCACTTCTCTCGCATCATCAATATCTTCCTCCTGATCACTCCAATTAGCAGAATTCTAGAATCTTCCATATTAAAAATTAAACCAAAATATTTTCCCTTTATCCTGCATTGCCCAACAGTTACCTATTTCTCTGCTCACCTTCATAGCAAAACTTCTCAAAGAGGTTGTCTATATGTTCTATCTTCTATCTTCATCTCCCATTCACTCTTCATACACCCACTCCAATGTTAATTCCCATCTCTCACTGAAGCCTCTTGTCAAAGTCTAAGGATCCAGAGACAATGGACAGGACTTTATTCTCAATTTACCTGAACTGTTATCAGCATTCAGTATAGTTGATTACTTAGATCCTGAGCAACCTTCTTCTCTTAGATTTCCTTAAGCCACATTCTTTTTGTTTTTCTTCCATATCTCCCTGGTTGTTCCTTCTCAGTTTCCTTAGATGGCTCCTCCATCTCTACCTGCTCTCCAACTGTTGAAGTGAGATGGAGTTTAGCCCAAGAATCTCTTCTTTTCTTTTTTTATGCTTCCTAGATTACCTCATCTAGCTCCGTGGCTTTAAATATCATCTACAGCTAAGTGACTCCCAAATTTATATCTCCAGACTTATCACCTGAACTCCAGACTCACATATACTCCTGCTTATACCATTTAGATGTCTTCAAATCATATGAAACTTGACATTTCCCAACAGAACTCTGGATTCCTTCCTTAACAGATTCCTTCCAAGTTTTTCCCAACTCAGTAAATGAAAACATAGTCTACCCAGTTTCTTAGGACTACACTTTAAGTCTTATTTCTACTTCACCATGCTTTTTGTGGTGGTTTGAAATGGTATGTACCCCAGAAAATCGTGTTCTTAAAGTTAATCTTTTCCTGTGGATGTGAATCTAATGTAAGTAGGACTTTCCTTTTGATTAGTTTAACTCAGTTAAGGCATGGCCCAGAGTGGGTTTTAATCCTCTTACTGGAGTCCTGTATAAGAGAATGAAATTCAAAGATGGAAACCCATGGAATCAAGAAGCTGAAAACAATGAAACCCATAAGATAAAGGAGAGACCAACAGACACCACCATGTGCCTTGCCATGTGGCAGAGGAGCCCAGGACTGCTGGCAGCTGGTCTTCAGGGAGACATTATCACCTAATGATGGCTTGATTTGGACATTTTTCTTAGCCTTGAAACTGTAAGCTTGTAAGGTAATAAATTCTCATTGCTAAAAGCCAACCCATTTTATGGTATCTGCTTTGAGCAGCAAAGCAAACTAAAACACTTTCCCACATCCAAATACCCCTCCATGCCCTATTGTTTCTACCTCCAATATATTTCTCTAATCAGTCCATTTTCCTTTGTCTCTACTACTAAAGCCCTGTTTTAAGCTACCAACATTTCTTTCATCTGGACCTCAGTTATAGCCTCCTTACTGGTGTCCCTGTTTTTTCCACTGCCCCCTTACAATCTATATGCAACAGTAGTTGGAGATATTTAAAAAGGCAGAATTAGATTAGGCCATTCCTTGCTTTAAATCAATTAATGGATTTCCATTGCTTTTGAAATTTGAACTCCTTATAGGCCTTGTGTGGTCTCTTTAACCTCATCATGTCCTGCTCTTCCTCTTCTCACTGTGATCCAGTCACACTAGTTATACCATTTCCTCCTCTATACATAGTGTTCTCTCTTCCTGAAACATTCCTCTTCGAGCTCATAGCTTGGCTGAATCCCTCTCAACTTTGTGTGTTCAGTCAACATCATGTCCATGGAGAGGTTTTGAATAACCACTCTTTGTAAGAGCCCCACCTGCTTTTCCTCTTGTCTCCGATTACTTTTTACCATTAAAACTGTTTTCATTCATAGTCCTCACAATCTGAAATTATTTTGTTTATTTGCTTATTTGTTTATTGTGTGTTTCCCCCAACCAGATGGTCATCTCCATGACATTAGGGACCTTATCTATATTCTTGATAGCTTTTCTCCAGTGCCTGGCACTGTTTCCAGCACTTAGTAAGCCCTCATTAAGAATACTTGTGGAATGATTTCATAAACATAAGGGGAACGCTGGTGTAACACATTCTACTTTTCACATATGGGCTGTATTGCTTTAGTAGGTCCGTGACACACGGTTATCTAATGAGCACCAAAAAGAAAAATAACAAACCATATGGGTGATATTTCCCATGCAAAGCTCTTCTTTCCTATATGAAGATGTATCCACTGTTTTGCAGAATCAGAACCAGAACTGGAACTAGAAGGATATGGGTAGAATGTTAAGAATGTTAAGAATGACTCAAGTAAATAACATCTGTTGAGAAAGATTAATGGGAATATGGCACTGCATAAATTAGATGTATTTTAATATCTTCTGTGTATTCTTTTTAATAAAATTGAACTTCTATTGTTTATTCTACATGATGGCCTGAGCAGAATTCCCCATAGTACCATTGCTATGGCACAAAAGGGAATGATCTTAAAGCTCTGACAAAGAGGCAAAGAATGAGAATCATAGTATTGTTCACCATTATTTGTTTTCAGTTCTTTTGTTCAAGCTTGGATGTTTTCTTTAAAATAAGCTAAAGTTCATTTCAGCTTCATGCAGACTCAGAAACTGCTCACATCTCAAATTAAGTATCTTAGCAATTAAAGGTATGTTACTTGGAAGTCCTCATGCCTTCCCATTTTCATTGCATTTGAGAGATTAGAGAAATCAACCTCATTCTTAATCCCAAACCCCTAATGCCCAGAATTTCAACGGGTGCCTATCCTTATTAGTAAGTCAAGTTATTATATGACATATGATCTGAAAATGGTATGAGCAGTGAAAAAGGAAAGACTAAATATCTTTTCTATAATCACACTTTTCTTCTGGGGTCCCTAGTCTCTCTCTCTCTCTCTCTCTTCTTTTCCCTGCTTGGTACTTGTCTCTAAGGAAATGTCTGATTTGTAAACACTTTTTTAAGAGGTTGTATTTATTATTTAAATATAATGTTTGGGCCAATTTCAAAGCCTTACCTTACCATACCCCTTCTTGCTTAGTTCCTGCTTACTTTTCTGCCAGTTTGTTTCTTTCTTTTCCTTAAATTTATTTTCTTCTTATAGAAGAAAATTTAACAAATACTGATAAGTATAAAGAAAGTAAAAACAAAGAAAGGAGGGAAGAAAGAAAACATACCACCCAGAATGAACAGCAGTTAAAATTTATGTAAGTATACCATATATTTTATAAAATTGGGCTTCCATTGCTAAATCTAGATGGTGGCCTGAGCAGAATACTCAAGAGTACTATTGCTCTGGAACTATAGGGAATGATCTTAAAACTCTAATGTATAATATTTACTTTAATATGTATGTGGAAAATATATACTAATATATTTTAATATTTTTATTAAAATGGGATCATGCTGTTCACAATTTTGTAATTTGCTTTCTTACGTTAGCATTTTATCATGAATGTTTTTCAATAATTAAATTGATTTATATAATACAATTTTAGTGGCTTCATAATATTTATTCCATTCTATGAATTTACCATGTTTTCAGCCCGGAAGTTTGCAATAACTTATACCCTCCTTAGCAGTGCCTGAACCCCAGCCCCAGCCGAATATTGTTTTGACAACAGATTTTTAAACTCTTTTCTCCATTTCATTGTTGTCTTTCTTACTGTATCTCTGGCATAATTTGTTTCCGTATTCTTGCCTTGAGTGACCAGAAATATGATTCTTTAGGCATGAGGAAAATATTTGAGAATCTTCTCTGGCTTTGACAATGGTGATGGGTGAAACACAGAAGATTGTATCATAGATGGCACAGCCATAGACAGATTTGACAGAAATCTGTCAAATTCCCAACAGTTAAGGAAGAACAACAATCTAGAGAACTTCTTATCTGTCAACTAGAGAATATCAAGAATTTGCTATTTGAATAACCTCATTTCCTGCCCCCAGATTAATTAATTTTGAAATAGTATGGGCAAAACCAAAACTATCACAGCAATATCGTTAATATTTTGTTTTATCTACTTGATACAAAAAGGTGGCTACGAGTCTATTAAATATTTTTTTGTTCTTAAAATGATCCCAGTCAAAGACAAACTATTTCTGAGATACTCATATGCATTTTCCCACTCCACATTTAGCTTCAAATGATAATTCAATCAGATTACAACTTTAAGAGAGTCCATAACTGAAAAGATAATGGTGCTTCCTACCTCTAATAAGTAACTGAAAATAAAAATAATGTTAAACTGTAAAATAAGTGCGAGGACGTTTACAACACAATATGATTATTCTCATAAAGACTATTTTGAAGCTTTAAAAATTTTGAAATGTCAGGTTCTTTTGTGGAGCATTTACTGGGAGCTCCTGCTTTGCAGGTGTAGAGGCCTGTCTCCTGTCGCTGCCGCCCCAGGTGGAGGAGGTGCTGACACTGCCTGCTGTGGCCATGGTACCCTCTGAGCTGTTGGTCATGCTTGCCTTCCCCTGCTGCTGGTGTTAGCATCTCCAGGATGTGGAGGTGGGGGTGGGGGAGCCTAACGTGTGCCAGGCAGAATGGGAATATGGTCCATCTGCTCTAGGCTGGGCTTTCATTTCATTGCTGCAAAGCAGATGCCTGAACATGGGGGTGCAATGGCCATTTACTCTGAGGTTGTGGGAGAGGAACTTTAGTGATTCTGTTTATAGCCCATAAACAGAATGAAGGCCAAACGTGCTAAGCAGCCTGCCACTGTAGCTGCAAGGTCTTTATAGCCCCAGCCAGATGGAACTGGCCTGGAAGCTGAGTGCACTCAATTTCTAGCCCAATGATGTTACTATGTAGTGTTATGACCTTGGGGAAGTCACTCCATCTTCAAGTTTTGTCATAGCAAAGCATCATCTGTAAACTGCTGGTTATAGAATGTACTCTATCTCATGTTGTGGGACACATGACAGAACATCAAATCTCACTTATTCATCTGAGCACCACACAAATGCTGCCTCCTTTGTGGTCATCCACAAAAGGTCACCTCTGATTCCCTCAACTGAATGTAAGCTTTCTTTTCTGAATTGTAGGTACTTAACTAGCATATTTCTTTTGACATATTACAAATACGTGAGCAAATATTTATTGGGTATGTCCATTGTATTCCAGGTACTATTCTAAGTACTTCAGTGGTGGTGGGGAAGGAGAACTAGTGGGATCAAGGTACAAAGATAAATAATGGTGTTCTTGAGGATTTACCTTGAAAATAATACTATTTATCTATATTCCATTTGATTCTCTCCTGTAACTTCTAAACTCCTTCATGAGGGAGACTCTGCCTTAAAAAAAATCTGAAAACATTTATTAGGGTGACCTAAAGAGAGTAATAAAGTGTATTGGATACTTACTAATGACAGGCTTTTATCTAAATGCTTTATCTGAACTAACTCATTTAGACATCAATACAATTCTATTATTAGTCCCATTTTTTAGATGAGACAAAGAAATGACACAGTGGTGTTAAGTGACCTGCCCAAGGTCACACACTGAGCGTGTGGCAGAGCAAGGTTTTAGTGCCAGGCAACTGAGAGGAAAGGCAAATAATCACTGTGGTTACCTCCTATGGTAGGCAAGTCAAGAAATATTTGTTGAATGAATGAATGATGAATATTAGATTATTATAAAAAATGTAAAGTACTTTATAAGTTTAAGTCATTACTACTACAGCTACAAACATAACTATTACCATACAGTTTCAGCTAACAGTCTATAGCATGTGGGAGAGCAGGGATCTCAGCATTCTACTTTTGATGTTGGAGCCTCAATAGTAGGTAGTGAGCGAGCACCTGACCAGAGAACTGAGCAAAATTAGTGTAAAATGCAAGTTTATTAACAGCAAAGCTAGAAAAAAAGAGAATCAAGAATAGTGTCACCCTTGGGGCCATGGCATTTAGGCCAATTCACCACTGAATTAGGCCAGGTCACCAATCAGGTGACCTCTAATTACTAGCCTCAGCCCACATTGATCTCTTCCCCAAAAGACTATATATGAAGTTTGCCCTTTATACCTAAAACTGACTTTTCACTGACTTTATCTTTACCCTTAAGTACACCCTTCTAGTACCAAACTAGACAATATAGTGCTATCGTCAACTCCCCCTGTCCTTCAATTTGTAGCTAAATATTGCCTGATAAGTGTTCCTCAAAGATATCCCTTCCTTTCTACTCTGATAGCCATTAAATTCAATGCCTCAGACTATACCACTGTAATAGATTCCTTTTTTTTTTTTTTTTTTTTAAAGATTTTTTATTTATTTATTCATTTATCCCCCCCTTGCTGCCTGTGCTCGCCGGGTCAGCTAACCATGCCGTGCGGGCGGGCTTGCCTTCACCAGGAGACCCCGGGAACCGAACCCGGGGCCTCCCATATGGTAAACGGGAGCCCTACTGATTGAGCCACAGCCGCTTCCCTGTAATAGATTCCTAACTGGTATCCCAGGGTATGATCTGTATTTTCTCCAGTCTTTCCTCCAATTTCCCATTTTCTAATTCATATTTCTGAAATGCACATCTGATAATATACCTCCCCAGAAGTCATTAACAGCTCCTAATTGCCTCCAAGATAAAAACCATAAAATTCTTAGTATGGAAGACAAAGCACTCTACAATTGGGTCCCCACCTGCTCTTCTAACACCATCTCCCATCATACTCTCTTATTAATCCCATATACTGTAGCAACAGAGGACTACTTACCATTTTTGAAAGGGTCATGTACCCCCTTGTCCCCATGACACTTGCCCTACCTTCTTGTCAAATAGCCCTTTCCTTTCCATGTGTTAAAGGATTTGATCTTCTTCAAGACACAGCTCAATTGTAATTCTTTTATGAGTTCTTCCTTCCAAGCTAGAATTCATCACTACTACTAAAACTCTATGTTTATAGCTCTTTTGTGGCATTTTAAAATATTATAAATTGGTTTACATGCCTTTTCCCTAATAGATTGGAATCTCTTGAGCTTTAAAAAAAATTATTTGTAGCTACACAATACCTAGCATAGGCCTATATTTTTAGCGTTTTAAATGTGTAGGGTTCATCTCCCTGTATAGACCATAGGATTTTGGCAGGCAGTGACCATCCACAACATGAGTTAGTTTCTGTATTTGGGGCTTTAGTTAACTTCAAATTTGCTTCCACCAGTTAACATACTTGTGCTGGAGACCAAAAGTAAGCTATCAAATCTAATTCCTACTTCCAGTGATCATTGTGAGGAATAAGAGAAGGAACATCTGCAAATCACTGGCTGTGTAGTCAAAATTCAGTAAAGGTAGTGGTTGATGGGCTGGCTTTATGTTGAACTCCTGGTGCATCATTTTGTGTGACTGAGACTTGGTATGAGCCATGCAGTCTCAGGGGTTGATTGTCTCCTATAATAAATTGCATGTCCTGTCTACTTCTAGAATACTCTCCCAAAGAACATTTCCCTTCCCCTGCTCCCATTGTACCCTAAAGGCGTCTCCAGTTTCTCTAAATCAGATAATCATTAACAGAGCCTTGAAAAAATGCTTTTCATTTTGGAGATTTTTTAAAACTATTATTATTTTATATTTTACTATTTCTTTGTATGCCTTGATTCTGGTCTGCCTGGGAACATAAGAGAAAGCCTCACCCTTACAGAGTACCATACCTGAAGATAAGTAGGCATCAAATAAATATTTATTGACTCAGTGAATGGGTGAATAAGTGAATGACCCCCATGTGTTTTTTTAATTAGTGAAATTGTGGTTTTACAGAACAATCAAATGGATTGATTCCTATATACCACCTAATTTTTAACTCCTTGCATTGATGTGGTACAACCGATGAAAGCATTTTTATAACTGTACTATTAATTATAGTTAATGATTTAACTTAGCACTTACTGTTTGTATTGTGTATTTCCATGGTTTTTTTGGTAAATTTTTATTCTAGTACTATGTATACAACCTAATGTTTACCCTTTTAATCACATTCAAATATATAATTCAGTGCTGTTAATTTAATTATCTTTACAATGTTGTGCTACCATCACCACCACCCATTACCAAAGCTTTCCATCATCCCAAATAGAACTCTGTACATTTTAAACTTTAACTCCCTATTCCCTACCCCCACCCTGTCCTCTGACCACCATGCTTTTGAGAGGCAAAAAGAAGCAAACTACTTATTTAAATAAGTTGTCCAAATCAGTCATGGAAAACTAGCCTGTGCTTCTAGGTAGCATAGCTGGGAATTCTTTTCTATCCTGGTGTAGGTGGGTCCACTTCTCCCTCAAACAATGAATATATCCAATGGGAGGAAAGTGATATGGTAGATGCAAGTAGAATTGAAAAGAATGTGAACATTATGTGAAGCAGGGAATTATTTTTGTCTGCTGGGTTGATGAGGCAGTAACACTGGGGGAATTACTATTAATCTCTTTAGGACTGCCAGAGTGAAAAAGCTCACTCTCTTATTACCTAGTGAGGTTCTGTCAACGGGAAAACCCATAAGCTCCCACCCACTGAAGAGCAGCATGGCATCAGGATTCTTGTTGGGAAGCCTGCCTCTCAGGTCTGTGTGGGTATGGAAGTCTCTTTGGACTGTTGTGGGCAGTGTGTACTGAATAACAAGGCAAGACTCCCCCAAACCAAATCAGATTAGAGGAAAGTAGGAAGATATAAAGTTAGGTAGGAAACTCCTTCATGTACTAGGCCCTAATCTGTAGGATTTCCACGTCAGAGTGGGATGGCTGACTGGCCATATTGCCTTCTTCAGTAGAGAGTAGTTAGGAGTCAAGTTAAGAGCAGCGGTCTTTTCTAGATGGCTGCCACAGACTGAAATAATAACATGGGATCATGGCATGATCACCTACCTTACATTCTTGTTTTGGAAAAAAAGCAATGTCAAAACCCTCCCTCTTCCCTTTTCCTTCCAAGGTCCCCAAGTCTCCATGATTTATTTTCCAAACTTTTTTTTTTTTTTTTTGGCCAAGGTCATTGACTCATAAGATCATGGGATCTTAATGGCAAAGTGAGTGGACTATTTTAACTCCCATTTGACTTCTTTTCCAAGTGACTTCTTTAGCAAGGAATAAAAGTTCCCACCTCTGAGGTCTAAAAGTGGTTACTGGATGTATCTTACTACAAATTTAGTGTAGACTCTTTCTATTTTCCCTTTATAAGAATATGTCTAATCTGCTCTTTTTCCCTCCTTCCCATCTCCATGCCCAACAACACCCTTAATATGCATTTCTTGAGTGACTGGTATTTAGCAGTTTAACAGCTAACATTTTTATTTGGATGTTTCTTAAAGCACATGTCCCGGGACTATGCAAGATCTATTGGCTGCCGCAAATACAGTCAGAGGAAGCTCTACCATAGTTCCACTGTGTTTTTCGTGTCCATGCCCTTGGGAATGAGCCCCTGTCTGCAAACTTACACAGTTACTCTGGGTGTTATCACTAAATTAAAGGCAGAAGGAAACATTGAAATCTAATCAGCTTTTCCAAAGGTTTAAAATGTTTCTTAGACACTTCTGCCCTGACATATCAATATTCCAATCTGTTAAATTCGATTGTCACAATTTTACCCCAGTTTACCCTTTGGAAACACTTGAATTGCTGCCTTTAAATAATTCTCTGCACTCAGAACTTTGAGCAATGCCAAGCTAGTTAATTACTCAAGTTTATTGCTTTAAGCATTTCTTAGTTGCAAATTATGAAAATTCTTGGTGAGTGCCAGCATCAGATCTTCAAAGACTCCAGCCTCTCCTCCCTCCATAGAACTGTTCTGAGGAGTGAGAGGTGGGTGAGCTGGATACAAAATGAACAGATGGCACAGAAGAGTATCTAGACGAAATTTTCACTCTCAGCAGATAGGTGTCTAGAAACATCCTCATGTACTTGATTGAAAAAACTGGAAAGTTTCAAAGCAAATGTGTATAACCAACTTTTGAGTAAGTTGGGCTAGAATTGTTACTAACTGTTCCTACCACTCATAGGATTTATAGCTCTGTGCTATGTGTTACAATCGGAGATCAGATATGATCATCATGGATGCCAAATTGTCTTGTTGTAGTGCCTATTTCTTAATAAGGACTTTGTCTATAAGGGAAGGGAGGAAAGGAAGTAACCTTTTTTTTTTTCTCTGAAGGGATTCTCATATATTATATCCGTTCTTCATGACAACCATGCAATAGGAATTAATGTCCCTTTCTTGCAGATAAAGGGACTAAAGAGCAGACAGACTAAGTCATCGACAGAGGAAGGTTTAGATCCCAGGCATGTCAGACTCATGGGACATGCTCTTTCCATTAGTCCATGCTGTCTTTAGGGGTAATTTCATAAATGGGTTCAGCTATTAGGGAAGTCATTACTAACCTCTTGCTGCTACCCCTGAGATCATCTGGAACCATTTGTTTGTTCAATTGAGATCTCCTTTGTTTGTTGCAAGCATTCTTACCTGTCAGTAAGAGATAATTTGCTCGAGCTGCTTAAGCGCATGCACATGTCTCAACTTCTCTGGCAGAGGACAAGTCTCAGTCAATATTTCAGCCTAATGGATCTGGTGTCACCAAGACACAAGGCCTCAGGGTATCTTTAAGGAGTAGTTTTAGAATAACTTCAATGTGACACTCCATTCACAATTTTCTATAGGTAGCTTTGATTTGTCGACATTAATCCCAAACGACTAAAAGCATAAAACAGAATATTTTCTGCAGGCCTGGGAGAAAGGGTACAGACTGAAGTTAGTCTTTTTATGGTGAATCAATTAGTAAATACAAAATCTCTACTGAGGAGTGAGAAAAAGGAGAGTATCACACACTGCCCAATTCCCTATCTCACTCATAATTCATCCTTTTCCTTTTCTAGGCTTTGATTTTTTTTTGCAGATTATTCCGAGAGTTTTATTTGTCCCTCAGGCTCCCCACTATAAACAGCATTTGACAATGTTTGAGCTGGGAAGACCTGTGAGTTGCTAGAACTGTGAGAAGTTTCTCTTTCCTTATCATATAAGCAGGGAATCTTGATATAGTAATAAAGAGAAAAAAGAACAAATATTTATAAGAGACAAATTATTACATTCAGGTGAACAAAGTACTTTTAGAGTAGGTACATTCCAGGTTAAGTAAATAGCTGGAATATTCCTCAATTCTTTTTTTTTTTTTTTTCTTTAACTTGCTATTGTTGTAATATAATTTTGGCTCCAGTCACTTTTGAGCAAATTTATGGCTCCAAGCTAGGCAGAATTTAGCCTCCAGATATTACAGAGAGAAATATCTCAGAGGAAATGTGGAAGACTCACTGGTCTTGAAATAAAAAATCCCAGAATGGAGACCTACCCCTGACAATGATTAACAGAAGGAGCTTGGGTTAATTACCAGACTTTAAAAAGTCTTGATTGCTGACTTTATAGAATGGGTACCTTAGAATGTCAGTCATACTGCCTGCCATGCAGTCTATCCTTTCTATCTGGCCCTGCTTTAAACTAAGTAACTTCACTTCCTCAAGCTTCAGTTTCCTCGACAGCAAACTGGTCGAGGGTAGGCACCTGGCTTAAAGTGGGCCAGCAAACATCGAGGGGATTTGTCATGAAAAAATGGGCTGGGATTTGAAATAGGAAATGTAGAGTGGAGCTATGAGGTAGAATTGAGTTTAAAAAGGTCCTAGTGAGCTGACCTCAGGAGCACTTCAAACAGGCAACGATGAAACAGAGGAAGATTCAAGGACAAGACTAGATATAATATCAGGATAAGATATTAGCATACTCATTAAGAACATGGGTTTTGGAATGAAAAAGATGTGGATTATCAGCTGTGTGATCTTCGGGAATTTATTTAACTTCTCTAAGATTCTGGTTTCTTGTCAATAAAATGAAGATAATAATCAACAACTTTATGAGGTAGGTTCTATTAATATCTCCACTCTATGTATGAGGAAACTGAGGCACAGAGAGATTAAGTAACATTCTCAAGGTCACACAGCTAGTAGGTGGCAGAGCTGACTTTTCAGCCCAGGCTCTGGCTATAGAATTTGCTTGTTAACCAGTAACCTCTACTACTGCCTTTCTGTAATTGATGTGTACTAGCAATAGATAGTAGGGCAGTTAAGTGGAGAGTGTCTGGGTCCTAGTAGCTCTACTCTAGTAGCTGAGACCTAGAGTAAAGAAGAGCAAACAGCCTGTGGAGATTTATGGCTGCCCTGGGTCCAGTTACAGGTCCTAGGAAGCTTAGCCATATCTGTTCTTATTCTTGGAATCCCTTAAGACACTTGTGTGTCCTTCCAGGAAACATCTGCTTTTGTCAGAGGACCCCAGGGAATCTCTGTTTCAAGCATTTAAAAAAATAGAGGAACTGATGAGGCTGAATCAGTGGGTATTATGTTGGTTTGGAACTATATGTACCCCAGAATCATGTTCTTAAAGTTAATGTATTCCTGTGAGTGTGAACCTATTTTAAGTAGGATGTTTCTATAAGGTTACTGCAGCTAAAATGTGGCCCAGTGTGTGTCTTAATCCTCTCACTGGAGTCCTGTATAAATGAGATGAATACAGAGCGAGTGAGTGAGCAAGTGAGAGAGCGAGCCATGGAAGCAAGAAGCTGACAGCAACAAAACCTGAAAGAGAAGGGAGAGACCAGCAGATGCCACTATGTGCATTACCATGTGGCAGAGGAGCCAAGGATCACCTTCACCCAGTCTTTAAGAAGAAAGCATCTCCTTGATGATGACTTGATTTGGATATTTTTATGGCCTCAAAACTATAAGCTTGTAAAGCTAGTAAATTCCCATAGTTAAAGCCATTACATTTTATGGTATCTGCTTTCAGCAGCTTAGCAAACTAAAACAGGTATGAACATTTGTTCAGCTTCTCTGGGGTGTGAAGAAGCAAGGTGTATAAATGATTTTATTCTTTGGAAACAGAGATTGGTTTTGGTCATCATCATCTACCGAATATTTAGCATAGCACGTAGTAGGGGTTCCTACTCATTCATTCATTTGATTCACTCATTGAATGAATCCGTGAAAAACTGTGAAGCATTGAGCAAATGTAAAGTATAAACTTTCTTCTAATGACTGAAATCACTATTTTCTTTTTTTCGAAGACTCATTCCTTATGTACCATTCTACACAGTTATAGAAAAGGACTTCGGCTGGAAAAGTGCAGAATTTGTATTATAGCCATGAAACTAAGTGGTTCAAATTCCTATTACTTGAAGGACTAAGAGAGCAGAAAGACATTTTAGGTTATTATTTTTCATTAATGTCAACAATTTATCAGGCACAATGCTTAACAATAAAAGACCCATTATAGCTTCATTTAATGTGATATACTATGTTATTAACTTGTTATATTAAGTGTTTTTCATTCTAACTGTAGTAATTTCAAAGCCACCATGGTCTCTTTCCATCTCAGCTGATAGTTAAAACAAGGTTTAACTACTATCACTATAACAAATCTATTCTAATAAATATTGACCTTCTTGAGGGTCACAGGCCTATAGGACTCTCAACTAAAATCCTTTGATGATATCATTTCACAAATCTCTGGAAATAGATGCCTTAGCATTCTGACAAATGTTGCATTCTCTTTAAGCAATGCCTCTTTTTTTCTTGCTGAAAATTCATAACAAGACCAGTGATCGATGAAGCCAAACACTTCTCTGGCTTCCCCTTGATCTTCCTGCATCAAATGCTTAAAATTTAATACTAGAGCTTATAGAGCCATGGTGCTCCAGAGATAGAAGTAAATAAAAAGTCAACCTTTTGGGCTGTATCCCTGAGCAGCTTTTGTGTTCGTGTTTTGTCCCCCACAGTTTGCTGTCAGAATATTCTCCTGTCTGAGGAACTTTGTGATCGACACGATGCAGAGATTGGAAAATGTCACTATTAGAGAATTACAGTAACCTGGGCTCTTTCTGACCAAGTCCATTTGTTGCTGCAGAATTTTGTCAACACAGCAGGAGCCTGGGGATTCTTTCCATTTGTAGTAGCACTTGAGAGTCTATGTTTGCTTTTTCTCAGAGAGAATTCAGAGGATGAGAAATCTCAGCTATTCTGAGAATTTCTATGCCTCTGTAAGGGAGATGGGGCTATAAGAAGGAGGTTGGTCAGAGTGGTGGTGCTTGAGGTGGAAGTGAGGGTGGATATATTCTAATTTCTGATGTGGCTGTGATAGATCTTTCTCAAGATTGCCATCATAATTCTTTATTGTTTCTGTTTCGATAAAAACTTAGGAATATAAATTTATTTTTACAAATTCTAGAATCAATTTATTATTATAAATTATCACAGACACTTCTAATTTCTACAAAGCAGACACTTTGGGAAGAGGGCATATCATGAGCGAGAAGAATGTTGTGACTTGCTGTGGTCACAGGCCTCCTAGACCCCCCTCCTGCACACTCTGCTACATTGCTTTGGAGATCCCAGATATCATAGCTTAAGGCTTTTCTTCTCTTTACTTCCCATCTAGGATTCCCATCCATTTTGCTTAGTAGGTCTACTTCTGGTATTCCCTCAGGATACTTTTTCTTGCAATAGCCTCAGCTTCTACATGCCTGGGCAAGACCTCCATGCCTTCTTCCCAGTTTATCAGTCCCCTCTGTCTGGTCAGGGGATTGAATAATTCTTGGCCATTATACACCAGAGCACAGTGATGGGACAGGGTGTCCCTCAGCCATATTGAAACAATATTTCAAGGTGTTGAAGGCCATCAACTCAAAACCTTTCAGGGATTTCCCCATCCCCAGCCATATGCTTGGTATTACAGGTACGTTTTTCTTCCTGTATCACTGTGGGAATGTTTTTGACAGTCCCCATTACATCCCTGTTTGCTCAGCCAACAAGGGCTCTCTGCTGACTGCCTTATTGTTGTGCAGGGAGGCAGAGAGATGAATCTCAGGTTGCTACTGAGAAGATGTTAATTACTTTAGTGACAGACCTGCCTTAATGGAGCTTTATTGGCATCTTTGCCCCAAGATCAAGAAATCTAAACAAAGCAGACATTTAAGATTTTTGCTTTAGTTTTTACCTTGTCAAAAAAAATTATTATTCCCATGGATTGGATAGTAATGTGTTAGGGATCAAAAAAGGGTAAATTTTGAGGAGCATCCGATGTCTTTATAGTTATTTGCTTTGCCACAATTATGACTCCAAAGGTGTGGAATGAGCCTCAGATTAGAGGGGCTTTATAATAGCCAACACTTGGGTGTGCAGGTGCTGAACAGGCCTGAAAAAGGTCCCTGCATTGTTGGAAGAGTGTACTATTCCATTAGAGGTTTTATGACTATAAATAGCATTTAGATCTTTCTAAATGAATTTACCTGATTTCCCTAATCATTCTCTGTAGAGTAGTTTTTTTTTTTTCCCCCCAGGGGAGAGCGCGAACACAGCCCCCACTACCACAAATTATGCAGCCAAGTTTCCCACATTTGGGGAAATCGCAGGGGTCAGCACATCCGGAGTGCAATGGCTAAGCCTCACCCTGGGAAAACCACCTTTGTGATCATGGTGTCTCCCCTGCCAGGTAAGTATGTAGAGTAGTTTTAATGATTGTACTCCATGAAATACATACTGACAGTGAAATTGCCTTTACTAAGGTGCTCTTGACTTTCCGTGCTATGATTCCTTAGTCAAATGTATTTTTATGATGGGCCTTAACAGTTAGACTCTCTACCTCCCATTATGTCCATAAATCAGTGCATCTGCAATAATTAAATACAATGAATTCATTAAAACTTACATTTATTCTTCCTCATAATAATCTGGATGGGTGCCTATTAATTACCTATTAATGTTGGACCTCTCTACCATTGCTGGACAACTCTAAGTCTAGCATATGCGTCTTGGTTAGAAGTGGAGTTGACATTTACAAAAGAGAGGTTTAAATCATTTGTAAGGTGAGTTCATTCACTTGGCAGGCATCTGCTGATGGTCTGATGTGGGCCATACCCCATATTGGGTACTCGGGTCCAACACGAGAAGGACACAGTCTCAACTTGGAGGGCGTATTTTCCCATAACTGAATGAAGGGCTTGGGTCCCTGGTCTGGAATCAGCAATGGGAAGCCCAGAGAATATTAACATCCTCTTATTATCAGGGGTAAACCAGGTTCAGTTAAGGGCTGGAAGGTATGGAAGGAAGAATGGAATGGGGATAAATTGATATGGATAAGAGATCCTTTGTAGGAAATTAATGAAATAAATGGGAAAAGAAAAATAAGGGATGTGTCTCCTTCCTCCCAAGAGGGCTGAGAGGAAATAAACATTCATTGAGTTTCTACTGTGTGCCGGAGTTTCACTATCTGCTAGGTGTTCCACACATGTTGTTTCAATTATTTCTTAAAACAGCCCATGAAGTAGATGTTATGTCTATTTTATAGATTAGGGGCTGAGGTTAGAAAGGTTAAATAACTACTCAAATTCTTTTTTTGATATACAGTGAAGCTGAGGTTCAAATACAGTTGTATCTTACTCAAAATTTACTCGTTTTTCACACAACCTATGCCAAAACTGTGTCCAGAAGTTCACAAATAACTTCCTTCATTCATTCAATAAATATTGAGAACCTATTAGGTTCCAGATAGTCAAGAATATTTCTCTCTCTTTTTTCCTTTTGGATTTAATGCTACCCAAACCTCCTTGCCTTCTGTTTCTTATGCTCTTAAGTTCCTCTAAACTTATTACTTGTGAAGAATCAATGATTTTTGCATCCCAGTCTGCTGTTCAGGAAATGAAATAATTTTGTAACTTTGAGCCTCTGTTTTTCCTTCTTTAAAGTGGAGTATAGTAGGAATTCCTATCTCATGGTGTTGGGTAGTTTAAATGCCAACATTTAAAATCAGAAAAGTTTACATCAAAACTTGAATTTCTGCATTCTCTTGAAAAATGGGAAGATCTGTCAATAGCTGGCACTCCCACATCTCCTGGAGCCAAGTGGTGGCTGTCTCATTTAGGCAGTGTCAGGCAGTGTCATGCTCTCTAGCCAGAGTGACTCATTGTATGTCCTGGTTTGCCTGGGACTGCTTAATTAATGGAATAATTATTAATTAATATCCCTTTTCCCTCTGGTTTGGTCAATATTTCACATGTTCCACCAACCTCTAGTGATAGGCCCCACTTAGGCTGCCTCTTCTCTCTCTCTCTCTCTCTTTTTTTTTTTAATTTTTAGTATTAACCAATATAAAACACATAATTTTCTATTTTAACCACATTCAATTGTGCAATTCAGTAGTATTAATTATATTTCACAATATTGTGCTACCATCACCAACATCTCTTTTCCTTTCTTTTTCATTTCTTCAAACAAACTACTCACCCATTAAGCTATAATTCCCTCTTCCCACTCTGACCCCCTGAACCTGGTGACCTATAACTCACCATCTGACTCTACAAAGTTTATTTTGTCTAGATATTTATATAAGTTAGATCATATAGTATTTTTCTTTTTGTGTCTGTCTTAATTTACTGAACACGATATCTTCAAGATTCAGCCACATTGTGGCATGCATCAGAACTTTATTCCTTTTTACAGTTGAATAATATTCCATTGTATGTATATACCATATTTGTTGATCCATTCTTCTGTTGATGGACAATTGGCTGGCTACCATGTTTTGGCTGTTGTGAATAATGATGCTATAGACATTGGTGTACAAATATCTGTTTGAGTCCCTGCCTTAAATTCTTTTGGGTATATACCAAGAAGTGGGATTGTCAGGTCATAAGGTAATTCTATATTTGATTTTCTGAGGAACTGCTAAACTGATTTCCACAATGGCTGCACCATTCTATGGTTTCACCCAGCAATATATAAGGGTTCCTTATTTTCTGCATGCTCATCAACACTTACTATTTTCTGTTTTTTAAAAAATAATAGCCATCCTAGTGGGTAGGAAGTGGTATCTTATTGTGGTTTTGATTTTCATTTCTCTGATGAACAATGATGATATATCTTTTCAAGTGCTATTAGCCATTTATATATCTTCTTTAGAGAAATGTCTATTCAAATCTTTTGCCTATTTTTAATTTTTTTTTGTCTTTCTATTGTTGAGTTGTAGCAGTTCTTTATATATTCTGGATATTAAACTTTTATCAGATATATGATTAGCAATTATTTTCTCCCATTCTGTAGGTTGTCTTTTTGCTTTCTTGATAGTATCCTTTGATGTATGAAAGTTTCTAATTTTGAAGAAGTCTAGTTTATCTATTTTTTTCTTTTGTTACTTGTGCTTTTGATGTCATATCTTCACTACCAAATTCAAGGTTATGAAGGTTCCCCCTATGTTTTCTTCTAGGACTTTTATGATTTTAGCTCTTAGGTTTAGGCACTTTATCCATTTAGACTTAATTTTTTTTTTTTTTAATCGGGAGGTCCTGGGTATCGAACCCGGGTCACTCCATATGGGAGACGGATGCCCAACCATTTGAGCCACATCCATCCCCCTAGATTTAGTTTTTATATGTGGTATGAGGTAGTGGTCTAACTTCATTCTTTTGCAGTGACTGTCCAGTTTTCCCAACATCATTTGTTGAAGAGACCATTCTTACCCCAATTAATGTACTAGGACCTCTTGTCAAAATCCATTTGGCTATAGATGTGTGGGTTTACGTCTGAACTCTCATTTCTATTCCATTGGTCTTTGTGTCTATCTTTATGCTAGTACCACAAGGTTTTGATTGCTGTGGCTTTGTAGTAAGTTTTGAAATTGAGAAGTGTGAGACCTCCAATTTTGTTTTTCTTTTGCAATATTGATTTGGCTATTCAGGGCTCCTTGTAATTCCATATGAATTTAAGGATTGGCTTTCTTTTCAGCAAAAAAGTCTGCTAGGATTTTGATAGATATTTTGTTGAATTTGTAGATAGCTTTGGGTAATATTGACATCTTAATATTAAGTCTTGCTATGTATGATCACAGGATATCTTGTCATTTATCTAAATCTTCTTTTATTTCTTTCAGTACTATTTTTTTAGTTTTTAGTGTACAATTTTGTTTACTTCCTTAGTTAAATTTATTTCTAGGTACTTTATTCTTTTTGAGCTATTATGGATAGGATTGTTTTTTAATTTCCATTTCAGAATTTTTTTGGTGGTGTATAGAAGTACAATTGATTTTTTTAGTGTAAATCTACCCTGCAATTTTGCTGACTTTGTTTATCAGTTCTAGTAGTTTTCTTGTGGATCCTATCTTCTTTGGGATCGTCAATATAAAGCATCATGTTATCTGTGAACAGAGACATTTTTACTTCCTCCTTTACAATTGGGTGCTTTTTATTTCTTTTTCTTGCCTAATTGCTCTGGCAAGGCCTTCCAGTACAATGTTGAATAGCAGTGGTGAAAGAGGGCATCCTTGTCTTGTTCCTAATCTTGGGAAGAAGACTTTCAGTCTTTTACCATAAATTATAATGTTTTCTGTGGGCTTTCATATATGCTTTTTATCATGGTGAGGAAGCTATCAGCTATTCCTATTTTTCTGAGTGTTTTTATCTTGAAATAATGTTTGATTTTGTCAAAAGCCTTTTCTTCAACAACTGAGGTGATCATGTGATGTTCCCCCCCCCTTTATTCTGTTAGTGTGGTGTATTACATTGATTTAGTTTCTTATGTTGAACCACCCTTACATTCCTGGGATAAATTCTACTTGGTCATGGTGTATAACTCTTTTATTTTTCGATTTGCTCTTATTTTATTGAAGATTTTTGTATCTTTGTTCATAAAAGAATTAATTGGTCTGTAGTATTCTTTTCTTGTTATGTCTTTATCTAGCTTTGGTATTAGAGTAATAATACCAAATACCAATTAGGGTAATAATACCAAATACCAATGAGTTAGGAAGAGTTCCTTTACCTCTCATCTTTAAGTTATCTGCTTGCCCATGTAAGCATTTGAATTTGTGACCCCTTTTTAAGGTTATCCTCTTCCTTTGACTTTATTTTAAGAGCTTTCCAAAGGATGTGTCAATTTGGAGGTCAGAAAGATTTAGCTTCTTCACATTCAGAAGCCATATTCACCAATAATTCTTGAATATAAGGAAAGTGTAATGATCTATTAAGTCACATCTCCCCTATGGAGAGTTCCTTGGTAATTCACTAGAAAATCAAGTCAGGTCCAGACTGCCCAACTAGACAATTCATTTGCCATTGAGGGATTCCTTTAGCTCGGCAAGGAAAAAAAACTATCTAGAATTGTACCCAAAGAAAAAATTCTTTGAAACACTTAAAACAATGGGAATAAGAAAATATTCTTTCCATGGCTACGTGATAATGGCCTGTTACTTTTGTGGAACACTTTTGACAAAGAAATTTGTCATTCAATGTGTTCTTTGAGGTAGGCAGGAAAGGTATTTTTATAGGTGAGGAACAGACTGAGAAGTTAAGTGACTATAGCTTAAAGTCACACGGCTCATTACAGAGATGGGACTGGCCCCTCAGTTCTTCTGACCCCTCTCCCCAATGCTTTTTCTATCTCCTCATCCCCATGCATTCATGTGAGTGCACACACACCACAGATGCATATTTTCCTGTTATCTAAGGACATTCCTTCTATCTTAAGACAAATTACTCTAGAAATTCAGATACCAGGCTCCCTTACTCTCACCCACCTCACAAACACCATCCATCTTATGTCTTTTTACAAATTACATATCAAATAACCACTGGAAATTGTATATTTTTATAAAAATATATGACCTTGCCAAGGACTTTCATCACCTTCTACATGTTGAGGGATAGAGTGATTCAGTAAATATTTATTGGAAAAAAATATTTGGCCTAGATATGGTCCCTGACTTCATGACACTTTTGTCTGGTGGAGGAAGAACAGACAAATAATCACAGACAATCTGTAATTGAGGGACAAGACAGACAAAGCCCTTCCTTCCCTTAAGAGTTTACATTATAGTGAAGGAAAAGTATTGAGAGCTGTGAGAGAGAATAGTGGGGGAGGATGGGTGGGGCAGACCTACTATGGAGAACCTGAGGAGGCTTTTCTGAGAAAGTAAAATTTGACCTGAGGTCTAAAATGGGGCTGAGTGCTGGGTAGGAGGGTTCCAGGCAGAATCGAATATGAAAAACTCTGAGGCAGGAGGAAGTTGGCTCATTGGAAGAAGTTGGAGAACACTAGTGGTTTAGAGCTCAGAGAATGTGGAAGGATGGTACAACCTAAATCTGCTGGATAGGTGGGGGCCAGATCACGTAGGGCTTTGGGGCTATGTTGAGAATCTTGAACATGATCCTGAAAGCAATGGGGGACTAGTAACAGTTTTGAGCAAAGAAGAAACATGATCAGATTTGATGTTTAAAAACATCACACTTGCTGATACTTTAAAATAGAATAGAGTGGTGGGGGAGGGGCCCGTAGTGAACATGTACAGGTTATAAGGCTAGAGGTGATGTTGACTGGGACTAAGGATGGAAGTGTGGTTGGAGAGCAGACTTGATGTGGGATTAGAGATGGAGAGTGAGGGAAAGAGACTTTATTCCCAGATCTCTATCTTGGGTAGAGATAGAGAATGGTGGAGGGTGAAGAGTTTGGGGGAGGGGAGATTAACATTAAAGAGTTAATGCCAAGCACTAATGCCCTATGATCCCTTGGAGGAATACTATTGTCCCTTTATAGCCATTCAGTCAATTAACACCTACTTGAGTATTTGCTAAATACTAGTACTAACAGCAAATGCAGCTATTTTGTATTACTCCTTTTCACAGTGAATATCTTAAATTTCATTGGTAAAGTCATGGCATTGGGGATCTAATTAGTAGAATCTAATCCTAAGTAATCTTGTTATCTCCAAACTGTCTTTCCTGTTATCTTCAACTCAGTTTATGTGCAGTTCTGTAAGCCATTAGCATAAATACATTGTAGTCTTTTTTCATAATAAATTATATATTTTTTATGTCCATCTCCACCAATACTTTGGAAGCTTCTTGAGGACAGGGACCATATTGAATTCACCTGTTTCCTAGGTGTCTAGCATATGCCTGGCACATGGATTTATTCAGTAAATGATTTTTTTTTTTTTTTTAGTAAATGATTGTTGATTGAAAGTTTGACATCATACACAAGTTTTGAATTTGTCATTCCTTTATCAAAATTTTTAACTGATAATATACTTTAATGATAGTAAGGGTATTTCTTAGAAAGTGGTGAGAAGGAAGTTTGGGACTTAAACTAAAATCACTCAGGCTGTAGTTCGTTAAAATGTAAAGAAAAACTGTTTTAGTCCTTTAATTCTGAAATGCGTTTCTGGAACCATTAGCTTCTTGATTTTAGGGGAAGAGATGGAGGTGATGTTTGCTATTGTAGCTGTGTTTGGTTACAGAATTTGTGGGGGTGGGATGTGGAGAGGGAGAACTGGGTCCTGATGTTTGGCTTTTGTTGTTCTTTGAGAGCTCGTGGACAGCTTTTCTGCAATCTCTCCATAGACTTCTTTATAATTATTTGAGCAGGGGCGGTCACTCATCAATTATCATTGTTAGACACCAGCATTTCAATTAATTTAAAATATTAAGCATTCTTTCTCAGGTTTTTAAAATACTTTTCAGCATTATTCCTCTGACTTTCCAACTTATTTCTGATGACTTTACACTGTGGGCATCTGAGTAAATCCATCAGGAACTTGTGGGTTCTGTTTCTAAAGAGGCTTCTGAAAGCTGGTGCCCATTACTAATGTCATCCAAAGCCATCCATCAAACAGTTTGTTGCATGGGCAGAGGTGAATGAGTCTCCGGTGTTGTGTCAGGTGTTTCTATAGCTCATGGGACTGGATCTTAGACATTCCCCTTTAGTTGCAAAATTTCAAGGACCAGAAAGGAGAGGACAGCTTGTTCTTTGATAAGAAAGGCGAGAAAGCACAAGTGGGCATGAACGTGGGAGTCTCAGTCTAGTAAAACAAGTGTAGAATTGAGAAGCACTTTTAAGATCCTAAGCCAACATTTCCCATGTTCCTGTGGCATTTAAATGGTTAACCCTCATAGACATGCTATCTTTCAGTAACATTTAAGTGCTCTTATGCATCAAAAGATAGGAGACTTTTCTGTTTAGTCAAATGTTTTTATTAATTGAAAGTTGTGTTCTTTGTCATACTTAAATTACTAGTTTTCAGGTTAATGGGCTGTCCTCAAAAAGGCATTTGTTGGGTATCCAGAGAAGTGTTGGTTTGTAGCCTAGCTCTGTTTTCGCTAGCCTTGTGTCCCAGGACTATTGGCTTGGCCCCTCTGAGCCTCAGGTACTTTGTGTGTATTAAAAGAGATGCATGTTGGGAAGCAGATGTGGCTCAAGCACTGGGCTCCCGTCTACCGTATAAGAGGTCCAGTGTTCGATTCCTGGGGCCTTCTGGTGAAGGCAAGGTAGCCTGTGCGGCGAGCTGGCCCAAGCGGAGAGCTGGCTCATGTGGCGTGCTGGCCTGTGCAGGAGGGCTGGCCCGCACAGGAGAGCTGGCCCATGCAGGAGTGCTGGCCTGATGCAGAATTGGCACAGCAAGACGACGCAACAAAAAGAGACACAGAAGAGAGACAATAAGAGATGCAGCAGACCAGGGAGCTGAAGTGGTGCAAGAGATTGAGCGCCTCTCTCCCACTCCGGAAGGTCCCAGGATCGGTTCCCTGTGCTGCCTAAAAGAGAATACAAGCAGACACAGAAGAACACACAGCGAGTGGACACACAGAGCAGACAGTGAGTACAAAAACGACAGGGGGGGAGGAGGGAGAGAAATAAATAAGTCTTTTTTAAAAAAAGAGAGAGATGCGTGTAAGGTGCCAAATGAGCAATGGTCGATTTTATTCCTACACCAAACAAATGTCAGATCAGTTGCCAGTGCAAGACCATCTAGGGGTCTCTTTCTTACTGAGATGATGAGATGGTGGCCACTTGTTAGCCAGGGTCTGCCCTCTATGTGACTACAATGAGCAGATTGCTCCTGTTCCAATCAGCAACAGATGTGTAGCATGGGTGAGAAATAAACCCTTGTTGTTTTAGGGCATTGAGATTTGGGAGTTTTTTTGTTTTTGTTTTTGTTTTTTAACCTCAGCATAACCTAGCCTATTTTGATTGATACATGGCACAAAAGGCAAAATTTTGAAGACAGAAAAACCAAATCATCTTCCAGGGACTGTCTGAGAATGACCACCATTCAATGATGATCTCTACAACCTGTTGAGATCCATACAATTAAAAATCTTGCATGAAGAAGAATGTAAAATATGCCTGGAAGTGGGGTAAAAATGTAATCTGCAGCCCAAAGTGGTCATTTTATCAGTCTATGTATTAGGAAAAGAACTTTCTGAAGGAACATTTGACCTGGTTGACTTCAGACTAGCACTGGGCTAATTGAAAATCTTACCACATGAAATAAAAAAAGTTGGGACAGCAGGAACTGAGAAAGATAAAGGATTTCAAGATTATGAATGGTGCTGGAGAGTAAACAAAAATAATTAAATAAATAAATGAAGGTAAAGAATTAATGAAATATCTGACTGGAACTCTGTACCCAACTATGCTCTGCTGTACCCAACTATGGAAGATACAATCATTTCAGCCATCTTCCTAATCAATACCAAGAGCTGGGATGAAATTGATTGTACACTACACAAAGCACAGCCTAGGAGAAGCTGCTGAGACCTAAATACTGTGATATATCTGGCCTGACTCACTCACTTACTTTGTGTTGCACTTCAGGCAGTTTTCATAGAAATAAAGTACTGAGAAATTGTGTTTTGTTTCCCTACCACATCCTAGTATCTCTTTGGTTAACAAACCTGAGGAGAACTTGTTTCCTTTTGCAAGGTTTGTGAAAGGATTTCTAACATGACACCACCTTTGAGCTTGTTTGTTTCTTTGTTTCTCATACATTTCATTTCTGGATAATTGTGTGATAAGCCAGAGTAGAAACAAACCCCTCTCCTAAAGAGGTAACTCAGACTATAAGCACTTACAGACCACAGCTTGATCCTTTGGTTCTAAGAGCTGAGAATAGGGCACTGGGTAAGCTTGCAGGAGAATGAGATTGTTGCAAACGATGAAATAGGAATTCCATTCCCAGTGAACTTTCCAGGAGTGAAGTTTTCAATTTAGTAGAGGATGAGATACCAAATCTGAAGCATATATTCTCTCTATATATTTTTAAGGTCGAGTATGTCCCTACTGAAAATGTCATTTTGAGGAACATATTTCAGCTGGGCATGAGGGAAGGCACTTTTGTGTATAAAAGTACAGCAAATGTAAAGGGGAAAATGGCATGAGAGAGAGCTGAACTCTCCTGGACCCAATGCTCACAGAGGTGACTGGATAGGTGCCTCTTACAAAGAGCCGGAAAGCACACAAATTCATCCCAAAGTTGATCTCATCTATTTTACTTGTTATACAGACACTGCTAAAATGATTCATAACTTGACTTAAAAATCGTCATCTATCTGATGGTGTCATGGGCAACATTGCTTGATGCTTCCTGCCTGACACTCTGTGTAAGAAATAGGCAGTTGCATTTCCTTTCTGCAGTTTCTCCCCCTTCTCCTTGGCCCATCGTATTTCCTAAAATAGCCTCACTGATTCATTGGAAAGATTTTGTGGATACAAATATGTCTTTAATGTCCTCTGACTGCCAGATCTAAAGACATGAATGCTGTTAGGGTCCAGGTCTGGGAGAAGTTAACCGTCTTTCTTATGCTTGACTCACGTCTCATTTCTTTAATGAAAAATCATAGGCAAGTGATTGTTTGGCATGAAAGAGCAATGTTAATATGCATTGCCATTATCGGACACTATACCAGGGCCTGGTGTGAAGTGATGACTCAGTAACTGTTTTGTTTGATGAATGAATGAATTCATAGCTACCTCCATCTATGCATAAGACCTATACCTCCTTTCAAGATACTCAGTCTTTTGCAAGAAGAATGGTAAGCAGACGATATCAATGCTATATGATAAGTGCTATGTACACATTGCTAGCAGTATTACAGAGTATAACAAGAAATTATTGAAGTGGCATTTAACCCAAGCTAGAGGTGGATATATTAGTTTTCTCTAACTGCTGTAACAAATTACCATAAAAAGTGGTTTTATACAACTTATTTGTGTCAGAAGTCTTACACAAATCTTACTGGGCTAAAATAAAGGTGTCAGCAGGATGCATTCCTTTGGGGAGGCTTTAGGGGAGAACTGTTTTCTTGTCTTTTCCAGTTTCTAGAGGTTGCCTACATTCCTTGGCTAATGGTCCCTTTCCTCTGCCATTGAAGCCAGCACATTGAATCTCTCTGACCCTTCTTTCTTAGTTACAATTCCCTCTGACCACAACAGGAAAGGCTCTCCACTTTAAAGACATATGTGATTAGATTTGGCCCACCTGGATAATCCAAGATAATCTTCTCATAACAAGGTCCTAACTTGATTACATCCACAAAATCCCTTTTGCCAAGTAATGTAACACATTCTCAGGTTCCAGGGATCAGAACATGGGCATGTGTGGGGGAGTATTTTTCTGCCTTTCACAGTGGGGAAAGAGGAAATGAAGGAAATCCTCTTAAAGGATGTGCTATTGGATATAAGTCCTAAAGGCTGAACTAAAATTCTCAAGATGAACGAGGGAAGGGGAGAGAGATGAGAAAGGGATTCTGTGCCAATAGGAACCTCAACTTTGATGGGGCAATATGTACTGAGACTAGTATATGTGTTCAAGATATATTGTGGGTTGGAATTGATATATCCTCGGTCTTTCCAAATGGTATATGGCCATTTCCTGTTACTTCAATAAATATTTAAGCAGCCAAGAGATTTTCTATCATTAACTCATCAATTCTCATTTAATTAGCAGCCTGATGAGGGAGGCAGATGGTAGTTATTATTAATGAAGGTATAATTATTTTTAACTTTCAAACTAGTGATCTTTAACCAGGGCAAAACCTTAATCATTGGATTAAGGTCATAACTAAATAGTAAAATCAAGTAAAGGAGAACCGGAAAAAAGGAAAGAGACAATATGTCATTTCAGTTAATTATGGAAGGACCAATTAATTAAAATAGTGACAGGCTGTGATTTTAAGCTATGTTGGTTCAACATCTCATATTATCATAAATGAACATTTTTAATTTGCTATAGCAACTTTTCTAAGTTGAAATCTTGAGGGCAAATGTAGAAGTGCAAGTAAATGATATATTTGAATGTTTTTTTCCAGCATATGTATTCTTATCATAAGAAGATAAAATGGAACAGACTTTGGTCATAAAAGTGACCTCAATGTTCTTCAGATCCAGTGTATACTAAAATGTATCAAAAGAATTATTTGAGGGAAAAACTGTCAACCCAGAATTCTATATCCAGTGAAAATATACTTCATAAATGAAGGTGAAATGAAAACAATCTCAGATAAAGGAAAACTAAAAGATATTGTTCAAGTGAACCTGCCCTGAAAGAACAGCTAAAGAAATTTCTTCACACAGAAGGGAAGTGATGCCAGAAGGAAATTTGGTACATCAGCACTGAGGAAAGAGTAACAGAAATAGTAAATAAATAGGAAAATATGAGACTATTCTTACCTCCCTGAGTTTCTAAAAATATTTTTGATCGTTGAAAGCAAAAAAATAGAACATTATTAGATGAGGTTTTCAATGTATATCAGTGTAAATACATAAAACAACAATAACAAAAAGAGGCAGGGTAAAGGGACCTATATTGTGGTATGGTTTTTACATTCTACTTGAAGTGGTAAAATATTGATTTGAAGTAGACTATGAAAAACTGCATGTATATATTTAATGCCTAGAAGAGCCACTAAATAATAGCTTGGAAATTAAACAATGCTCTTTAATGGAGAAATTAAAAAGTATTCTGAACTGAATGAAAATGAAAATACAACATATCAACACTTGTGGAATATAGTAAAAGCAGGGCTTAAAGGAAAATTTATATCATTAAGTGCTTCTATTAGTAAAGAAGAAATATCTCAAATAGGTAATATAAGCTTTGACCTTAAGAAGCTATAAAAGGAAGCACAAAATAAACCCAAATCAAGAAGAAGGAAATAATTAAAATAAGAACAGAAATCAATGAAATCTAAAACAAGAAAACAATAGAGAAGATCAATGAAACCAAAAGCTGGTTCTTTGACTATATCAATAAAATTGATAAATCTCTAGCAAGACTGAAAAAAGACAAAAAGAGAGAAGGCACAGAAGAAGTATCACTACATACCCCACAGACATTGAAAGAATAAGAAGGGAATTCAGTGGACAACTCTCTGTACATAAATTTGACATCAACAGACTATCAAATTTTATCCAAAGAGAAATAAATAACCTGAATGATCCTATAACTATTAAAGAAATGAAATTCATAGATTGAAAACCCTTCAAAAAGGAAATCTCCAGGCCCAGATGAATTCACTGATGAGTTCTACCAAACATTAGCACTAAATCTACACACTCTCCTCCAGAATATTGAAGTGGAAAAGACACTTATCAACTCATTTTATGAGGCCATAATTACCCTGTATTAAAACAAGATAGAGCACACAAAAAAGAAAACTATAGATTAATATACCTCATGAACATAGATGCAAAATTCTTCAACAGTTTATTACCAAATTAGATCCAGTAACATATAAAAAGAATAATATGCCACAACTATATGGGTTTACCTGGGAATGCAAGACATGTTCAATATTGAAAAAACAATCAATGTAATCTACCATATTAACGATCTAAAGAAAAGAAATCACACAATTGTGTCAATTGAGGCATATAAAGCATTTGACAAAATTCAACATCCAATCATGATAAAAACTCTTACTGAATTAAGAATAGAAGGGAAATTACTAAATCTGACCAAGGGAATAGACAAAAGGTCTCTAGCCAGCAAATCTATCAACGCCTAGCATTCCTATGTAACATCATACTGGAAGTACTAGTCATAAGGCAAGAAAAAAAAAAAAAAAAAAAAAAGGACATACAGATTATAAAAGAAGAAATAAAACACTCCCCTTTCATAGATAATTTGATTGCCCATGTAGAAAACCCCAAGGCATCTTTAAAAAAAGAAGCAATAAAAATCACACATAATCTAGAACTAATAAGTGAGTTCAGCAATGTCACAGGATACAAGAAGAGTCAATACACAAAAGTCAATCATATTTCTATATATTAGCAATGTACAGTTGGAATCCAAGATTTTAAAAATTACCATTTACAGTAGCTCCAAAAACCTTGAATTGCTTAGTAAATATCTAATATAACATGTACCTAATCTGTGTGCTGAAAACTAAAAGAATTCCAGCAGGACTTTTTAAAGCTATAGAAAACCTGATTCTAAATTTTACATGGTAAGGTAAAGGAACTAGAATAGCCAAAACACTTAGGAAAATGAAAATCAAAGTTGGAGGATTTATACTACCTGATTTTAAGATTTACTATAAGGGAGCTACACTAATCAAGACAGTGTGGTAATGGTGAAGGAATGGTACATAGATCTATGGAACTGAATAGAGAGCCAGAGATAGAGCCACACAAATATGGTCAATTGATGTTTTACAAAGGTGCAAAGGTAACTCAATGGGGAAAGGGTGGTCTTTTCAATAAATGTTTTGGGACAATTAGATATATACATGCAAAAACATCAACCTCAATTTAAACTTCACACTTTATATAAATATTAACTCAATTAACTCAAAATGGATCATAGATCTAAAGTACGGCATAAATCTAAAACTTTTAGAAGAACACGTAGGAGAAAATCTTTGTGGACTGGAATTAAGCAAAGAGTTCTCAGACATGACAACAAAATCAATAAATTGCATTTAATCAAAATTAAATACTTTCACTCTGCAAAAGACTGGTAAAAATGAAAATACAAGATACCGACTGGGAAAAAATATTTGCAAATCACCTATCTGACAAATCACTTGTAGCCAGAATATATAAAGAACTCTCCAAATCCAACAGTAAGAAAACAAACAACTCAATTTTTTAAATGAACAAAAGACTTTGACAAGTACTTCACCAAAGCGGATGGCAAATAATTATATAAATATATTCAATATCTTTAGCCATTAGGGAAATGCTGATTAAGACCAAGGTGAGATTCCACTGCACAACTATTAAAATGGCTAAGATCAGAAATACTGACCATTAATACCAAGTACTTGCATAGGCTGTGGATCAACTGGGACACTTATACATTACTGGTGGAAATACAAAACTGGTATAGCACTCTTTTCCACAGTTTGAGGCTGTTTTTGTATAAAGTTAAACATAAACGTACTATAACCCAGCACTTGCTCCCTCAGACATTTATCCCAGAGAATCGAAAACTTAGGTTCCACAAAAATCTTTACACAAATGTTTATATCAGCATTTGCTACAAACTGGAAATTGCCCATATCTTTTAATGGATGAATGGATAAACAACTTGAACATTCTTACAATGGTATATAACTCGGTAAAAAAAGAACAACCTATTCATATATACAACAGCACAAATGAATCTCAAATGCATTCTGCCAATTGAAATAAACCAGACTCAAAAGATTACACACTGTATGATGTGATTTATATATTATTCTGAAAAAGGCAAAACTATAGGGACAGAAGAGATCAGTGGTTGCTAGGGGCTAGCGGTGGGAGGAGGGTTTGAGTACAAAGGTACAGCAGGAGGGAATTGGGGAGGTAAGGGAAATCTTGTATCCTGATTGTGGAGGTGGTTAAAGTGAATGTATACATTTGTTAAAATTTATAGCACCAAACACCAAAAAAAAAAAGCCAATTTTACTGTATGATGATTTTCAAAATTTGAACATAAAGATGGTAGAAGTTAACAAATCTGCTGTATTTCTCTAGTTTACTATGGTGTCTTTGTTGTTGAACAGGAGAGAACATATAAATTGTGAACTTGTTCCACTTAAAAATCATAAGTATTCCCTAGCTTCTAGAGAAGATAGGTTTGGAAGCAAAAAAGTCAAAAATAAAAAAGAAATCCCACTTGGAGAAGCAATGCCGCAAGAACAAGTGCCGCCCACTGCTCTCTGATAGCAGGGTTAATCGCTTCTGAAGCGGTCCAGAGGCCCAGTGTGGAGTCATGCAGGCTGTCATTTCGGGTTTATAAAGCCAGGTCTTCCCCAGCTGCCCCCTGGGGATAAAGGTCAAATATTGCATTGCCACGGTCTCAAGAGAAGAATCTTGAGATGGAATGCCCAGGATGCTCAAAGATCCTGCAATTCCCTCAGGGTTAAAAGACTCTAGTGAGAGGAAAGCCATGGTTTTGGCTTGCTTGGAACAACGCCAGTCTCTAGTGGGATTTTTGGTATGCTGAAAGGAGAAAGAGCGTTGACACTCAATAATCATAAGGGAATGAATAAAGCGAGTGTTTAAAATACAAGATGACAGGCTGTGCTCTATGTCCTGTGTTCTGTAAACAATAGCCCTAATCCAGAGAGAACTGGTTATGGCCAGCCTGGTGTAGTGATGCTTATGAAAAAGTCCTACGGAAGGGCTGGAGGCTGAGACAGTTCATCAGCTTAGGGACCGTCCCTAACCCTTTCTCTGAACATCCATAGCTTGAGTTGAGCCCCATCTCACAGCCACTGTGGAGGCCTGTCTGCCTCTGTGAAGAGAGAGATCTCATAAGATTTGGGGCCCCAAAGTCAGGACTGAGTTTAGAATGAGATTTATGTCTCTATTATGTCAGGAGGTCCTATATGTTTGGTTAGATCTGTAAGATGCCTAAATGCTATAGAGAAAAAAATCAGGCCAAAGTATGATGAAGTGCATCATGATAAGGCTTTCTGAGGTGGTGTAGGACAGTGGAAAGAACCTGGGATGTGTTCGAAGTCCCAGGTCTGTCCCAACCAACCATGTGGCCTCAAGCAAGCTCTCATTGTATTCCATTTTAGGACTCACCTAGTCTTAGATCCTTTCTGATCTTACAGACAGAAATGATCCTTTCTGATCTTACACACAGAAATCGAGGCCCAGAGAGATTAAATGACTTGCCTTAGGCATTTAGTGACCAAACGAGGCTTTAACTCTGGTCTTCTATTCCAGAGCCAGGAAACAGATAAAGAAGTGTTCCTCATTTGATAGGCCTATCCAACCTCTGAGAAGTTTCCTTCCCTAGAGGAGAAAAAATTACATTACACACACACACACACACACACACGTGCGTGCACACACACGATCTTAGATGTTTGGTAAGGTTTTTTTTTTTTTTTTTTAACCTCAACACTCAAAACAGGACAATGCAATAGAACAACATCAACCAGAGAGGAAATTATGAGAAAACATACCTACTCAGGCACAAAGCAACTGGACAATATTATATCCCAAGTACTTAATGTAATTCACAAGGGATTGTTCTAATCTAGTATTTCCAAAGAAGAGACACAGTGGCTTATATAAAGGTGCTTAGACCAGAGATTACTGTTAGAGGGGCAGCAGATAAGAAACAATAAAGATTAATCTAAAAGGAAAGATGTATAAGCTGAACTTTACATGCTTTGTCCACCAGCTCCCCAGGTTGTCCTAGGACTGTCTTATTCATCTTTGTATTCCTTTGTCTAGTGGAGGCCTGACATACAGCAGGTGCTCAATAAATGCCTTCTAAATAAATTAATAATGTCAACTTTGCAAACTCTAATGGGCCACAAAAGTATAAGGGATTACTGTATTTGTTAAGAAGATGGCTCCCTGAAACTATCTTAGCTCCTAAGCATAGAAGCAGGTTATCATAATTAATGTGAGCAGCGAGACTTTAATGCCAATTGTCCAATTCTTTTTGGGGGAGTTGATGCAAACCCCTTGGCTGGTACCTTGGTGGGGTCCTTATACTGGGGTTGTACTGGGCTCCATCATTGTCTGAAAGGCCTGGGGAGAAATTTCATTCTATAACAATGGCAAATCACAGCCAAGCAAGGAAGCTAATGTCAGCCTGAGAGAAGAAGCAGTATCAGGCAATGGACTCAAGGCATGAGTGAGAAGACCTGGGCATTTCTAATTCTGACTAAAATGTGAAAATTGGAGGAGAGTAGAAACAGATAGCAAAACCTGTTGCAAGGTATGATGAAGGTAAACTAGTCCCAAATGCAGTGGTGGTGGAGGCCCAGACCTTGGGAGCAGGTGGCCAATTTTAATCCCTGGTCAGACTAAGTACAAGGATAAAAAACATATTAGAAACACGCTTCTTTTCTTCCCTTTAATTTTTTGTTTATATTGGGACACATTTCATTCAGCGTGTATATATATATATATATATATATATATATATTTTTTTTTTTTTTTTTTCTGATTCGACTAGGTCATCAGTTTTTTGAAGTTACTAAAATTTGTCCAACCATAAAACACTAACATGAACCTGACAAGGAGATCCTTTAAGTTATTCCCAAAAAAGTAGATTTTTAAAAAAGCAATGCCTAAACTGAAAACTCTGCTACTATCTGTGAACATGAGCTCCCATCTGTATGTATCTCATATCTTGGGGAGAAAAGCGTTGTCTCTGGGAGCATTTCAGTCTCTGACCTGGAGCCAAATGCAACCTGGCCTAGGAGTCTATAGCACACTTGCAACACCAGATGTGCAAAGACTATAGGAAACCTCTGCCCCTGAGGTGCTGCCAGGGGCTGAAGACAAGGGCTGTGGTATTGAGATGCAAGTTTTTGTTCTGACTCTGCCTTTTACTAGCTCTATGACACTGGCAAATTACCTAAGACTCAGTGTCCTCACCAATAAAATGGGGGAGAAAAATAATATTTAGGTCATAAGGTTGTTTTGAGGGATATAAGTGAGATAACTTGTGACTGCTTAACATGTGCTTGACATATATTAATTATATGTCAAGCATATAATTACTAAATATTAATAAATACTCAATAAATATTTTATATTTCTATTATTTACGTTAACTAGGCATACAAAAATGTCAGATTTATCAAATATGGAAGCAAAGCCAAGATCTCTGCTGGAGCATGTGACAGCAAATTGCAGAATTCCCTGCTCTGTCCCTTGGGAATTGGAGTCCAAGGCCAATTTGAAAGAACCATTGGGAGTCAGTTGGATTGAAAACTGGCAGGAGGGATGTGTGTATGCAGCTGGAAACAACTGGCAAGAAGGAAAGAACCTCACAGAATTGGCAGAGAGGGGTGGGTGGGAGAAAAATAACATGTTCTTAAATCTAATCTACTCCTGTGGATGTGAACCCATTGTAAGTAAGAACTTTTTGACAAGGCTACTTCAGTTAAGGTGTGACCCACCTCATTCAGGACTGGTCTTAATCCTATTACTGGAGTCCTTTATAAATGGAATGAAGAGAGAGAGAGAGAGGGAGGGGGAGAGAGAGAGAGAGAGAGAGAGAGAGAGAGAGTGCGCCACGAAAGCAAGAAGCCCAAATCAATAAAACCCTGAGGAGGGGAAACGGATGTGGCTCAAGAGGTTCGGCGTCCGTCTACCATATGGAGAGACCGGGGTTCGATCCCCAGTACCTCCCGGTAAAAACAAACAAACAAACAAACAAACAAAAAAAACCCTGAGGAGAGACCAGTAGATGCCATGTGCCTTGCCATGTGACAGAGGAACCCAGGATTGCTGGCAGCCAGTCTTTGGGAAGAAAGCATCACCTTGATGATGCCTTGATTTGGACATTTTCTCAGCCTCAAAGTGTAATAAATTCTCATTGTTTAAGCCAACTCATTTCATGGTATCTACTTTAAGCAGCCTAGGAAATGAAAACAATTGGACCCAAAATACAGAAAAACATCCCATGTGATGCAGGCCTAACTTGTCACTCCATGACTCCTCACTGAAAAACTGTTAAGCTCAAAGGCACCTGAAGATACAAATAAAAATATCCAGAAGGTAGACTTTAGAGGAATGGCTGTACAAAACTTGCATCTCAATCCACAGAAACAAACTTTCTTTACCTGTTGAAAACAACCACTGGCTTTCTGAAACAAAACAGTACCTCTACTCTTTCATATCTCTTATAACCAAATGAACTGAATGTTTAGGAGTTAAATTCTCTTCTGTGGCTCATACAGTCCCCCTAGAATAGAGCTCTAAAAGGAGACAGGCAGCTGTTTCAGAAAAGCCTGAGGCAATAATCAGCCAACATTGCTTACCAAAGCACAAAACTCTTGGGAATACAAACCGTTATTCAAGTAAGCTTAAACTCTCTCTCTTTCTCTCTTTTTTTAAATCCTCAACTGAAAAAGTAGGCTGGAATCTTCAAAATCTGTAATTTGCCTCCAAAATAAGCAAAGCAGTCAAATATTTTTTTCTCTTCAGTGTCAGGGCAGACATACAGAATTTCAGAATCAGTGATGAAGAGCTTCAGAAAACTGTAGATGTGAGGTTTTTTTTTTTCCCCCCAGACAGAAGACTCTGGTTCAACTGTGGTTTTCATGACCAATCTCTCCTCCGACTCTCAAAGAGAGAGGGTCCCAGCTTTAAATTTAAAAACTTTGTCAAATGTTGTCAAACATTAGCTTTTACAAATATAAATCTGAATCTGGTCACTTGTGCTTAAAAACCTCCGCTGGAGCAAAACTGCCCACTTCCAGGTTAAAAAGTGCAAATACTTTTGTTTGACCCAAAAGACTCCTCTTAATGTGATTGTAACCACCTTTCTAAACTTCAGTCACCTAGTCCTGCCCAATGTTCCTTCTTGTCATTCTCTAACCATATCATGCTCTATCACGGGCATCTATAACCTCACACATGCTCTCTGCCCTCGTCCCAAGTGCACCATCCCCAGTCCTCACTGTTCCTACAATACCTGGTTCAAAGTCCTTCTTCTGTGAATCCTTCCTTAGCTGCTCCTTTCACAGTCTCCGCTGCCCTGAGTTTGTCCTCTAGGGTCTAGGGAGCACTTATAATACACCTGTTTAAGTGTCTGTCTCTCTAGGGCAATGATGGTAGCTTATGTCCAGTTTAGGACTGAATATATAGTAGGTCTCAAGGAATATTTGCTGAATCAATAATGACTTGAAATACCCATAAGTTTAGAAGCAGTGGAAAAGAAAAGTTGAGTCAGGTAGTTTCACCCGTGTGTGTGTATTACTGAAGAATGGCACATGCAACTTAAGCATAACCAGGAATCTTTTTCTTGGAAAATTAATACCAAGTTTTCTGGCTAGTAGCTGTTTTTATAAAGGATTCTATTTCTCAAGGATAACAGAAAAATGTGGATACTTTGAGAGCTTAACAGGATAATTTTAATGTTTTCCTATCTTAAGGGAATTTCTGTTTTTCTTTAAAAAAAAAAAAATTAGCAGGCTCTAGTAAGGCAACACAGACAAATCTTTTTCCCATAAGGTTAATGATCACAGAATTGTATATTATGTGGGCACCATTACTTGGGAACTTCCTTATATAGGTTTACCCCAGTGTTGAAATTTGTATAATGGTGGTAATTGTCAGATCACAGCAAAGGGGCTCCTTCCATCAGATTGTGCCTAGGGGACCTGGCCTAAAGGCAGCTTTGTGTGGAGGTGGTCTCAGAGCCTGGCCCAGCAGGCAGTCTTACAGGATACCACTGAGAGCTTTGGGGGGGATTCATGCATGGTGGCAGAGATCATGTGGACTAGAGGTTACACAGAGGGATAGTCCCAAGTCTCTTGCCCGAACTGGATATGTAACTTTGGTCAGGAATTTTGGTTTTCTTCTTCTGTTGGGCCATGCAATTTCTAAGAATTATTCTAAAAATAAGTGACTTCAGGAGAATCCCTGCTGAACATTCTTAATTTTTGGCTAAAATATTATTTTTATTATTTTATATGCCCATTTGTGGGAGATTGAATTATGTACCTCCTCAAAAGACATGTTCTTGATCTTATCCAGGTTCCTGTGAGTGTGGATCAATTTGTAAATAGGACCCTTTAAAGATCTGCTGTCAATTAAGGTGTTGACTCATTTGTAAACATGGATTTTTTAAGATCCTATTTAGGCACAGCCTAATTAATTGAGAGTGGCCCTTAATCCATATTATTTGAGGACTTATAAAAAGGCCAAAGTTAGAGGAAGCTACAGGAGGAAATCAAGGACATCACCATGTAATGGGAGGTAGAGATACAAGTCAAGGAAACACAAGGATTGTGGCAAACCAGTGCCAGAACATTCAGACTTTAGGGAGAAAGCAGGGCCTTTTGGTCCCTAAAACTGTGAGCCAATAAATTCTTGTTGTTTAAATCAACCCATTGTGTGCTGAAAATGTCTTAGCCTAGAAAACTAAGACACCATTAATCACTCAGCTTCATGGAACTGGTTTTGTGTTGCTATTAACAGCGATTTGACTTCAGAAACTTCCCAGTTAGTGAAATGCAGTTTCTTTACATATTCAGCCATACCCAATGTAAAAGAATAAAAACATAAATTTGTAACCTTAGGACTAAGAGACTCTAACATTGAGTGTGTTCGTTACATGCCAGTCACTATACATACTTTACCTAAATCGACAATAACCATGCCAAGACCACAATTTTATCCTGATTTAACAAGGAGGAAACTGAGCATTGTCCAAGATCACTTGGCTCAGTTCATATTTTAATACTCTCTTCTTTTTACAAACTGAATGTCTATATGTGTGTAGTGAAAGGCATACTAAAGACAAAAAGAATTAAGCATCTGGTTCTTGTGTTTATTTCCTCTCAGTGCAGGGCTGTGAACATGCCAGTTACTTTGCCTTTCTGTTTAGTTTTAGTTTCTAAAATGGTGATTTTTACCACTTGCTATTCCCAATTCACAGATGTGTTACTAGGCTCAAAGAATAAAACATAAAACCTCTTTGAATAATATCCAATACCATTAAAACTCCAGATTATAAAGAAAGGCAATTTACACAGTGGTTGAGGCAGAAATCTCTGGGGTCTACTTGAATCCTGGCTCTGAATTTATCATGTGTGACCTTGTCAAGTTTCTTAACCTTTCTGTGCTTTAGATTCCCCATCTGTAAAATGGTAGAATAAAAGTAGCTAATGCTTATGGGGTTCTTATGAAAATAAGATGTTTCCAAAACAGTTAATATTTCACATATACTATGCATGTAATCAATGTCAGGTTGAAACTCCACGAGAGTAATGATCCTGTCTGTCTTGTTCAATGTGGTGTCTTCAGCACCAGGAGCATTGGCTGGCACCTGGGGAGCTTTCAAAAAATATCTGTTGAAGGAATATCATACCATATGCATTCTACTAGACTGTACACACTATTAACTGAACAATATTCAGAGAGCCTGTTGGGATGGGCTCCAAAACAACAGCTGATTTTTTTTAACAAATCAATTTTATTGATACATATTAATAAAGCATAAATCCATCCAAAGTGTACTATCAATGGTATTTGGTATAATCACATGGTTGTGCTTCATCACTTTAATCAATATTAGAGCATTTTCATTATTCCAGTGATAATAATAGTAAAAAAAGGAAAACAAACAAAAATACTCATCACCTCTCAATCTCTCTATGCATCCCCGCCATTACATAGCTGCTATCCTGTTTCAATCTCTCTAGTTTATTTGTGTTTATATTTTGTAAAAACAGTCTTATACATGCAATATTACCCTTATTTGTATTTCACATGAGGTTTGACTATATTATACAGTCCCATGTTACATTTTTCAGCTTTCCTTCTAGTAATATACATGTCCTTAGAATTTCCCTTTCAACCACTATCATACCCATATAATAGCTTTGCTAGTAACAGTGAGTAACTATGAGTGCTTTCACCATTTCTAATCATTTCCAAAGATTTACAAACAACCTTTTTACCAATTCTGCACAGATTAACCCTCAGCTTTCCATTTTCCACCCTCATTCTATTTTCTGGTGACCTATATTCTAATTATTAACTCCATGAATTTATATAAAAATATTTAGTTCACAGTAGCACAATCATAAGGTATTTGTCTTTTTGTGCCTGGCTTGCTTCACTCAACTTAATGTCCTCCAGGTTCATCCACATTGTCATATGCTTCATGACTTCATTTCTTCTTTCAGCTGAATAATATTCCATCTCGTGTATATACCACAGTTTCTTTATCCATTTGTCAGTTGATAGACATCTAGGTTGTTCCCATCTTTTGGCAATTGTGAATAATGCCACTATGTACATCGGTGTGCAGATGTCTTTTCGTGTCAGTTCTCTCAGTTCTTCTGGGTATATACCTAGTAGTGGTATTGCCGGGTCACATGGCAAGTCTATATTCGACTTCCTTAGAAACTGCCAAACAGTCTTCCACAGTGACTGTACCATTCTACATTCCCACCAACAGTGAATAAGTGTTCCTATCTCTCCACATCCAGTCTAACACTTGTAGTTTTCCAACTTTTTAATAGTGGCCATTTTAATGGGAGTGAAATGATATCTCAGAGTTTTGATTCGTGTTTCTCTAATAACTAGTGATGTTGAACATTTTTTCACATGTTTTTTTCTCCATTTGTATTTCTTCTTTGGTCAAAAGTCTACTCAAGTGTTTTGCCCATTTGCTAATTGGGTAGTTTGTCTTTTTATTGTTGAGTTGTAGTATGTCTTTATATATCATGGATATTAAACCCTTATTGGATATGTGATTGCCAAATATTTTCTCCCATTGAGTCAGCTGCCTTTTCACCTTTTTAAAAAAGTCATTTGAAGTGCAAAAGTTTTTAATTTTGAGGAGGTCCTATTTATCTATTTTTCTTTTGTTGTTTGTGGTTTGGGTGTAAGATTTAAGAAACTACTGCCTACCATAAGATCTTGAAGATGTTTTCCTACATTTTCTTCTAGGAATTTTATGGTTGTCACTTTTATATTTAGGTCTTTGATCCATTTTGAGTTAATTTTTGTATAAGGTGTGATATAGGGGCTCAATTTCTTTCTTTTGGATATGGATATCTAGTCCTCGCAGCACTATTTGTTGAATAGACTGTTCTGGCCAGGCTGGGTGGGCTTGACAGCCTTGTCAAAATTCACTTGATCGTAGATGTGAGGGTCGATTTCTGAGTTCTCGATTTGGTTCCATTGATCAATTTGGCTGTCTTTATGCCAGTACCATGCTGTTTTTTTACCACTATATCTAAGTAATATGCTTTAAAGTCAGGAAGTGAGAGTTCTCCTACTTTGTTCTTCTTTTTAAAGACATATTTTGGCTATTCAGGGCCCCTTACCCTTCCAAATAAATTTGATAATTGACTTTTCCATTAATGCAAAAAAGGGCGTTGGGATTTTTATTGGGATTGCACTGAATCAGTGGGTAGAATTGACATCTTAACGATATTTAGTCTTCCTGTTCATGAACACAGAATGTCCTTTCATTTATTTGATTCTTCTTTCGTTTCTTTTAGCAATGTTTTAAAGTTTTCTGAATAAAAGTCCTTTATGTCCTTGGTTAAGTTTATTCCTAAATACTTGATTCTTTTAGTTGCTATTATAAGTGGAATTTTTTTTTCTGATTTCCTCAGATTGCTCATCAGTAGTTTGTAGAAGTCCTATTGATTTTTGCATATTAGTCTTATATACCACCACTTTGCTGAACTCGTCTATTAATTCTAGTAGCTTTGTTGTGGATTTTTCAAGGTTTTCTAGATATAGGATCATATCAGTGAATAGTGAAAGTTTTACTTCTTCCTTGCCTATTTGGGTGCCTTTTATTTTGTTATCTAGCCTAATTGCTCTAGCTAGAACTTCTAGTGCAATATTGAAAAATAGTGGTGACAGTGGGCATCCTTGTCTTGTTCCTGATCTCAGCAGGAAAGCTTCCAGTCTTTCACCATTGAGTACAATCCTAGCTGTGGGTTTTTCATATATGCACTTTACCATATTGAGAAAGCTTCCCTCTATTCCTGTCTTTTTGAGTGTTTTTATCAAGAAAGGATGCTGTATTTTTTCAAATATCTTTTCTACATCAATCAAGAGGATCATGTGATTTTTCTTCAATTTATCAATGTAGTTTATTACATTAATATATTTTCTTGTGTTGAACCACCCTTGCATACCTGGGGTAAAACCCACTTGATAGTGGTATATAATTTTAGATATGGTTTGCAAGTATTTTGTTAAGGATTTTTGCATTTATATTCATTTGAGATATTGGTATGCAGTTTTTTGTAGCATTTTTATGTGGTTTTGTTATTAGGGTGATGTTGGCTTCATAGAATGAGTTTCTTTTTAATTTAATAAAGTATATTATTTATACATGAACATACATAAACAAGAAATGTATAGGAAAAGTTGTGAACGTACAAACAAACAAGCATATCATCATACAGGACTCCCATACATCACCCCGCCACCAACACCTTGCATTGTTGTGAAGCATTTGTTACAAACTGTGAAAGAGCATCGTTAAAATATTGCTACTAACTATAGCCCATATCTTACAGAATGAGTTTTTTAAAAAAAATATTTTCTTTAAAAAAAAAAAAAAATTTATTTATTCCCCCACCCCCTTCCTTGTTTTACGCTCACTGTCTGCTCTCTGTGTTCTTCTGTGTCTGCCCATCTTCTCTTTAGGCAGCACTGAGAACCAATCCTGGGACCTTCCAGAGTGGGAGAGAGGTGCTCAATCTCTTGTGCCACCTCAGCTCCCTGGTCTGCTTCATGTCTTATTGTCTCTCCTCTGTGTCTCATTTTGTTGTGTCATCTTGCTGCACCAGCTCTCCACGCCGGCCAGTACTCAGCGTGGGCCAGCACTCCTGCACGGACCAGCATTCCACATGGGCCAGCTAGCCACGCGGGCCAGCTTGCCTTTCACCAGAAAGCCCTGGGAATCGAACACTGGATCCCCCATATGGTAGACAGGACTCCAATTGCTTGAGCCACATCTGTTTCCCATCATAGAATGAGTCTGATAGCATTCTTTCCTGTTCAATTTTTTGGAAGAGCTTGAGCAAGTTTGGTATTAGATCATCTTTGAATGATTGGTAGACTTCACCTGTGAAGCCATATGGTCCAGGGCTTTTCATCTTTGGGAGGTTTTTGACGACTGTTTCAATCTCTTCACTTGTGACTGATTTGTTGAAGTCTTCGGTTTCTTCTAGGGTCAGTGTAGGTTGTTCGTGTGTGTCCAGGAATTTGTCCACCTCATCTACATTTCATAGTTTTTTGGCATACCGTTGTTCATGGTATCCTCTTATGATCTCTCTTATTTCTGAGGGGTCTGTGGTAATGTACCCCCTCTCAATTCTGATTTTAATTATTTGCTTCTCTTTTTTTTTTTTTTTTTTGTCAGTCTAGCTAAATGTTTTTTGCTTTTGTCAATCTTCTCAAAGAAACAGCTTTTGGTTTTGTTGATTCTCTTTATTGTTTTGTTTTGTTGTTGATTTCATTTATTGTAGCAGTTTGATTCATTCAGTATTGATGAATTCCAAAAAGTAATATTGGATTGTGTTTGTAAACTTGTCTTTTCCTCTGGGCATATTAGAGTGTATTGGATTCAGAGGTTTTACTTTTACTTGATTAAATAATGATTAAGGCTTTGATTGGGTTACATCAGTAGGACGTTGCATCCCTGCTCCCTTGGTGGGTGGGGACTCACTGAGAAACTGCACTGCAGAGAAGGGAGTTTGGAGTTTTTGAGCTGGAGTCCTGGGAAGTAAGCACACAGAGGAGCTTAGTCGTGAGGAAAGAGAAAATGCCCTGGGAAGGGAATCTATTCACCTGATAGCCTACAGCTGGCCTTGTGGAGATAGCAGAGGAAATGAGCCCGGAGATAAGCAAGCCCCAGGAAGAGAGGAACCCAGGAAGCCTGAACCGTCACAGACATCAGGAGCCATTTTGCTCCAGCACGTGGCAATAGACTTTGGTGAGGGAAGTAACTTGTGCTTTATGGCCTGGTAACTATAAGCTTCTACCCCAAATAAATACCCTTTATAAAAGCCAACAGATTTCTGGTATTTTGCATCAACACCCCTTTGGCTAACTAATACATTTATTTCTGCTCTGATCTTTACTATATTTCTTTCCTTCAGCTTGGTTTGGGATTAGTTTGTTGTTCTTTTTCTAGTTCCTCCAGGTGTGCAGTTAGATCTCAATTTTGGCTCTTTTACTTTTTTTAATGTAAGAATTCAGCGCTATAAATTTCCCTCTCAGCACTGGCTTTACAGTGTCCCATAGGTTTTGATATGCTGTGCTCTTATTTTCATTCATCTCAAGATATTTACTGAATTCTTTTGAAATTTCTTCTTTGACCCACTGATTGTTTAAGAGTGTGTTGTTTAATATCCATATACTTACAAAATTTTGCTTTTTCCATTCAATATTGATTTCCAGCTTCATTCTGTTATGATCAGAGAAAATGTTTTGTATAATTCCAATCTTTTTACATGTTTTGAGACCTGTCTTGTGACCCAACATATGGTCTATCTTGGAGAAGGATCCATGAGCACTTGAAAAGAATGTATACCCTGCTGTTTTGGGGTGCAGTGCTCTATAGATTTCTGTTAGGTCTAGTTCATTTATCATATTAGTCACGCTTTCTGTTGATTTATCCTCTGTCCAATGTTCTATCCAATACTGAGAGTGATGTATTGAAGTCTCCAACTATTATTGTAGAAATATCTCTTTCTTTATTCAGTTTTGCCAATGTGTGCTCCATGTATCTTAGGTCACCCAGGTCAGGTACATAAATATTTATTATAGTTATTCTTCTTGTTAATTTGCCCTTTTTATTAGTATATAATAATCTTCTTCATCCCTTATAACAGTTTTGCATTTAACATCTATTTTGTCTGATATTAGAATCACTACTCCAGATTTTTTTTGGTTACTATTTGCATGGAATATCTTTTTCCAGCCTTTCACTTTCAACCTGATTGCATCCTTACATCTGAGATGAGTCTCTTGAAGACAGCATTTGATGGCTCATATTTTTTTATCCATTCTATCAATCTAGTCTTTTGATTGGGAGTTCAAGCCATTAATATTCAATGTTATTTGTGTAAAGGGTTTACTTACTTTGTCCAATTTTTCCTTTGGCTTTCTGTTGGTATATCACAGTATCAGCTGTCTTTTTACCCTTTTATTTACCCTTCCTAATAATTTTCATGTCTACACTCTTCAAGTCTCTTGCCCTTGTTTTTTTCTTTTCAGGCTGCAGCACTCCCTTTAGTATCTCTTGCAATTCTAGTCTTTTGGTAACTTACTCTTTCAGATTTTATTTGTTTGTGAAGACTTTAAACTCACCCTAATTTTTGAAGGACTGTTTTGTCAGATACAGAATTCTTGGCTGGTAGTTTTTCTCTTTCAGTACCTTAAATATATCATGCCACTTTTTTCTCACCTCCATGGTTTCTGTTGAGAAGTCAGCATTTAATCTTGTTGAGGATTCCTTGTATGCTTTTCTTTTCTTTTGCTGCTTTCAGAATTCTGTTTTTATCTGTGATAGTTGTCGTTCTGAATAGTAGGTGTCTTGGAGTAGATCTATTTGGATTTATCTGTTTGGGGTGCATTGTCCTTCTTGGATATTGGTATTTATGTATTTCATAAGGGTTGGGAAGGTTTTGGTCATTATATCCTCAAATATTCTTTCTGCCCCTTTTCCATTCTCTTCTCCTTCTGGGACACCGATAATGCATATGTTTGTGTGTTTTGTGTTGTCATTCAATTCCCTGAGACCATTTTTTCCCATTCTTTGTTTTCCTATCTTTTCCAGTTCAGATGTCTGTCCATGAAATCACTAATTCTGTCTTCGATCGGTTTAAATCTGCTGTTATGTGCCTCTGGTGTATTTTAACCTCATCTAAAGTGTCTTTCATTCCCATCAGCTCTGTTACTTTTCTTTGCAAGCTTTCAAATTGTTCTTTATGCTCATCCAGTTTCTTCTTAATATCTTTAATCTCTTTAGTCATATTTTCCTTCAATTTTTTGAATTGATTTAGGAGATTTATGTGGTTATGATAGATTATTTGCCTTAAATCCTATATCTCATAAGTATATTTGGTTTGTTCCTTTGGCTGGGCCATCTTTTCCTATTTCCTATATGGGTTGTAATTTTTTGCTGATGTCTAGACATCTGAATATGTTGGTGAATTTACTCTGATGGTCAATTTCTCTCTCTTGCCTAGTGTTTTATTTCATAGCTCTTCTTTGATTTTTGGTTCAACTTATTCTGAGTCTTTAAAATTGCGTATCTTGAATTATCAACATTGGGCCAAGGACTTACTAATGGGGCACAGATTTTCTCCCAGGAATTGGGGCTAAAAAGATACCTAAAAGAAGTTTTTCTTCTTGCAGTTTCCTGGCCAGCCAGCAGACGGCACTCATGAGCAAACCTTTCCACAGAGGTGTTTCAGCCTTCATTTTCCTGTGCTTGTAGCCTGGCCATAGCTGAAATTCAAAGTGGGCTCTATGATCAAATTCACTGAATGGAATCCACTCTCCACTTTTTGATGCATCCTCCCTCTTCCCTTGTAATAGCTGACAGGAAGGAAGACATCTGTTCCCTCTCAGTTGTCTGCAGTGAGCCATGGGTTTTATCTAGGCTTAATGTTTTGAGGATGGGGGATGGCCCTTCCCTGCTGCTGTGGGCATTTAGTATCTCACATTTGTTGCTTCAGATTCTTCATCTCTCTGTCCCTCACCCTCCTGGGGTTTGTACAGCACTGTCCTTGTTTGCTGACCCCCTTGGACAGCTTTTTGGCCCTTTCTCTGTTGTTTTTGTGAGAGTGTTGAGCCCTGCCTGACTTCTCCAATGCCATCTTCCCAGAACTCCAGCAACAAATGAATTTCTAATCATCCCCAAGTTCCACCTGTTATAGCTAACATCTATAGATTACAGTATTCAACTGTTTAGGCTCCTTATTTAATATGTTAATCTCATTATTTTCTAGGGAAGAAAAATGACAATGACTTGGAGCTAGCAGATGTTCCTGGTTTGAATTAGAATGCTTAAATACAGACATTTAAAAATGTAGGTGGCTCAATAGAAGGATTATACTCAAATTATCAAAGTAGAAAACATGGACATATTTGAAAACTCCCTATTCACAGTGACATCAACAATTATTTTGTGTGATAGAGAGAGGGTGGAACTGGGGGAATGGACATTTGTTACACAAGACAATACACCAGATAATGTATTTTATTTAATTTTCGTAAAAATACTGCAAGGTCAATATTCTTCTCATTTTACAGATGTGGGATCAGAAGATCAGAGAAATTAAATAATTTGTCCAAGAAAACTTAATGTGATTTGAAAGGAAGGTTGTCTTATTTCTGAACCAGTGCTTTCCCCTCTAAACCAAACCTGGCACACTGAAAAATCTCAGTAAATGGCAAGTATTAAATAAAATATTATTTTAACTCATTCTTCTGACTAATGAAAGATGTTGGTGGTAGTGACATGTGGCCTGTGCTTAATTTTAGGTGAAACTTCTGGCCTCTTCTGTGGATGTTGTCTTCTCTGGGTCTTTGGGTTAGTCAGTGATATATCTGGAACAAGCTCCCTGAAAGAAGGTACTTGGCTGGCTGAACGATTCCTGGTAGCTACAAGTGAAGCTAATCCTGAAGCTTGTTCTTATTTTATGGTCTTCCAACCACCTGCATAAAAACCCTATGGAATGCTTGATGAAATGTGCATATTTCTGGATCTCCAACCCAGGCACCTCCAGTCCATCAAAATAGACTCTTTAGGGGTTAAGCCTGGGGCACTACATTTAATAAACCTCCAGGGGACTCTGATGCCTGTTAAGGTTCAAAGTTTAGGGGACCTGAGAGACACTTTCTTAAGAGTCCTGCTTCATGAGCAAATTCTTGGACTTTGGGGGTCATGTGAGACAACAGGAACAGGCTTTGTGGACTCAGAATCTAAAGAGGCTGATGAAGCAGGGACCTCCTCTGGGCTTCTCCCAACTAGGACAAGGTCTTCTGGGGGCCATACGTTGGGCTTCTTATTGGATGAGGCATGACAAAGTCAGTCTTCTTAGTCATAAAGGATAGATTGGAATCTGTCTTAAGGGGGAAGAGACAGCACAAGGCTAAGAAGACTGTCTGAGACTGTCCCAGGGGGTCCTGGCTATATAGAAGTTCTGGGAGCTCAGGATTCAATCCTATCTGTGCAGGAGGAGAAAATAGAAATTGGCTTGGCAGACTAAATTACAGGCAAAACAGTTAGGGTTTTTCTTGTATTATGTTAATTCATTCTCACAATTGAAATATTTGTAAATACACACAAATAAAATAGAATCAGTATGGCAGTGTTTGCATTCTGGAAGATCTGGGTTTGAAATTTGACTCTCTAGTGGCAAGTGCCATTTATTCACTTCTCAAAAATTCAATTTTCTTATCAGAAGAAAGGGTCTAATCATAATATCTACTTCATGTTATTGTTGTAAGGATTAAATGCAATGGAAATTTACTAAGTTAATGATTAAGAGGGATTAACATAGTTCCTGGAATGTAGTAGTGCTCAATAGCAGTCTCTATGAGTGCAGTGATATAAATGGAGACAATTCAGTTCATCACTGTGTCTCCAGCTCCTTGGACACAGTAGGAACTCAACAAATATCAAATATGAGGTGAATAAATAGATGAAAGCATAATGGATCTAAAAGGGGGAAACATTAGAATGCCAGGACTTCATCAGAGACCTAAGACGCTTAATAATAAAATTGATAACTATAGCAGGTCTAATTTTAAAATCTAATTAAAAGGAACTTTAGGGGATACAGAAAATCTTCTAACTTTGCTCCCCACTGCATTCTTAAGTAGGCGAGGTACTCAGTGATAGCACCAACCCCACCATTCTCATATGCATGATTCTCTAAAACTGCCCTATTTTCCACCTATTCTTCCCTCCCACTCCCCTCAGAAACTCTGGTAACCACTATCTTTATATCAATGTTACAAATTCTTCCATTACTGCAATGATATTAAGTCTACTTAGTTCAATGGCTGCATTCCCTCCTTATATTTGTTAATTCTTCAATCTTGAGGATTTGGGGATGGTAATGCTCTGCTTCAGATTGAAAGGGGGCTTAGATCTTATAGGGTAGATGGAAGGAACTATTCCGCTTGCAGTTGTAGATATGGTTGTAGATATTTTTTGCTTTTTGGGATGGGCGTTGTCCATAATAATTTTATTCTGGGTGAGTCTAATGAACTGGAGAGTAAGTGTTGAATTCAACTCTGCTGAGTTTCAGGGCTCAGCCAGTATATGAACAGACTGAAGGTAGATGACTCTGGGAAATATATTTAATAGTGCTAATTATGGTCAAATAAATGGGATAGAAGAATCGTGTGTAGGGAAATTATAAATGAGTCTAACTCTGTTACATTGGGGAAATAGATTATTATATATCCCAAGCTAAGGCCTGCTGATGGGGTGCTGATTTCATGGGGTTGTATGCCTTGCCCATAGTATACAGATGTTTCTAGAGTCCTTGGGAGCACTTCTGTTTTGAAGTTAATGAGACCCACCTGACATGTATATAAGCATAACCTCTGGAATGACCTCCCAACTCACTTTGAAATCTCTTAGCCATAGAAACTCTTTTGTATTTAATGTTTCCCCCTTTTGGTCAAGGTCTTTTTCCAGATGCATCACTGGTTGAAACTTTGTTTTAATACCTTGGTGCCAGGGATGCTCTTCCCTGGGAGTCATGTCCCATGCTGGTGGGGGAAGGTAGTGAATTTATTTGCTGAATTTGGTTTAGAGAAAGGCCACATTTGAGTATCAAGGAGGTTTTCAAGAGAATTCTTAGGCAATAGATATTATTAAGCTGTTTCAATTTTACAAGAATAAGGTTCATAAGTACAAGCATTAATATTGAGGGCTTGGTGTATTGTTCTGTTTTCTTTTATTAGGCACTGCCTATATACTCTAGAGATTCTTGCCACATGTAGCAGGACTCCCCAGGTTGGGAATTTAATATATTGTTGGTTATTGTGTGGGTCTCCACCCACTGAGATAACACCCTATAACCACATGAACACATTCATATTCCATAGAGACATGTCCCAGGTACACCCTTCCCCACACATCCCCCCACCACTGACACTTTATACCAGTGACCTTCCCCTGCCATAGTTGCCAAAAGAACATCCCTACAATTATATTCTCAACCAGTCCTTTGCCTCCCCAGACCCAGAGTTCACCTATTCCTTCCTCCAGCCCTCCTCCCAGCTCATGGGTAGCCCAATCCACCCCCAACCCCACTCATACTGACACTCCAGCACCATTGACCCTGCCCACATTGATGCACCACCATTACCCCGTTATACTGCAAACCTCCCCCATCCACCTTATCATAGGATTCTCAACATCTGGATGTCTATTGTTTCACTGTGTATATTTTGTTTATAATATAGTCACATTTTGTGGATTCATTGGAAGTCTACTCAAAAGTAGCACTGTCAAAAACACTAAAATGTATGTAGGGAAAATTTGAATGTTTTGAATGGCTTTCATCTGTATAATGACTTTCCCTTGCTGCCTTTCCCCCAACCTTCAACATCTAATTGCTTAGGGACCCTCCAAAACCAACCTTGCCACCAGACCTGGGCCCAATTATAGCTCTAAAAGCAAAGGGACAGATGAGAGAGGTGAAACAAGTCTGTTTTCCTCAAGCTGGCACACAAACCTAGGATTTATTAATTGCTGAGGTTTGGAATGAGGCACCTGAGAATTGTATCCTACAAATAGGGTTCCCTCTAAAGGCCTTCCCAGCACCCTCTCCCCCAATATGGATATGTGAGGGCTGAAGGGGTCATGCTGGGGGCGGGGAAAAGGAGCGGGAAGTTCTCAAATGATTATAGTTTAGCCTCTGTGAAAACCTTGCTCTGTGAATAGAACCAGAGCAGGGGTGCTGCTTGATCTCTGTGGCTTGAGAATGCCATTTAGTTCATATAAAAGTCTATGATCCCTCCTGAGAGTGGTATTTGTGTTTTAATTGATGTTACTTCAGGTCACCCAGGGCCCCTTGCCAGAGCTGGGAGGGGATCTGAATAGGTAGGTACAGACACGGCACACCACGGTTGGTTTGGGCAGCATGGCTTGGCCAGGCTTCAGGATTCTGAAAAGGTAAGTATGCATTTCCAGGGCTTATGCTGGGATTTAAGTGCTCAGTAGTGCTACGTAAGATATTGGTTTTTTCCTGGGCTCCTATGAAAGTCTGTGAAACTCAACTATGAATTCCAGGCAGGTATCTTATTCAAACAATCTCATATCTGTTAAAATGGTGAAAATATTTTCCACCTGTAATTGTAGTGGAGATGAAACAAGATCTACGTGAAATTAAGTGAACAATACAAATAAAATCCTGAGACATTTTACTCAACAGAGGGAAAAATTATTTTCAAGCAACTTAAAAGCACCATTTCCACACAAATTGTATAATTGCCAAGTAAAAAAAATATGAGAATTGCTTAAATTGGTGTGTCAATGTGTTAATTACAAAAATACTGTTTTGACAAAAATAGAATTCTACCTGACAATTCTGTAAGTTCATTTGAAGTCACTAAACTTAAACAAATGAACAAAATTCTATTCTTTGAAATATTCTGTAAAGTATAGTCCTTACTACTTCAGATATGCCCTCTCCAATGTTTAAATGAGTTGAGTGTGACTGTACAGGAAACTGAGGATTTTCAAAAACTGCATTGTGTTAACTCATCTTTTGCTATCTACTCAGCATTGACAGTGACTGGTGTTAATGACATCTCTCAGAAAACATACATAAAATCAAATGCCCTCTTCTATGTTTCTGTTTCAATACTTTTTTTCACAATCTATAGCTGGAAGTTTAATTTAAGACATCCTCAAAGCTGAAGCCCAGGTGACTTAGAAGTGGTGCCTGAAAAGCAGGAAGACTGTTGCCTAGCAACTGGAAACATTTAAAAATATCTAGTACATCTTCTGTTTAGTGTTCGCAGCCCTCTTGATTTTTCAATACACATAACAGATGTTAAGCCTCCTGTATTTGAATTTTAAAGGCATGAAACAGCATACGAAAGCAGAGACTGCGCTTTCATTTGCAAACTAACAAATTGGCTTCAGTTCAAAGCTTTGGGAATTTGTAGAGACTCATTTTCTACATGTTGTTTTTCCCCTTCCTCCTCTCACAACTAGAACTAGTACACTGCTGTTTTTTCTTCCATTAGCCTATCAGAAGAGTTAAGCTTCTTGTAAACCATGGGTCCTGGTTTAAAATGTTTATAAAGAAGGCAAGGATGGAAAAAGAATTTAGATCCTTCCTTCCTTCCTTCCTCCCTTCCTTCCTTCCTCCCTCCTTTCCTCCCTCCCTCCCCCCCCTCTCTTTCTTTCTTTCTTTCTTTCTTTCTTTCTTTCTTTCTTTCTTTCT
>JAKSZT010053887.1:51174030-51298448 GCA_026826555.1 Tolypeutes matacus
TTCTTTCTTTCTTTCTTTCTTTCTTTCTTTCTTTCTTTCTTTCTTTCATTTATTCACTGGCAAATTAACAAGGGCAATAATATTGTTTAGTAATTAAGAGTCAAATCAGACACCTGAGTTCCAAACCCTCCCTCACTCTGAATGACCACAATTGGAAAGTATTTAACCTGTTACTAAGCTTCAATTTCCTCTTTATAAAAGGGAATAATAGTAGCATCTGCCTTGTAGCATTTTTTTCCCATGAGAATTAAATCAAATAAAGCAGATAATGGGATCAACGTGGTTCGCAGTAGAGAGAGAGCTTTCAATGTATTGTAGGTGATACTACTATTGCTGCAGTATTTGAGTGGGTAAGTGCCCACTCAAAGCCATAACTGTGATACACAGGTTTCTGTAACTTGATGGGAAAGAGAATAGGCTCTTTATTCTACTTATATCCCTTTAAGCAAGTTCCTTCACCTGTCAGTGTGTTGGTTTCCTCAGGCATAAAACGTGTATTACCATTCACCTTGGGGGTTGTTGTGGGAATTAAATGAGAGAATATCTGTAAAGTGCTTATTAGTGCTTCCATCACCATTATTGCCATTACACATCATTATCACTGGAGTTACAAAGATGAAGAAAGCAAGGCCCTTTTCTTGAGCAGGGTCATGGAATGCAGGCATTCGCTGGAACTCCCTTAAAGGTAATTACCTAGAGGAGGACAGGTGTGGTAACAGAGGTATAAACAGGCAGCTGTGGAAGCTCCAGTAAGGGTGTTATCCTTCCAAGGCAGCCCTGGGAACTATGGACCTCATGTTTGTCTACACATTAGAAACACCTCTGGAGCTTTGAAAACTACTGATGTCTGGGTACCACCCCCAGACTTCTGATAATTGGTTTGGGGCATAAACCAATTTTATGGGCATTTGGAATTTTTGAAGCTCTCAGATGATTCTAATGTGCAGCTAAGTGCAGAACTACTGCATGGGAATCAACGCTTGGTACTGCTCATGTTTACTGCAAAATTGGCACAGGTGTCTGAGAGGAGCTGTGAGGTACTTGTTATTGTCTCTACCCCTGCCACCACCATTTCAGAGCAGCGACTGGAAGAGTAGCAATACCTTTGATTCTCCAGGTAGTAGGACTGGTAGTAACAGTAAGACTGACAGTAACTGCTATCATTTATTTATTTGTGCCAGGTGCTTCTGATTTTTCATCTCATTTAATAATTCCAGCAACAGTACGAGAAAACCAATGATCAAAAAACTTAACTAGCTCAGCCAAAGTCTCATAGCTAGTAAGCAGCAGGTGCTCCACCCACCTCAACTACAAGCCAACATTTTGTACCAGAGACCCAGAAATGACCTTGGACATGGGTACCACTTACCACTCACATCCTCCCTGAGGCCTTTCTCCTTCTACCTTCCTCTGGCAAATGGAAGCAACTAGGTGTGCTCACTCTCTGGGGGTGCTCAGGGGGTTGCTTTTCTTATTGATTTGTTAAATAAGACGCACTAACTGGGAAGCATCTTTGGTGGAGAGAAGCCCAGGAGTCTCCCTGGAGCACAGACGCTCTAGTGAAGACGGTGGAGGGGACTTGCAGAGGACTGGGGGCGAGAATGGGGGGATGGAGTGCCAGTCTGGAGCTGCACAGAGGGCTGCTCTTCTTCAGAGGATGAGGAAGTTTGGGTCTGAAATAGAGGGACCAGTAGCACTGGCCTGGACTGAGAGTTTAGAAAGCCAAGAGAGACAAGGCCAGCCTTTGAGCTACGTGGTGGTGTAGACCTTCTAAATGTGTTTGTTTCTGTGCACTCAAAAGCACAAGCAAGGGAGAGTTGCCAATGTTGCCTTACCCTAAAAAGGGCATATAATTGCAAAAAAGAACAACTGCTGCTGTTTGGTATTTTGCATGAATTGTATTATTTGATTATTATAAAAATCCCATGAGTTGGTAATTATCATGACCTTGCCACAAATAAAAACACCGCAGCTCTAAGTGTTTTGCCTGTGATAAAGCAGCTGTTAATTTGAAAATTAGGCAACTGCCTCACGCATATGGATGCTGACACCAAAGGCAGGGAGAGGACTGCAAAATATGGGACTTGCCAGCATGTGTCTTGGAGGGATTTTCCTGTTCGGTCAATGCCTATGGACGTCTGATTGTGAGGTCCCGTAGGCCAAAAGTTCCCTTCTAAACACTGAAAGGCGTCTCCTGTGGTGTTTCATGGTGGTGATAGAAGCAGAGAATTAAGAGAACTAAGGCCAAAGCATATCTTGGGCATTTACACCTCTGCCCTCTCTGCTTCTATGGTTTCTTCTCTTGGCAGAAGGGGATGGGACTCTATGCCTTTTAACACTGACTCCAGAGCACTTGGCATATTATTTCCCAGAGGAGATGACTTCTACTCAGATATTGGTGTTTTCTATTAACTACAATTATTACAGAAACACAGAATCTAACAGCCTGAAAAGCACAGGAATGATTAATAATAGCACACATGTTTTGCTGGCAAAGAAAAGTATTCTATAAAAAGCATTCTATTTTTAATCCTTCCTAAAATACACATATCATAACTCTTCTGGTGTGTATCTGGAGCTCATTTTCAAACCTTCTTTCACATATGATTAAACTCTAATTTGAACAACATTTATGAAATTAATTTTATGAAAGCAGAACCCACTCTTTCATTTATGTCACATCAAAGTAGACAATGAAATGCCTGTTCACAATTCACAGTACTTAATGTGTGTGCTCAGCTAGGCCAGCCCCAGCCTATGAGATGACTTGAGATATAGGGCAGACCTGATTACTGACTGGTCTCTGCCAGTACTTGGAAAATCTCTCCCACCCCAGGAAGCTGCTGCACAGTGACAGCACGGTTGTCATGGGCCTGGGATATATTCTCTTCTCTGCTGTTTGGGTAAAGAAGAGATTGTCAGGAATGTGCCCAAGGAGCCATGCTTAAATGGATATTGCTGGGGGAAGGGTCAGGGACTCAAGGAAAACCTCTGTGTCTGGTGTCCGGGATGAAATCTGGGGCAAAGCACCAGAGGCCCCAAATAGGGATATATTCTGTAGCAGGTTCCCAGGATTACCCCTCAAGGATTGGATTGGGGGCTTGGGGCTCTTCTGAGACTTAGGACCACGGACTTATGGGGACAGGCCTGGAGATTTTGGAGAGGAGCTCAAAGGAGAGTTTGTGCTAACTTGGATTTGAACTTGAAGAGAAGAAATAGGTAATAGTGGAGGTGGGAGGTACCCTGAGAGATGGGTGTAGAAGTGGAAGGAGCTGGAAACTTATGGAAGTTTTGTTTACTACAAAGCAGGAACTGAGGGTGGTAGGAAGATACTCTAGCAACTCAAATGTACCTTTAATGACTGGCATTAAATTAAAAGGCCCCACGACTGGGCTGGGACTGAGCATGATGCAAGAGAGATGGACTTTAGTCCTGATTCTCTCGTTAACTGGTGGTGTGACCTTGAGCAAGTTAGCTAACCTCTTGAGTCTCATGTTCTTAAATTGTAGGAGAAGAGGGAAAATGACTGATTTCTGGTTCTCCCTTCCAACAAGGTATCTTTAAAACGGGTTCTTAACAAGGGACCAATGAGCTTGAATTGAAATTAAAAAAAAAAACAAATTCTTGTGGGGATGTGTTGGTGCGGGTGTGATATGTTTATTAAATAATACACAGTATAGTTTGGACTTCGTAAGAGGTCTGTGGTTTTCACCTGACTGGCAAAGAGGCCCATGGAACAAAAAAGGTTAAGAACCCCTGCTTTAAAACATGTTTCCACCTTTGTGAAGGGGGACTATTTATCTGAGCAATGCTGTCCAAGAGGATGCTTCTGCAATAGCGGCAATGTTCTGTAATTCTACACTGACTAACACAGCAGCCACTAGCCACACATGGCTATCGAGCACTTGAAATATGGCTAGTGTGACTGGGATATGGAATTTTTAATTTCATTTAATTTCAATTAATATAGCCTTATATAGCTAATGATTACCACTTAGACAGCTCTGGTCTAGACGGCTTTGAAAAACATAGTCTGCTTCTGAGTTTGGGATGTGCACAGGGGTGATGCCCAGAATACTTTACAAGTACAATAAAGCAAGGAAGAGACTATTTCTTATTCGGTGAACTCTCTCCCTGGGGGCTGCCACCACTGTTTGCAACCTTCAGAGAAGGTTTGTTTAAGGGTATAATTTACATAGAGCATGTCATTAAAAAATTTTTTTTTTATTATGACACTTCCAACTTAATTGTTTTCCATGGTGGATGGAGATTTTAAATCAAATTATGTAAACATAAAAGCATTTTTTTCAACTACTAATGCCATATTTCTCAAAGTCCAGCATTATAAATTGAGGAGACTCCCTTCTCCTGGGCCTGATGTTCACTGGTCTGTAAAGGAAAGCATAGCTTAATGCTCTTTATTTATTCTCTTTATTGCTTAAGAGATTCAACTTAGACCTGCCTCCTGAATTTTCTTATGGCTTCAAACGCTGGAAATTGTGTTGATTTATGTCATCATTCAAACCACTCTGTTCCTCATGTGAACACTTTATATTGAATGTTTGAAATTACTCACAGATTAATTCCTTTTGAATTATTCAGTATTTAGAAAGAGTTTAGGTCTACATTAAGAATGGTTCATGTAGAAGACTCAAGATAATACACATCCATGTAAGTGGATACATAATTATACCAATAAGGCCTATGCAAATGTTTATATATGACTCTCAAAGCCCTCACAGCTCACTTATACTATATTTGCCCACAACTTTGGCCCAATATTAACTGAGTACCATTACTTAAAGAATAATATTTTGTTTCTGTGGTTAAAACCCTTGTATTCTTTGTAAATTTTGAAATAAATAAGGGACTTGAGCAGCTGCTCTTTTTTTTTTTTTTTTTTTTGCCCTGGGTATCTGGTGGGGGAACTCACTGGAGTTACCATATCACCTCATGACTGAACTGATGAGCAGGAAGCCAGAGGGGTACGAATAGAGAACTAAGTAGCTCCCTGTTCTTTTCTTTTCCCCCATTCACTTCTTTGCTTTCCTAAAAGCCTTAAGGGATAATAGGATTGTGGAAAGCATGTAGAAGAACTACAATGCCAGCAAAATTCCAGTTCTGTGGCCATAAACAGAACCCGTTTCCTCATATGCAAAATGAGAATACTAATGTCTGATAAAGATAGGAATATAAAGTACTCAGTTCTTAGCAAACAGGAGTCCCTTATTAAATTGTGATTGCTATTATTGGTCAAGACCTCATTGTTATTCTGTTTATTTTCTGATCCTCTTTCCCTTTTTGTTTTCCATATTTTTTTCCTTCCTTCTTTTTCTATTATTCTAAATCATCCTTTTCCTAGTCCTCTTGGTTATCTCAAAAGTTTCATGGAACTAGGCTTTATGTATAATTAACTAAATAAATAATCCTCATTCTTTTCTTCTTTGCCTCTCCTTCCTTAGCCTGTAAATACATAGTCATTCCCACCAACTAGCCCATTATTTCATATATTTTAAAAGCTATGCTAAAGTTGGATAGAGCCACTAGGATAAAGCTACTTGAGCAGGGAGTAAGGGAAAAATGATTATGGATCCACTTTTTATCAGGCTCTGGGATTACATGCTTTTTCTAAGGAGGGAATATATAGTGCATGTACCTGAGCTCCATCTGCTTCCAAGGAAAGAGATTTGGCAGTGCTGGGCCTAAACTGGGTTATCCATTGATTAACCCTTTTTAGCACTGGCACTAACATAGAAGCAATGCTATTAGAATTTAAGAGAAAATCATCAGACTAAATCTATTTTTTGTTTGGAAAAATCCACCCAAAATATAAGCAGTATTAATTGTGTTTAGACTAGCTGTCAGGGTGAAATCCTATAGGGAAGCCTTTTAGCTCTTGTAGTACAATTCAGTGCAGCACAGTTTCACACTCAACCCTGTCTACAGCCTTGAGACTTGGTTTTAAGAGTATTTTAAAATACAGTTTATTGATGTTTATTATTATATTTTAGCACTACTCATCAAGAGGATGTTGGTGGATTTGGTGGATGGGGATGAATTGGAAAAAGAAATGCGCTCGTTTCTGTCTGAGTGCCATTTGCTGCAAGTACCTTTTCAGATATTTCCTAAATTTTAGTCATGCTAGATGAGGAAGAATATTTAGATTATTTATGTTCTGTAAGGAAACAGCCATATGATGGTGCAAAGCAAATCTTTTCCACTTTGTGGTCTTACGTTTCATTTTTTGAGAAAGGAGGGCTTTGGGATAGCAGTGGATGGCCTGAAAAGTTCTTCCATGAGTCTAGGCCTCAGGTGTCAGGTGATTTAATTAACAATCCTGGGTAAGGGAGGGGAAGCTGGAAGTGAGCTTATACATGCACTTTCTAAAATATTTGTGAAATTACAAAATATTTGGGGTTAGGTTTAAAATAGAGTTTTTTGGGTTTTTTTTTTGTTGTTGTTATTTTTTATTTTTATTTATTTATTTTTTATTGTGGGTAAAAATCGAAATTTTCACAATACATACCAATATTTGTAAAATGATATATAAATATATATGCATATATGTGCATTTGCTTACAAAAATGTTATTTATAAATATATAAATATATTTTAAGAGGTGCTTAGATTACCTAAAATATTACACGGAACCCACTGGGATTCCCATGTTGCCCACCTCCCACACCTCCCACCACATCCCACACAAACATCTCTCACAAGTGTGGCCCATCACCCTCAATGGACTTACACAACCTGGGGCCTTGCCACCACCCATAGACCACAGTTCACATCGTAGACCACACTCTCTCCCACACAGTTCTGAGTGGTGTGTGCTGATTTAAAATGGCCTATATCCGCTGCCACAACAGTACTCAGGACAACCTCCAAATCCCAAAGAAGCCCCTGTATTTCAACTGCTCGTCCCCTCCCTGCCCCGAAAGTGTCAAGTGGCCACTGGCTCCACCTCATATGGTATTCTGTTGTACATATATGGTGATTCTAGCAATGGAAGAAATTATAAAATAGAATTTTAAAGAGATGTGATACATACTTAGATAGTAATGTGAATATATAAAATCTAAGAATTATTTAATAGGACATAAGTACTGAATTGGGTGTCAGAAGATCTGGTCTGTTTCTGGCTAGTTTTGTAACCATAGGCGGTTAATATGATTCAATGTGAACTCTTTGAGCTTAGTTTTCTCATTATAAAATTAATGACATTCTGCCTGCACAACATTTTTATGAAGATTCGATGAGATTATGCATGTGAAAATATTTCGTGAACTCAGGCTTTAATTGGTTTATAGATATCTGGACTAGGATGGTTACTTTTGGGATATGTTCAGAGGCGATTTTATATATTGCCCGAAAGCGGATGACCTTAAGTGTCATTCTGACTTTGAGTCTCTACCACTGGTGAGGGTCAAATCTTCCTGTGGGTGACCTATCCACAGCACTGAATCTTCTCCCATTAACTTACAAGGAGAAATCATATTTCATGTGAGAGGCCTGTTCTTGAAGACTTTGCAAATTTGGTGTATAATTTAATCTACTGGGATAATTTTCCCAAAGAATTAGGTATAAAGGAGAGTGCATTTTCAGAGCCTCGGCATCTGTGGCCATTGTGGCAATTCCTCCCACATGGCCTCCTTTTTCCTCCCCCTTTCTTCTTCCTTTTCTTTTCTTCCTTCTCCTTTCTACTTCTCTTCCTCCTCCTCTACTTCTTCCTGTTCTTGATCTCCTCGTCCTCTTTTTTCTTTTCCTTGTTTTTCTTGTTCTTTTCCTTTTCTTTTTCCTCCTCTTTCAAAAATGCTTTTAATGTTTGCAGGATTATCTATTATTTATCAGAGCTATCTACTAAATCAGCAGCCCATTGTAGCATAGCAGTTATTTGGTCTTCTTTAAATTATTTAATTTATTAACCTTTGTTCCTAAGTCACTTAATTTGGGGGTATGTTTTTCACATTAACACTAGCACCATGATTCATGATTAGAAATTTGTTATATAAAAAAGGATATAAATGATCATACAATGAGTGTTAAAATTACAGCATAATAGTCACCAGAATTACTTGTAGATGTTTAAATACATACAATACGGTTCACGCAATTCTGACAAAGGATAGCAGTTGTTTCTGTTTACCAGCTAAAGAGCTGATGCCATGTAGTGACAGCATACAATTCCCTTGGCTGGCCAACTTTGAAACTGTGTGGTTCTTGATTTAAAAAAAAATAGAGGATTTCCTTATGCAAAATTTTGCATAATAATTGATTTCATTCATATTTTCTATATCACATTATTTCAAATTTGCATAATCCAAATTTTTATAAAATGTCAATCACAGTACATTTTAAGGAACATAACCTTTCCACTCTTACAATAGGGACCTTCTCAATGTCTGCTAACATTGATTAATAGAAATCTAGTTCAGCCACATTTAACACTTTAAAATAACAAGTGCAATAGGCTTTAAGAAAGCAACCAAGAATGAAAGCACTTGAATTAACAGAAATATTCCCAACTTCTTTCAACATATCAGTCCTCTTTGTGAGGTCCAGCTACCCACAAGTTAATGCTCAACCACTGCTGGAATCCTGATGTATTCTTTTTTTCTTTGATGAAATTTTCATAATGATATTTCACTTTTTCAGTGGAGAGATTGTAGAATAGCAGTAGGAGCCCTTGACCAGAGCAAGAAGATACAAGTTCAAGTCCCAGTCTTACTACTAGCTTAAAGACATTGGAAAGGCACCTAAGCATCCATGGTTGATCTATGATTCCTCATCTAAATTGAAAAAGGTAGGGGAATAGAGATAGAGTGTCCCAGAGTATTTGGGTATCAAATGAGATCATTTGGATGACTGCATTTTATAACTTGCAAGGTGCTACACAATGCAAACTGTTATTTTATGGTAATGGCAATATATGGTAAAACATATCTTATTTGAACACTACTAAAAATACCATAAAATGAGAGACAGATGTTCTTAAAAATATGTGATTACAAAAATGATTGCCATTACCAAGTCAATCTATATTTATTACTACCATTTGGAGGAGAGAACTTTTCATTAGTGTTTTTAGATTCTTAAGATTTTTTTTTTTACTGTTACTTCATTTAAAGTTTTATCAAGACTCAAATATAATACATAGTAATTGCACTGAAGACTTGCTAGACTAATTCAAAACTAATGATATTTGAGGTTTCTTTTCTCTATTTCTTATATTTTTAATCCTTTCCTGATGTGGAAAAATATTTTTCACATGTGAGAAGCTTATTGAAACATTTGCTGTTCAAGTAAGAATAAGCACGGAAATCAAAGCTTGTATCTATTGTTTTTCACATTCTTTGATAGAAATAGGAACAGAATTTACCAAATCTACTTAAGTAAGTCTTACTCTGTCTCATATTCAACAATTTTTATTTCTTTTTTTCTGTAAGAATTAAAAATATGCAAATATAAATAAATACGAAGTCTACAAAAACATGAAATTTAAGCTAGAAGCTCAAGAGTTGGAGAAAAATTAAACATTCTAAATTCCATCTTTAGATCTTTTTTTAAAAAAATTAGGGCTTTTATTTTTTAGATCACTTTTGTTTTGCCTTCTCTTTCCAGTGTCCCTGGAGTTGCAGATAGTTCAGCACCAAAACAGACCTCTGAGATATATACTTTTCAGGTACTATGGAGCACATTATGAACAAGAAAGCACTGTTATGGAGTTTTTGGCCTCAAAATTAGCACATTTGTTTTTGTATTGCACAAGTTCTATTTTTGTGTGTTCTTCCCACTATGAATTAATCACTTTTTTTTTTTTTTTTTTTCATTAATAGAACAGTTATTTACTGTGCTCTCAGTTTGAAGCCAAAGGTATCATACATAGATCAATAAGATTTAAGGACAAATTCCACAAAGTTGTCAGAAAAAATATGACCACATATCGAATCCTTTAAATTCAAGCTGCAACTTCTACCACCAGCTTTATTTATTCTAGAGATGAAGTAGTAAAATTTATGTCATAAGAATAAACTTCAAATTTTTGTCCCACAAAATATCTTTCACTTAAGTACTCAGAATCTTATTAGCCTTTTTTAAAATCTTTTCAAAATTGCTAAGCTCTGAGAATTCTTACCTGAAATGTAAAAGCAAAGGAGAGTCCACTTAATTCTTGATTACCAATTTCTCTCACCCTAAACCTAATCTCTTTCCTCCCCTCATATTTCATTAATAAGTTCAGGAATATTATTCAAACTTTAATTAATTGTGTTAATTTAGCAATTGTGGATCCACAGTTCCCAGTAAGAAGATTTAAATTGTATTGGGCAGAGATATTTTTTCCTTCCAATTATATTCATCTGTAGTTTCACCTTTAAGAAGAAAGCTTATGTGGAAATGAGTAGTTTATAGAAATCTTCTGTTTCCAATACTTTTAAAAAATATCCCCCTTTCTTTTACTTCATTGAAATATTTAAGAATATTTTCATACAAAAAAAGAAAATTTAATAGAAAGTTCTGAAATTTTTAAAACGACATCATTTTTCTAATATTCTCTATTGGCTGTTCAGGAACATAAACAGCTGTCATAAAAGTAAGTAATAAAAAACTGAGGCTCAGTAGTCAAACTTTATTTTGACTGCCTGCACAGTTTTAAAAATTTCTTCTCTGCCCTGCAGTACTATTTGTGCCTCCTCCTCTATTGTTTTACTCACATGATTCCTGGGCATTATGTTAATTTCCACAAACAGCAGGACAATTCAGCTTTTCACTGGGCCCATGCCTTTCTTCTTATATCTTTGCAAAAGTCTTCATTTAGGAATAGCTGCTTGATTCCCATCCGGCAGCATGCAGAAATCTCCAGATGCACAAACACACTAGGGCTTACTACAAAGCTTTGAAGAAATCAATGAAGAAACTTTTGGATATGGCCATTAATCTTCCTTTTTTCAGGAGACAGATAAAAAACTCTGATGTGTCTTTCTGAATTGTTATCCATGCAGTTCATTCTAGTCATGGAGAGGTAAATCAGGAGTCAACCCTTTTTTAGTGCCACTGCCTTTATTTTGGAAAATGTCACGACAGCAGCTAGAGATATAGAGTTTTCCTTAGTTGCCACTTCCAAGAGTTTCATTATGTAAATTCCTGGATGGAAATGCAGCGCTCCTGTGTGTTATCCTTTATCACCTCCACTAGGATACTTTGTCCTTGGATGCTTTTTGTTTTCCTAAATCAATCATGCTCAAGGGAAGCTCCGCATTTGTCTAAAGCTTTTATTAAATTCCATGCAAGAGGCACTTGGTAATTTGCTTCTGTGGTTAAAAAAATTTTTTTTAAGCCAGCTGAACTTTTTGCCAGTAGAAATTCATGATCCCCACTTGGTTGGGATATGGTTTGTTCCTCTTTTAAATGTAAGGTTCCCTGAATTAAGGAGATATAGTGTGTCTAGATATCACTCTCTGACTCATCAGGGAGTCTCCTTGGTAACTAGCTTTTCCTCTTTGATGATTCTTTGATGAGTTTGAGAAAACTCTGTCAATTGAAGATGAACAAACTAAAAGTTGCACTCCAAATACAGGTATGGGCCTAGGGACATACACATGTTAAAAAAAGATGTTACTAAAATATGGTGAGTTCCTATTTGCAGAAGTGCAGAAGCTTTAAGGTTTTGTTGTTTTGTTTATTTATTTAGGTCTCTTTTATAATGAAATGGTTGAGAATGGGCTATGAAAGAACATGTTTTTTTTTTTTTTTTTTTTTTTCCTTTGATGTGCCTCTTTTTGTTTTTTTTTTTTTTTTTTTTTTTAGAAAGAACATGTTTTAAAAGTGATGTTTCTAAGCAATGTTTCATAATTTCACTAGAACGTGAGGATGTGGTGGTCAGTGCTTTTTCATGAAGCTTGGGAAGTTTCCGCTTTAACTATATTTGCAACTTGGGTAGTACTTATCTCTAATTTAAAAGGTTAAAGGATATTTTATTTAGAAAATATTTACTGGTGGATTAGATGCTTAATTAAGTTTTCTTCCCTTGTTTTATACCCATCACTGCCTATTCCTCTGAAGAGATACTCTTAAAAGAGGCAGCACTTGCTTGACTGTGGGGGGAATTATTGATAAACTTTGTAGTGGGAGGATAAAAAATGTCCAGGTTTGTAGTTAATAACTTCCTGACTAAAATCATCCCATCTGCATGGCAATAGCACTGCATAAACAAGGGGATAAAATTATTAAATATTAATTTCTTAATTTAAAAATGGAACCAGAGTTGATGTGGTTGGATGATTTGGCAGTGGTGAGCAATAGTTGCTTTGTTGATGGTACTGACATTCAGGCTGCTACTGAAGTGCTAACCCCATGTCCCAATGTCACAAGACAACAGGTACCCCATGGGGTCTCTGAATGAGCCATTAAAAGAAGTGGGTTCCTTGGGCTAACCTAGGGTATTATTGTTGCTAATTATGGCCTGTTCCAAGAGTCTTAAAAATACTAACAGCTATTGGTCCCAGTCTTACCTCCATCTCTACCCCATCCTTATCTATCAAGAGCCTAGGTAAGGACATAAGAAACCCACTCTGCCTGACTCCCCTGCCCATCGCCAAGATCACTCTCCTCTTCTCAGTCTGCAGACCTCATACTTAGGTAGAATTAGGCAGAAGCAGCCTCCATGGAGAAGCTATCCAGTATTCAAGGTTTTGAAGGAGAAGAGCATGAGAGGAAGGAGGGAGATAATTCCAGATGGGTGGATGGGTTTTATATTTGTTTAGTTGAGAGAGGTAGAAGTGGCAGATGAATGTTTTCAATAATCCTAAAAAATCAGGGTCATTGGCAAAGAGGAGCAGTTTGGTGGCTGAAGGTTAAACCAAGATCTAGAGCTGCACTGTCCATCACTTTAGTCATTAGTAGAGACACATGTACCACAGAGCACTTGACTTGTAGCTATTAGCAATTAAAATGAATTGAGAATTTGAGAACTTAGTACAAAAAAAGAATATTATCATTAAAAATAATTTCACCTGTTTCTTTTTACTCTGTTTTAATGTGGCCATTAGAAAATTTGACATTACCTATACAGTTCACATTTGCGATCTGCATTACATTTTTATTAGATAGTGTGGATCTAGAGTTTCAGCTGGGAGAAGCTGAAGGAAAAATCTGAGTAAAGATTTGCAGGGAGGGAAGAGATGACCAATAACAATTATTGTGCACTGACTATATGCCAAACACATCAGTCTTTTTTATCTTTTCATTCTCACAGCAGCCTTGGTATATAAGTATTATTTCTATTTCACAGACAGTGGGGGTGAGGAACAACTGGAATACATTGTAACAGAAAAATTAGCAGGCCTTGAGAACAGGCTGGTGTAAAGAATGAAGAATAAAGAGATTTAAATAAATATTAGGATCAAGAGCTCTGGAGATACTGAAAGGGGTGAGATAAAGTCACAAGTCCTAAGATGGGGAGTATGCTGATGTATAGGCAGAACAAAAGGCTGCTTTTCCCAAAAACATTCTATGAATTTATTCCAATAACATACATTAGTTGTGCTCCAATGGAATGCAAGACACTCTTTAGAAGGATGGGAGACACAACCACAAAATATAGTCTCTAGTCTCTTGTCTACTTGGGAAGGCAAGAAATACTCTGAAACTACTTTCTGATAACAAAACTTGGGGCAGTAGAAATAATGTCACCTGTCTAGGAATTAGTTCTAAGTTCATTCTTACTCTGGATTTTTGGATAACTAGCAGTGTGACCTTGCATAAGCTTCTTAACCCTTCCAGTGTCCAGTTTTCTTATATGTAAAGTTACCATAACATTCTCTCAGCCACCTTTCATTGTTCAGATGAGGTAATGGATACAAATATATCTTATGAATTGTAAAGTGCAGTACCTGACTTGGAAATCCATTCATTAGCTACTAATGGCCTAGACAGAGATAGGACCATTATTTCTTGAGAGCTTTGTTAAATCTACAGATATTGTCAGGCCTCTCACGTATTCCTCTTAGCACCTGAATGTGAATTTCATTGACTGGATTATTCTTTTATAACAGGGGTTCTTAACCTTTTTTGTTCCGCGGACCCCTTTGCCAGTCAGGTGAAAACCACGGACCCCTTCTCAGAACGTTAGCGGCGGATAGTTTTATGATACTCAACTACCTTGGGTCTAACAACTACCATAATTTCAAAGTATGGATGAGTGTAAGTGATTTTCTGAGATATGCAACAACTGTAATGTGATTTGAAATGAATATTACTGTAATTTATTGCATAATTCATAAGTGAAGGAAATGCTAGATTTAAGTTAGCAGTCAGAGAAAATAAAGATAATAAGTTGATTTTTTTCAACTCAAGCTCACGGACCCCTGGTTAAGAATCCCTGTTTTAGAATAACATTTACTGTGCACATGTAACAATGTGTTATATCATTAAACTTGTACAGCAACCCTATAAAGTTGATATTGTTAGCCCTCTTTTACTAAAGAATAAACAGGCTCAATGAGTTTTAATCAAACTATTAATAGTATGAGAGGATGATCTTAAATCTAGGTTCCCTAACTCAAATTTCCATGTTCTTGTCTCCAACTCCCAGCCTCTGATTCATTAGGTCTGGGGCAGGGCCCAGGTATCTGTATATTTTTAAAGACTTCCCAGATTGCAATAGGTACCCAGGCTCAGGAACCACAGCTCTAGCAAGCTCTTGAACATCTTTCGTGATAGGGGTTTCCTTGTGAGGCAGATGGGAGCTTTGACTGTTAGAACATCACAAATCTGCCTCCAATTCTATCCTCCAGAAACGCAAAGGTAGTCTAAAATATTTCATTGATATCCCTTCAGGCACTTAAGTGTTCTTCAGGGGCATCTGTTGAAGGCATCTGGGGGCCCTTTCCTAAGAGTCATGCTCTAACAGAGTTTCCGGACTCCAAGTTCTTTCTCTGCTGGAACACTGTTGCTGAGAGAAGAGAGAAGCAAGATTTAGAGAAGGAGGTATTGAAAGAGATAGTAAAATGAAGAGAATGTTATGACCCTCTGGACGCCCAGACTAGATATGTATAGATGAAAGCAGAGAGCTCTGGTGGAAGATACCAGAGAAGTGATCTTAGTGGTTTCAAAAGCAAGAATAGAAATGAAAAAATCCAAGTATTAGAATTGAATTTGAATATTTCTTTTTCAGTGAAAAAGTAATCTATAGTGCCTAAGTTGGGTTTCTACTTTCCTGCCTTTTTAATTCTCAAAATGATAAAAACACCATGAAACTCTTCAAAAATGAAGGTGAAAACAAGGCTCAGATAATGAACAGCCCAAATGAGTGACAGCCAGCCTCCAGACAGCCCAGCTCAGAAGTGTAGGAGCTGTCAACGCAGTTGGAGGCCATGGGCAGTCCTGGGCAAACGGTGTTTCTAGCCTGACAGGCCTTAAAGAGACCTCTGGGGCTTCACTAGGCAGATGCTAGGACAGTCAAATTAAAAGAAAAGCATAGCACCCCCACCATCTCCAGCTTCCCGCTAACCTAATCTCTCTTCCACAAGCTATGCATCAACTTTATCAGGATTAGGGAAGATTTGTATTTCAGAAGAAAAGAGAGTGAGCAGCAGAAACAATCAGCAGCTAATTTGTATGTGGGAGAAATGCTTCAGAACTGCTCTGGGTTTCCTGCCCTGTGCTCTAGCATCCTGAGGTCTGGCAAGATCCTAGCCACCCTTCTCCATTGTCATCTTCCAAGGTCAGACTCCATGGCCTCTTCCAACCACTTGGGAAAAGCCTTGAAATGTGAAAGGGGGACATTTTAAGCCACCCTGTCTCAAATTCTTGTTGGAAAGAAATGAGGGAAATGTATATTGAAATAAAATATCAGGGATCCTGGAATGGTGAATGCATAGCCCAGACTTTACTGAACTAGGGAATTTTCAAATATTATGTCTCTGTAAGTGTCTGTCAGATCATTTGTTCTGATTTTTATCATCTTTGTTTTAACTGACTACCTGAGAGGTCAAAGGGGGCAGGGCAGGTAGGCATGGATTTGGGCATAACTGCTATCACTGATAGTTTCCCTCTGTTTCCAAAAATCTTTGAAATGTTCATATGGCCCATCCAGTCAGTCCCTGAGACCTCTCTTGAATATGTCTTCACCACTAGCTCATTCTTTTTTGCATCTAAATCAGCATGCCACTCAGTCTGCCTTGTGTAGAATTATATATCCTTGTGTCCATACTCCCCAATAGACTACAAGCTTTGAGAGGAAAACATGGGTTTACTGAATGCCTATTGGAAATCAGGTACTGTACTAGAGATTTTAATAGTCATTCATTCCTTCCACTGATATAAATTGAGCCCTTACTTACTCAATATTTCTCATTAGCAATGAAAGTAGACCTGCTAATGTAGTTTATATCTTTTGGGAAAGTTAATCAACAAACAAACTAAGTGAACAAGTAGAACTCAAGTGTTATGGAGGGAATAAAGAGGGTACTGTCGTAGATAGTAATGGGAGGATCTGTTTTAGAAAAGGGGTCAAGAAAGGTCTGTAGGTTCCATTTAAACTGAGCCATGTAGGATAATGAGAAAATAACAGTCATGCCAGGGACTGGGGGAAGCCTGCAGGCAGCAGCACATTATATGTCCCACATGCTGTTCCAGGACTATGTCAGCCTTCCCTCTTCCACTCACTCGAGCCCCTGAAACACAAAACAAGTTCATATATCTTTCTTCCCTTTCTCTTTCTGAGACGGGCAGTTAGAAGAAGCCCCAATGCATGAAGTCCCTTCTGAGTCTTCATGTTCTGGTGGCTCTTTGTGTCCACTGTACTGGAACAGGGCAGAAATGAGATGGTCAGCCTGCATAAACTGTGTTCCAAGACAACCCTATTTTGATCATCCGTCCCCTTGAGGCTGCCATTATCAACAAAGATAAACAAAAAGAACCTCTTAAATAGAATTGCCAGGTTTGACTCCCTTGATGACTTTCCTCTCACCTTTTTGGCTAATTTCTTATAAACTCTGGTTCTCTCTACATTGCATTCAGGATGAAGGGATGCTGGGAGGAGGCTGGGAAATGAAGCCCAGAGCTGCTGGTAGGGAGAAGAAGCAAACAGAGCTGAGAGCAGGGGAGGAGGGTGGGAGGCTGTGGTGCCTCATCTGTGCCACTCATAAGGCTGACAATGAAGAGGACAGTCCAAGTCCTGCATGACCAGACTTGTCTATGTATGAGTCCCCTTCCCATGTTTTCTTGTCTCTTGTCGTTTTGATTGTCCTGGTTCCTCTTATTATCATTATTATTTGTTGTTGTTGTTAAAAGTCTAAAGTTGTCCTCTCTGTAAATGTTTTTTTTTGGCTTTCAGCGCTTTTGGCAGGAAAGCCAATGCCTTTTACCAAAATATAAATAGAGAAATCTCTATTAGGAGGCCCTCTGTGAACTCTGTCAGTATGAGGGCGTTTGGTTTGCTGCTCACAGAGTTGTGGCAAATGTTTTTGTTTTAAACTGGTTTTACTTATACTAACTGGGGCAAAGTTTACAAAAGGAGGAAATAGTAGTCAGGCTAAAGAAGCCTTCTTTTCTCTGACCTGTCAAAGGTGTCAGGGTAGCTGGGCACAGAATAAGGTGCAGCTGGCTCTGAGCTCTGACCACTGCCTGCAGCTAACCCCTTCTGTAGCCCAGGGAAGACCATTCTCCAACTCTGAATCTCAGTTTCCTCCTCTGACACAGGGTAAACAAATGGGAGGCATTATCTCTCCCTGGTATGGAAAGGTCAGGAATAAGTGAGTGCTGGGCAAAACATGAGAAAATTGCTTAGAGTGTAACTGCATTGACTCTGCTATCTAGGATCTGTGAAAACGGCCTCAGTATTGCCTTAAGGACATTTACTGTGAGAGGTCAATTTACCTAACCGCCCCCCCTCCAGTACATTATTTTCTACCTCATTAAAGGTTATTGTTTCCTGAACTCTAATGAGAAGCTCAGGACGTAGAGCTGGATCCAGAGAGTTGAGAGGCCCTGTCGGATGGTGGGAGGTGGTGCAATCAAACCCAATATTCCAGAAGGGCTACTTTTTCAGATGCACTAAGGTGAGCTTGGAGAGAATGATGGAGGCCAAGCAGAAAAATGGATGGTTGAGGAGGATGTGAAGAAAGCATCTAGGTGTTAGTCAGAAAGGAGAGCAATGAAGCCAGGGTCACTCTTATCAGTCCTGCCTGCCTAGCCCTTTCTCTGTACATCTGTGTGTCTGTATGTCTGTCTACCTCTGTCTGCTAGGAACTGGACTGTAGCTCCAAGCCTGGTGGGAAGCCCTTGGCATGTGTGCCCACCAAGCTAGTCTTGCCATTCATTCCACTGGGTGGGTCCAGGCTCTTGGGTTGGACTTGTGCCCTGAGTGGCCTCCAGTTCCTTACAGGGGCCTGAGCCCTGCCATGGTGCCAGCTAGCTTTCCCAGGGATCTAGAACTGGACCAGCTCGAATCTACCCTTTCCCAGGGGCTCAGTGCTTTCTCTAAATCTCTGCTTCAATCTAGTAGGAACATTAACATAGGCTTGGGAGGCAAAGTGACTTGAGCTTGAATCCTGACTCCATCTCATACTAGCTGGGTGACCTTAGGCAAACTGATTAATCTTCCTGAGCCTCAGTATTCTCATCTTTAGAATGGGGATAATATATGTGTTTTGACATTAATGAGATAATATATGTAAGTACCTCACAGACCTGATACAAAATATCTCCTTAATAATTGTTTGGATTGTTATTATTACGCTTATTCTCCATGGAGAAACTCCTGAGAACCAGCATGCTTCCAACTGCCTGACAAGAAGCCAAAGGCTCCTGTTTCCTCTTCCTACTAGGTCTGAAGTTCTAAATACCAGCCCTCATTTTGTAATGATGCTATGGACCCTCTGATATATATTCTCAATACTGTTCTTCATGGATATTCCTAAAACTGGGTTTGTTCTCTTGTCCCCAGAAGCAATTTAGAGCAGAGCAGATTTTTCCGCTTTTGCAATAAAATGTGTGAACACTGATTAAAGACCCCCTCTATTTATCAAAGCAAATGCTATTTTTAAAAATGAAAATTTAGGGGAAAACACTCAGATGCTAACTTGCAGTCTTTAGTTACCCACATTTGCCCTTACCTAGGTTTTGTCCTGAGTCCATCCTGAGCAGTTGTATCAGAAGTTCTGACATCTACAGAAATCAATCCCTGTGGGAACACTGGCAGTCCATCCTTCTAAACTTAACTTCACCTCAGTCTCCTTGGAATAACCTCATAAACTTGGTAAATGATACCTAGCTCGATTCAATGTAGAGGAATAAACTCCATTATTTAAAACCTCACTAGGTTCTGGAAATCTTGGCTTATGTTTACCACACAGTAATATAAATATACCAGGCTTTTCACCAATGCTTATTAAAAGGCTCATTAGGCTTTTAAATACTGAATAGCTTTTATAATAGAACATGCTGATGAGTGAATTAAAAATCAATTAAAATCATATCTTCAATTTATATTATAATTTATTATATAGACATTTAATAAACATTTACTGAGTACCTACCATGTGCTGGACACAGTGCTGAGGGTTCAAAACAATAAAGTTTCTGCCCTCATGGAGCTTACCTTCCATTGCAACAATCAGCAAAGTAAATATACAAATTCTGCATTATATTTGAACATGCCAAGTATGATAGGGAAACATTATATAGGAAAGGAGTATAAGAAGTACCAGAGACTAGGAGTTGCAATTATAATTATGATTCTTAGGAAACCTTCACTGAGGATGCATGAGCATGGGCCATATGGACTTGGAGGAGAAGAGCATTCTAGACAAGGAGAGCAGAAATAAAAAGGCCCTGAAGGAGCAGCGTGCCCAGCTTGTGCCAGGAGTATCAAAGGAGGCCATGGTAGCTGGACTGGACTGAGCAATGGGAGAGTAGGAGCTGAGGTCTGCTTGAGGTGGCCAAATTGTGAAAGGCCTTGGAGGTCATTGTAAAAACTTTGACTTCTACTCTGTGAGAGGTGGGTTTTGAGAAGAGGAGTGCCATGATCTGACTTGCCTTTTAACAGGGTCGCTATTCTGGGTTTCCTGGGAATAGACTACAGCAAAGGGATGCTAGAAGCAGGAAACCCACGATAATCATGATGCGAGATGGTGGTGGTGGAAGTAATGGTGTCCGATTCTGCCTCTATTTTGAGGGTAAGATTAATCAGTCTTGCTGATGGATTAGATGTAGGTTATGAGAAAGAGGATATAAGGATATCTCCTAGATTTTTGATTTGAGAGATTAAGGAGTTACCATTAACTGAGATAGAAATGAGAGTGTATCAAGTAGGTTTAGAGGAAAATCAGACATTCACTTCTGACATGGTAAGTTTAAGATATATATTAGAGGTGTCGAGTATGCAGTTGGGTATAAGAATCTGGAGTCCAAGTTTGAAATATAAGGAGTTATGAGTTTACAGAAGGTATTTAAAACCATAGCACTGGATGACTTCTTCCAGAATGTGAGTGTTGAGAAAGAAGAGGTAGGAAAGATGAAGAGTAAACAAAAGAAACTGAGAAAGAGTTGCCAGTGGGGTAAAAAAGAAAATAATAAGAGCATGATGTTCTTGAGGCAAGTGAAGACAGTGTTTCAAGGAGGAGAGGGAGTGAATCAACTGTGTTAAATACTTCTGAAGAGCAAATAAGTTGAAGTATAAAAATTGATGTTTTGATCTAACAAATGGACGTTTTGGTAAACTTGATGAAAACAATTGGTGAAATTACATTGGCAAAAGTCTAATTGAAGTGAGTTTGACAAAGAAGGGAAAGAGAAGAATTGAAGAGAGTGAATACAGGCAGACTTGTTAAGGAGCTTTACGGTAAAGAAGAGCAGGAAATGGGCAGTTTCTGTAGAGGAAGTCGAATCAAAAGAAGGTTCTCGAAGGATCAGAGAATAGCAGCCTGCCTTTAGGCTGATGGTAAGTGTACCATGGAGAACAAAAATTGAATGGTGCATTGCTGGAGAGTTATCTTGGGTTGGCATAGGATCTAGGGCAAAAGTGAAGGGGTTGACCCTCATAGGAGTGTGGCCCTTCATCTGTCCTAAGAGAAGGGAAGGCTCAACTTAAGGGCACAGATACTGGCCGATGGGTAAATATGATGGTAGGAGCTAGAAGGAGTATCTTATGGTTGCTTTTATTTTCTCAGTGAACTAGGGATTAAAGTCATCTGTTGAGAGTAAAGATGCAGGAGTAATGTGCTGGAGATATGAGTTATGATAACACAGGAAATAGAAGAATATTTTATTTGGCAGTAGACCATGATATGTTTGCCCTTAGGTTCACTAAAGGTTTATGGTCATGAATACAAAGTGAGACTATTCTCCATTGCTGTGTGTTTTTCTCAAGATATATTCAGCTGCATGTATGCAAGTGTGGAGTAAGTGGAGAGTTGAATTTAGTCAGAGCTGAGGTTTTGCCAAGTGTGTTTGGTGAAGTATGTGAAGGACAAGGCGATTGAGAGTACATGCAAAGAAGTGATAAAAAAAATAATTGATTATGATCTTTAAGCTAGATAAGAAAGAAAGTAAATAAGGACATGAAGGAGGTGAGGGACAATGAAAGGATAGTGTGATCAAAGGATTCTAGATATTGGTGGCATCAAAATATTTGGCAAGACATTAGAGGGACTGAGCTGGAGAGCTAGAAGGTGCTGGTCAGAGAGTGGGATGCTTCAAATTTAAACCATGGGCATGTTGCAGGTTTTGGTAATGACAAGTCTGGAGATATGAGCCTGGGAGTGAGTGGCTGAGATTGAAAGGTGAACAACATCATTGGAGGAGAGGAGTTTCAGAAACTGAAGGACCAGGATTTTGGAAGGCTCATCAGTGTGAATATTGAAGTCACTAAGAATGTAAGGAATTCTCCAAATTTACAGAAAGATGCTGAAGGCATTAGTTTAGGATGCACTATCAGCTTCCTCAGCATGCACAAATCAAATGTTCCCTCTGACATTTTGCTGTATATGAAATCATGAACCCAGCGTTAGTATGATTAGGCATAGACCCTTGTATGTGTTAGGTGCCTCTCCTTGGCATTTCTATAGCAATTTGTATGTACCTTTATACTAGCAGTTACACTGCAACTATCTCTTTACTTCTCTGCTTTCCCAACGCAGCTGTGAGCTCTTCAAGGGCAAGACAATATTAATAGTCATAGTAATTTCAGAGCCTGGCACAGGGCTCTATTGATGCTAAATAGATACTTACTGTAGAAAGCATATATGGTTAGGAACACGGATTCTGAAGTCTGATGTACCTGGATTCTAATCCCACTTTCCTCTTATTAGCTACGTATCTCCGAGAAAGACGCTTAAGCCCATTTCCTCATCTGTAAAATGGGGACAAGAACACCCCCTTACAGGGATGTGGTAAGGAATCAGTGAACTAAGACTTTACAAGTAAAGTGCTCAGTGTAGTGCTGGCACATAAAAATGCTTAGTAAAATTTAACTACTGATGCATAAATGCAATGAAACTGCATGCTTGGGTTATTTCCAGAGTGGCATGTTTTCTCACCTGCCAGCTCCATCCTTCAGTCCTTTAAAGGGTATTGGGAGGAGGCTGACTCTCTGGTCTTCAGTGATCTAGTAACATGCCCAGAGAGAGATGATGAAAGTATAATTCTGCATTTTATAAGCAGAGTAGACTTTGTGAGCTCTCTTAGCCAAAGGTGTGCACTTCTCTGCACCTGCAGCCCAGGAAATGCAGTGTCTCCATCTCCATAGATACCCAATTAATAGAAGTGGTGGTATTGCTAGTGTGTTATCAATGATTGCATTATTGTATTACGTATTGATTTAGCCAGAGCACACAGATATGATAAGTGCTCACATATAAACAGACACTACTATTTCATAAAGGTGCACTTAAATGTTCCTAGACCTCCCCCCAACCCCCACCCCCAAGGACAGACACAGAACAGGATGGAGTGGGCTAAAATGCACACACTCTCATGCAATACAGCCTTTTTCTGCTCCTCATTAAGCCCCCCGAACTTTTGACAGTCCAGAAAACTGTGCTGTGGATTACCAATTTTCCCTTTTATCTGTACTCTGTGTTTTCTCCCTAAGATCAGAGTCTGCTCCTCTGAGACACTGGAGGCTGAGATAATGAGTCTAGACTGTTCGTTTTCTCTGCCTAGCGGATGGGAACAGCTGTCATGTGTGGGCAGGCGGCCTCTCCAGAGGTTGGGCAGTGGTGGTGTATACCGACCTGCTTTCTCTTTTTAAGTGACCCAAGATTACACAATTAAGAGAGAGTTTGAGCCGAAAACATCTTATTTCAACCCTCAAAGCAACTGGAAAGTGCCTCTTCTTGTCTTTTAGGTTGGGATTTTAATAGAATTACCCTGCATTGGATACTTGAATCAAACTCAAGTGTTCTAGCAACGGGCCTAGGTTGTGGAGCAATGCAGGCATTTTGACCCTCCCTGATTCTGTCGGTTCAAACCATCATCACCAAGTACTCTATTTCTTCATAGCCCATGTTTGTGTGTGTGTGTGTTAATGCTCTTAAGGCAGGAATCTGATTAAATCTGAAACTGCTTTCTATCCCAGAGCTGATTCCGTTGTCATCTGTTTCTTGTTCCATCCTCTCCTATACCCAGATCTTCCAGCAGAAAGAAGCGAGCTCCTTTTTGCACATTCCCAGAGGACTCCCTAGGTGTTGGAAAAACATCTGAACTATGAGTCAGATGACCTAGCTCCACAACAGTTACCAACAAGTGGGTGACCTTAGGCAAATCACATCACCTCTCTTAGCCTCAGCTTCCTCCTTCGCAGAATAAGCAAATAGAACTGCTCTGCAGTGGAAGCAGTACAGCAGAGTGGTTCAGCCTTTTAGCTCAGGAGTCAGACGACATGGTTCAAATCCTGGATTCAAAACATAGGAACTGAATGACTTTGGGCCTCTGTTTTCTCATCCACAGTATGAGGCTAATAATTGTACCTAATGCTTGGAACACTGGCAGACAGCCCTGAACATGTCAGACATTATTATTATTACCTCTAAGAGTCTTCCATTTTTAAAATAGTCTTTTGTTTGTTTTATTTAATATCCCTTATTTCTTTACCTGTTCTCAAGGCTCTCAGAAGCCTTTCTCTGTAGCAGGGGTCCTCACCAGTGACACTTTTGGCTCTCTCCCCAGGGGACATTTAGTGATGCCTAGAGACATTTTTTGATTGTCACAACTGGTGTTAATTGTATCTAGTAGGTAAAGCCAGGGCTGCTGTTAAACATCCTACAATGTCCAGGACAGCCCTTCCCTGCCCCTCTTCTCCCAACACAAAGAATTACTCTGCCCTCGAGGGTTGCTATGTGGGAGGGGTTTAAAGTCTGCTTTGAGAATCTCTGGGGGATGCCTTTCTTTGTCAAAGAAGTATCTGTTGGCAATGGTGGGCTTCTGGCTCCATGTGAGTGGGGATGGAGGAGGGTGGTAATTCCCATTCTATGCCCAGTAGGAAAGCTCAACTTCTATTCCCTTCCCTCTATTCCCTAGTCTAGAAGAATCAACAAAAACCTGCTCTGGCCACCTTACAAATCTAACTTTTCATAGGTGTGTCTACATTTCCTGCTCTCTTCCCCTATCTCTTTTGGTTTGCTGCTTCTTCATACTTTACCCTTTGCTTGGGACGTGGTCTCCCTCTACCCCTCATCCCTCATCTTCCCCACCTCCTATACCGCTCTCCATCTTTTTAGACCCATCTCAAGCAGGCCTCCTTCCATATTATCCAAGTGTTTCCTCTGTGATTCTATGTCTCTTAGGATGTATCTCAGATCCTGCCTTGTATTATAGTTATTTATATAGCTGCATGATCACTCCTTCTAAGTCTCTGGAAGGCAGGGATGGCCTCTTCTTAAGCTTTGAATCATGTGTAGAATTGAACACAATGCGTTGCTCATAGTGAAGGCTCAACCAACATTTGCTGAATTGCAGTATTGCTCCCCTGACTAAACTGCACCCCTGCCTGATCACTGCAGTGGCCTGTGACGTCCCTAGGCCTGCACTAAGATTCCAACTTTAATGTCCCTAGTTATTACCTCCACAACCTCCATATCCTTCCCCCTCCCTGCCTCTCTCCTCTCCTCTTTTTTGTTGAAGGTTAATTGTTTTCACGACAAAATCTGCCCATGTACACTTCATTTGTCTGCTCTCTTCTGTTAATATGTGAGCTATTTTAGGAATGAAACAAAAGGTGGCAGCTACTATTTATAAAATAAGAAGTCTGATCTCCCTTGTGGATCACATGCCTATCCATCTTCATCTGTGCTTGAAAGAGGTGTTTCCTAGGAGCCTGTGTGATTTCCCTTTTTCCTGTCACACCACCCACCCCATTCCCTACACCAGACAGTGAGGATTTTCATTTTATTTTTGCCTTGGCTTTAATTTTACATCTGATTTGTACTCTTCCCCTCCTCCCTCTTTCTTCCCATAGGAAGTAGAAGAGAGGGAAAAACCCACTAAGCCCATGTAAGTGCCTTTTTATGAATTGGACCTCTTGAGATGAGAGCTTCATTTCTGAAGAAAGAAAATGAATGTCTGCCCCTGTGATTTGGTAATGGAAATTTTATAAAGTCTTTGGTGGTTATTTTTATCGTGGTAATATATAAATCACTTAATGTTACAATCACTTACAATTGAAGAAGAGAAGATATGGACAATTGCAGTAAATTACTAAAAGTAAAAATAGCTTTATTTTTAGGGCCTGTGAATTGAATTAAATTAAATTTGAATCAGCTTATAAGTTCGCAGTGCGTAGGAACTGTGATTCAGACACATACACACTGTAGCAATACTATTGGATCAGCACACAGATTCATTACTTCAGGAGTAAGGAGAGTCATTACTTTAGTACTCTTAAAGAACTTCCAGACTCTTCCCTGACACAGCTCCTTCCCTACCCCTGTCTAACCTTATTTCTGTTATTTTAAAGATGTCTCACTTCCTTAAAACCCTCTGTAGCTTCTCCATTACATACATCATGGGATCCAAACTCCTTTGTGGCAGAAAAGTCCCTTCTGCTCCCCTTGTCCCCTTGTCTCTTGGCCTCATTTCCCACTCCTATATTCAATACACATTTTACTCGAGCCACAGAAAACTTTTTCCTCTTCTTTGAAGGCACTGGAAACCCTTCCATGCCTTTGATTCTCTGAACAAACACTTTCCATTTCCTGGTAGGCTCTGCTTGCCCTCATTCCCCATCTCCTCTTGATAACCCCTCACACTTCCTTCTCTGAAAAACTAGATATGAAAAGAACTAGCAGAGGGCTTGGCATGGAGCAGTAAATAAATATTCAGTGAATAGATAACAGGTTGCAAATTCAAAGGAGGATCTTTGTGTGATGAATGGGTAGTGTTCTGGATGTTTATAAGTCAGTTTAAGCCAGTTTATACTGATCCATGTATAATATTAGTTTTATGAGAATATAGATACATATTTTTCCTCATTGAGAGCTCCCGGAGACAAGAGAGGAAACTTTTTTCCTCAACAATCTTCACCATTCCTATTCTCCTTGGAAGCAGCTGCTCTGTTAGATTGCAGAAGCCGAAACCCTGGGGTTGGGGAAGAAATGGAAATTTTTCATATGTGAGTTTTATCGGCTTTTTGTTCATGTGTTCATTTAAATAGCTGTTGTAAATACTGACTAGGATGAAGGATGGAGGCTTTTGCTTTTGTTGCCCTCCCCAGAGTTCCAAAATGGGCCGGGATCTTTTCATAAGTTTATTCAACTAATTTAAAAGCCACTTACCTCTATTGCCATGGAGGCCACATTTCTCAAAAAAGATGTTTTTTCACATATTTATTTTACCAAGGGCCTTCATGAAGATTTTTCTACGTGTATTTATCATTGATCTGATTCCTAAAAAAGGATTTGAGGGGACTCCTAAATCAAAGACACAGTATGTTTATAGCATTCTCCTCACTTCTGACCTGGTTGTAATGCAAGGAATATTTGTCTGATTTGTCAGTCAGTGAACCATGCTAGCTCTCGGTGATTGTCAATCTCTTAAGTGTCCACAAACCATGTTCTTAAGTAGCCTTTCTAGAACATTGACATGTAGTTCCCTGGTCTGCGTTCCCCAATGACACATAAGCTTTTATGATAAAATTCTACTTGGAATAGGCCAAGTAGAGCAAAAGTGTAGAGGGCTTTATACTGCTCCATATGGTCAGTAAGATGTGAATCAGCATTAGCTGGGGTCATTATAGAAAGACTATTTATACTGACAGAAAAGTGCTGGGAAGAGCCCTGAGATCTGACACAGATGACACAAGATGACTTGTGTGGTCTCAGTCTTGCCAGTTAGTATTCTCCTGACAATATGTTGCATGTTTATTTGTTCATATATTTATGTGTATCTCACTCTAGAAGACAAACTTTATAAAAGAGGGCAAGGACTTTGCCTGTCCTGTTGGCTGCTCTATCGCTAATGATCAGAGCAGTTCCTTATATTAGGCAAGTCACTTCAATTGTCTGAGACTAAAAGTGCTTATATGTCAAAGGAAAATATCAATGTTTGTTCTGCCTACCCTCAATGTTATTAATAACATTTAATGATGTGTAAAGGCAATTTGTAAACTGTAAAGTGACTTGTAAAGATAAGTTGAACAGTTATAAATGTATGCAGTGTTGAATATCAGGAAATGAGATAAGGAGACACTATATAATAGCCTTAATGTCACATGAGGAGTTCAGGTTTGATGGAGAACAACTCAAATCTTTAAAGGAATCATGGGTTTCTACTTCAGTGTTTATTTTTTATTTTTATTTTTACAAATGATGAATTTGCTTAGGAAATCTAAAATAAAGTGACTGTTTTTGAAAGCACAAATTGTTGAATCTGCAGTGGAACATTGGTATGTGAACCCCACTTCCTTTGTTAATAAACCCTTTCAAAGGTGTGACGATGTATTCTTTCCTCTTCTTCGGTGAATCTTTTCTATGAGAAATGCCCTTTGGTGGGACCTTAAAGGTCACTGAGAATTCCTTGAAGCTCTTTGTTTAAATAATCACATGAAAAGATCCCTTTTAAACTCCTCTGTCAGCAAACAAATGCCAGAAAACAGAATGAATTTTACACCTTTTGGGAGTCCATTAATTTACTTTCAGTGGCATTAAGTGATGATCACACTTATAGCAAGGTCATAGTTCCATTTTATATCAAACAACTGTCCTTTCTCATGTATGATACATGAAGCACACTTCTTGCTCAGGGCAAAATGTTTTATTGAAATTATTTCCTTTGTCCTTTTGTATAGCTTGTCCTTTGTAACAATAAAGATCGTCTGCATGAAATGTCTCTTTAGGACATCAATTGTATAATTACACTAATAGAGCTTCATCTAATGCTACATTAAGTTTCTTCCATGATTTTCTCTAAGGAAGTTGCCACTATTGTTTACAAGGCAATGCAATTTCTTTCTTTTTTTTTCTTTCTTTTAACTGTGGGAGATTTATAGAAAGTGTAGCAGAGAAAATAAATCCCAGAGTACAGAGAAGTCTTTCTCAATACCTGTGTACAAAGGATCCCTGATAGTTCAAGAGCAAACAGAGAAATCTGCATAAGTTCCCTAATTCCACCACCTGGATTCTTTTACTCAGCCATTCGTGATGAAAGGGAAAATGTATCCTGTAGCTGAGAGTGCGTGGCCAGATTGTTTGGCTTCAGAATCATCCCCTCCATCACTCTTGGGTTTCTACAGTAGTTCACCTAGACTTCTGTAAAAGCCTCTCAGTTGGTCTCCCTGGACTTTGCTTTCTCCAATCCACCTTCCTCTCTTTTGTCACAGATCTTCCTAAAATGCAAATCTCAACATGTCATCCTTTCTCTACTCCCATTCAAGTGTTCTAACTCCTTAGGCATATAAAGCTCTCTCTAACCTGGCCAGCTTCAGCCTAGCTTGCCAGTCTTGACCCTCCTTCCCCCGCAGGCATTCACAAGGCCAGCCACTTAAGCTCCTGAGGGTCCCAGTACACCACATGAAACTTTTCTGAATGGGGATGAGCATCCTTGTCCTGTCTAATCCATCAAAGGCTCTGATGTAAAAGGACTTTGTGAACTAAAAAGCGACAAGTATGAGAACATTAAAAGTATTCAAGGTATCACTTGAACCTCTCCTGCTTTCTCTTCCCTTTCCTCCAGAGAGTAACCAGGACCAATAAGATTCAGTGGCTTCCAGATACCCACAGGGAAAGTCCATGAGTTTTATATTTACCCTGAAAACCCTGTGTTAACAGAAAATTGTTATATAAAGTGAGGTAATATTGTTGTCTTCTAATGCATTGATGCCACTTTTCACTAGAGAGTGACTATGTAAAGTTCAATCTTTCTAATAATATGAATGACTTAAGGAATGAAAAATAATCTGCTTTTAATTTGTACTTTGTTAAACCTACAATGAGATTCATAGGGTTTTTGAAGCCAGAAAGAAATCATTTGTAGATGAGAGTAGGAGAGTCTATGCTACTTTAGAATGTTTTGACTTAAGAGTTTAAGAGACACTGACATCCTCTAGAAAATATTAGGGTAAATCTTCTTGGAGGCATGTGAGGTATTGGGGTTAAGGGCAAAGTAGCTCAACTTGTATTTGGGTCAAACTTGGAACACTCATTTATTCACTGGGTAAGATACCTTGTTACAGTAATGACTCCCATGGAATCATGCCTCTTGTATGCATACACTTGTTGAGTTCTCTTTCATATTGACCTTAGGCTTGCGATATTAGCAATGTGACACAAGTGGAGGCTTGTAAAGGGCTGGTTCATTGAAGTTTGCCCTTTCTTGCTGCTCAATGGGAAACCTTTGGCTACTAAGTGAAAAAACCTGGCTCCTTGATCATGGGAGACCACATGGAGAGAGAGACCCATCTGTCCTAGTCATTTCAGATATATAAGAAAACCTAGCCAATGCCACAAGGAGCAGAGATGAACCATCCCAACTGAGCCCCGTCCAAAATGACTCAAAGAATTGTGAGCAAATAAAGGATTAGTTTTAAGTCACAATGTTTTGGGATAGTTTTTTGCACATCAATAGCTGTCTGATACATGGGAAAACCATGGGCAAGTTATATAACTTCACAAGGATCCAGTTTTCTCATATCTAATTGGGGCTAATTTTAGCCACTTAAGGTTGTGAAGATTAAATGAGATAATCCAGTCTGAACTCTTACCATAAGTAACCAATAAACGTTATTTATTATGATTGTACTATATTTTAAATCAGTAATTTTTATATTGTGATGATTAAGAGTTAATTAACATTTGAGTAAAATAGTACCATGTTTTCATACTTCTTATCTCATTTGATATTCATAATTCCTCTGGGAGACATTATTATCCACATTTTATATGTGAATAAACAAAAATTAAATGATAAGCTTGACACATGAGTACTTTTCAAGTCTGGGACCCTTTGCATCATATAACAGATGATACAAGCTCTGGTACACTTTTTAGTAAAATACTACAGAAAAGGTACCGGACCTTATGGTGTGACTATTGTGTATTGCCCTCACCCTTGGCCATATGTTTTCACCCTCAATTTCTGTCTTATTGTGTATTTCATTTTTTATCTTGTATTTTATGTGTCTCTAAGTTATCTCAAATCCTTTTTTAAAATTTAGATGAAGCATTAACAAAAGAATAAATATATAGATATACAAAATATTACCTAAGTAGTGACATAGTCCTTGAAGAGTTTATAATGTTAGATAAAGTTGAGTAAAGGACAGTTATGAGAAGAGAACAGTTTGGCAAAAGGTGTTATATTTGTATGATTTTACGTGGGAGTGGAAATTTCTCTCTGTGGCTACAGAATACTTTCAGTCCTCCAGAATAAAAATACCTGGGACCATAATCATAATCAATATTTATTCAAATCCAGAGTTAGTGCCTCTGGAATATTTTGTATGGTCGAGGCCACACCATTTCTGAGATAAATATCAATAAGGGACTATTTAATTTCTAGTTATAGTTCAATACCATCTCTTATCTTCTTGATTTTTTAGAACTCCTCTAGGCTTTTGTTTCCTTATCTGTAAAATAGGATAAGAACAACCACGAGGCCATGTTGTGAGGATTGTAACCTGTATGTAGTGTACCTGGAACAGTGCCTTGAATTCTCTTTTTTTTTTAAGATTTATTTTATTTATTTCTTGCCTCCCCCCGCTGTTGTTTTGCACTCTCTGTCTGCTCTCTGTGTGTTCTTCTGTGTCTGCTTGTCTTCTCTTTAGGTGGCACCGGAACTGATCCTGGGACCTTCTGAAGTAGGAGAGATGTGCTCAATCTCTTGTGCCACCTCAGCTCCCTGACCTGTTGCATCTCTTATTGTCTCTCCTCTGTGTTTTTTTGTTGTGTCATCTTGCTGCGCCAGCTTTCTGCACAGGCCAGCACTCTGTGTGGGTCAGCACTCCGCGTGGTCCAGCTCTCCTCGCAGGCCAGCTTGCCTTTCACCAGGAGGCCCCGGGAACTGAACCCTGGACCTCCTATATGGTAGATGGGAGCCCAATCGCTTGAGCCATATCCGCTTCCCTGCTTTGAATTTGAGGCATTCAATAAGTTGAAGATATGTAGAGCAGAGCTTCTCAAAATTTAATGTGCTTATGTATCACCTCATGGATCTTATACCACTAATGTTTTGAGATTCTGAAATGGACATCAAAGTACACTTAGAGCTTTGGGGAAATTTGAATTAAAAAAAAAAAAGTTTCTAGGAGCATGTTGAGGGCTTTAACCTTCAGAGTTCATAACATTCATCCAAACATTTAAAGGTGAGGGACCTTCATGTCTAAACGTGGTTTTGTTTTTCACAGATATTTTGTCTGATTGGCAACCTAAGGATGTGGAATTCTGCCTTGAAATAAAATTGCATAATATTATGCTTCTGTGATTTTCACCTGGCAGTTGTCATATCGCATCTAGCCTCCATTCTGGAGACATGCCCAGGATTCCAGAGTGGTTGCTTCATGGATGAGCTGGCTTTGCCATTTGAAATGTTAAAAACATCTTTGGCTATTGCTTTGGGAAAGCACCTTTAGCAGTAGGAGAATGGCCAGAAGGATTTGCTAGTCTTTTAAGATTTTTCTCACTCTACTAATGGGTTTGTGTTGAGACCCAAGCTCAGAGACCTGCCTGAGCAAGTAATGGCAATCTCCATAGTCTGATGGGGAGGGAGCTGTATTCTAAGTATCTCATTCACATTCATTCAGAACTGTGAATGCTTGACTTAGTGATGATATCCAAATTTTGAAGGATAATATTCCAGGCATATTGTGAGCATTGGGTGTAGTTGTCTGATCAGTCCTTTAACCTGATTATTTTGGACATCATTTACTAAGTAATATACTGTATTTATGGTATGGTACCAGCTACATGAGGCCTGGAATGAAGTACAGAAAGCAGAGGTCATGGCCCACTCGGCTTTCTCTCCATTGGCAGGCATGTATTGCTTCTAACTGGGGAGGAAACCAACCAGGAGAATGAGACAAAGCTACTTAGTTCAGAAGAAAGGGAAAGCAAAGAAGAAACGGATCAGCTCCTGGTTAAGCAAGACTTCTTTACCAAGTAATTGGTAAAATGGGTTTTCCAGACAGTGTACTATTTGAGCGCTCTCCAGAGAAAAGGGAAGAAGGAATAAATTTACCCTGATTCAAGAATGAAGGTCCATTTATTTTTCATGAAGAGACCACTTTGACTTAAACTCTTCAGTGATGAACAGACAAGCAGCTTACTGAACCAAACATTTATTTTGATGAAAACCTGCTTCTTAAAAATATACACTTTAAATTGCTTCCATCCATGAGTCTTGTTTTCTGCATTTTTGGGTTGTAGTGACAACTGAGGAACTGCAAGATAGTGCAGCCAGCAGGTAAGCAGCAGAGGGCCAGCACACAGTAGATGCTCAACCAAAGAAAACTCTGGAAGGGTTCAAGCAAATGATGTTTTTGGGTTAAATCAAATTATTTTTTTTTCTTCAGCTGCTGCTGCTGCTTGTCTACTTTAATCCTAGGAAGGCTGAGTTTTAATCATTTTGATATATGCTATTTAAACTTCACACATGAGATTTAGATAGACTATAGGCTGACATGAGTACAGCATTGCTTCAGATGATTGCTAGCACATCCTGCTACTATTTCTATTAGACTTATTAACACATTCCTGACATATGCTATGATCTCATTATTCAAGATGAATTCTCAGGTGATAATTTCCACTTTATAGGAATAGCATTTCAATTCAGCATTCATTAGCATTAATGTTTATTAACCTACTATAGAGAAGAACTTGCCTCTTTCTGGAAAATCATTTTTGGAAACTACAGGTTTTTGCATTTTGGTAGATTACAAGGATATCTCAGTAGAGATTGAACACAGATTCTCATTTATGTTAATATAACTGAAGTCTTAGTTGACTCTCTAGGTCATGTTTACACATTCACATGTAAGCTTGTTTTTATCATGTTTACATTATATTTATATGTCTGGAGATGATATGATTGTTACCATTTTCAAAAAGGCAACCGTATGCCTTTTGTGGTCCTCCTTTACGGAGAATGTCAGTCATACTTGGTTTCATTACTGTTCTGTGCCCATTTAAGAGGGGACTGACAGCTGCTGATTCATGCCTCCCGTTTTCCCTGTGATGAAAGTACATTCTGATGGCAGGTTGTGAAACCCAGGAAGTCTGGGAAGCTCCGTTCCTTACAAAAGTGGCTTTCCAGTATTGGGTTTTGGGGAAAGCATCGGAGGACCGAGCGTGTCTGCTTAGGAAATGTGCGTTTCCTGGGACTGAGAAGCCAGGAAGGGCGCTGTGAGCTGGCGCTGCTTGTAGCCAGGGCTTGGCGCTGCCCCTTCCTGCCTCTGCTGGCAACGCCGCTCCTCGCACCAGAGAAAAGGCACGCTCTCACCGCGTCTGCAGGGCTCTCTGGCGTCCCACGTTTTCTCTTCGTCTTGTTTTCCTCTTTTCCTAAGAATACTCTCTAGAAAAGTTTGTCTAAGAAAGCTCAAGAGAAAATCAGCCAAGGGTGGGTCTTTGTTGCCCTAATAGATGTTTAGTTCTTTCCCAGTTACTCTAAAAATCTTTCTCAATTTCGCAGCACTCGATCTGGGCTACAGCTGTGATGTGTTATTTCCAATTCCTCTTTCTACTTACTGTGGATGAAACCCAGAGATCGTTTTCCATCAGCTGTTTGTCTTTGAATTTCTCACCTGTAGTTTGAAGCTGACTCATACCACTTTAACTTTCTCCATCTAGATTTGGGTATATTCTTATTTTCACAGTGCTTGGTTGGCTAAGATATCACATTTATGTGGGAATTAAAATTAATATTCAAGCATGCATTCTTAGTTTGTCCAAGATTTTCTTTTCCACGGAAGGGGGTATAACCTAATGCTTTTTACTAAGTTCCACAGAGAAAGAGAATGCACTATCATTTACTGAACATTGTGCTAAGCACATTATATACTTTATTTTATTTCATTTAATTCCCATGACTGCTACCTGAAATAGGAGCCATTGTGATCCCCATGTTGCAAAGGAGGAAACCGAGGTTTAGAGAACCTGAGATTACATGGTAAATAAGTGGCAGAGTCAAAAACCAAACCAGTTCAGGCTTGTTAGAGAACTTACGCTTTTGAAGTATGCTATACGATCTTTCAATAAGAACAGTAATAAAGCTCCACCTTGCCTTTTGTTGGTGAACTATCTTTGCCTCTCTGTTTCTCCTCACCCAGACTTTTAACATTTTAAAAACAAAACAATGACAAAAAACGAACAACCCAGTTTTTTTCCTCCTTTTAGTTCAAGTTCCGATCTACAGTTTAAAGTCATGCTGTAAGGGATATCATGTATGGAAAAGTGCATTAAAAGTTATAAATTATCAGTTTTGGCTCTCTTTGTTGTTGGTCTCGGTCTCACTGAATTTTGCTTTTTTTTTTTGGTTTGTTTCTTTCTGTTTCCTTTATTGCTCTTTTGAGTTGAATATTCAGCTCATTTTTTGGGTCCTTTCTGTTTTGTGATAAATATATTCAAAGCTATAACATTTCCTACAAATACTATTTTAGCTGTGTCTCATATATAAACATGAAATGCTTTTATTGCTATTCAGTTTAATGTATTTTGTGTGTACATAAATAAAACTGAAAACTTCTTTGAAAAAGACAAATAAGAGAAACCAATATATGGCATGACTAGTTATCAAAAGGATGAAAATACATGAAATACAGAATTAAATAAGAGAAATAGTCATGGATATAAAAGAAATAAAAAATGTAATGAAAAGAATGTAGTTGATCACTACATGCCAATAAATCTTAGTGAAATGAAATGGATACATTTCTGGAAATGTATAAAATGCTGAAATTGGCCCAAGAAGAAAGAGACTTGGCTAGATCTATAATCTAAAGCCTCATTTCACAGATGAGCTCAAAGAAACATATAAGAAACATTAGTTTCTATCTTATAGAATTATTTACAGAACATAGAAATGAAGAGAAAATTGTCCAACTCATTTCATGAGACTAGTATAAAACTGAAACTCAAGACAGGTAAGAACAATACACACACAAAAATTATAGGTCAGTTTCACTGGTAGTTGTTGATATGAAATATTACAAAAGAAAGATTAGCAGCCAAATCCAACAGTGTATTTTAAAAAATCATAATCAAGCCTGATTCAATCCTAGAAACATGATTTAACAGGAACAATATATGAACATAAATCAATACATTAATGAATGGTGAAAAACTATATAGTCATCTCAGTTGTTACTTTTGTAAAGTAATGCAGTTAAGAAACATTTGATAAAGTTCATTGGTTGTTTATGATATCAAAAAATGCTTAGATAACCAAGTCTTCTTTAATTTTATCAAAGGTACATGCCAAAAGACTGCAGCAAACATCATACCTAGTAGAAATGGTTTAAGGACAGACACAAGGCAAGGATGACCACTATCTCCACTACTATTCAACATAATTCAAGGAATCCTTAGCTATTAAATAAGAAAATAAATAAAAGGAATAAGGATTGGTAGGCAAGAGACAGATCTGTTATTATTTGAAAATGACATGATCAAAAATTAATTAACAAGAATCAAATACCTAGGAATAAATTTAAATAAAGATGTAAAGGACTTATATACAGAAAACTATACAACACTGTTAAAGGAAATCAAGGAAGACTTAAATAAATGGAAGAATATTCCCTGTTTATGGATAGGAAGACTAAACATCATCAAGATGTCTATCCTACCCAAACTAATCTACAGATTTAATGCAATCCCAATAAAAATCAGCACTGTATTTTTTAAGGAACTGGAAAAACTAACTACAAAATATATTTGGAAAGGTAAGAGGCCCCGAATTGCCAAAGACAAATTGAAAAAGAAAAATGAAGTTGGAGGTATCACATTACCTGACTTTAAAGCATACTACAAAGCTACAGTGCTCAAAACTGCATGGTATTGGCACAAGGATAGATATACTGACCAATGGAACCGAATTGAGAGTTCTGATATAGATCCTCGCATATACAGTCACCTGATATTCAATAAGGCCACCAAGCCCACTCAGTTGGGAGAGAATGGCCTCTTTAACAAGTGGTGCTTGGAGAACTGGATATCCATATCCAAAAGAGTGAGAGAGGAATACCATCTCACACCTTATACAAAAATCAACTCAAGATGAATCAAAGATCTAAATATAAGAGCCAAAACCATAAAGACCTTTGAAGATAATGTAGGGAAGCATCTACAGGACCTTTCAGTAGGAAATGGTTTCATGAACTTCACACCCAAAGCACGAGCAGCAAGAGAAAAAATAGATAAATGGGATCTCCTCAAAATTAAAAACTTCTGCATCTCAAAGGATGTTATTAAGAAAATAAAAAGGCAGCCTACCCAATGGGAGAAAATATTTGGCAACCATATATCTGATAGGAGCCTAATATCCTGCATATATAAAGAAATCCTACACCTCGAAAATAAAAAGCCAAACAACCCATTTAAAAAATGGGCAAGTGACCTGAAAAGACACTTCTCCAAGGAAGAAATACAAATGGCTAAAAAGCACATGAAAAAGTGCTTGACATCTCTAGCTATTGGAGAAATGCAAATCAAAACTACAATGAGATACCATCTTACACCCATCAGAATTGTAGCTATTAAAAATCAGCAGACTGTAAGTGTTGGAGAGGATGTGGAGGAATAGGAACCCTCATCCACTGCTGGTGGGATTGTGGAATAGTCCAGCCACTGTGGAGGACAGTTTGGCGGTTCCTCAGAAAACTGACAGTAGATCTTCCGTATAATCCAGCAATTCCACTGCTGGGTATATATCCAGAAGAATTGAAAGCAAAGACACGAACAAATATATGCACACCAATGTTCATAGCGGCATTGTTCACTATTGCCAAAAGTTGGAATCAGCCCCGGTGCCCATCAACAGATGAATGGATAAACAAAATGTGGTACATACATACAATGGAATATTACTCAGCTGTAAGAAGGAATAAAGTGCTAACACATGGAGTAATATGGATGAATCTTGAAGACCTTATGTTGAGTGAAGCAAGCCAGGCATTGAAGGATGAACAGTATATGACTTCACTGATTTGAACTGAGGAAAGTGAGCAGTCTCTGAGAACCATTGTCTGAAAGATAGGTTAACAAGGGAGAGAAAGAAAAGAGAAGGTTGTGAGCCATCACCCATATGGACATAATCTATGTTAAAGGGATAGAGTATAGTTGCATATTGAAGGATAGGACAGGTGGATAGTGATATTAATGGGTTTGGTGGTACAGGGTTGACAGGTGGGTAGATTAGGAAGGGTGGGTTAGTACCCAGGATACTGGAGAGAGAGATGGGAGGGGGACTAGGTGGATATGGGATTTGTGGATATGAAGTTGAAAGTGCAGGGGTGGGAATGCTCTTATGGCAGTATGACAAGGTAGTGTCACTGGTTTAGGGTGTAGGTTGGGGGGGCATTCAGAAAGGGGTGCATCTGGAGAAGGCTTCTGGGGAGTGTGTGAGTGTTCATCCTGTCATAATGTGTTGTGTTGGGGAGTGGAGACCCACTAGGTGAGTGGGAAGGAGATGGACCCCCATCTTTGGGAGGACCGATTCACCCAGAAACAGACAGGTGGGTGTCTCTTAGGCACAAGGGTGGATCCTAATAGGAGAGGATAATCAGCATGTCAAGACCTCTTGTTGCATGTAACTATGAACCTTGTCATCCAATGAGTCAAGACAGGGGAGTGTCATGAGCCCCAGGGGGATAGGGAGGAACAAACAGAAATGATCAAACAGGGGGAAAAACATTTCCCATGGGAAGTTTTTCATTATCTTACAGTAATAGACACAGGACATGGTAAATATCATAAAAAAATTATTAAACTGTACCATCTAAATTGTAAACTATACTGTAAACCATTGACAATGTTTAGTAGCTATGCTTCACTATCTGTATAACAGTTATAACCTACCACCCACATACAAAAAGGTTTTAATATGGGGTGAGGAAAGGGGGAGGAGATTGGGTATATGAGAGTCTCTAGTATTCTGTGTGTAGCTTTGCTGTGACCTAAAACTTCTTTGAAAATTACATGAAAATTCGGGAGACACTGGGGAGTAAGAGGGGGCAGGTGCCATAGAACAGACTGGACACCCGATAATGCAGTGATAGAAGGAAAAATGTTAAAAAAATTTTTAATTTTTTTGTTTTTTCCCATTTTTTGAATATCCCAATCCTTTATTTTATTTCTAGTGTTTTTTTTAAAGTTTCCATGTATTTTATCTCTTACATTTAAACTTATCATTATTATTTCATTTTCCTATTAATTGTATTTGGCTATTATATGGGCTTCATCTTCAAGGAAGGTTTGGATCACAGAAGGGTTACAGAGGGGGCAGGAGAGGATCATTGGTGGGGGGTGTCTGGGATGGGGGTTTCATGGGAGGAAGTTCACCTGAATATACATGAAAGATATATAAAATTGTTCAAATGATCAAGGGGTGGGGCATGGTCACAGGGGGTAGACAATCACTCAATAAATGAGGGAATGCTGAATTCCCAGCCTGGAGAACTCTGCCACATTCTCCAAGGGAGCAGCAACAGTCCCCCGAGTGCAGGGGCAGTGTCTGGCAAAGGAGGAGGGTCCACTGATGGGTTCTTGTTATTGATGACTAGCCTTATGAGTCTTTGCTCTTGTAATTGAAACTTGGCTTACTGTTATGGGGTGCCTAAGGTTTGCCACCTGAGAGCCTCCTTGTTGCTCAAATGTGGCCTCTCTCTAAGCCAAAGTCAGCATATGAATGCATTACCTTCCCCCCAACATGCAACATGACTCCCGGGGATGAGCCTCCCTGGCAACGAGGAATTAATACCAAGTTCCAACTGGTAATACGACTGGAAAAAGATCTTGAATAAAAGAGGGAAAAGGTAAAGACAAATGAGTTCATGTGGCTAAGAGACTTCAAAGAGAGTAGGAGGTCATCCCAGAGATAACGCTTATGCACACCTCAGTAGGATCTCATAGAACACCAAAGTGCATATCACCCCACACAGAGGGACTCCTGAGGGCTCTGGAGACACCCAGGTCCTATATAAGGGGGGATAACTCCAGAGATTGACACCTTATCAGTGGGCTCTACTTTGGAATCTGTGCTCCTGAGAGTGACAGAGTTGGACTCAAATAAGTCCTCCCTGCACATGGTCCATCAGTTCCTTCTATTCAAGGGTATATATGGTGCTGGAGTTTGTAGGTGTACTTCCAGAGACTGGAGCCTCTGGTCTGCCCATGTGCCAGCTGTTCCTGGAATCTCATGGAGCTGTAAATCCTACTCTACAGCTTAATGGACTCACCCAAGTCACCTAGTGAGGAGACGATGATGGACAATGGCCATCCCAGGGAATGGAGAGAGCCTGCAGCTGCAGGCAGGATAATCCCATACACTGTATCCATGGGATATAAGCACCCTCTCACTTGGAGGTGGAGTGGACATCACCATCCCAAACTCCTCAGAATTGGGGGAAGAGCTATGGACTAGAGTGGACTTAATGGTATTCTGTTGTAGACATAATGTGATTCAAGCAATGGAAGAAATTACAACAGTGAGGTGGAGTCAGTGTCCACTGGACACTTTTGGGGCAGGGAAGGGAAAAGCAGTTTTAATACAGGTGCTTTTTCAGGACTTGGGAATTATCCTGAGTGACATTACAATGGCAGATATAGGCCATTTTACATCAGCATATAACATGCAGAACTGTGTGGGAGAGAGTGAGGTCTACAATGTGAACTATGGTCCATGCTTAGTGGCAAAGCCCCGGGATGTGCATATCCATTGCAGGTGATGTACCACACTAATGAAAGCTGTTTTTGTGGGATGTAATGGGAGGTGTGGGAGGTGGGGAATATGGAAATCCCTGTAATTTTTGTGTAACATTTATGTAATCTAAGCATCTTTTAAAATATATTTTAAAAATTTTATTAACAAATAAACTGTGAAAACTAGCAAGAATGTATATTAAGGATATAAGAGTAACTTATAAAAATCAATAGTATTTTTTTAACATTAGCAATAATCAAATAGCCATTTATAGAAATTACAATATCATCAAAGGACTATGAATAAAGAGGTATTTTCATAGGAATTATGCCCAAGAAAGAACTCATATGATCATTATGGAGAAAGTGTAAAATCCCATTAAAGAAGAGAAGAGAAACCTCTAAAGGGAGTGATAATACCGTGTTTACAGAGGTGTTATTATAAGTGTCTCTAATCCCCAAATTAATCTATTGATGTAAATTCAATTAAAATACGTGGAGAATTTGGGGCAGGGGTGGGGGGGAACTTGACAAGCTGATTCTCAAAAGGATATAGAGGGAGCCAATGTGGCTCAAGCGGTTAAGTGCCTGCCTCCCACATGGGAGGTCCCGGGTTTGGTTCCCAGTGCCTCCTGAAAAAACAAAAACAAACAACAAACAAAACAAATGAAAAAAACAACTCAGGGAAGCCAATGTGGCTCAGTGGTTGAGTGCTGGCTTCTCACGTACGAGGTGCCGGGTTCAATACCCGGCTTCCAGTACCTTAAAAAAAAAAAAAAAAGTATGTATAGAACTAAAGGTCCACAAATAGCTAGGATGATTTTTCTTAAATGAGCAAAAAGGGAGAATTTACTTACATGGCACTAAAACATAAAGCAAAGTCACAATAATATGTTATAAATAGCTTCACAAACTAGTGGAGAAAAGATAGATTATTTTGTAGATGATGTTGGGAGAATTGGCCCTTATATGGAAAAAAAGGTAAAGTTGGATTCCCTACCTCAAACCATACATTAAAAAGTCTCTAATTGAATTAAGTTCTAAATGAGAATAGTAAAATACAAAGATAATAGAAGAAAACTAGGAGAAGTTATTTGCAAAGTGTAAAACAGACAGTGTTGGAGGCAGCCAGAAAGAGGTGAAGCTAAAATGGCCGACCGACAACAAAGAACAAGCCTGATCCTATATTTAGCCATCTTTGAGGAAGTAGCTCACCCTGTTCCTGCGCCCGCAAAACCTTCCCGCCTTCCACAGATAGCAAACCCTCCCTAGCAACCAACTGTGCCCAATCCCAGCCTGCCACATATGCCTTACACGTACTTCCCCTTTTTCATGATATATATGCCACCACCTCCCTTAAGGAGGTAGAAGCCATGAAGAAGCAATAAAGAAGAAGCATGTAGAAAGTCTCTGTGTGTGTGTCTGTTGTGTCTACGTCTCATTCCTTCGCTGGGTAACTCAGAGTCTCAGTTGATTTGTCCCACGGGCCGGGACAAGTGGCGCCCAACGTGGGGCTCGAGTGACATCCAGCAAGAGGAAGCGCCGCACCGAACGAGGAGGGCCCTCTCACTCATAAAGCCGTGACCAGCCTGTCACGAAGTTCAACGGTGTCGGTGAACGAAGGAACGGAGGAACAAGGAAACAAAAAGAAGACGGTGTGAACGCAGAAGTTCTCCTGTGTGTGTCTGTGTCAATTGTCTCTACATCCCCCTCAAGGAAGAAAACAGAAGCCTCATCGCAGGAACTCTGGTTAAGGTAAGAACTCCTTTTTATTTCCCTTAGTCATGGGTCAAAATATTAGTTCTCACAGTTTATATGTAACCCAAATTAAAGATTCCCTAAAATTAAGGGGAATTGCTATTAAAAAGAAAGATCTTGTTAAATTCTTTGCCTTTATAATAGATACCTGTCCCTGGTTTCCCACAGAAGGTACTATAAGTCAGCGCTGTTGGTTATGGGTAGGTGACTGTTTAAAAGATTACTATAAAACATTTGGCCCTGAAAAGATTCCTGTCACAGCCTTTTCCTATTGGAATCTTATTAATGAAATACTGAAGGTTAATTCTCCTGAAGTAACCCACCTCTGTGAACAAGGAGAGGCTTTACTTAAGGATTACTCTCGCCCTCCTTCTAGATGTTCTTCAGTTTCTATCAATATCCCCGGAAACCCAGAACAGCCTAATAATGATGTGTCGCCTACAGCCAATTTGGATAGACCGCCTCCTCCCAACTTTACAGTCACTAACTATCCTGAAACGGTCTCTATTATGGAACCACTTCAGGGCACTGCTATTTCTGCCCCTTCTCCTTCTATTTCGCCCCCTAATGTTGATACGCCTACCAGCAAGCATCCTTTTCCACCTTTTAACCCGCCTCCCTATAATGTCACTGCATCAGCTCCACCCATTCCAGTCCCCATTAACCCGCCACTCTCAGCATTCACTAGCCCCCCGCCTCAGCCTTCTATAGCTGGGGGAACTAAAGAAAATTTACATGCCTACCTGCAGGCAGCCCTACAACAGAACCAACAACAAAATGCTGCCTTGCTTAACTCGCTACAGGGAATTATTCAGGCTTTAGCCCAGATGGGGAACCCATCCAATGTTCCTAGTAGCTCCCCATCTGTCCCTCGTCGCGCTCATTATACCTTCCCTATCTTGCGTAGAAACAACCCCCCACCCCGACTCCCACGTGTAAGACATCACCAATCTCAAAATGGCGCTGGTGAGGAGTCTGAGGGGTCTCAAAATGGCGACGAGGACCTGCCACAATATGGCGACGGAGATCAGAGAGGGGCTCTGGCAGCACAATCACCTTCAGCGATGCTGGCAACTTGGAACATGGCTGCCTGGGTTGAAATAACAGCCTAAGCTAATTAGCCTTCTTCCCAGAAGCCTTAGGCAGTCGCGCCCAAAGCCCTAGCAACTCGCGCCCAAAGTCCTGACTCCGCCCTAGCAACAGCTACAACCAATCCCTAGCCGCCACCTCTCCTTATCCACCACTTCACCCCTTCCAAAAAGTATATGTACGCTCACTGTCCCACACCTTCCACTACTCCCTCCAGATATAAACCACTTAACCTTAAATATATAAAAGTTGTTCAGTGTCTGTGCGTTTTGATACCTCCATATGGTAATATTAAATTGATAAATAAACATTATTAAAAAAGCTTTATTCAATGGCCAACATTAAATAAGTGCTTATATTAATAAATAAATATAGCTATTAATTTAAAATAATAAAAATAGATATGAACAAATTAAATCATTATTCTAACAAGTTTGTTCAATGTTGATGGTAATTGTATGTTGTCAGAAGTTTGTTGAAAAACAGTTTCTAAAATCATTGTGGTAACTTAAGTAGAGAAGGTATATAGAATGTGCTTTTATTATAAAAGAAAAGAAAGTAATTTTATCATAAGATAAAATAACTAAGTTATTAAAACAAGGTTAAAGTTTTGTTCTTTCTCAGGGTTTCTCAAGTCATTAGTCTGTTTTGACAGAAGTTTGCACAAAGTTTTTCTCCTAAATAATCAGTATGCAATAAAGAAAGTCTGTTTTATCAAAATAATTTCTTGTACTTTAACCTTATCATTTCCATGGAGAAACAAGTCTTATCACTTTTAAAAGGAACATAGTGATCAAACCTGCTTTCTCAAAGTCAAATTCTGAAGAGTAGCTTTTATTTCTAACAATTACAAATAATTTGGTCTTTTACCTAAAATAGGGTAAAATACTAAAAATAGTTAAGTTCATGTGGTATAAATTAAATAAAGTCTTTAAAACTATTGTATAATTAAAAGAAATTTTCTAATTTTATAACAAAGTTGTATGAATAAAAGGTTCATGTAAATACCTTAAAGGTGTATAAAATTGCTAAAAAATTAGTTATGCTTCAGTGTAATATTAAACAAAAGTATACTGTTATTAATCATAATTTTAATTATTTTAAGATATAATAATATGTGTTATACAACTACCTCTCTGCCTAAAAATCAAAAGGCAGATGCTTTAACTTGTTTATATGATTTACTTCACCTCTGCTAATAAAACATAAATATATACATATATATAATTTTAAGAATGGAAATTAAAATAGTGAAAACATCAAGGAGGCTTTGTAACAAATTAAAAATAATAAAGTATATTTCAAAAGGTGTTGTATTCCTCCCTGGAGGAGCTGGCCACTCTCCCAGGGACTGATGCATAAACCTTGAAATGTACTGCCCAGGGAGTGTTGTGTTCCTTCCTGAGGAGGCTGGCCCCTTCCTCAGAAATTAGCAAAATACTCACAAATTGGCATATTATTATTATTAACTTAAAAGATTGTTTTTTACTATTCCTCTTAATCCAAATGATAAAGAAAAATTTGCATTTACTATTCCTTCTATTAATCATTCAGCTCCTACTGAATGATATCAGTTCAAAGTTTTACCTTAGAGAATGATAACCAGTCCTACCTACATTATGTCAATCCTTTATTCACATTCCATTACAAATTTTACAAAAACAATTTCCTAAGGCTATGATTATTCATTATATGGATGATATTCTTTTTGCCGCTGAGCAATCTTAAAAACTAAAACAATCATTTCAGCTGGCTAAAGAAATTCTTCCTCAACATGGGTTGCAAATAGCAGAAGAAAAAATTCAAAAACAGGTTCCTTTTCAATATTTAGGTCATACTATTAATAGAAATATTATAACTCCACAAAAGGTCCAGTTTCAAACTGATAATTTATGTACTTTAAATGATTTTCAGAAATTACTGGGTGATATTAATTGGGTATGGCCTACTTTAGGAATTCCAACTTATGCTTTACCCTAACAAGAAACCCTAACTTAAATAGTCCTTGCATTTTAAGCCCAGAAGCAAAAGAGGAGTTAAATGGCTGGAAAAAGAGTGCAAAATAGCCAACTAACAAGGATAACTGTAAATCTCCCAATTTCTCTTTTAATATTTCCATCTTGCTATTCCCCTACTTGGATACTTTGGCAAGAGGAGGGCATAATAGAATAGATATTCCTACCCAACAAAGATACAAAAAAACTTCTGATTATCATAAACTTACACATACTAATGCTTCTGGCTTACGTCATAAATATCCCCACTTAACAGTAAAAGAAAGTAAGAGGATTGTTAGACAATGTCCTACTTGTGGGCCCATAAATGCCCCCACTTTCTCTCCAGGAACTAATCCCCGTGTAGAACATCCTAATGAAATTTGGCAAATGGATGTCACACATGTGCCTTCTTTTGGCCGCCTTCAGGATGTGCATGTGACGGGACAAGCGATAGTAGAAAAAAGTAATCACTTATTAAACTTAATGTTGCAAAAACAAAAAGGGAGAGATGGAGGAGAGTCTGCTAGGGACAGACTGTCTAGAGCATTGCTTACCTTAAATTTTCTTAATAGACAACAAATTTCTAATGCCACAGCAGCAGAAAGACATTGAGAGGTTAAAAAAAAAAAAAAAAAAAAAAAAAGGGAATGAAAATGAAAAATATGAACAACCAATATATTGGAAAAATGAAAGAACCAATAAATGGGAAAAAAGGAGAGGTAAACTTTTGGGGCCGAGGTTTTGCTCTTATCATTACAGAAACAGGAGAAGAGCAGTGGATCCCCTCCAGAAGAATCAAGTCTAGAGTTAAAGATGCTGCCAAGACTTAAACTATGGACATGGTGGATTTACAATGAATTAATTATAGGTAAAGTATTAGGTCAAGGTAAGATACCACATCATAATTATACTTATTGAACATACATAACCAACTCACCTCTTTTAGAGCTGTTAAATTGGAGCAATGAGTCTTACCCAATTTATCTTAATCAAGCTCACCATTTTCCAGGACCTATAACTTATAACTACCCTTAAAGCCAAAAGAAGAAGGGAAACTTACAGAAAATTTAACTTTACCTTTTATAAACTGCCCTACTTCTTTGGATATGGTTCTGTATGCATGCAACCTAAAAATCACAGTCAAATTTATGTTCTCATTTTCCCTTCTTTGCCATATAAATCAGAAAATATGGTAAATTTTACATGTCCCTCTCACAACAGACTACTTAATGACAAATGACATATATGTCATAAGCTTACAGAGGTTGTGTTGTTTGATGATTCCTATAGAATTGTAAAGGATCGGGTCCTTATAGGGATGCCAAAACCTATTAAAAACACAACCATATTTTAGTTCATTAATAATTCAATCATAATCACTAATAACAGTAATCCTTATTTCTGGAATTTTGGTAATACAACATTTACTAACAGCTCAATAAATTGGTAAAATAAAAATACATCCCACAACCATGGGACACTAAACTTAATAACATTCAATGTTATTTGTAAAATTATTTTTGGGAACTGTTCCAAACTTTGAAAGGCAAGGCAACAAAACTGATATTACTAGTTTAAAAAAGAAAAGTTAACTCAATTCCTTATAGTATGTGTACAAGATCCTCTCGAAACCTGGACCATCAATTATCTCAATATTCAGGATGTTTACTTCTGTCCCAACTCCGCCCAGGGGCGTTCGTACTGCAATCAGCCCTTGCACTACTATTGTGCCTATTGGGGATGTGAAACATTAGCTACTGGATGGTCACCCCCAATTGCTGACAAGTTCCTCATGATACGATTCACTCCTGCTGGATACGTTCGACCCCCTAACCCATCGTGGGGTCTTCCTGCAAACTTCAAAAAACGAAATGAAAAAAAAAAAAACCTCTGTACAAACCTCACTCTTTCCGTTCAAAACCCTGCAGATCCTTCCTGGATCATGGGTCGAACCTGGGGAATCAGGCTATATGTATCCGGCTCTGACCCTGGCACACTCCTGCTTATAAAAAAGGAATTAGCAGAAGTGAATCATGGTCCAATAGGCCCTAACATAATTCTGTCCCCTCCTTCGCTCAGTTCTCCTGCCATTCCTCATCGGTCTACAACTGCAACAATAGTGCCTGCTACGCTTAATTTTACCGCTTCTACCCCAAACCCAACCGTCAATAATCCACTTTGGCAAATACTTAATGCTACCTTTCTTGATCTGAGCACTTCCCACCCCAACCTCACTCGCAATTGCTGGTTATGTCTTTCTGTTACACTCCCCTATTATGATGCTATAGCACTTAATGCCACCTTTAACACTTCTTCTAATAACAATCCCCCACAATGTCAGTAGAACGCAGACAAAACTGGCGGCCGTGACCTTACTATCCAATCCGTCCTGCACACCGGACGGTGTGTCGGCAATGCCTTCGGTAACATGTCCACCACCTTAACTAAGTCTTGCCTACTTTTATCCCCTCCGTCTCAACATAAATTTTACATTCCCCCTAAAGGGGCAAAATGGCTGTGCTCCTCATCAGGGCTTACCCCCTGTGTGGCCACAGCAGCCCTTAATAGCTCCGGAGAGGTGTGCGTCTTGGTTGTTGTCCTCCCCCACGTCCTTTACCATCGTGAGGAAAACCTCTATCGGCATTGGGACGATCAGCCTTCTGTTACCATAACTAGATAAAAAAGAAAAATTATTATTGCTGTTACCATTGCTTCTCTTTTAGGTATTGCCGGACTGGCCACTGGAGCCACATCTGCCATCCTCCAACATCAAGGTCTCTCTCACCTAAGAGCCGCAGTAGATGAAGACTTAGCCCGCATTGAAACCTCCATCACCCATCTTGAGAAATCCCTTACGTCCCTATCGGAGGTTGTTCTCCAAAATAGGAGGGGCTTAGACCTACTTTTCCTTAAACAAGGAGGGCTTAGTGCCGCACTGGGCGAGGAGTGTTGTTTCTATACTGACCACTCAGGAATAATTAAAGATTCCATGACTAAACTTAGGGAAGGAATAACAACTCGCAAACGCGAACGAGAGGCCTAAGGAGGCCCTTCTTGGGGATTCAACGGAATCTTCCCTTATTTCCTCCCTATACTTGGTCCCATAATAACCCTACTTCTTATACTATCTATTGGACCTTGGGCTATAAGAAAATTAATACAGCTAGTTAAGGATCAAATTAATTCTTCCCTAAGTAAACCAATTCAAATACATTACCACCGACTTCACCTCGCTGATCAAGGCCTAACACCAAACATGCTAGAAGATGTCTGCCCTCTGTAAGTAACAACATCCTCCAACCCTTCCCGCCTATGAGCAGCTGAGTGCGAGGCAAAGCACTGCAGGAGACAGTTAAAAGTGAGTACAGCCTAACTGTTCTCTGAGAAGCACGCCTCATTAGCACAAGGGCTCGTTCTAACTGAGCAGAATGCTCAATAAAACATTGGGCTGGCTAGCCAATGACGGGCAACTGGACTGACCCATCAATCAACCTAAGACAGGGACATGGCCTTCTGCTGCCATGTTTCCCAATGACGGGTAAGACTGATCGGGTGCAGCCCCGACCTAAGACAGGCACAGACCCTCCCTCGCAAATAGCACATTTGCATATACAAAATCCCTCCTACGATGAGGCCTCTACTTCCCTCAGCTAGCTATACAATAAATAAGGCTCTAATAAAACAAAAAGGGAGGAGATGTTGGAGGCAGCCAGAAAGAGGTGAAGCTAAAATGGCCGACCGACAACAAAGAACAAGCCTGATCCTATATTTAGCCTTCTTTGAGGAAGTAGCTCACCCTGTTCCTGCGCCCGCAAAACCTTCCCGCCTTCCACAGATAGCAAACCCTCCCTAGCAACCAACTGTGCCCAATCCCAGCCTGCCACATATGCCTTACACGTACTTCCCCTTTTTCATGATATATATGCCACCACCTCCCTTAAGGAGGTAGAAGCCATGAAGAAGCAATAAAGAAGAAGCATGTAGAAAGTCTCTGTGTGTGTGTCTGTTGTGTCTACGTCTCATTCCTTCGCTGGGTAACTCAGAGTCTCAGTTGATTTGTCCCGCGGGCCGGGACAACAAAGGATATTAACATCTAAACCATATAGGGAATTATAAATCAGTAAGAAATTGCAAGAAACCTAATACAAATTTAAGCAAAGGCTATGACTAAGCAATTTAGAGGATGGGATACTTATATGCCCTGAACTGGGAAATATGGTTAATTTAGTAATCATATTAAGATGTGAACAATATCAAAATTATTTAGAGAAATGCAAGTTAAAAATGAAATGCCATTCTACAGCCATCTGATTGACAAATATTAGCACTTCAAATTAATAAAGACACAACCTTGGCAAGGATATATGGACTTGGAAAGTGATGCAGCAATCTAGCAGTAACATTAAACCCAAACTTAATGAAAGACATGAATATGTACATCCAAGACACCCAACAAACTCTAAACAGGATAAACCCAAACAGGCACTGTGGCATATGATAATCAAACTGTCAAATGCCAAAGATAAAAAGAGAATTCTGAAAGCCACATGGGAGATACAACATGCTACATACTAGTACCACTTTCCCATTTGAAAACACACAGTCAAGAAGGCAGTAGGATGATATATTTAAAGTGCTGAAAGCAGAAACTGCCAACTAAGAATTCTCTATTGGGCAAAACTTCAAAATTTCAAAAATGATAGAGAGATTAAGACATTCCCAGATAAACAAAAGCTGAGTTTGTCACCACTAGACCGGCGCTACAAGAGATGCTAAAGAGAATTCTGCAGGTTGAAAGGAAAGGACAACAGACAATACATTGAAGCTGCATGAAGAAATAAAGATCTCCAGTGAGGGTAAAGACATGGGTAAATATAAATTCCAGTACTATTATGTTTTCAGTTTGTAACTCCACTTTTTATTTCCTACAAGATCTAAAAGGCAAATGCATAAATCAGTTGTTCTGTACTCAAAATGTATGAACATGAGCACAAACATGTATAAACATGTATTTTGTGACAAGAACTACCTAAAGGTAGGAGGACAGAGGGTCATAGGAACATAGTTTGTGTATACTATTGAATGAAGTTGGTATCAAAGCAAACAAGCTTGCTGTAGATTTAGGATGTTAAATTTAAACCCTATGGTAACTATAAAGAAAATATTGGAAAATATGCAAGCTCACAGAGACAGAAATTAGAGTACAGGTTGCCAGGGTTGTAGGCAGGGGGTAATGAGGTATAGGGTTTCTGTTTAAGGAGATGGGAAAGTTTTAGTATTTGAAGGTTGTGAGGGTACTACAATATTGTGAATGCGATTAATCCCATTTGATTGTATACTTGGGAATGCTTGAGATGGGAAAGTTTATGTTTTATATATGATTCCACAATTGAAAAAAGAATAAAGGAGATCAACAAAAGAGACAATGACAATTAAATGCAATACATGATCCTGGATGGAATCTAGCAAGGGAGAAGAAAAGGCTCACATGGATATTAGTGGGACATATGGCAGAATCAGAATGCACACTGTAAGCTTTATGTCCATGTTGAATATCTTGAAGTTGATTCTGCACTTAAAGTGGTTATATAAGTGAATAATCTTGGTCTTAGTAAATGTATGTGGCAGTATTTTTCAAGGAATATGATGTATACAACCTACATTCAAGTGTTCAGAAAATGGATTGATAGATAAAATGTACAGATAGAGGGAATGGTAATGTAAATGTGGCAAAATGTTAAAATTGATGGATTTGGGTATTGGGGGAGGTGGGCTAGGGGTATGCTGGAGTTCTCTATATGGAGTTTGTATTATTTTTGTAACTGTCCTGTCAGTTTGAAAGTATTTCGAAATAAAAAGTTTAAGAAAAGTCACCAGTGTTAGGACTTGAACATATCTTTTTTTTGTGGAAACAACTGAATCCATAACAGGAGGTCAGTATCGTGTCCACCTTGTTTATTTCTATATTCCCAGCACCTAGAACATTATAGCTGGTCCATGACAGGTGCTTAATAAAGGTTTATTAAACAAACAAACAAATAAACAAATAAAAACAAACTGACTTAGTTATCCAAAGGAACATGAAGTGAAAGCTACTTAACCATTATTAAGCACTTAATATGTTCTAGGTGAATAACATGTTCTCATTTAATCTTCAAAACAACACAATGATGTAGGCTTTCTCAGAGAGTTTAAGTAACTTTTCTTATAAGTTCTATAAGTGGTGGATCTAGGATTTGAACTCTGGTCCTTCTGATTCCAGAAGTCTTCTAACTACATGACATTTTTAGATCCTTATAGAAAACAGCTACAATCTTTTTTGCATCCATTTTAGTCTCCAAATTTTGCCTTGAGTGTATTTCTAGAAAATAAAAGTGGGGAGGTGGAAAGAACACACAAGTAATGAACTTTTGCTGCCTAGTAGGAATCTTCTCCCTTCAGCATATCCTTTCAACTGCCATCAGTATACCTGAAATATCAGAAGGAAAGCTGGGCCTTAGTTAAAACTGGATAGATTATAAATTGATGCAGTAGTATCAAAATATAAACATGCATTATACTAGTCTTTTTTTTTTTATTACATCTATTTTCAATTACAGTACAGCTGTAAGATCAAATTTGTTTTCCTTAATACTTTCTAACATTTATCCAACAATAATATATATGGAGAGGTTGATTCAAGAGATTAATATGTGATTATGTAATGATTTTTATTATTGAAAATACTTTTAAAATAAAGATAATGTGTCTGTGGAGCTGGCATAGTTTTTATTGAAGTCGTTTTTCTCTTTATTGGTTGAAGGATAAATGTTCTCTAATGAATTATGTCACCATGGCCAGATCAAGGTCATTAACTGCACGACATACTATTAACTTACTATGCAGAGTTGTGGTTTGGGAGACTGATGCCATAGAGTGCTTCCACCACCCTCTCTTCTGCCCTCCTATCTGACTGATTTCCGTACCTGCTGGCCTGAAGGAGATTTAGCAGCGCTAACACTAGCAGATCTCCACCTCTTTACAGCAAATGCCATATGTTTTCCCTGGGCTTAGCATCAACACCCACTGCTCCAAAACTGTTTCCTTTATATCTTCTTTTATATCAGAGGAACAGATGCTATTTGCCCCACGGAGACTCAGCCTACTCTACTCTTTTCTGTCCCTCATAGCTAAATTATGCTAAGTTTGGGCCAGAATGAAGCCAAGAATTAAAGCAAGCTTTAGAGTTTGGAGGAAACAAATTAACGTGCCTGATTATTCATTACAACCTGTATCGTGGATGTTGGGCCATTGCCAGATACTTGCCTGTTCCCATAGCCTGAAGAGTTTCCTGCCCAGCACAGGTGGTGATGTCTGCCCTACAGCTGTTTTATTTCCCTGTGATCTTGAAATTGTCTTTCCCTGACTACCATCTAGGCTAGGACACAGATGTTCTCAGGAAATACATGTTCCCAGGCCAAATTTACCCTTTGTGATTCAAACCACATTTTCTTATGTTCAGATCGGAAACTCTCTTTGGAAAGTGTTGATGCCTTTAGATGCAGATTAATATATGCAAATAGAAGCCAGAGGTGGAGGCCTTTTACTCCCAGTGGGAGAAAAATTTAACTGTCCACATTATTTCATAATCTAGGAGGACCCCATAAAACACTTGTTCCTCCCACCCCAACAGCTATTAGAGTGATGAAACAGCCTAATACCTTTTCTTCTGTTAAAAGGAAGCATGCAACTATGCACCCCTTGCTCACATGCTTTCAGCTTCCCCCTTCTCAGGATCTCTGTTATATGAAGGGGGTGCCACGGCCACAGACATTCCTGACAGCCAGTACGATGCCTCAGCACAAACTCACCTCAAAGCTTCATGGACGCCCGTGTCGCCACCTTCCATGTGAAGCATGGCCCTTCTCTTCAACAAGATGCCTTAACTTCTTTTTTTTTTTTTTTTTTTGCTGTGGCAACCAAGTATTGATTTGTTTGATCCTACTAGTAAGGTATAAAATGACAGTCTTTTCCTTAAAGTCTCAGCTCAAGCACCACCTTTGTGGAAGACATCCCTGATTTAGGTACTCGAGTTTAGGTATTTTATCTTAGCCTTGATCAGAGGGCATTGCCATTTCTATTAGACCCTAACAGGACTTCTGACCACCAGGCATACTTGGTGATGAAGTGGAACTAATGTACCCTCAGAGATACAGAGATGTATATCCAGTGCTGATTTGTATTGGGAGATATGGTCTGCAAGAATGCTGTTGTTTGGATGTCTAAAGGTGTAGGATGTGAAGAGAAATGGAGAGGACAGTGTTGCCTACTCCTCTAATAGCAACATGGACAAGGTATGACCTCTTCAGGGCTGACAGTATTGGGGAAAGACTTGATGTGTTCAAAGGTGGCTCTGAGAACTGGGCACTGGGCTTGGCAGGTAATGGTGATTGAGAAGGGAGGAATGGGGAACTTTTGAGAAATCCCTGAAGGCTCCCCAAAATAACAGGGTTAGACTCTGAGAGAGTGGGGCTTGAAGGCCTGAGATTTGACTCATTTCTGCACTGTACCCTATTGGCTGGGTAGGGTGAGGAGACCTGACTTTAAATTCCTAGAAGGCAGGGACCTTGTCTTTTTAAAAACATTTTATTCTTAAATAATTATAGATTCACTGGAAGTTGAAAAGAATTGTACAGGGAAGTCCCGTGTACCGTTCCACCAGTCTTTCCCAATGTTAACATCTTACACAAGTACAGTACAGTATCAAAACTAAGAAACTGTCATTGACACAATCCATAAAACTTATTCAGGTTATACCAGTTATACATGCACTTGTGTGTGTGTGCATAGTTCTATACAATTTATATGCACATGTATAGTCTTGCATAACCATCACCACAGTCATGATACTTAGCTGTACTATAACCACAAAACTTCTTTTTTCTACTTCTTTATAAACACATCCATCCTCTCCACCCCATCTCTAATGCCTGGCAACCACAAAGCCATTCTCCATTTCTATAATTCAGTTATTTGCAGTATATATCTTTTTTTTTTTTTTTTTTAGATTGGCTTTTTAAAAAAATTCAGCATAATTTTCTTGAGATTCATCGAAGTTGTTGAGTGTAGTAGTGCATTCCTTTTTATTGCTGAGTAGTATTCCATGGTATGGATATATCACAAGGACTTATCTTTTCATTTTGTATTCTCAACATGGTACCTGGCACATGGTTGGAGCTCAGTGTTAACTACATGAAAAGATGATTGGTTCTGCAAATAACTTATTGTGTCAAATAATTTGGGTGAGTGGGGAAAACTAGAGCTGGTTATTTCCACACCATTTAAGATAACCAAATATTCTGACCCTCTTATTCAAACATACCACCATGAACTTCTCTAAAAGACCAATGCTCTCATTTGACTGTGAAGAAGTGGGCCAAATAAGACAAACTGGTACAACAACTGCATGTGTGTGCTGACACCACCAGGTCAGATTTCAAACTGATGATAGATTTAAAACTTCAGTCTTAGTCTCTTGATCACCCTACATTATTGTTACCCCAGTAATGGAGTTTAACAAAAAACTTGAATCCCAGAAAATGAAATTGCATTAATGATGGAGTTTGAGTGTAAAAACCTGATGAAAGAATTCCAGAACTACTTCCGAAATGCTTTCCATTTGTATTGGGTTTGAAAAATAAAAAACAAAACAAAACAGTTTCACATCCATCATCTTGTCTAGTCCACATGATGGGAGGGTGAATATGTAATTATCATCTATACTTGACAAATGAGAAAACAGGACTACAAAAGTATCAGCTGATTTGCCCAAGATTGTGCAATGACATATGAATCAGCCCAGCTAGAACTTGGTCTTCATTCTATATTCAACCTATTGGCATGTTATTTCTCAGGGATAAGTTAATGAGGGGAAATCTTTGATTTTTTACTTGTATATTATTTTAATCCTTTGAATTACACAATTCCAAAGTATCCCATACATGCATTTCTATAGCATTTATTTGTGAAAGTCATGTTTGTAAAAAAACAGAAGCTCTTTCTTGATTGTTTTTCTCCAAACAAATCTTAGAGATATTTAGAACAAGCTACTGTATGTTATTGCACATGGTTGCAGTAATTGATTTTACCCGGGGGAAAAATCCTAGCTATTTTGTTAGACTTATAGAAGTCTCCAGATGGCTTAATTACACCATTCTACAAGCCAAGGATATAAAAATAAAATGGATAAATAATCACAATTTAGAAACATATAGAGATGAAAGATAAACATTAGAAGGAAAGTTTTGAGACTTTAAAAATGAAATCTTCCCATTTATGATAAACTCTCAACAAAATAGGAATAGAGGAGAACTTCTTCAATTGATAAAAACATGTACAAAAGTCCTACAGCTACCAACATACCTAATGGTGAGAAACTGGATGCTTCACCCTAAGATCAGGAGCAAGGCAAGGATGTCCTCTCTCACTGCTCCTATTCAACATCATACTGGAAGTTCTAACTAGTGCAATATGACAAGAAAAAGAAATAATAGGTATACAGATTGGGAAAGAAGAAAAAAAACTGTCTTTGTTTGCAGATGACATTATTATTTATGCAGAAAATCCCAAAGAACTGACAAAACAATTCCTGGAATTAATAAACGACTATAGCAAGGCCTCAGAATAGAAGGTTAGTTCCAAAAAGTCAATTGCTTTCTATATACCAGCAATGAAACAATGGAACTTGAAATTTTAAAAATAGCATTTGCAATCACACCAAAAAAGAGAGAAATATTTAGGTATAAACCTAACAAAAATATGTAGGAGATCCATATGTGGAAAACTACAAAATTTTTATGAAAAATTTCTGTAATATCTAAATAAATGGATATTCTCTGTTGATAGGTTAGAAGACTGATTATTGTTAAGATGTCAATTCTTCCCACCCTGACTATAGATCCAATCAAAACCCCAGAAAGCTATTTTGTAGATATTGACTAATTAACTCTGAGATTTATATGGAAAGGCAAAAGGCCTAGGAAAGCTAGCACAATACTGAAGAAGAACAATGTTGGAGGACTTATACTACCTGATTTCAAGACTTACTATAAAATTACAGTAATCAAGACAGTGTGGCACTGGCAAAAGAATAAGCATGTGAATCAATGGAAAGGATGAAAAGCCCAGAAATAGACCCAAATAAATAAAGTCAACTGACCTTTGACAGAGGAGCAAAGACAATTCAGTGGATAAAGGATAGTCTTTTCAACAAATGATGCTGGATGAGTTAGACATCTACATGCATAAAGAAAAAATATAGACCTAGACAAAGACCTTATATCTTTTAAAAAATTAACTGAAATTGGAACATAGACCTAAATGTAACACACAAAACTATAAAACTACTAGAAGATAGGAGAAAATCTAGGCGACCTTCAGTTTGGTAATGTGCTTTAGGTAAAACACCAAAATTGCAATCCATGAAAGAAAAAATTGTTGTCCATCTTTATTTAAAAATGACAACTTTGGCTCTGTGAGTTGAGATTTAATTTTTGGTTGTAAATAACATTAAAATCTTTAATCCAGATGAGTTTTTAAACATATATAAACATGAAAAGGAAGAAAACTTTCAAAGCATTGAGACTTTATATCAATAGAGTTTGTATCTTGTGTCTATCTCAGTGGATTATAGTATGTTGTGATTTATAAAGTCCACAAGAGTATGAGCTTTTTCTTTCATTTTTCTATTTTAATCACCATTGCTGCACTTTACTTCTGAGCAAGGGGAAATAAATGATATTTATTGAGTTTCTGTTCTATGCCAGGCATTGTACTAGACACTTTAAATATATCACTGCAAGAGGAAACCCTTCCTCCTTCCACTCTTAAGCGTGAGGTTAATATATCTTCACACTATTCACTGATTCCATCCCACACACCATACAGAAATGATAGAAGAATGTCCTGCAGTACACACATACAAGAATTGACCAAAAAGTACAGAAAACTTCAGAGGTTCTGCTGATGTTTATGGAACTAAGTGGTGGTTGTAGGTGGAAATGTGCTATAGTGGGTCTCATTTTTTAATGCTCTGGGAGGCCTTAGAAGTGACTGATGACTTGTGGGGAGTGGAGGGATAAAGAAGAGCATACAACAGAAGGGAAGACAACTTGCAATCAGGTGTGAGAAGGGCCCCTTTTTTCCCAAAGGGGAAAGCTACACTTGAGGGTGAGGAGCCTGGAGTTTTGGTCCCACATATATTATTTTCTTATTTCTATTAAGAACTTTGTCAGGTAGCTATTATTTTAGCAATTTTGTAGATAATGATATGAGTCTCAAAGAGGTTATATAATTTGCTGAAGTTTACACTACTAATAGTAAATAGCAGAGGCAAGAGTTGAACCCAGGTCTAACTCCAAGGCCAATGACCTTTCTCCTCTACCAGGGAGAGTGTAGTAGAGTGGTTAAGTGGGTACATTCTAGTGTCAAGTTACTTTCTGGGATTTCCATATATTAGCTTTTCAACCTTGAACAATTTATTCAATGTAGCATTGCCTCAATATTCACATCTGAAAAATAGTGAAAATATATGACCTCATCAAACTGTTGTGAGAATTAAATGAGCTAATTTATGTCAATCTTTTCATATATCATATGGCACATAATAAATACATGTCAGCTATTTATTCTAACATAATCTTGCTTCTGTCATATAGAGCAAACAATATTTGAAGATGTTCTTTCAGTTCACAGACATTAATAAATATTTGACCAGCTCCTTGAATCTTGAAAAGACCATAACTCAATGATTGACTAATACTATTTTAAAAGACTTATATAGAAGGGTTTCTGCAACAATTTGGTAGTCTATACCAGAGCAGCCCATCCAAGCCACCTATCTAATCCATATGTTTATTCCAGTTTCAGAGAAAATACCTCATGGCTGATATTTTTTTAATCCATTCTATCAGTCTATGTCTTTTGGTTGGGAAGTCCAGTCCATTAACATTCAATGTTATTACTGTAAAGGCATTACTTATTTCATCCATTTTGTCCTTCAGCTTTCTGTTGTCATGTCGTTCTATTGTCTGTTTTCCTACCCTTAAGTTTACCCTTAGTGATAATCTTCCTTTCTAAACTCTTCTCCAAATCTCTCGCCCTTGTTTTTTCCTTTCAGGCTGCAGCACCCCCTTTAGTATCTCTTGCAAATCTTGTCTTTTGGTAACATATTCTACCAGTTTTTGTTTGTCTGTGAAGACTTTGAACTCACCCTCATTTTTGAAGGACAGCTTTGCCAGATACAGAATTCTTGGCTGGCAGTTTTTCTCTTTCAGTACCTTAAATACATCATACCACTTTCTTCTCTCCTCCATGGTTTCTGATGAGAAATTGGTACTTAATATTACAGAGTTTCCCTTGTATGTAATGCTTTGCTTTTCTCTTGCTGCTTTCAGAGTCCTCTCTTTATCTCTGATAATTTGTTATTCTGAAGAGCAGGTGTCTCGGGGTAGGTCTATTTGGATGTATTCTGTTTGGGGTGTGTTGTCCTTCTTGGATATTGATATGCATGTCCTTCAAAAAGGTTGGGAAGTTCTCAGTCATTATTTCCTCAAATATTCTTTCTGCCCCTTTTGTGGGAATCTCAAAAAGTAGTCTAGGGAATTTGGATTTCATTCAACAGGCTATGGGGTATCATTGAGTGTGTTTAAGAATAATAGGTTCTGGCTTGCCCTTTGAGAAGATAACTCTGGCAGCTGTACACAGAATGAGTTGGAAGAGGTAACAAGGTGCATTAGGTATTGTGGCAATCCATAATGAGGTCTGAAGTGAGGTACTGATGGTGGAGAGGACCTAAATGCAATTAATAGTAGAAATAGAATAGAATCATCAGGATTGGGCCATGTTTGGATGAGTTTCGAGAGATAGAGAGAATACATGGCTAAGAAGATTCTGGTTACAATCAATAGAAACAGAAACAGTAGTAGAAGCAGGATTGCCAGATGAATCCTGAAGTGTTTGTGGGACACAATGAGCTTGAAGTCTATCTTATAGGACACCAAGTGGATGTGTCTAGTAAGATGTTAGAAACGTGTTATGGGAGTCAGAGAAGGAAAAGAACCACTGTATGCAGGGTTCATCATGAGCCTCAGCTTTCTTCTATCATCCTCGAGATTGACTATTTGTCCTCATCTTCCTTCTGTGAGTTTGTTTGTGGTTTCCTCATAAACCATCTCTCCCAGTGTGACCTTCATTTTATTTATGTTAGATTGTTTAGATTTACCAACCCATAGACTATTAGAATCAAAAGGTGTGGGACCTCAGAAATTTTGCCTTACAGATAAGGAAATGAAGATCAATGCCATTAAATAGCCTCTTAAGTTTATTAGATATTGATTAAGACTCCACTTTCCTCTCCTCTGTCAGTGTCCACAATTCTGCTGTGTGCTGATATACCTCTCTCCAAGGCTTCCCTATGTCCTAAGATATTTATGTCACATGAAACCTCGGGCCTCAGGAAAATAAAAGCAATGCTCAAAAGAAACCTCAGTAACAGAAAAAGACAGTTATTGGAAAGAGGCCCCAGGTGGCTCAGTCAGGTTACTAGGCTAGTTTTGTGTTTGTTCCTCATGAAGATTAATAGAAGAACATTGGAAACTTCAAGATATCAGGAAGTTGAGGGAGTGGGTTTGACCACCTGTGACTCCTTTTTTCCCTTTCTCTCCTCCCAATCTACTGCTGAGTAAATGGCAGTTGTGATTTAAAAGATTTGCATCAGATCCTCATTTTGAACAATACTATTGAGTGACAGTGTACAGATCACTAAACAGATAACAGATTTCTCAAGGAAACTTTAAGTACTATTCTCAGGGTCCATGGACTTGGCGGCTCTGTTTAACACTATGTTCTCTCAGTGCTCTAATTCAGATTACAATCATTTGGTACCTGTATTTCTGCCTTCTAATGAGCTGCCCCCTCTCCATCTTGTTCTGCTTTCTACTTTTCACCCCAAAGTAGCCAGTATAACCCTTCAAAAAATATTTTTAAGCTTATCATTCTTCTACTCAAACATCTCCAATACCTTATTACTCACACATCAGCACTATAATAAGTGAGGTTCATATACACATTTTTGAAGAATGACAATGCAAAATTAAGACCTGTTGATTTAAAATAAAATAGGCCACTTAACTGAGAGGAGTAGGTTTGCATTCTTATAATATATTGTTCTGGTTATTAATGTACATCATTCCATTTTATGGAGCTAGGGAGCTAGAGAGATGAGCAAAGCTGATGGAACAGGTTTTGCATAGAATGTAACTATTTGTTGCCAGGCATGGAGAGAGCTGTCTCATTGCTATTTTGTTTTCACAAACTTTGCTGTGCTCCTTTTCTTTCTGATTATCACTTTTTAAATCCTCTAACACACACTGATCTCACAAGGTGCTGATTAGGGCATAGGCCTCTCAAACATAATTCATCTAACTTGGAGGGATGTTTTGTGTGAGTAGTAGTTTGCTGTTAACTTTCTGGGATAGGTCTGGAAAACTTAGAAGAAATGAGACACACATTTATTGTCAGATCTGAGTTACAGACTGATGCTCAAACAATGAATTTTTCATTTTATCTAGTTTTAAATCTGTGGTCCAAGATTATATTAGTTTGTTAATAATGAACAAATCATATATGGTTTAAAGTGCACAGATGGAATATCCTTTCTGGGTCTCTAATAACAGTGAGTGATATAAATGAAATTATGAAACCCTAGCTTTTGTTTAATAACAATTGTGTTTGTGATACTAATGACTATGAATTAGTAGGTAATGAGCTATAATTGAATTTTTATAACAATTTATCATTCTTCAGGCAGTGCTCTTTATAACTAATAAGCCAAAAGATAATTTTATGCCAAAATATAACATTTTTTAAATGGCTGTGTAGACTCAGAGGTGAGTAATTGGTCTGTGAAAGAGATACAGAATGTGTATCTGGATGTAAAAATTTTCAGTTCTCTGGCTTAACCATGAAGCCTGGATAAAGAAGGAATTTCGGGTTTTGGAGTTCTGATTCCTTTCTGTTCCTGAATCGAGCAGGAGGTTCATGGTAAGCCAGGAAGTTACAGGCTAAGGGCGCTGTGGGCAAAGATGAGGAGCAAGCGGAGGACGATTGTCCTGAATTGGTCCCCATTGAAACGAAGCAAAGTGAGGAGGAAGAAAAATCTGGCCCCGGCACCAAGATCCCAGTCACAATAATCACTGGGTATTTAAGTGCTGGGAAGGCAACACTTCTGAACTACATTTTGACAGAGCAACATAGTAAAAGAGTAGCCATTAGTTTGAATGAATTTGGGGAGATGCCATAGAGAAGTCCTTAGCTGCCAGCCAGGGTGGAGAACTCTACAAAGAGTGCCTAGAACTTGGAAATGGTCGCCTCTGCTGTTCAGTAAAGGACAATGGCCTTAGAGATATTGAGAATTTGATGCAGAAGAAGGGGGAATTTGATTACATACTGTAAGAAACCACTGGTTTAGCAGATCCTGGTGCTGCGGCTTCTATGTTTTGGGTTGATGCTGGATTAGGGAGTGATATTTATTTTGATGGTATCATAACTTGATCATATCAAAACATGGCTTAAAACATTTATCAGAAGAAAAAGCTGATGGCTTTATTAATGAAGCTACTAGGCAGGTTGCTTTGGCAGATATCATCGTCATCAATAAAAAAGACTTGGCTCCAGAAGAGGATTTAAACAAATTAAGAATAATCATTAGGTCAATAAATGGATTAGGCAAAATTTTGAAAACACAAAGGTCAAGAGTTAATCTCCCTAATGTATTAGGTCTACGTATCTTTGACAGTCTCTCTGGATTAAGTTTGCAAAATAAACTTCATCATGTGCCAGCAACACAACCTCACCTTGATCAGAATCTCTTGTCAGAAAAGAATGTGAGAAACAAGGATGATCACTGCATGGAGGTTATATGACTAATGGGGCTGGTGTCAATCAAAGACAAACTACAACAAGTGATTGTCCAAGGTGTCCAAACGCTGTATGATTTGGAGGAGACTCCAGAAAGCTGGAAAGATGACACTGAGAGGACAAATAGATTGGTCCTTATTGGCAGGAATTTAGATAAGGATATCTTTACACAACTATTTATAGCTACTGTGACAGAAACATAAAAGCAGTGGACAATATATTTCAAAGAAGATCGAGTTTGTCCACAACACTAGAAGCAATTCTTATCAAAAGGACTGAATGATTAAAAATGGGAATAAGTTTCTTGCTGGGTCTATTAAGCATCTATCACTTTTATATTTTTTCTCTTGTGAATGTCAATGTACTATTTTGGGTATTTATTTTTTAGAATACATAAAATGCAGTGTCACTACTGTAAAACATTTGACAGTTGTACAGTGAAATATCCTCTGAAGTAATTTTTTGGGAGACAGGTGTTTCACAAAAATTATTTTCCAGAACTGGCTTTGGAATATATAGATGCTGAATTTCTTACCTATAGAAGCTATTTATAATAATGATGATAAAACTTCAATATTGTCTTTTTTCCTTAGAACTTCAGCTGATTGTAAAAATATAATCAATATATTGTTATAAAAAATTATAAAAAATAAATAATGACCTTGTTTTTGTTAAAAGAAATGAAAAAAATGTGTGGCTAGAGACTTGTAAATGAAGGAAATCTAAGTCAAAGAAATTATTTAAATCATATATTTTTATTCAATGCTAGGTCTTACTGGAAGTTAGTATAATTAAGCTTCAGTCATTCATTTTGCAATATATTTTGGAGATTCCAATTGTAGAGCTTTTAATTTTAAGTAAATTTTACTACTAGCACTAAATTCATCTTTTTCTATTGTGGTTAATATACATAAAACATAAATTTGCCATTTTAACCATTTTTTAGTGCACAGTTTAGTGGCATTTATTACATTTACAATGTTGTGTTATCATCAGCACCATCCATTACTAAAACGGTTTTAATTACCCCAAACAGAAACTCTGTGCCTATTAAGCAATAACTTCCCATTTCTCTTCCCCAAATCCTTCCTAACCTCTAATAAGTGGAATTGTACAGTGTCCTTTTGTGTCTGGCTTATGTCACTCAGTATGGTGTCTTCAGGGTTCATCCATGCTGTTGAATTTGTCAGTACTTCATTCCTTTTTATGGATGAATGGTATTCCCTTGTGTGTATATCACTTTTTGTTTGTTCATTCAGCCATGAGTGGGCACTTGGGTTGTTTCCACCTTTTGGCTATTTTGAATGATGCTGCTGTGGATATGGGTGTAGAAGTATCCATTTAAGTCCCTGCTTTCAATTCTTTTGGATATATCTAGAAGTGGAATTTCCAGGTCCTATGGCAATTCTGTGTTTAACTTTCTGGGGAGCTGCCAGGCTGTTTTCTTCAGTGGCTGGGCCATTTTTTCATTTTCATCAGCAGTGTAGGAGAGGTCTGATTTCTCCATATATTCACCAACATTTATTTTCTGTTTTTTAAATTATAGCCATCCTAGTGGGTGAGAAGTGGTTTCTCATGTTGGTTTTGATTTGCATTTCCCTAGTGGCTGGTTGTATTGAGCATCTTTTCATGTGCTATTGGCCATCTGTATATCTTTAGAGAGGTGTATGTTTAGGTCCTTTGCCCATTTAAAAAAAAATTTTTTTTTTTGTCTTTTTTGTTGGGTTGTAGGATTTCTTCATATATTCTGGATATTGGGTCTTTATTGGGTGTGTGATTTCCAAACATTTTCTCTCATTTTGTAAGTTTTTTCCTCTTTCTTGATAATGTCCTTTGATGCACAAAAGTTTAAATTTTTTTTTTTTTTTTGAGGTACTGGGTATTGAACCCAGGATCTTGTAAGTGGGAAGCAGGTGTTCAACCACTGAGCTACATCCACTCCCCAATGAGAGTTGTTTTTTTCATTTGTTTGTTTTGTTTTTAGAAGGTACCAAGGATCAAACCTGGGACCTTGTACTTGGGAAGCAGGCACTTAGCCACTTGAGCTACATCCACCCCCAAAAGTTTTTACTTTTGATTAAGTTTAGTTGCTCTGTTTTTCTTGTGTTGTTCATGCTGTTGGTATCATAACTAAGAAGTCATTGCCAAATCCAAGGCCTTGAAGATGCTCCCTTATATTTTCTTCTAAGGGTTTTGTAGTTTTACTTCTTGTGTTGAAGTCATTAATACATTTTGAAGTAATTTTGGATATGGCGAGAAGGAAAGGTTCATCTTGGGTTTTTGAATTTCTTTAATTTTCAATAGAAACTAAAAAGTGACAATGCATAAGGTGTCAGATAAAACTCCCAGTAACTTAATAGTTTAACCATCTCTCTATATAGTTTGTATATAAGCATTAAATGGCTGACTTTTCTCCTATTCCTACTGAAAGCCAAGTCAGCATAATTATATTCAAATTGTAAGAAGAAAGCATTAGATTGAACTTAAAGAAGAGCTTCCCCAAATTAATGCTCATTAAATATCAGAGAAGGCTGTCAAAATGACTTTTGGCATTTCATTTTCAGAATTTTATTTTTTATTTAATTATTTTTTATTTATTTTTTTATTGTGGGTAAAAATCAAAATTTTCACAATACATACCAGTATTTGTAAAATGATATATAAATATATATGCATATATGTGCATTTGCTTACATAAATGTTCTTTTTATATATATATATATTTTAAAAGGTGCTTAGATTACCTAAATATTACACAGAAATTACAGGGATTCCTATGTTCCCCACCTCCCACAACATCCCACACAAACATCCTTCATCAGTGTGGCACATCACCTGCATTGGATATACATATCCTGGGGCCTTGCCACCAAGCATAGATCACAGTTCACATCGTAGACCACACTCCCACACAGTTCTGCATGGTATATGCTGATGTAAAATGGTCTACATCTGTCACTGCAATGCCACTCAGGACAACCCCCAAGTCCCTAAAAAGCCCTTGTTTTTCAACTGCCCTTCCCCTCCCTGCCCCGAAAGCATCCAGTGGCCACCGGCACCACCTCACTGTTATAATTTCTTCCATTGCTTGAATCACAATATGTCTACAACAGAATATCATTAAGTCCACTCTAGTCCATAGCTCTTCCCCCAATCGTGAGGGGACAGGGATGATGATGTCCACTCCACCTCCAAGTGAGAGAGGGCTTATATCTCATGGATATGGTGGGTGGGATTAAAGTAGTTACACTTGTATATCTTGGATGCTTCCAGTGCTTGGAAGTAAGGGCTATTTGATTAAATAATCTCAGGTTGGTTACTGCTGTTGTGTTATTTTGGATTCTACCAATGAGGCCGCTGATCCTGATCTTCTTTCTTTCTCCCATCCTTTTTTTATATAACATTTCTATATTCATCCAATTGCCTCCTGAATCCATTCTCTCAATTCATGGTTGAGAGAATAAGCTTATTTTGTGGCAGCAACATTGCCCAGTACAAAGTCAGCTGATTTTTTGAGTCAAATCTGAGCTTTCATCCCAGTTTTATTGTTTCTTGTCTGTGTAGTCTTGATCAAAATACTTACTCTGAGATTAGTTTCCTTATTTATAAAATGTATGGTGCAGTGTGGTGGTTTGGAGCTGTATGTACCCTAGAAAATTGTGTTTTAAAACTTAATCCAACTTCCGGGAAGATGGTGGATTACTAAGACACGGGAATCTCTTCTCCAGAAAAATAGCTAGAGGACAGGCTGTAACAGCCCTGAAAAAGATCTTCTAGGGTTTAGGACAGCAGGTGATGGCTGCACACCACCCAGAGGAGTGAGGGACAGAAGAGGGAAATCACGACGACAGAACTGTGAGTTGGAACCAGCAGCAGCAGCTGCCGGCACCCTCTCCCACACTCTTTAGAATTCTCCAGGCTCTGGGCTTGCAACTACAGACAAAGGGGACTCCAGGGATCTACCACCCCAGGAAAGGGGAGAGAGAGGGACACAGCCTTAGGCTGACTCAGGTTCTGACCCGCAAATTTGGGCTGCGGAGCCCCATGGGCCCGTCCACATGGCGGTTTGCCCTAGGAGCCTAGGAAGGACTGGAGAAAAAAACGACCCTCCCAATCTCCCTCTCTTCTAGCCTGGACTAATTGTTGAGGACTCCACAGGAGAGGAGAGAGAGAGCCTGGGGCTGACCCTGCTTTTGACTCTCAGGTTTGGTCTGTGCTGTCCCGAGAGCCCTTCCACACTGGGTGGGGCTGCGCCATTGTTTGCCTTGGAGCCTGCAAGGGGCTAAAGATATACAAACCTCCCAATCTCCTCCTCTACTAACAGGCACTGATTGTTGAGGATTCAGAGAGGAGTGGAAATATTTCCTAGCTGGGAAAAGGGAGGGGGCTACCAGAGAAGACTGGAGAACTGTCTCAGAAAGTTTGAATTACAAGGCTCTCAGCCCCCAGACAGGAAGCTCTACGACATTGATTTGGTCTGTGTCACAACAAATACACTCCCAACAGGCATTGAATTGAGCACTTCCAATGAGCGCCATCTCCTGGCTGACCAAGGAAGTGCATATAAGAAAATTAAAAATAAATAGGAGAGGCTTTTTCTGGCCTCTATAGCCTCCCTCCCCAAGGCCCTAGGAAATGACTCTGCAACCAATTACTGGGTCCAGTGCCCAATTTTGAGCAACCAGCAGGACAATCCTAACAATCAAGGTTGAGACAAAAATCAAAGAGCTGTGGTAACTCACAGCCTCCTCCCACTAAACCCTATAAAAGAGAAAGAGATAGAGCATCTAAGTAAAATACAACCTAACCAGATGCCTAAACAACAGCAAAAAATTATTAGCCATACTAAGAAAATAGAAGACATGGCCCAAGAAATGGAATACATCAAAGTCCCAGAAGCGATGCAGAATTTGAGAGAACTAATCAGTGAGATGAGCACAAATTTCCAAAATCAAATTAATGAGATAAAAGACAATATAGTTAAAGAGATAAATGACATCAAGAAGACATTGAGCAAATGCAAAGAAGAATTTGAAATCCTGAACAGAAAAGTAATGGAGTTCATGGGAATGAAAGACACAATAGGTGAAGTCAAAAACACATTTGAGGCATACAACAGCAGACTCGAAATGATAGAAGAAAGAATAAGTGATACCAAAGACAGAGCAGCTAAAATTGAAGAAAAAAAAGAACAGAGAGAGAAAAGAATGGAAAAAATTGAGCAGGGGCTCAAAGAGTTGAATGACAACACAAAACGCAACAACATACGTGTCATGGGAGTTCCAGAATGGGAAGAGAAAGGAAAAGGTGCAGAAAGAGTATTTGAGGAAATAATAGCTGAAAATTTCCCAACTCTCACAAAAGAAATGAACTTACATGTCCAAGAAGCACACTGTACTCCAATGAGAATAAATCCAAATAGACCTATGCCAAGACACATAACTATTCAGAATGTCAAATGTAAAAGATAAAGAGAAAAGTCTCAGAGCAGCAAGAGAGGAGCAAATGATCACGTACAAAGGACGTCCAGTAAGACTTAGTGCAGATTTCTCTTCAGAAACCATGGAGGCGAGAAGACAGTGGCATGATACAATTAGGAAACTGAAAGAGAAAAACTGCCAGCCGAGAATTCTTTATCCAGCAAAACTGTCCTTCAGATATGAAGGTGAGTATAAAGTATTCACAAACAAAAAGAAACTAAGAGAGTTTGCAAAAAAGAATCCACCTATGCAGGAAATATTAAAGGAAGCCTTAGAATCTGAAAGAAAAAGACAGGAGAGACAGGCTTGGAGGAGAGTATAGAAGAAAGAAAATCAGAAAGGATAAACAAAAGAGTAAAAATAGAGACAAAAACAAGATGACGTATGAAAACCAAAGAATAAAATGGAGGAAATAAATAGTGCATTTTCAGTAATATCACTGAATGTGAATGGATTAAATTCCCCAATTAAAAGATACAGGCTGACAGAATGGATAAAAAAACATGACCTATCCATACGCTGCTTACAAGAAACCCACCTCAGACCCAGGGATACAAACCGGCTGAAACTAAAAGGTTGGAAAAAGATGTTCCACGTGAATAGTAAACAGAAAAGAGCAGGGGTAGCTATACTAATATCAGACAAAACAGACTTAAATGCAAAAAAGTGATAAGAGATACAGAAGGCCATTATATATTAATAAAAGGGACGATCCTCCAGGAAGATATAACAGTCATAAATATCCACGCACCTAACCAGGGTGCCCCAAAATATATGAGACAAACTCTGGCAAAACTGAAAGGAGAAATAGACATTTTGACAACAATTGTTGGAGACTTCAACACCCCTCTCACAACATTAGATAGAACAACTGGACAGAAGATCAACAAGGAAACAGAGAACTTGAACAATATGATAAACAAGTTAGACCTAACAGACATATACAGAACACTGCATCCAAATTCAGCGGGTTATATGTTCTTGTCAAGTGCCCATGGATCTTTCTCCAGGATAGACCACATGTTAGGTCACAATACAGCTCTCAATAAATATAAAAAGATTGAAATTATACAAAGCACCTTCTCAGATCATAATGGAATAAAACTAGAAATCAATAGCAGACAGGAAAAAAGTAAATTTGCAAATGTGTGGAGACTGAACAACACACTCCTAAATATTCGGTGGGTCAAAGAAGAAATTGCAAGTGAAATCAGTAAATATATTAAGACAAATGAAAATGAGAACACAACATATCAAAACTTATGGGATACAGTGAAGGCAGTTTTGAGAAGGAAATTTATAGCCCTAAATGTCTATATTAAAAAACAAGAATGAGCTAAACTCAAAGATTTAACTGAACAACTTGAGAAACTAGAAAAAGAACAGCAAACCAATCCCAAATCAAGCAGAAAGAAAGAAACAATAAAGATTAGAGCAGAAATAAATGAAAACGAGAACAGAAAAACAATAGAGAAAATCAACAAAACCAAAAGCTGGTTCTTTGAGAAGATCAATAAAATTGACAAACCCCTTGCTAGACTAACAAAGAAAAAAAGAGAGAAAATGCAAATAAATACAATCAGAAATGAAAGGGGGGAAATTACAAATGACCTCACAGAAATAAAAAGAATCATAAGAGGATATTATGAGAAACTATATGCCAACAAACAAGACAACCTAGATGAAATGGACAAATTTCTAGAAATGCACAACCAACCTACACTGACGATCCAAGAAATACAAGAACTTAACAAACCAATCACAATTAAGGAGATTGAATCCGTCATCAAAAATCTCCCAGCAAAGAAAAGTCCAGGACCAGATGGCTTCACAGGTGAATTCTGCCGAGCATTTAAAAAAGAATTAACACCAATCCTGTTAAACTCTTCCAAAAAATTGAACACATTTGCAAACTCATTTTATGAAGCCAACATCACCCTAATACCAAAGCCAGATAAAGATTCCACAAGAAAAGAAAATTACACACCAATCTCTCTAATGAACATAGATGCAAAAATTCTCAACAAAATACTTGCAAATCGAATCCAACAGCATATCAAAAGACTTAGACATCACGACCAAGTGGGATTTATTCCTGGCATGCAAGGCTGGTTCAACATAAGAAAATCAATCAATATAATACACCGCATTAACAAATTGAAGGAAAAAAACCACATGATCATCTCAATAGATGCAGAAAAGGCATTCGACAAAATCCAACATCCTTTTTTGATAAAAATACTTCAAAAGATAGAAATAAAAGGAAAATTCCTGAATATGATAAAAGGCATATATGAAAAAGCCACAGCCAATATCATACTCACGGGGAAAGGTTGAAAGCTTTCCCTTTAAGATCAGGAACAAGACAAGGATACCCACTGTCACCATTGTTATTCAACATTGTACTAGAAGTTCTAGCTAGGGCAATTAGACAAGACAAAAAAATTAAAGGCGTCCAAATAGGAAAAGAGGAAGTAAAACTCTCACTGTTTGTGGATGACATGATCCTGTATTTAGAAAATCCTGAAGTATCCACAATAAAGCTACTTGAACTAATAAATGAGTTCAGCAAAGTGGCAGGATACAAGATCAACATGCAAAAATCAGTAATGTTTTTGTACACTAGTACTGAAAAACCTGAGGAGGAAATCAGGAGGAAAATTCCATTTTCAACAGCAACAAAAAGACTCCAATACCTAGGAGTTAATTTAACCAAAGAAGTACAGGACCTATATGCAGAAAACTACAAAACAATGCTAAAAGAAATTTAAAAAGACCTAAACAAATGGAAAGACATTCTGTGTTCATGGATTGGAAGAATAAATATCGTGAAGATGTCAATCTTGCCCAAAATGATTTATAGATGCAATGCAATACCAATCAAAATCCCAACAGCTTACTTTACAGAATTAGAGAAGGCAATTACCAAATTCATCTGGAAGGGTAAGTGCACCCGAATAGCCAAAAGCATTCTAAAAAAGAAGAGCAGTGTGGGAGGAATTTCACTGCCTGACCTTGAAACATATTACAAAGCTACAGTGGTCATAACAGCATGGTACTGGCATAAAGATAGACACATTATTAGTGGAATAGAATTGAGAACCCAGAAATATACCCTCACCTATACAGTCAACTGGTTTTTGACAAACCTACCAAGCCCACGCTGATGGGAAAAAACAGTCTCTTCAACAAAAGGTGTTGGGAGAACTGGATATCTACAACCAAAAGAATGAAAGAGGACCCCTATCTCACCCCGTATACAAGAATCAACTCAAAATAGATCAAAGACCTAAATATAAAAGCCAGGACCATAAAAGTATAGAAGAAAATGTAGGGAAACATCTTCAAGACCTTGTAGTAGGTGGTGGTTTCTTGGACCTCACACCCAAAGCACGTGCAACAAAAGAAAAATTAGATAAATGGGACCTCCTCAAAATTAAACACTTTTGCACCTCACAGGAATTTGTCAGAAGGGTGAAAAGGCAGCCAACTCAATGGGAAAAAATATTTGGAAATCACATATCTGATAAGGGTTTAATATCCAGGATATATAAAGAGATGTTACAGCTCAACAATAAAAAGACAAACGACCCAATTAAAAAATGGGCTAAAGACTTGAATAGACATTTCTCTGAAGAAGAAATACAAATGGCAAAAAAACACATGAAGAAATGCTCAACATCACTCATGGTTAGGGAAATGCAAATCAAAACTACAATGAGATATCATTTCACACCTATCAGAATGGCCACCATTAAAAAGACAGAGAACTACAAGTGTTGGAGAGGATGTGGAAAGATAGGAACACTTCTTCACTGTTGGTGGGGATGCAGAATGGTACAACCACTATGGAGGACTGTTTGGCAGTTCCTAAAGAAGTTGAATATAGACTTGCCACGTGACCCTGCAATACCACTACTGGGTATATACCCAGAAGAACTGAGAGCAGTGACACGAACAGAGTTCTGCACACCGATGTTCATAGCAACATTATTCACCATTGCCAAAAGCTGGAAACAACCGAGGTGTCCATCAACAGATGAATGGTAAACAAACTGTGGTCTAGTCACACGATGGAATATTATGCAGCTGTGAGAAGAAATGAAGTCATAAAGCACATGAGAACGTGGATGAACCCGGAGGATATTATGTTGAACAAAGCAAGCCAGACACAAAAGGACAAATACTGTATGAATGCATTACTATGAACCAAATATATTGTGTAACATATTGTTTGATTCAAAAAAAAATTTATATGTATCCATTACATTTAATTGAGAAATGTATATATTTATTCATCTGTGTTTACTTTTTAGTTAATTGTTTATATTTTCAATTATTAAATGTACAAAATAAAGTTAAAAATAAATAAATAAATAAAATAAAAAGTAAAAAATAAAACAAAAAAAAACTTAATCCATTCCTGTGGGTGTAAATCTATTGTAAGTAAGACCTTTAGATGAGGTTACTTCAGTTAAGTTATGGCCCAGGGTGGCTCTTAATCCTCTTACTGGAGTCCTTTATAAATGGGATGAATACAGAGAAAGAGAGAAAGCCAGGGAAGCAAGAAGGTGAAATCAAAGAAACCCAGAAGTGAAGGAAGAGACTAGCAGACATGGCCATATGTCTTGCCATGTAGCAGAGGAACCAAGGATTGCCAGCAGCCAATCTTTGAGAAGCAAGCATCATCCTGATGGTTATTTGATTTGGACATTCTTATAGCCTCAAAATTATAAGTTTGTAAGTTAATAAATTCCCATTGTTAAAGTCAACCCATTTTATGGTATCTGCTTTCAGCAGCCTAGCAAACTAAGACAGTGATAATATCAAGCATTCAAGGTTGTTGTGAAGATTAAATAGGTTTGCAATACACTCCTGGCACACAGCAGACCCTAGATAAATGTTTTCTTCTTCCTAACAACTTAAATTTGTTTTTTAATTAGTGTGTTCATGATCATATTTAATACTTATTATTTTGCCAAATAACATTATCTAGATCTCTATTCTAGTCCATGAGAAAGGCCTTGTAGTTAATTGTCCTGTTGTGGGAGAAATGTTTGAAATAATATTAATCTATACTTTTAAATATCTTTATTTTCAGAACTCAAAAGTATTTGTCTTTTCTTTATAAATGCATTAACTTCATCTTTAAATATTTTTTCATTACACAGTTATTGCATGAATTCATTTGTGTTATAAAAATACAAACACTACTGATGAAGTCAGTCTCCCTGACCCTTCTCCTTCAATCCCTGCCACTTCCTAGGGGTTAGCCATTATTGTCTGTTTAATGTCTGTCTTTTTAGACACTTTTTTCTTTCTTATGGTTTATGTATGTTTTCCAAATTGAGTTACTTTACAATGCTCAGAGCCATTGTTTAACCTGCTTCTTCAATTTGCCCATAGATGTTTTATTTTTGTAATGGTGTATATTTTTGTAAGTAAGACCTTTAGATGAGATTTATTAGTTGTAAAAAAAAAAGAAGGAATTTGGCAGAGGAAACAGGGCAGAGCTGTGGAGAACGTTGCAGAATGCCAAATGATATTGTTTTATTAACCATCAATTTATAGGAACCTGTGAAATGGATCCTCCCAGGAATATTACATTGAAGCTACATCCAAAATTGCTTCTTATTTCTTCCTCTGCTTGGTCTAAAACTGAGCTCATTGTGAGGAAGCTGTGTTTTGTATGTGTGTGAAATGTTTGTATACATGCACCTGTGTAAGGGATATTATTGTTAGTAAAAGACTTGTCAGTAACCTGCATATCTCCTGGCCTCACCAACCTGTTAGTAGAGAAGAGAACACATCAATATTTTTTATCCAGATTTTTCTGGCTCTTAGCTCTTACCAGTTCTAGCAGACTGCTAACACACCCTCCCCCTGGCAGGTATTTTGGCTCATCTCCAGGGCTGTTGAGCATTGCTCAATCAAGTCTTTAACCACTGGGCACTGCTGGCCTTTTTTCAGGCTTCCACTGCAGAATAGCATTCATTACCTTCTTTAGGGTGCTGTCTTCAGCTATGTCCCAAAGCAGAAAAATCATACACCAAATAGAGCTATATTCCATTTGATCTCCATAGTCCAGGAACCTCAATATATTCCACATGGGGGCTGGGGCAGGAAAACTGTTCCTTTCTGTTGGGCTCAAACTATGCAGCAGGGCCCAGGGCCACATGCCACCACTCCCTCCCTTGCCATCCCTCCTGTTTCATCACCACATCAGACCAGACTGATACCTACTTCCTAAGGCCCTCCTCCTCACTGAGTGAATCAACTCAAATATCTAGAAGCCTGCATCATCACAGGTGCTGTATAAACTCAACCTCGGTTTGCCCCTCCTGCCTGAGATCTCACATTAGAAAGATGGTACTGTTCAGTTTGGCTTTTGAGGGGTCTAGCTGTGGCCTTTGCACCATTGGATCAAACTATGGGTTTGGTCCAAGGAGTTTTAGAGCATAGTGTGATCCAAGAGGTTTAAAAGCATACTCTGTGTGCTATCTTTTTGCCTTGATCTACACTCTTTGTGCTGCAATGTTACTGTGTGTTACAGAGATAAAGGCAGAGGGACATACCCAACAGTTAGACAAGGCCCTGTGTTGAGCCTCTGTGTTGAGACGTGTATATTTCCTGAGGTAGCATGTTATTCCTGTAACTAGTGGAAACAAAGGCATCAGAATAACATGGTTCTGCTTCCCAGATGATATAGAGTAATTCATGATTTTAATAAAATAGCTTCCAAACCAGTTGTACTGTTAACCTGTTGCAGTGAATGCAAACTAAATAGGCCATATTTTAATTTTAACTGAAAACATTTTATGGGCAAGGCTGAAACCATGCATGACATGGAGCTGTGACTAGAACTGCTGTTTTCTCTATGTAAGAGTCAATAACTGGATCTATTATGCTCAGTATGCTTGTAAGGCTTGAAATTTATATTAGCACAGTTAGCCCTTAGTAACTCCAAATTACTTAGCCAAAGGAATGCCAAGACAAACTGAAATCCATAAGGTGAATTCTTCTCAGTGGCTTCAGTCCCACCTTCCCTCACCAAATACTTTAATTTCAGTTGTAACAAATAGCATACCTGAGATTTGAATTTCCTTTTCTCATAACTTTTCTCACAACAACCCTGGCTCTAATCAAGGGAGCCATTATCTTCCATCCATGCACCCATCCTGTGTCCACCATGTGCTATTTATGCCTGAACATGGGCAGCATAAGAATGCCAGCTGGATAGGCAGCTCTGTCATTTTTCTGTCTTGTTGTGGATTGTGAGATAAAATGTAATCATGCTCTTTTATCTAAGCTGCTGGGGTTCCCTTTCCCATTCTATCAATTTAGTACTAACTGACAACACTAATAACGGGCCAGTCCTTTTCGGCCTGAGTTATCAGGAAGCACCACTGCAAACAACATCTTTACCAGAAATCTCAGAAGGTGCAGAGAGATTTATCAGTCACAAATAGGAATGAAACTGAAGTGAGAGTTGGGTAGTGAGAAGTAATTTTCCACCTTCAAAGACCATACTAAGAAGAAGACAGGTTTTCAGACTTTCTTGACATTCAGTTATCTGAATCCTTTTGCGATTTAACTTCCATCAGGAAAAAGTGGAAACACCTTGTCTATATTAAGGATGCTGTATAATCTAATTGTTTTTTTCTTTTTTGACTTCTTTGTGCGAGCATTACAAAAAAGAAGGTGTACCACATAAATTCATTTTTTCTGGATAATTATAATTTGTTTCTTGGGGGGACGGATGTGGCTCAAATGGTTGGGCGTCCGTCTCCCATATGGAGGGACCTGGGTTCGATCCCTGGGACCTCCCGGTAAAAAAAAAAAAGAATGCACTGTGTAATTTGTTTCTTAAACACTAAAGCTTTTAGACTTTGATGGAAATTTTTCTAAAAACAATTACAGCATTTCTGGTCTTAAGGAGAGACCACCAGTGATTAGAACACTTTGCTTGGTGAACTTAAGTTAGATTCCCATTCCACACATCCATTTGCATCTACTGATACCCATAACAGTGCTTGATTTGTATCTGGGAAGGTAGACATAGGAATGAGAAGGGAAGGAGAGGAATGGAAGGAATAGCATGGTGTCTTTTAACTGTCACTTCTTGCACTACTATAAGCTAGCTTCTGGAGCCCATATTATGGTTTTAAGGACCAGAAGCTGGTGGAACTGTTTTCATGAAAGCATTTGTGATATTTTAGTCCCAACTCAGGCCTAGTTGAGGTCTAGAGGACAAAGTATGGCTGAGTTTGGAAGACGTCATTCTTTCTGTGACTGGACTCTGTAGATCTCAATAGTTCATGATCTTAGCATTAATAGTAACTCCAGAATTCTTTTACAGGGGGAATTTAAGGGCAGCAATCTTGTTGGAAGAGGGTGATAGGAGACTTATTTTGAAGTTAATTTTCGGTTTCAAACACATTTTAACTTTGATTTTATGCTTATTTGATGGAAGTTTCTAGGAGAGTGTTTACGGAAATTGTAGGGGACGGAGGGGACTAAAGCCCACTTAAATCATCCCTTGACACCACCTTTCTTGTCATGATCTTGGCATAAACAAAAATGACTCAATGGTAAAAGAAAGTCTCCAAAAAGCAGCTTCAGGGAAGTGGACTTTGTGGTCATTCCTACAGGGGAGTAAGGGTGAGAGGGAGGCAATATTGGTGGACACTGGGCTAAGGTAAGATCCTCCGTGAGTACGGGGGATTCAAAACTGTCAATTGGGCACAACTGTAAAAGTGAATCTGTGAGTAATGCCTGGTAACTTTGGGAGTACAACAAACATGACTTCTCTGAAGCATTGACCACATACACTGGGTATAGCATACTTGTTTATAATGCAGAATTGCTCTTTGAGGCTACAAATGTGTATAGGGCATTTTGCCTTATTATACATGGGTCCAAATCTAATGAGGAGGTTCAATTTGGAAACTCTAGCTTGGCTGTTTCCCAAATTTGCCATGTCTTCTCCTCTGCCTTTCATTTACTTGAATTATTTGTGTTCATTGCGTATTTCTTGGAGGTCAAGAAGTTTGTCTTATTGATCCTTGTGTATCTTTCAGTGTCTGGCACAAAGCTTTTCACATAGCAGGTATTCAGTAAACATTACATAACAAAGTATAAAGATGATTGTGATCTCAGAATATTGGCAGCCCCTTTTCCCAGGGTAGGACCCTACTTATGTTATTCTGAATATTTCTGGTTCAAGATGGAAAGTATCAATGTGATTTCAATGTCTCTTATGATTTCCAACCCTTCCACCCCTACTCCAACCAAATCAGATCCTCCAGATAGACCTCAGTATATGATTGCTCTTCAGCTTGTCCCAGCCCCTCAGATATTTTGCTAAGAGATTTGCCCTTTACCACCCTTCTACCCAAGAGAGACAAGCCCTCCTGCTCTGTTACATTTCCCTACAGAATGCTTTTAATCATTGCTTCTTCTACCCCAACAGACTCCACTATTTATAATATAAAATAAATCCAGGGAGAAGTAGTGTGAACATATGTACAGATGTAGGAAAATTTGGGGAACAGCAAGGAGCTCAATATGGCTGGAACTAAAAATGCAGGGAGGGAGTGAAAGAATACAAGTGTGGAAAGCTAACTGTGTTCTGGAATAAGGAGTGGGGTTATACTGTAGATAACTAGGAGACATTTAACATTTAAAGAAAGGGAGTGATCTGAATGGAAATATTCATTACATATATTAAATTCAATTAATTTATTTAATTCAGTCAAAAAAGTACGTATTGTTTTGTTGAGGTAATGGCAGGAGAAAGTATTTAAGTAGACTGAGATCTTAAGGGAAAGTGGTCCATCCACTTGGGCCATGAGCAATTTAAATCTGTGTATGTATTCTTAGATATTGACATGATGGTATATCATGGTATGAAATACTCACAGTTGGAAGTATTCTCTCCAGGCTACCCAACTACAATTCTCTCAAGGAGTTAAGCATTTGAGCATCTCCCTTTCTCTAGAATTATTTTCTCCTCCCTAAATCCCAGAAGGGTGAAAGTATTCCTTAACAGCAAAGTCAGAAAATGGTCTCCCATGGTAGAGTCTATTATATGTGCTTCTAGTGGGTCTTTTGCAGTTGCACCTCCCAATGATGATTCTTCAGTTCATTTGAATCACACCCTGAACTTGGGCACTTTTAAAAACCCATCATTTTCTCTATAGTTTTAGGCTGTAATTCACAGAGAATATTGCTACATCACAATCATCAAACCACCTTCTCTAATCTCAGAAATGATGGCTAGTCAACCCTCTTCAGCATTTCGATTACATTTATCTCCTGGTTCATGTTCTGTATTACAAGAAGTTAAATGATAAACTAAATGCACTTTAATTGGTGAAAACCAGAATCATTTTTCCTTTCATTGGGTTCCTTTTCAAGAAATATTTATTTATAAAATAGAATGGGAATAGAGTCTGGCATTCACTCTTGTTCAATCCTTTCAGCATTAAGCATTGGAGCAGAATCCTAGAGAGAAATATTTAACGAGGAGTGTGCTCAGAAGAAGGGCTGGGGCCCAGCTGGGGTGAGAGTTGCTGCATGAGACACAGACTAGCTCTAAATCATTCACATTAAAAGTATGGTTATGAGTGTATTTTGAAACTGATAAAAACATGGAGCAAAATCTTATGCAGTTAATTTAGGCTTGTCTTTTTTAAAATTAAAATTGGGGTAGATGGATAGTTTGCCCTCGTTGGCATTAGCCAGAAGATTCATACTAGCCACTTGCACACAAGTACAGATAGCCTACTTAGCATTTTCTGGATGTTCACATTTCGCTTTTCTTCCTCTGTCAAAATTTATATTATTGGTTCTTCTTTGAAAAAATCAGTAACTGAAATACAAGAGCAGAATATTTGATTGCACTGTATACTATCTCCATAATATAGTTCTTAGTCTTTGAGAAGCAACCACTATTTAAATAGAGTGTTATTAGGTCAGCATAATCAGAGTTGAAACAGCTCATAAAATACAGGTGAGGAGAGAGCAGCATAATCAGCAGCTGTGGGGCTGTTCTTTTCCACCTGTAACCATTAATCCAATGATCACCAAGGTGAAAGAAAATTAACAAAAGGTCTTCAGAGCCAAATTTGAAAAGGTATCTGAACATTTGTGGGAAATGTTGTTTCCTGTAGAATGCTGTTAAAAGTGAAATGAGCCAAAAACTAGATATTTTTTGGATGCACTTAAGAGTACACATGTGAGAGTTCTTTTAAAAAGACTAGGGATGGGAGCTTATGTAGCTCAGTGGTTGAGCTCCGGCTTCCCGCAGATGAGGTCCCGGGTTCAATTCCCAGTACCAGTACCTAAAAAAAAAAAAAAAAAAAAAAAAAAGACTAGGGGTTTGGGGTTTCAGCATCAGTCTACTAATGAGGCTCTGTACCAGATATAAAAATCTCCTCCTAGGACATTCTACCATAACTCCCTAAATGGATATTTAAAACCACACAATCAGACTTCGAATTTTAGTTTCAAAGGCAAAATTAATGAAATAACAGTATTAATTGGTCTTAGTATTTCCTTTGTAATTGTAGATTTAAGGAAAATGCTAGCAGGTAACCAAAAGATAAGGGCTATAATGAATGAACATAAAGAATTTCAACTTTTCTTTCTGATCACTTGAGAAAGTTAGACTTTTAATAGAGAATGAAATAAAACTCAAAGCTTGTAAATAATCTGGCCAGTGCAAGCCCTTAAACCTCAATGAATCAATCAATAAAATGGCATTAATAGTACTTTAATTATTTTACAAAGGGGACATAAGCATTTACTCATAAATCCTTTGATAAGTTTGGGCTTCATCATTGGCCCGTGTAAGGTCACTTGGTTATAGTAACACTGGTCACTTATTGGAATGCTTACCGTGAGCCAAGCACTTTGCAAATCACTTTACTTTCATTATCTTATTGAATCCCCACCACAACTTTATAAAGGAGGCAATAGTATAATTTTTATTTTGTAGGTGAGGAACTAACACTTAGAAATATTAATTAACTTGCTCAGGACTGACAGCTTATCAGTTTCAGAACTGGTATTCAAATTCAAGTTTTTTTGACCCCAGATGCTTGGAGGATCTCTTAACTTGCCCAAGTTAACATTGCCAGCAATGGAAGTTTATAGAAGTGTCTTCCACTAGTTTCCATTTTCCTCAGAGAAATGATGAGATGAGCTCAGGCACCAGAGCGTTCTGAAATTATCCTTCAACAGGGCAGTCATAAAAATATTTTTCCTTAGTGTTTGTTAAAAATCATTTGTGTTCTTTCAGCCTGTTTCACGGTCTATTAAATGAGATGCGGGAATGTCTCCATAATCCTAATATTTGTGGCAAAATCAGGTCTCACTTTATAGAGTAAGTCTGTCAAGGTTTTACCTTTTGCAGTTGATGCATTTAAAGGGACAGCACACAGCAAATGTAAACAATGAGGGGGTGAGGAGACATAAAAATAAAAGAAATCTAAAAAAAAAAAAAAAGGACATGAACAGATGATCCCTCCTGAGAGAGGTAAGGAAAGGTGAACAAATGTGTATTGAGCACAAATGTGTATTTAGACCTAATAACTCTTTTAATCCTTACGACAGTCCATTTTGCAGAGGAGGAAAGTTTCAGAAAAGTTGAGTCACTTCCCCAAGTCTTCCTATCAAGTAGTTGACAGAGCTAGGATTTGAACCTAGAACTGTGTGATTACAAACTCCACATCCTCTCCCCTTTTCACACTGCTCTGGATCCTTATAATAACACATACCCTTCCTTTGTGGCAACCTCTGTTCTCTATCTTCCCAATAGAGCTATTGGCATGGATTAGTAAGTGGAAAGCTACTTGAGTTCTTCTAAGAGCTCCCAAATTCAAGATTTTATGGAAATTATTCTAACAGAGGTCAAATGGCTCACTCAATGATACCCTGTGTCAATGATTATATTTGAAATGGAGACATTTGACTCTAGGCAGCATTACACACTTTCCATGGTAGAATTTGGCATTTTCTTTAATATAAACATTTTGTAGCTGCAAAAGTGAATTCATGTGTTTTTGAAAATCCAAACAATAATGAGAAACATTGTTTAAAGTTGAGCTCTTCATAGGTTGGGTGTCAACCAGGCAAGGGGTAAAAAGAATAGATATGCTACAAGCAATTCTTTTTATGCTCTGAGGCTTGGGTAAAGGAAAGCTACATCTCTCTGACTTGAGTACTGGTAATTTGCCCAGGTGTTGTCAGGTCCCCTGTGGCCTGTGGCATCATGTTAGCTAACAGCTCTGGGAATTTGGTCTAGGCAGAAATAACAAGTAGGTGCTAACCCATGTGAAGCTTGAGCCTCTGAACTGGGCAGCTGAGTCTGATGTAATTTCTCATCCCTGTAGTGCTGTTGTCCTTAGTGTATCCTATCATCTGGGACCTTCTCTGAGGAGATACCCTGTATACGTGTTCTCCCTGTGAGATTAGACCTAACTCTTGCTCACCACTCAGAGAAGGGGCTAGCTGGGGTTTACCTCAATTCACCATGGATGGCTTTGGTATATAATTTTAGATTGAGGCCTTGAACACAGTCCACCAGTATTTTTTTGTACATAATTTATAGGGCATTTTTCCAAAACAACAGTGGTTGGTGCAGAAGCAAACTAAAACCAAAATCTGGAATGACTTACAAAATTTTGCTAAACCACACATCAAATCCAAAAACTATTATATTTATTTTCTACAAAATTGAGAGATGAAAGAAGTTTTTGTTTTGTTTTTTTGTTTTTTGTTTTTTAATATTAAACCCCAGTGAACCAGTTTGAACCTGTAACTGATTGACTGAACTGGAACCAGAATAGAATATTCTCTAAATCACACATGAGTCACCTGAATGTTATTCAGTTAAAGTCTCTGGTGCCAAGTGCTTGTTCACTATGAGAACTAAAATTCAAGGTAACGATTTCTCCCTGCCATATGTCTGTATGGGAATAAAGAGGCTGTAAGAGGCAGTGGTAGTGGAACAGGGAAACTACTTACCAATCAGTGCTTCAATCATTTATTTGTTTTAGCCATAAAAATTTTTATCAAACAAACTCTGATACTGAAATTCAATAGAAAACAGGTAAGCGTTGCACTATGCTTTTCGAAGCAGGGTCTGAGGCCACAAGCCTGGGCAGCTGGGCTCTTTCCCTGATGCCCCTCCGAGGAATGCCAGCACACCGTAGAACACAGTTGTTCTAAGTTGAAAACCCCTGAACTAAATGTTATGCAAGATTTGGGTTCTTTGGTTTCAATCATTCCTTTTGCACAAATGATTCCTACAGGTCTATGTTGACCTTCACCTCTTTCCTGAATGCTAATCCCATTTCCAATTGCTGGCTCTACACTGGTCACTTAAAGTCTTCACTGGCACCCCAAACTTGACTCTATCTTTCCTCAAATGAACTTCTGTACTGATTATTTGTGTGAATGTGACTACCATTCTCTTGTAATTAGGCTTGAAACCTTGTCATTTAATCTCTTTCTTCTCTTATCCAACCAGGAAAGAACCAGTGTTATGATCCAATTAAAGTGATCTCGGTTGGTGTCAGGCTTGGTCGGTGACACCATACTCAGTTTTGGGGTGGACACGGGGTCAGTATGGGGTGCATGGACAAGGAGGAACCTGCAGATGCTACAGAGGAGGCCACTGAGAAAAGCTGAGCAGCAATTAGAAAGGTGTTTAGGAATCAGAGTAGGATCAGGAGTGCAGACCTAGGGCAACTCAGGAGAGCATTGAGAGTGACTCTACTGGATTGCTCTGGACAGTCAAAGGGCTGGGTTCTTCATTTAGCTCCACCCTAGATTAGCTAGATGATTTTGAGCAAACACGTTTTTTGGAGACTCAATGTTCTCAAACGTAAAATGGGACAATAGTTCCTCTCCTGCGTCCTTTGGGGTTTTGATGAGAATTATATAAGATAAACGTGCAACATGGATCATGAATCTAAAAGTGCTCCATGCATGGTGGTGGTGTTAGGTGATAAGTTCTCTGGACTCAGCTTTTCATTTGTTCACTCATTCATTCAAATATTTATCTAGCACTCATTGTATCCTGGTGCTATGCTAGGCATTGGTGATACAGTCATAAACACATCTTCTACCCTAAGGCACAGTCTCTGCCTCACGAAACAGATAGGGGGACAGGCTTTAAATAAATGATCACCCAAATAATAATAACTTGCATAGATATTACACTTACTATGTGCCCATCTTGTTCTAAGCCTTTACCTAAAGTTAACTCATTTAGTCCTCCTAACAACCCTAGGACAGAGGCAGTAATATCATCCCATTTTACAGAAGAGAAAACTGAAGTACAAAGAGGTTAAGTAATTTGTTCCAGGGGTCTTACATCTAATAAGTGGCATAGCCATGATAGTAACCCAAGCAGTCTGGCTCCAGATTCCATGTTCATGCTCATAATCACTATATTAACCAACTTCCCATAGTTAATTTCATAGTTAAGTAATTTCTCTGATCTTCAGTATTCTCATCTGGAAAACAGAGGATAATACTAACACCTACTTCATGGGGGTATGTATTTTTTACTTTTTAAATCAATTTTATTGAAACACACTCATAAACCATATACTCCATCTAAAGTGTACAATCAATGGCATTTGGTATAATCACAGAGTTTTACATTCATCACTTCAATCCGTGAGGATTATTTTGAGGATAAGATGAGGTAATATTTGTAAAGCATTTAACACAGTAACTGCCATATCACAAACACAATAATATTAGCTATTAATTATGATAAGTGCAATGAAGAAAAAGCATATGGTGCTATGAGAGAGTAAAACAAGAGGAGCTAGTCTGGACTGCATGAGTTGGGCAGAAAAACACTCTGGGAAGGCATATTTAAGCTGAGACCCAAAGGATGAAATAGTAGACAAAGGTGGTGGAGAGAGAAGCATGGAGGGAAGAGTACATGTAAGGACCTTGGGCAAGAGGTGACTAGCTCCTTCTAGGAACACAAAGGAGGCCAATGTGGCTGAAATGGATGGAGAAACTGGGGCAGAGGTGGGGCTTAGGCTGGGTATGTAGGGAGAGGAACTTCTCCATCTGTTCCTCCCTTGTCATTTCCACTGCCATCCTGCTAATTCAAGCCCTATGATCTCAGGCCTGAATTGTTTAATAATTTATAATTATTCTTCCTGCCTGCACTCTCTTGCTCTTCCAATTCATTGTGCATATACCTGACAGATTAAGTTTCCTAACGCATTCCTTTGATCATGACAGTGTCCTGCCAAAAAATCCTTTCAAAAGTTTGTCATTGCCTATCAATTAAACTCCAAACTCCTTAACCAAGCATTCAGTGGCATTTACAACCTGGCTTCAACCTGCTTTGGATTTTTTGTTTGTTTGTTTGTTTGTTTGTTTGTTTTTCCTCACATCTTCCTTCACAAGCCCCACTAACCTGGCTTCTTTAGATTTTTCTCCCACATTTTAGCCAATGACCTTTTGCTCCTCAGTTCTCTCTACCTTGGAATACATTCCTCTTCTTTCTTTTCTTACTGTCTCCTTGGCCTGTGCAAATTCTAGCTATCTTTCAAGGTCCTTATCAAATGCCATCTCATCCATAAAATAATCTCAGTTCAGGACATCCAGAAGTCATGTCCCTGTCCTAAAAATGCTATACCTTTTTTGGTTGCTTTTCCTATCCATAAATTTGTCTCTAAAAAATAATAAAATAACAATTTGTTGATTTTTTATTATAAAAATAATACATGTAGAGAATCATTTAAGAAATCATCCATAATTGTATCACTCTATCTGGCTATTATTAGCATTTTGTTGTATTTTGTTGCAGTTATATGTGTGGAGCTGGAGAAATTAACTCTTATATACTTACTTTTTATTTATAAACACATGTCCACAAAAAGTTTTGGAAAACAGTATTTAAAGGACTGAATAATATTCAAGTGTTTGGAATATACCATAATTTATGTAACCATTCCCCTATGGAAGTGTTAGTATCTTTATCCATAAAACGAGGCAATAAGGATACCTATTTCCTAGGGTTGTTTGAAGATTAAATGTATTTGATGTATTAAAGATGTATTAAAGCTCTGACAACTGTATCTAAGATATAGTAGATGCTCAATAAATGAATATCATTATTTCTTTTATCTTGCCAGAAATTTCTTCCAGGATTCATCTGTTCTCAAGTGAGAGACAGAGAGTAGAGCAGGGAGGGTGGGGGATGCTTCTATATCATGGGCTATTCTCTGCCCTAAAAAGAGAGCATGGTTCTGCCTCTGAGAAACAAAGGACCTCCATGTCTCCTCCAAGACAAAGACTCTCAGACTTAATAAAAAATATCCAAGAAATGTAAGTTTGTATTTTGTTTTGTTTTGTTTTAGGAGGTAACGGGGATTGAATCTGGGACCCCGTACATGGGAAGCAGGCACTCAACCACTGAGCTACATCTGCTCCCCTAAATTTGTATTTTTAGCAGTTTGTTGGGTCAAGGAAGGAGTTCAGAAGCTTTAGTGAAAATGTGATTTGGAGATGATGGCTGAGTAAAGTCATTTGCGTTACCTTTGCCCCTTTTTTCCATATATATTTGTGGATTGACTTTAGACTTTTCTAGCTTAATTGTTTCAAGCAGAAGTTTCTTTGGGTCTAGTTTCTTCATACTTTAATAAATCTTTATAATAAAATATCTTGGTGGGTGTCTTATTTTTATCCCATTATTCTCAATTTAATTCCCCTCCCTCTTGGTGTTCAGAATCTATAAATCTTTGATAATTTTGCCTGGCAGCCACTTTTACCAGATTTTCATGTTTAGTGTTTTGAGTGGTTCTTTAGGTTTTTATACACTGGCCCCAATAAGTAGGCTTATTCTCTCCATTTCAATATTCATGTGACTTCTGCCTTTTATTCTTAGAGGAGATGAGCAGTTCCTTATTGTCAATATATCTGTCATATTTGCAGTTGATGGAGGGTTTATATAAGGAACTATAGCCTCACTCTCCTTCCATCACCAAATATTCTGTATCCTTAGAACCTAAAGTGTGTCTGATACACAATAGCTACTCAATAAGTATTAACTGAAAAAATTAATGGTAATTATTGTCTCCCTATCCTGCCAGTTAACTAGTTAGAGAAACCTTTTTAGGTCTTGGGCTTTGGGATCACATATAGCCGGGGTTTACTTCCAGCTCAAACTATCACTGGCAGTGTATTGTGGACAGGTCATTTACCTCTCCTAGCCCAGTGTCTTATCCTCACAGTGGGGATAATAATTCTAAACTTCCATAAGAGCTAAAGGAAGTAACTTGTGTTGGGGGCTTGGCACATAGAATGCACACAGTCCTTTCTGACACATCCCAATTCAAATCCATTTTTTTCTCTTTACTTTTCCTCCATCTGAGATTAAATTCAGAGGAGAACAGAGATGTCAGGGAAGGGCTGTAAAAAGCAGTAGGAAGATGAGAAAATGACAAGGACATTGAGATTTTCCCAAACCTTTCTTTTCTTTTAGTAGTGTTTTTTTTCCCAAAAATAGGTGTAATTTTGATACCTGCTTTGAAGATCATAGGTCACACAGAATATCTTCTCCTAAACCTCCCTGTTACTTACTTGTGAGTTATAACTGGAAAGGAGGCATATGAAGAGAGTGTAAGAAAGTGACAAAACTTTCCCTGTCTGGCCTCTGAATTCAATAATGAGGCCCTGTCCAGTTATGTACTTGGTCTTCCTTCTCTTGAAATAGGGTGAGGTCGGAGAAGTACTAGAGAAACATGTTCAGCATTCAGGCTCTGAGGTCAGATGGCCCACATTTGAATCTGCTCTACATCTTGCTCATTACCTTCATTTATAAATCAAAAAGTGCCCACCAGATAGGGTTGTTGTGAATATGAAATAAAATAATTAACAGAAAGAAAAACTTAGCAGTATACCTGGCACATGGTGAGCACCTAAATGATGCCATTATTCATGGTGATTGATGATGATGATGATAACAATGAAGATGGTTAGAAGAAAAGCCTCACAAAAATAAGATTAAAAAGTTGCATTATTCATGCTGATATTTATTTTTTAATAATGTAGAAAGGTAAGAATTTGAACTTGTAGAGCTATAATTTGATATTGGTTAAAGTTCTTCTCTTATTTTTGCTTATGTTACCTTATAGAAAGTAAAATTAAATTGATAGTTTAACTTAAAAACGTCACCCATAAAATGATTCTGTTTTTCTTACAAATCTATTTATTGATCTATCCACCTATCATTTTTCCTCTAGATCAGGGGTGATTAACCTTTTTTGTTCAACGCACCCCTTTGTCAGTCAGGTGAAAACCACAAACCCCTTACTAAGTCCACACTATACTGTGTATTATTTAATAAATATATCACACCAGCACCAACACGTCCCCACAAGAATAATTTTTTTAAATTTAAATTCAAGCTCATTGACCCCTTGTTAAGAACCCCTGCTCTAGATATATATGCATTAAAAAGTATCAGAAATTATCTTTTCTTAATGTCAAAGATGATGACATTTAAAACTTTAAACTTTGTGTTTCTTAAAAGTGTTTGAATTCTTTAAAATGAAATGAGTTTTCTTCAACAAACTAACAAATACAAACATCCACATTTATAAACAAATATTTAAATATCCTATTAATAATTAATGCTGCATGGTAAGAATTTGGTTAATTTTTTGCTTCTGTGTTCTTTTAAATATATAACACATATACTAAATAAAAATCACTTTAAAGAATCATGAAATAAATTAATTCAGCCAAGAGGCTAGGTACAAGATCAAACACAAAGATCAGTGGTGTTTCTATACACTAGTAAAGAGCAATCTGAGAAGGAAATCAAGAAAAAATTTCCATTTATAATAGCAACTAAAAGAATCACATATCTAGGAATAAATTTAACCGTGGATGTAAAAGATTTGTACCCAGAAAACTACAAAACATTCCAAAAAAAAAAAAAAAAAAAATCAAAGACGATGTAAATAAATGGAAGGGCATTCTGTGTTCATGGATTGGAAGACTAAGATGTCAATTCTACCCAAAATGATTTACAGATTCAACACAATCCAAATCAAAATTCCAACAGCCTACTTTGTAGAAATGGAAAAGCCAATTATCAAATTTATTTGGAAGGGTAAGGGCCCTGAATAGCCAAAAACATCTTGAAAAGGAACGGAGTCAGATGCTCACACTTCCTTACTTTAAAATATATAACAAAGCTACAGTGGTCAAAAGAGCATGGTACTGACACAAGGATAGATATACTGAACAATGGAATCAAACTAACATCTATAGTCAATTGATTTTTTGACAAGACTGCCAAGCCACTCAATTAAGAAAGATTAGTCTCTTCAACAAATGCTGGGAGAATTGGATATCCATATGCAAAATATTGAAAGAGGATCCCATCTCACACCATATACAAAAATTAACTCAAAATGATCAAAAACCTAAATCAAAGAACAAGGACTATAGTACTCCTAGAATAAAGTGTAGGGAAGCATCTTTAAGACCTTGTGTTAGGCAATGGTTTCTTAGACTATACACCCAAAGCACACAGTGTGAAAGAACAAAGGGATAAATGGGACCTCCTCAAAATTATAAAAAGGACTTTGTCACAAAAGTGAGAAGACAACCTTCTCAATGGGAGAAAATATTTGGAACCCACATATCTGATAAGGGTTTAATATCCAGAATATAAAAAAATCCTACAACTCAACAATAAAAAGATATGCAACCCAATTTAAAAATGAGCAAAAGACTTGTATAGACACTTCTCTGAAGAGGACATAAAAATGGTTAAAAACACATGAAAAGATGCTCTACATTGCTGGCTATTGGGGAAATGCAAATCAAAACCACAATGATACATAATTTCAAACCCACTAGAATAGCTACTGTTAAAAAGTCAGAAAACTGTAAATGTTGGAAAGGATGTGGAGACACAAGAATGTTTATTCACTGTTGGTGGGAATGTAGAATGGTATAGCCACTGTGGAGGGCTGTTTGGCAGTTCCTAAGGAAGTTGAATATAGACTTGCCATGTGACCCAGAAATACCATTACTAGGTATATACCCAGAAGAACTGAGAGCAAAGACACGAACAGACATCTGCACACTGATGTTCATAGCAGCATTATTCATGATAGCCAAAAGTTGGAAACAACCCAGGTATCCATCAACCAATGAATGGATAAACAAATTGTGATGTATACATACTATGGAATATTATGCAGCGGTAAGAAGAAATGAAGTCGTGAAGCATATGACAAATGGATGAACCTGGAGGACGCTATGTTGAGTGAAGCAAGCCTGACACAAAAGGATAAATACTGTATGATTGTGCTATTATGAACTAAATATATTGTATAAACTCATGGAATTAATAATTAGAATATAGGTCACCAGAAAATAGAATGAGGGTAGAGAATGGAAAGCTTATGTGTGCAGAATTAGTTAAAAGGTTGTTTGTAAATCTTCGGAAAAGAAAGGAAATGGTGAGAGCACATCATGCTGTTTGTGACCAATAGAGATATTATATGGGTATGACAGTGGTTGAAAGGGAAAGCCTAAGGACATTTATATTACTAGAAGGAACGCTAAAAAATGTAACATGGGACAGTGTTACATAGTGAAACCTCATGCAAAATGTGAATATAGGTGATATTGCATATATAAGACTGTTTTTATGAAATATAAATACAAATAAACCAGAGAGAAGGAAACAGAATAGCAGCTATGTACAGCAGGGGCAGCATAGAGAGATTCAGAGATGATGAGTTTTGTTTGTTTATTTGGCTTTTGTTTATTATTATTGTTATTATTACTGGAATAACGAAAATGCTTTAAAAATGATTGGAGGGATGTGTGTATAACTATGTGATTATACCAAATACCATTGATTGTACACTTTGGATAGATTCATGCTTTATTAATATGTATCAATAATTTGATTAAAAAAAACACAAAGTAGGGGAGCAGGTGTAGCTCAGTGGTTGAGCACCTGCTTCCCATGTACAAGGTCCTGGGTTTAATCCGCAGTACCTCCTAAAAACAAAACAAAGCAAAAACAAACAAAACCAATGTGATGTATACAACTGAATTTTGAATTTTATGTGAATTTTGAAACTCATGAAAGTATTTTGTCTCTATGGCTTAGTTAAATCCTTTGTAGTTAAGTATATATAAAAATTTAATTCACATACACACACACACAACAGAAAATGCCAAGTGTTGGAGAGGCTGCTGAGAAATAGGAATACTCATTCACTGCTGGTGGGAATGTAAAGTGGTGCAGCTGCTGTGGAAGACAGTTTGGCAGTTTCTCAGTAAGCTAAGTGTAGAATTATCATACGATCTGGCAATTCTGCTACTATGTGTATGCCCAGAAGAATTAAAAGTAGGGACTAAAACAGATACTTGCACATCAACGTTCATAGCAGCATTATTCACAATTGCCAAGAGATGGAAGCAACCCGAGTGTCCATCAGTTGATAAATGGATAAACAAAATGTAGTATATAAATAAAATGGAATACTATTCATCTGTAAAAAGAAATGAAGTTCTGATGCATGCAACAACATGGATGAAACTTGAACACATTATGCTGAGTGAAATAAGCCAGGAACAAAAGGACAAATATTGTATGATGTCAATGATATGAAGTAATTATAATAAGAAAATTCCTAGAGTTAGAATCTAGATTATTGTTTGCCAGGGATTAGATAGGGTTTAGAGAACGGGAAGTTGATGCTTAATTTGTACATAATTTTTATTTAGGTTGATTGTAAAGGTTTGGAAATGGATGGTGGTGATGGTAGCATAGTATTGTGAGTGTAATTATCAGCACCATATTATACAGGTGAATGTGGTTAAAAGAGGAAACTTCAGGTCGTATATATTAATAGAGTAAAAAATTAAAAGATAAAACATAGGGAAGCGGCTGTGGCTCAATCAGTGGGGCTCCCGTTTACCATATGGGAGGCCCCGGGTTCGGTTCCTGGGGCCTCCTGGTGAAGGCGGGCCCGCCCGCACGGCGTGGTTGGCTGACCCAGAGAGCACAAGCAGCAGGGGGGGGGGGATAAATGAATAAATAAATAAAATCTTAAAAAAAAACCTTAAAAAAAAAAAAAAAAGATAAAACATAGTTAATAGCACAAGAAGGTTATTCCTCTGGTCCTCCATTCCATGCTGGTCTAGTGAGAAATAAGTGGGTTGGGTGATAAGATATTTAGGTCCCATTTTCCATTTTCACAAATTATTTGGTATGAGTTTGTAGGCACATCATGAAAGCTTATCTCCTTTGATTTTTCCATCTAAGGAAATGGGGATTGTAAAGCCAACTCTACATATTTTAGGGGTGTTTTCACTAGAGAATACAGATCATAAGAGGCAATTTGAGCATTTCAACTTTAACTCTAACTCCTGCCAGATAATGATTTTTTTTTTACCAGACTATAGGTGAAAGTAAAAATCATTCTTCTATCCTTGTTCACTTTCCTTTTTAGGTTAAAAATCCCATGGAAGTTCAGTTTTTTGACCCCAATTTATAGTGTCTGTTGCTTTTCTTTAGAAGTTTGAATTTAATTTTCTTATGGCATGTCTTTCTCTTACTTCTTTCTGAGCCTCTCCATCCTATGACTGACTAGAATTTTGCTTATTCTTATTCAATGTATTTTTTTCACATTTGTTTAGAATGATTAATATATGAACCCATAATTTTAAGCACTCCTATCTATTCCTTTTGTATTATGCCTGGGTCTCCTCCTACATCTGTATTAAGCGGCTGTGGCTCAATCAGTAGGGCTCCCGTTTACCATATGGGAGGCCCCGGGTTCGGTTCCCGGGGCCTCCTGGTGAGGGCAGGCCCACCCGCACGGCGTGGTTGGCTGACCCAGTGGGCACAAGCAGCAAGGGGGGGATAAATGAATAAATAAATAAAATCTTAAAAAAATAATAATAAAATAAAATAAAATTTTATTTAAAGGAGAAACTTAGAACTACCATAGAAATGAAATGCTGACTAGATGAGGGAAAAAAAAATGGATCCCATACTAGTTGATTTACTCTTTTCATTAAAGCTTTCAGATAAAATCTGTTTTTGAAGGGCTAATCAATAAGAAATTATTTATGCTAAATATTAACTCTTTTTCCTGGGAAATTATGATTGATTTGTGTGTGTGTGTGTGTGTGTGTAGATATTTATTTTCTACATGAACTTTGAAGTACTGATGCTAACTGAAGTGATAACCACATTTGCTTTATTCACCACTTTGGCAATTCTATTTAGAGATTCTCAGCTAAAAGGGAAACTCCTTGATTACCTAAATTGCAAAACATACAGGTCTAACTGTAGTCCTAAAATTTGGGCATTTTCAGAACAAGTAGTTAAGCAGGTTGTTATAACTAGAGGTGCAAAGAAGTTTAAAGGCTCTGGAAATTTTATTTAAAACTGCTAATTTTAAATAGGCAACAATATAACCCATCTACAATCATTCCTGTCTTATGATTTATTATCTGTTTTTCATATATTCTGTTTTCCTTTCCCTCTGCCATTCCATAATTTTTAATTCTTTATAATTTAGTTAAAATATCTTTTTTCTAGAAGTCAATCCCATTTGCCATTCCAATGTGCCTTTCCTTGCACAGACTCACCATGGTTTACTGTGTTCAATCCTTAGTGTCATCCTCACCTCTTTTTTTTTAATTTTAAAAAGGTTTTAGATTACATTAAAAAAAAATAAGGGATTCTCATATGCCCCACTCCATCCCCCTCCCATACTTTCCCACATCAACAACATTAGTGTGGTACATTTGTTACAATTGATGAACACATATTGAAGCATTGCTACTAACTATGAATTACAGTTTATGTTAAAGTTTACACTTTATCCTGCACAACTTTGTAGGTTATGACAAAATATACAATGGTCTGTACTCATCACTGCAATGTCATTCAGGACAACTCCAATGTCCCAAAAATGCCCCCATATTACACCTATTCTTCCCTCTCCCATCTCTCAGAAACTTTGGTGGCCACTGCTTTTATATCATGGATAAGAGTTCTTCCATTGCTAGAATAATAATAAGTCTATAGTAGAATAATAATAAATCTACTTTAGTCCATTGTTCTTTCCCCAATAATTGAGAGAGAGCTTAGATCCCATGGGGCAAATGGATGGAACTGTCTTACTTGCAGTTGCAGACTCTCTCTGTTCCCTGGGATGGGCACTGTGCATCATCATCTCCTTGTTAGTTGTCCTTGGTAAGTCCAATGAACTGGAGAGTAGGTGTTGCAACTCTGCCAAGATTCAGTGCTCAACTGGCATATGAACAGACTGAAGATTTAAGTCTCTGGGACATATTTTTATCAAGTATAGTGCTAATTATAGGTTCAAGTAAAAGGAGCAGAAGAGCCAAGTGTAGAGAACCTATAATGAGTCTAACTCTGTTACACTGGGGAACATAAATTCCAAAGTAAGGCCCACTGACAGGGTGCCAAATTCAGTACTGAGGCAATTCACCTCTCTTTTAAAGGCATGTGCTGCATTGGACATTGTACTGACCCTAAATTGAACCAGTCTGGTCTGGTCCTAAAAGATCACTTGACATTATTTGGCAAGTTGTTAATCTTTTGGAGCCTCTTTTTATTGATCAGTAAAACAAGTGGGTTGAATTTGCTAATATCTAAGGGTTTTTGTTTTGTTTTGTTTTGTTTGGCAAGCTTCAAGATTCTGTTGGTTAGCAACTATTATAGAGTTATTTGAGTATGTGGGCCAGCCAGGGCCCTAGAGATAATCTAATCAAATTGAGTGACTTTACTTACTAGGAATCAAAGATATTAAATGATTTAATTTGTGTCAAATAACATAGCCAGCAACAGGACCAGATTCTTGGCCTTCTCATATAATAAGGCAAGTAACTTCACATAAATATCATGAGTTACTAATAAATCAGATGAATGATTTGGTAAGGGAAATTGCATCTGGTATTGGTTAAAATGAGATTTTCTGAATTTCTCTAAGTTTGAATATTAAATATCATCAGCTCAAACTTGTGAATTACATTTATATTTCCTTAGCTCATTAAAAAGTATCCATAAAACATTTAAAATCATACTTAAATTTTTGAAGTAAAGCCATTCAGTACACTAAGGTTATTAGGAGAAAGTGATCTGAATTTCAGACATTTCAAAAATCTTCTGCCTGCATGTTATAAAATACTCATGGTACCAATTTATACTGTGTTTCTTCCCTGGTTTAAGCACTTCTTTCAGCATCTATTAGCTGTATTGAATGATATTCGGTTAACCTCTGTGGCATTATCTTCTATATTTTGGAATTAATTTTATGCTTTCTCCAGATCACATCTGACTTCATCTGCTTTGCTCCCTTGCTTCTCTCACTCTCGACTCTAGTTGTATGTCTGTCGTATGGTTTTATTTTCGTCTCTCTATCTCTGTCTGTCTGTCTCCATCTCTTCCTCCCTCCCCTCTCCTCCCAAGCACTGCTTAAATTTAGCAAGGAGCAGTGTTTCTGTTTGTTTTGCCCTAGAGTGATGAGACTCAAAGGGAAGGGTGGGCAGGGAAGAGGGAGAAGCTGTGGATGAGGTGACAAGAGAAAAAGAGCAGAAAACGAGCAACCTGGAGGAAAAGAAGTAAGCAGGGCTGTTGTCGGGTTAGCCTACTGAACCTCTCCAGAAAAAGGCTGCCCCTCTTCCATCTTGCCTTAGGATGGTTCTGTGTCTTTTCATGTGAGAACTCTTGTTCTGGGTCTTTGAACTGTGTTACATGCACTGTCTTCCTTTCAGACCAGTATATATACAATGTAAGGTTACTTACCAGCCTTTGAGATTGCTTTTCTATAGTCGTGACATTCATCCCTTTAACATAGAATTGAAGTGCTTGACCTAGAGATTTAGCAGTAGAATTTCCAATTCACAATAACATTTCCAGTGCACAGAATATATTATTTTTCTGCTGGTACTGCAGCCAGTTTCTCTTCTTACCATTCATCTAAAATGCCCTACACAATACTTTCTTGTTTCTGATACCAATGGATACATTTGGATACGATCTTGCTTGTCTTCTCTGCAGTTGTTGAACATTCCCTCCATCTAGAAAGACTTTACTCTGTTCATTTCTTGGGCACTACTGGTTGCTGCTTTGACCCTTTAGGCTTTCCCCTTGCCCTGTCCTCAAAATCCTCTAATTTTTTTCAGGATTTTGTTCTAGGACTTCTCTTTTTATCTCTATCTTCTCTCTGGGCCTTTTCATTCATTTCTACAGCTTCAACCTCTAACTTTATGCTTTGGCTGTACCTCCCCAGGACCCTAACCTGTACCTCCAGCCCATTTTTCTATATCCTATGGCTCATGCATAACATACATTCGATTTCCACTGGACACCCTTTCTACTTATGAGTCTCATAAGCACCATCCTCAGTCCCCATATGCTATCTTCTGGCCCAAATCTGTTTCCTCCTGTTGCCCTTGCCTTAGGGAGTCACACAACCCTTCTGACTCCATACTCTGAGAATGCCATCACCCTCTCTATACAATTAGTCATTGAGACTGTGGATTCTACAGCCTTACTATTCTTTCCATCACCACCCCTACCTCTCTAGTCCAGGCTGCTACCATCTCTTGCTAAAACAGGCACACGATTATTGCAGGCACGTAGTGGAATTCCACACAAATATTTTTTTGGATGAATGATTGTGGTTTGCCCCTGTAGCACTCAACATTCATGGTTCTCAACATGTGGTCCCAGAGCAGCTGCATCAGCAACACCTAGGAGCTTGTTTGAAATGCAAATTCTCCTGCTCTAATAGATTAGAAACTCTGGGGCTGGACCCCATAGTCTGTGCTTTAACAAGCTCTGCAGATGGTTTTGGTTCACCAGTTGTATCCCCTGACTCACTTCATGTTTGTCCTACTGAAGTACCGTTCTCTAGCCACTAGGCCAGCCTCTCTGCTGTCACAGGGCCCTCGTGGATGCTGCTGCCTCCGTCTGAAGCCCACTTCTCCTCTTCACCTGGCTGTCTCTCGGGCTCTGCTTAGATGCTCCTTCCCGTGGGGAGCCTCTCTGAATGCCCAGAGCTGGATAAGGTCCTCTTTCTAAGTAATGCCAAAGCACTCATGGCAACAGCTTTTTCATTGATCCCCTTGATCATAATTGATGTTACTTGTCTGGTACATGCTCTAGAAACTCCCTGAAGATCTGGATCATGTTTATTCTATTCACTAAAGCTTTCCCAGCAGCCAGGATCATTGCAGGCATGTAGTTGGAATTCCACAAAAATAGTTTTTGGATGAATGGTTGTGGTTTGACCTCTGTAGCACTCTGGCTTCACGCTGCTCTAAAGCCACAAATTGTGCTATCCCAGATTGGCGGTGTCTTTGAATTCTCCCAATCTACACTTTATCCTGTATTCCTGGCCCTTATAAAGGCCTCTGCCGTCCCAAACAGGTCATGGGAGCTGGCGACCAGGTATTATTCTTCTAATTCCCCACCACCATCACTACCTTTAAGGAAGGCAGTCAGTCTGTTGAGGAGAAATCTGGTATTTGTTCTAGAGAAGTCTACTCATTCAGTCCTGCAGAAAAAGCTTCAAGTCAGCTACTCCCCTCATTCTCTGTCAAGGATGCTCAAGGTTTGGGGGCAATTATTGGACAAGCATTTACATAATGGCTTCCTTTTGTTGTCTTTGCTCTTTTGGGGCCCCAGCTTTAGCTTGTCAGGGCCTCTCTTAGTTCTCAATTTCTGATTAGGCACCCTCTCCACTAATATGTAAAATTTAGATAACTTGATTTTTCAAAGCACAATGCAGAGTTTATTGGCGATGGTATAAATTTTGGAATGTTAGAGGAAGAGACAGGCCTCTAGGCAAAATAGAATGAACAACTTCTCTGTACACATTCTTTATCCTAAGACACTTAAAAGGAGGGCCTCTACTGAAAAGAGGCTGAGAAAATAATGCAATTTTTTTCATTTTACTATAATCTTTGTGGAAGCTTTCCTTCGGAGTCAACTGTGGATGGGGTCATCTACTGGCCTCAAGATTATGCAATGCAAAGAGATTTTTGTTATTTTCAGATACACCTGGACCCCCATGGAGCCACAATCAAAAATCAGCGGTAGCAGTGAGGGGAGGAATTCAGACTCCTTAATATAATGCCTTTGTAGCCTATCTAATAGAGCCCTCTTTTCCACACCTACCATCTCTGGCCTGGCCTGCTTTCACTTTCACTCTCATTCTTGTTCTCTCACCCTCTCTTTCCCCTTTGCAAAATAAATTTTCACATAGAACTCCATTTTATAAAATAAAGCTGCTTTTTATAAGAATACATTTATTTGCCAAAGTGTAACTATTACTAACTAAAAAGTCAGAATAATGTGTCTGTAAAATAAAAGTTTTGAAATCTGAGGCTTTGGGTAGCCATTCATCCTCAACATTCACTGTGTATTCTGTTTTAGTTGTGCCATATTAAAACATAAAATCTTGTAGCCAGGTGACTTTTTCTTTTTTTAAAAAATGGTTTGCTGTACATTTTTACCAATTAAACAAAGATCTCAAGATAAATCCCATTGAATTAAATTGATAACACAAATTCAACCATCACTGATGTGTTACAATTTGGTCTGTCTGTAACGCATTGGGTAATATTTTTTGGTCAATTATTCTTTTTAACAGTGCTTAAACTTATGTTTTTGAAAGCAAATTGAAAGCAAATATTTTAGGACACTGCAAGAATTTCATAAAAACCCCAGAGTTTGGGCAAACCGGTTTGAAAACTGTTGCCCTAATAGACTGTGTTTGTTTCCTACCTGATTTCCACCTGTCTCCATCAACCTTCCACCCATCTGCTAGACTTAGCTTTCAGAAACACAGAACTGACCTTGCCATTTCCCTGCATGAACATCCTCAGCATAACTCCATCCCTCCAGTGTGGTGCTCAGGCCCAGCTCTACCTTAGGATCCCTTGGCCAGCTTTGAAAATTCCCACATCTGGAGCTTCCCAAAATTAAGTAAACCAAATCTCTCAGAATGGGATCTCAATATATTTCAAAAGCTCCTCAGTGTGATGTGCACCCAAAATTGAGAACAATTGACTTAGAGAAACGTACACATATTTCTTAACAAGATACACAGTACCCTCAGAAGGTGATCTTTTCTCAATTAATTTAACTTCGACATTATCCCTACACATCCTGGTTCCAATGAGGTTCCCTACTCACTCTAACCCCTTCCTCCTGCTCAGGCTGTCCCCTCTGACTGGAATGACCTTTCTATTCTATTCCCTGACATGCTGGTACTCCACCTTGAATAAAATGAATGAATGAATGAATGAATGAACCTTTATTGGACTCCTAAAGAAGTCTAGTCACTCTACCTTTATAGTGTCATATTCTGTGGTACTTCTCAGACTTTTATTATCTATAATTCACATCTGAGAAAAGTGCTACTGTGCAGCTATCATGTGCCTGGGAATCAAACCCAGAGGCCTCTACAAATCCCAAGCTCTTCCCTCCAAATCCTTTTTTCTTTGGGACTACTTTCTGGGAGACCAGATGGAGACCACAAAGCTAAAAGGTCAGATATTCTGAGAGCATGACTGTGCCCTTTGTAGAAGTTTTTGAGGCTGAGGTCAGACTCTAATTGGAAACCTGAGGTCAGTACCTCGTCTGTTGTTTTCTTCCCACCCCCACCCCCAGGTGTCATCAAACTACCCTCTAGAAGTTTAAAAGTCTGGGTTCTTGTAAAAACTACATGAGTCACTTTTTCTTTTAATATTTGGAATATTGTAGCGCCAAGGAGATTATAAACAGGGCCAGTTTTTACTAGAATTGCTGGATCAGAAAGGGAAAGATTAAAATCACTATCTAAACACCTTACCAATAACCATGCAAAACACAACCCACAGCTGTCAGGAAAACCAATGGTAAATGGCACATCATTCAAGTTTATTTGTGTGAAATTACTGACACTGTGGTACTCAGGCCCCTCCAGTGTTTCTGCTTTAGGAAGCTTAATGAAATTCATGGTGGATGCTGTGTTGTATCACTGTGTCAGTAAATGGAAATGACAATGTGACTTTGTTCTCACTCTTTTGCTTTGCATGCCAATTTCATCGTAATCGAAATTTTCTCTTTGATTATTCAGTGGGCCTGGCTATGCAAACTCAGTGTTGTGCACATTTCATGAGAAATGAATCTGAGGAGGCACACATAAGTGTGCTTTACTTTTCCCACTGATTGTGTCCTATGGGTCATCTTCTCCTTCATAATGATGATATCGGAAATAAACTTTAACTATATGTTAATGAAATAGTTATTGAACTATACATTGTGTGCCTTTGTACCTATTAACATCACAATCAACATAACATCCCAGAGCTGCCTTGCAGTCATAATTGAGTCAGCAAGGTAATGATTTCCAAACTGGCTGAGGACCTCCTTTATGATGTGATACAAATGCATTATTGGCAAGAAGTTTAAGAATGTCAGCTTGAGACTCAAACTCCTCCTGTAATGCATGTTTAGGGCAGGGAGCTTGAGACTGTGTGGCTAGCCCTGCTCCTTACTGTCTCCTCAATATGTATGACCCCTGGGTGGAGAAGAACAGCAGGTACCCCTGTGGAGACTGAACCTCAGGACAGAAATTCCTCTGACTCTTCTCCTTTCCAATCATATACCACATAGAAACCTTGATTTAAAGCAAACAATGGGATGAATAAATTACTGAAAGGGATTCTCTTTTAAATCATATCTTTTGAATTTGGGACAGCTTTATGGGAGCTGTTCAAGAAACATTTTTGGAGCCTGTTATAAAGTTGCATCTTTTGCCTTTTATCTGCCTGGGAGTTCTTTTCAATCTGGCTGTCATGAAGAAGTCTGTTTCATCATTGGGATTCCCTAATTGTAAAAAGGTTTGAAAATCCCCAAGGTGGTGATGGTGATGGGGCATAGGGATAGAGGAAGGGAGAAGACCATGGAAAATTGTGTTGGACATTTTAATGGAGAAACAAGTAGCAATTAAGTTCATTAGAGGAAGAAATAGACTAGAGTTTGGTTCACGTGGATGTTGTCTTATTGAGAGTAGGATCGGGTCAGAAAGAGGAAAGATGGCAGTGCAGAGTTAAGGAAAGATTTCAGAATTATATAGACTTGAGTTCATATCTCAATGCCATCATCAACTAGATATGTGATCATAGGAAAGAATATTTTAATTATTCTAAGTCTGCTTCCTAATTTGTAAAATAGAAAACGAAAGTCTTTATGATAAGATTATGTGCAGGTTAGATAACATGGGTAAAAGTCAAGAGTATAGCAAGTATAATCAATGGTAGTTCTTCTGAACTACCATTGTTGAGGAGTGGTTATTAAAATTGAAAGAAGATCAACTTAACCGCAACCCTCAGCCACCCCAGAGTTCCCTGAGTTTCATTGTCATCCATGGTTAAGAATACAACTATAAGAATGTTCTTTCAGGATCTATAACAAAGGTATGTCACTAGTACTTGGTGGCAATAGTGGGGTAATCTACAGGGAAAAAAAATGCACCTAAAACTTAGTTCTATGGGATATGAATGTATTTGTGCTTCATAGGTATGTTTTCTCTATAGACAGAGGACCACACAATAGATAACAAAATATTAAACTCCCATCCTGGGGAGTCCTGATACTTTCTCAAATAAAATGGCAAAAATCTCTGGAACATACAGGCAGTATCTAATAAAAGAAAATAGGCCAATATGCCAAGCCTTCAATCTTAATCTCTGTACTTAGGAACCTTATTCCTGTAAAAATGAAACTAAGCCTAATTATAATTAATGATCAAGAATTACCTCCTGAAAACCTCCTGTTACTCAAATATGGACTCTCTCTAAGCCAAACCCAGCACAGAAACACACAATTTCACCCTGACATGGGACATGACTCTCAGGGATGAGCCTCCCTGACATTGAGGGATTATTACCAACAGCTAACCAACGATGCATGTGGAAATGGACCTTGACAAAAGGGCGAAGCATTTAAAAAAAAAAAAAAAAAAAAAAAAGAATTCTTATGGCATAGAGATTTCAAAGTGAGTTGAGAGGTCATTCTAGAGGTTATGCTTATGGAGGTCTTAGGAAGATGTCACAAACTACCAGAGTAAACAAAATCTCAAACAAAAGTGCTCCTGAAGGCTCTAGGGATATTTGGACATGATAGGAATGGCACACAGCTGCATGAAATTAACACCCCTTCAGTGGAACCTATATGGGAATATATGATAATCTATTTCTCAAATATATCAGAGATACACTCATTTATAAATTCCCTACTTGGGATTCTTCTATCCCTTTTATTTGAACCTATAATTATCTTTATACCCATTAAATATATGTCTCAGAGACTTAAATCTTTGAACTGTTCATATACTGGTTGAGCCCTGATGAATCCCAGCAGAGTTATGGCCAAAACCTATTCTCCAGTTCTTCAGATTTGCCCAGGGAAACTAATAAAATGGTGATGATGGACAAGCCTCATACCCCAAAACAGGGAGAATCTACATCTGCAAGCAAAACAGTTCCATTCATCTTTTCCATAATATCTAAGCTCCCTCTCAATCCAAAGCAGTCAAAGTGGACATCATCCCAAATTCCTCAAGACTGAGTAATGAACAAATGTAAGTGGGGGAGGGTAACCATGGACAATGTAGATTTATAGTTATTGTCGGTATTATCAGGTGATAATGGAAGAACTTGTAACATTGATATAAAGATAGTGGTCACCAGAGTTCAGAGGGGAGGGAGAGGTATGAATAGGTGGAACCAGGGCATTTTTAGGGCACTGGAATTGTTTTGTATATTACTGCATTGATGGATCCATGACATTGTACATTTTTCAAAACCTATAAAACTGTACAGCACAAAGTGTAAACCATAAACTATAGATGTTGATTAGTAGCACTGCTTCAGTTTGGTTCATCAATTACAACAAATGTACTTCACTAATGTAAGATGTGATTAGTGGGGAAAATGTGTACGTGGGTGGATAGGGTAATATGGGAATCCCCTATGTTTTTTTCTTTTTCTTTTTTTTTTTTTTTACCGGGAGGTCCCGGGGATCGAACCCGGGTCCCTCCATATGGGAGACGGACGCCCAACCAGTTGAGCCACATCCGACCCCTCCCCTATGCTTTTGATGCAACTGTTTTGTAATCTAAAACTTCTCGAAAAATAAAGTTTATAATGATTTTTTTTAAAAGAGAAATAAGGTCAAAATCTGGGTTCAGAGGAGTGTGTGAGGGTGACTCAGAAACTTAGTTCATAAAGAGAAATGTCCATGGGGTTAAAATTGACCATTAAGATGGGGACCAGAAAATAGAAGGAGGTTAGAGAAGGGAAAGCTGAGGTTTAATCCATGCAGAATTGGTAAAAAGTTGTAAATCTTTGAAAATGAATAGAAATGGTGATATCATGGTGTTTGTAACTAGCAGTGCTATTGTATGCATATGAAAGTGGTTGAAAGGGAAAGTCTAAGGTCATGTATATTACTAGAAGGAAAGCTAAAAACCAACATGGGACTATACATGACAGTAAAACCTCATATATAACACAAATATGGGTGATAATGCATACATAAGACTGTTTTTACAAAATGTAAGTACAAATATACTAAAGAGAAGGAAAAAGAATAGAAGCTATATATGGCAGGGGAAGCATAGAGAGATTGAGAGGTGATGAATTTTGTTTGTTTTTTGTTTATTATTATTATTATTGGAATAATGAAAGTGCTCTAAGAATCATTGATGTGCTGAATGCACAAATATGTGATTGCACTGAATACCATTGATTGTACACTTTGGATGGATTTATGCTCTCTTAATATGTACCAATAAAATTGACTTGTTAAAAAAAATTCACACACAAAAAAGATGGGGAGATGTCAGATCTGAGTGGGGAGCAAATACATGCCTCGGCATCTGTGAGTGCAAATCCAAGATCAAACGTCGTAAGGGCTGACAACGGGTTGAGGTGGACATGTGGAAAGTGAGTCCAGACATAATCTCAAAGACCTTGTTCTCCTCCATGGTGCTTCTTTTGAAAGCACAAGATCCCATGCCAGAGGGTAAGTCTAATGATTAAACCCAGATATTCAAATATTGGAGATGCTGATGTGTTGGACAGAGTCCAGTAAGGAGTATTCATTTTCTCAGTCTTCACTATTAAATGAATAAAGGCTTGTGCTGCTTGCCACCCTGTGAAAGGTTAGTGGACATTTTCCCTTTAAGAACTAAATTTCTGAGTCTCCCCCACCCCCCACTCCTCTGCATCCAGATTCAGTTGACTTTTCTTTTTTAAAAATATCATTATAAACTTTATTTTTAGAGAAGTTTTAGATTACTGCAGCTAAGGATGGCGGACCTCAGGCTCCTCAGGTAGGTGGCATGTGGCAGTGGAGAAAGCGCTAGTTGGACTACCAGGACTCAAGACATAAGAACTCATTCATAACCCCTGAGCCTTAGTTTCTTCAGCTTTAAATAGGGGATAATAATGTCTACTTGCCTACTATATGGATGCCATGAGGCTCAAACTCAAAGAGAGATGTTAAAGCACATTGTAAACTGTAAAATATTATTTGAGGATGTGAGGAATGTTTAATGTGTTTAGATATCCATCTAAAACTTGACGGCTTCATCGTATTGATATATTGGTATTTGACTCTTTTTTCCAAATATATGACCACTACAGCACATAATAAGAGCATGAGTAATTCAATATTCAAACAGATAACTGCATTTACTATGTCTATATTAGACTAAGAAATAGCTTCATTTAATGGAATGTTCTTGGAAATAAGAGTTGCCAACAAGTTTTCCATAAGAGATCGTGAAGAATGAAAACCCTTGAATGAAACTGGTATAACCCTTTTGTATTACTTATTTTCCTCTGCAAACTGATATCTCAATCAGTATCATTCATTCATTTATTCACAATCTCACTTTTTTTGTGCTTTTTATATATTAACACTCCTCTTTTCTATCTATATTCATTTATAATGCCCATATGATGACACCTTCTAAATTAATTTCTCTAACTACAATGTTGCATTTGAATTCCAGATTCATATATCTATCCCCAACTGCCTACAGAACACACTTTGATTGTATAATAGGCATCTCAAATTCAACATCCCCAAGACTGAACTTCTAATTTGTTTCTACCCCTGCAAATTGCACTTCTTTCCATCTGCTCCATCTCAATAAATGACTTTTCCATTTTACCAATTTCTTAGGCCCAAAACTTGGGGATCATCCTTGATTTTTTCTTTCTCTCACACTTTAAACCAATTCATCAGCAAATCCTGTTGCTCTACTTTCAAAACATATACAGAATCTGACTGCTTCTCACTATGTCCACTGCTTCCACATGGCTTCCTAGTGCAGGTTAGTCTGCTTTCCTCCTAATTGGTCTCTCTGCGTCTATTCTTCTCATACTCCCCCACTAAAATAGACCATTGTCATCTTAACAGCTAGAATGACCCTTTAAAAATTCAAGACAGATCCCGTCACTCCTTTGTTGTAATCTTTCCAATGACACCCCATCTCACTCAGAGTATAAGGCCCTGCATGATCTTCCGCCTTGTCTCCTACTACTCTTCCCCATGCTCACTTTGCTGTGGCCTCAGTGGCCTCCCTGCTATTGCCAGACCTGCTGGGCACACTGAGGTGAGAGAAAGGAGGAAGCAGGGCATCCCAGAAGAGAGAACAGTATCTTCAAAGTCATGAGTCTCACACAATTTAGGCTTATTGGAATTTCAGTGCTTCTGGGGGTATGCAAATGTGATTGGAAAAACATATTGGCTTAGGCAGATGATAAATGACCTGGTATGCCATGTCCAAGAGGTTGGGTTTTATCCCATAGGTTATAGGTAGCCAATAAAAGAGTTTTAAACAAAAGAGTGGTATAATTAGGTTTGTATCATAGGAATTTAGGGTAGAAGATGTATTGGAAAGGATAGGACTACCTGTCTGGAGGCCATTGCAAGGGCACAGGTAAGAGATGTTAGAAGGCCATTGGGATTGAAGAAGATGATTCAGGAAGTAGAATATGCCATACCATAGACATTATAGTCATACAAGTAAAAGAGCATTGGTCAAAATCAGAAGAATTAAAGTGTGTTAACAGCTGGCATTCAGAGTAGATGGCAGTAGAAAAATTCAGATCAGTGACTCAAAACACTGCTAAGAAATCAGTATTCAAAGGAAAAGTACACTCATAAAGGACAAAATCATGTCTTTTGATGCAGCATTCTCTGGCAAGATTCTACAGTATATTTAATTGTGGATTTCAAGCCAGATTTTGTTCAGTTGTCCTTGTAAGAGAAGCTGAGTCAGGTCATATATGACTTATTGGTTTGCTTATTTTATTATACACTTTTAAAAAAAATTTCTGGTACTTGCTCCCAGATGTTTCATTTTCCATTTCACATATCATAAATATGTATATAAAATACTTTTAAAGTTTCTGTTTCTTCAGGTTGAGTTTGTGTCATTTAATGGTTAGTAATGAAAATTACCTAAAGTTAATAACCTGCTCTTGCCTTCAAGCTCAAATGAACCCAGAACTCAGGAATAGCATGTTAGAGTTGGTAGGGGCTTTAGAGAGCAGCTACAACTCCTCTCCACCCCACCCCAAGCCCAGTCCTAGAGTCTCCCCTGTCCCCACTTCATTTTAAAAATAAAGAGATTGTGTGGTGAAGAAACTTGTCAAACCTTACATCGGTGTGGCAAAAACATTTGAAATACACAAATGGTGTTTTCTGAGGCCATATTACAGCAAAGGAGTAATATAAAAAAAGAAAAAGACTTTGGCGTGCATTAGAGCTGCTGGAGCTTGCTAACAATCCAGGCCCTTCTCCCAGAGATTCTGATTCAATAGAAGCCCTCACTTTTCAAAAATACCCACTCCCCCATGATGCTAATGTCTAGGTACCACACTTTGAGAAAGAGTGACTTGAATGAAACAAAATATGCAATCACAAGCAATGAGTTTACCCAAATATATAGAACTGCTGGACTTCAAAAAGTTATGGAAAATATACATAGACCATTAGGAAGCTGTTCATGCTTCTGGCTGACATGACAATAATTGCAAATCTAGCTATCCTTTTTTAGCAATTTGAGTATCAAACTCTTCTAATTTTGATGCAATTCACAACGTTATTCCTTAAGAGTTTGAGATAAAACATAAACATTAAATGATGCCTCTGTCCTTAATGAACCCCTGCCTTAGGAAAGCAGATACGCTCACTCCGTTGTGGGAATTAGGGGCTGATCAGTATTACTTTTGTAGTCCATCTAGAACTTGTGGTTTTCCCAGTCTGAAATGTTATAATGTGATCAAATTATGCCTTCAGAAAGGCTTTGCTTAAGGACTGAGTGTAGCCTAGCCATGATTGGCAGCTGCTGGTATGATTCAGATAATTCAGACCATCCATAAATATTGCCAGTAAAAGTGGAAGGAAGGGAGGGAGGGAGAAAAGGAGGGAGGGAGGGAGGGAGGGAGGAAATAGCTTTTGGAAAACAATTCAAGCTACAGATATGAGGAGGATGTACTCTTCTGGTTTTGTATGAAAGATACAAAGTTGAACTGTGTTATTTAAAAAAAAGATAACATAGGGCTGGGATAGATTTAAGGAATCCACCTAATCCATTAATTTTTACCCAAAGAATTTAATAGCAGAATCCTTTTTTTCAAATGATGTTTTATACAGAATCCTCAAATATAAAAAGATAAAGGTAGAGCTTCTTTGAATGAAGCAAGGGGGGTAGGGAAAGGCTAGGCATGCTCTTCTCAAACTGCCTACTGATATCCTACATCAGGGCCCCAGGGTTTTGCCGAAAAGCACTGTTTGAGTCCCAACCCTTCATTTTACAGAGTGGTAATTATTTCACAGAAGTTTAGGGTTTTCCTACAGCAAGGCAGAGGACCTTAACGTCAAACTTAGTGTCCAGAGACCTGTTCTTTTGCCTCATCCCTTGATGCAGTTACCAGATAAACCTCAACATCAGCTAATGGAAGTCCAGATAATGTTGACAGCCTCTTTGAACTCACAAAAAGTACTGGCTAATTGCTTCTCTCTTCAATGCAGTTTTCTTTAGGGAATTCGGTCTAAAGCAATTAAGAGATGGGGAGAGCTGCCTATCTCAGGAAGGCCAGGACCTGAGCACAAGGGACGGTTTTGGAGGAGTGGAAGCCATAAGCTCCCCATTTACACATCCCTTGAGTTCAGTGTGTCAGAGTATGTGGTCCAAGAGAAGATGGAAGGAAGGCTGAAGAATGGAAAAGGAATAAAAACCTGGCAATCCATGCAATTTAAAAACAAGATGTGTGATACTTCATGGTCAGTGCTTCCATTTTTTTGGCAGGCCCATATACAAGTTGATTCCTTGAATTTTTTTTTATTTTAACCACTGTGTCTTGATTTTATGTGGTGTGGTTTGAAATTTTCTCTAGCGGTTCTCAGATCTGTGGGACTGGCTATAAGAAGATGAGAATTACCTCAATTAAAGACCTATCAAAAGGTGATTTATGAGTTATTAGCCTCTTCTCCATTCTAGATTGCACCATTTTTTTTTTTTAACAAGTTTCCTTGGAAAAATTTTAAAGTAACTTGCTTTTAGTGACTAATCTTATATGCTCAGGATTGCAATAGCATAGAACATTTTGAAATGAAATTAGTATACTTGCTTTTTCTTTCGTTCAAGTAGGGACTAGGAAATCTCCCTGTGTTGGGGTAAAAGAAACATAATAGTCCTTGTTCCAAAAGTGTAAGTACAGTATGATTTTAACTCTATTTAAAGGAACGATTAAAGTGTTAAATGAACATAAGGAGGTTAAGGATGCTGGAATTGGAAATCAGATTCTCTGGGATCGAGGACTGTCTTCACCAGTTACTGGCTGTGTGACCCTGGGTTAGTCACTCAACTGCACTGTGCCTTAATTTCAACATAGGTGGAAATACTAGTACCTACTTCATAATGTTGTTGGGAGGATTAAATGAGATAATGCATAAAGCTCTTGGAAAAGTGTCTGGCACATAGAAAGCTTTCAATAAATGTCAGTTATTATTACTTTAAAGTTGTTGTGCAATGGCTATTTTTCCCCTGATTTTCCAAAAAAAAATTTAGTGTGGTTATGTTATATGATGGCAGAAACTAAAATTATAAATACAAGCCAAAGAAAAGAATATCAATTTCTAAAAACCCCTTCCTTTCCCAAATCCAACATCAAACTAACAGAGGTTCAATTTTTGAATGTAATAGTGTATTCATGAAGGGAAGAAAAGGGAATGGAAAACAGATAATATTGTTCAATTTACTCTTCTTACAAATACCCATTCTTCCTTTTTTCCTCTCACCTGCCCATTTGCCAGTATGACTTCTAACATCAAGCAAGAGAAAGAGAAGAGGAGTAAGAAGAAGGAGAAGGAGAAGGAGAAGGGGTAAAGGCATCCTCTCTAGTGAGACCCTCCCAAATGTCAATGGGATGATATTTTAATCTCCTGTCAACCCACCGCTCTCACTGCCACACTTTTGGGCCAGTCATATTTAGTGTTTTTGATATGGGCACAGATCTGACTTTATCTTACCTCTTTGTAGACAAAGGAAATCATTAAAAAGATTCCCAGTTCATGATGAGCAATTTAAAATGCTATGACTTTCTTTAGGCTTCTTGCATTAGGGAATGACACATGGAGTTGTGAGACCAAGCTTCCACCTGGCCCTGTGACTTCATTCAATTAAGCAGCAAGTATTTATTGAGTAGCTACTCTAGGCCCAGGTTATAAAACTCTGGCTCTGCCGGTTACTGCTCTTCTAGATGGCCTCCTGCAGTCCCTTTTCTGATGTGAGTAGTAGACTCTGCCTGGACTTGGCAGAAGAAGAGCTGGGATGTGGGTGCCTTTTGCCTGCTGGCTGTCTCTGAATCACTTAATCTGCCCAGGGCATTAGAAGGTGGGCTGTGGAGGCAGTATCCAGTTGAATCAGCACAGGCTGTCATGTTTGAATGGAGGCTCAGGCAGAACCAAGCGTGCTGGCAAAATTTAGTGATAGTGGTTTTTCTGGGGCACTGAGTGCTTCTGTTGGAAATCTGGAGTCTGGAAACCTGACTGGAGGACTTGGAAGGTGGAAGCTGAACTGTTGGAACGGTTGGAGTAAAAACCTATACATTTGTTTTATAATAAGCTTAAATACTTTCCAGATAAACTTCTTTTTACTAGGGAGTCCTTTTGGGCCATGGGAGATGGGGTTAAAACAAAACAAAACAAAAATAAAACCTAATAATTATTTAACGTTTGATTTGAGCCTGAGGGGAATCTCTTAACTCACGACTCTGTCTGCCACTTCATAGTTAAGCGATCCAAACAGTTACTAGTGGTTGAGTGCTTTCTACCTGCCAGAGTCTGTGCTACGCTACGCGTTTTATACCCATTACCTTATCAATTACTCACAATAGCCTTTTGAATAGATGCTCATATTTTCTTGATGGAAAACCTGAGGCTTAGAGTAGTACAGTGAGGTGACTAGTTCTCTAAGTGTGGTGGTGCAGGATAGCTGAGCCTCGGTATCTTCAAATATGAAATGAAAGTGATAATAGGTACCTCCCAGGGTGGTTATCAGGAATAAATGAAAAGAAACATTCAATGAATAACATTATTTTAACAGGAATATCCTTTCCATGAAAACCTATTTGCTTCCACAGAGAGAGCTATGTAAGGCCTGAGAAAGGGGAGAATAAAGGTGAATGAAGAAGCTTTCATTTGGTATTTGTTAACATACATAACTCTAAGACAGATTTTAGTTGTTTTCTAACATCTCCCCATTGAAAGTTTGCTGAAAATTATAATGGTGGCAGAGCTTTTAACTCCATTCAACCCATAATTGGAATGAGACCTTTTTCTGCGTGGGTGCCCTTCCCTGCTAGGCTGTGAGCACCTTAAGGCTGGGACTGAAACCAGTTTAAGCTTACGTCCCCTGGCCCACCCAGGTGCTTTGTCACTGCCATCTCCTAGTGGGGACAAGCAGGGCAACCTGGACACCTCTGAGAAAAAGACCACTGGAAAAGATTGCCAACATGCTGAGTCCTGTTTATTGGGGGAGAAAGGTCCCCGGACTCCAGGGGTCCATTTCCACTCTCTGTTTCCCAGCACTTCCTGGGTCTTAGCTCAGCCTGGAATAATTTATCACTGCTTGGAAAATGTATTAAGGGTTATCTATTCAAGGTAAAAAGAAGATAAATAAGAGAAGATTTGTCCCATGAGATATAAAATATTGTTCAAAACTAAAGCAATTAACACCTATTTAGTATCAGTAGAAGAATAGATATGGATAATGGAGCAGAATAGGCCTAAGATCACGGTACCACCCATTTCCTCCCCCCACTATGTTTAGATGATAATTGTGGCATTTCAAATCAGCAACAAAAGAAGAGACTATTTGATTATATACATATGGAGAAAAATAAAATTATATTCTTTTTATTTTATCTTATCCAAAATAAATTCCAGGTGCATTAAAATTCTAAACTTAAAAAGAGTAATCTATGTTGTACTAGAGAAAGTATAGGAGAATCATTTATAATCTTGACATCAAACTCAGAAACCATAAGATTGTATATATGACTCTAATATATTAAAAACTGTCATTATATATCTGCAAATGCAGAGAAAAGACATTCACTAACATGTTAGTAGTGGTTACCTCTAGTCATGGGAATGCAAAGGACTTGTGGTTATGTATTACTTGGTTATTAGAAAAACATTTAAAAAGAAAAATGTTTAGAGAAAATATTTTTAAATTCCTCTCTTTCCTGTCTATCTTTATCTATCTATCTATCTATCTATCTATCTATCTATCTATCTATCTATCTATCTATCTATCATCTGTCTGTCTTATCTATCTATCTATCTATCCAATCATAATCCATCTCTATCTATTATCTCTCTCTCTTTCTGGTCTATCTATCATCTGTCTATCTAATTTATCTAATCTATCTGTCATCTCTCCAACTATCTGTCTATCTTATCCCCAGGGCATGATTCTCAAAGAAGGCAGGTATCAATGGTAAACATGCCCTTCAGGCAGAGCACAATGAGAAAGAAGAAAGATACTCAGAAAAAAATAGGGTAAGAGCTTTAACTACTGTACAATTTTACCTTGTATCAGTCCTACTTCTTTATTGGTAGAGGTTATCTTTTCCATTTCTGGAAACTTGCTTCTAGAAGAGCCCTTCCATCCCACTTTGCTATTTAAGAGGCTGCCTTAAAAACTTGACTTCTAAGGGCCCAGGATTTGTTTTAAAGCTGAAATACAATGTTGATTAAAATAGCCCATCCTCAAACTCCCTGACCAGTTGTCACGATTACTATTTTGTTTTCTTCTCTTTTCTTCTGTCCAATGGCATATCACAAAATTCTTTTTAAATTTGGATCTCTGCTGGTGTTTGCAGCTGGAAGTTGTTACTACCTCCTGTTCAGGGTAAGAGAAAGTCAGAGTTGGGAGGAACTTCAGGATTCTTCTAGTCAAACTCCCCATCTCAAACTTGAATTTCCTTCACAGAATCCTCTCTTAATCCATAAATGTGCTTGTCCCAGCTACCCGCAGATTGTGTAAATTAGGCAAAGAGCACAGAGCAAAGAAACAGTGGGAAGGAGAGCTGTGGCAATCTCCACACTCTAAAATCTTATGAAGTTTTCTATAGCATTCTGCCAATCAGCAAAAAAAAAAAAAAAGTTACTTAAGCATTAAGGATTATTTTATAAAAGGCTTTCTTGCTGGATAGAACTTCTGTTCCACCATACGCACTAAATAATAAACTTACACGGCACTGTTTGAATGTTTATGAGAATGAATCATTCCTAAATTATCTGCTCACATTATCATATAAATGATCACTTTTGCTTTCTCTCCCAATAGTGCTATAATCTTTAATAAAGCGGTTTGTACATGTTTTAAGTGAGACTACAGTGCCCCAAAAACTAGCATTATATTGCTTGAATAATAAAAGTGCACAGTTATTCAGGCAGCTTTAGTTGGATGCCTGAGCTTCTAGATTAAGTCCAAGTCCGTCTGTAAGGAAAGCAAGTCAAAGTAAACCCTGGATATGATGTTGTATGAAGCATTCCAGGTTTGTAAATTTAAAGGCGCAAATCAAATTGCTAACAATGAAATCTGTTCCCCGTCTCCTTTCTCCAACCCTAAAAACTCCTCCCACAAGAATTTGAGCCCATAGAAGAGAAAATAAGTGGAAAATAATGATCCTACCTTTGATGCATGGTAGCCATGATATGGACGATAAAAAAGAAGTTCTCTAGTGAAAAGAATGGTTAATATAATAGCTTGGACTTAAGGGATGCAGATTGACTCTGTGGGGAAAAAAAAGAAATAAACGTCCCTGAGAGGGGAAAAGACTTTCAGAAATTTCATCATGCATCATGTGGGACAAAAGAGCCATTGAAATTAGAGTTTGTATAAGTGTATTATGATGATGCTGTTTTCAACAGGTTCTGCCAAAGTCTTAAAACCACAAGTACTTTTAAAGTTGATAATTGCCTGGAGAGCTCATTTGCTTTCTGTTCATTGAAAGCTAAGTGAAGGAAAGATGATCCTGCCCAGAGAATTTTAATTTTCCCAAAAGCCTGTCTCAGATGATGATTTTTCCTCTGTGGATCCCTCTCTCAGTCTGTCAAGAAAAGAAAGCCCTGCTGCTAAAGCCAAAAAATGTTGGCAGACAAACGTATCTTGTTAGAAGAAAGAACATTGTAGATGTGTGCATGCAAGTATATAAACACTGACTGTGCTTCCGACAGTTTCTGTCTGTTTGTTTTTGAGGAGGATGGAAGGACGTAATGCAATCTTTTGCAAGTGAAGAAGAGCAGGTGTGATAATCAACTCACCCTTTTATCAAGAGAGTGAGTTTGAATGGGCACTGTTTACTATTTTAATTACTATATTAATATAGTAATTAATATTAATATAGTAGGAATTTAACTATTTCGTCCAAAATCAAGAAATAGGGGTCGTTTTCTCATACAAACGTTGGCTCTTGGAGAGGGAGAGAGAAAGGGAGGGAGAAAAGACGAAAAACAGCAGGTCCTCTCCTGTAACATGGGAACAACGATTGCCTGGGGCAAAGTACCCTGCCCTGTCTCCCATTAAGCCTCGCCAATTTATCTTAGTCTATACATGTAAAAATCCTCTAATACGCCAATCTTGGACCAATTTCTTATTCTTTTGTTCAGGGATATTTATGGTGGACGGTTCTGGAGCCACTAAATCTGTCTTTTGGCTGTCCTGACTCTGAGAACCATCCCTTTTATAAGCAGAGGTGTTAACACCATCAGCCAGGACAACCCCTTGGCTAACTGCCTTTTGTTTTCTGTACATCTCCTTCCTTTGCCAGTTCCCTTGGAGAAACTGGATATCACAACAAATGGCAAAAATAACACCAGTTCTGGTTAAGTCAGTGATTTCACCCTAGGTGTGTGCAGATGGTTTATTCTGGGGTTTCCCAGACCCCTCCTGCTACAGGTATCACTTCCAGGCCATGATGGCAAGATGATTATAATACCATGGAGGACCATGTACAGCCTACTGTGGAAGCTCAAAGAAAGAAGCCTCTGACATTGCCTAGTTTCTTCCTCCCTATTTTTAGGGTTTCAGAGTTTTCCGAGTGTTTTTTGGTGCATTATCTCATTTGTTCCTCAAAACTGCTCTGTAAACATCCGGTTAGTAGGAACAAATATTAAAATTAACAAAATAAGCAAAATAAATGCTGCTAGTGATAAATACTATGGAAATATTAAATATATTAAAGTATGACTGAGAGTGGGGAGGGGGAAGAGTAGGGTAGACATTATTCCTACTCTTATAAGTGAGAATTGTGAACCTCAGAAAAAGTTAAGTAACTTTCCAGGATTATGCAGCTAGTCAATTTTAAGCTCAGGAAGGAATTGTATCTTGTTTCTAAATTCTGTCTTCTAGGTGTCATCTTGGTAAAATATTCAATCAAAGACAAATCATTCTTGTTTTGACATTTTCTAACCCAGTCATTTTTGAAATCAATAGTTCAAATTTTTTTAAAGTGAGTATCTACATTCATAGATTATCATCTCCAATTACTAAATTAAATAATGATTTTCATAAACTCTCTATGCTGAAAAGAGACTGAAACTTATCATAATTAAGTTTCCTTCTTATATTTGTACAACTTAATTCTGATTTAGATAAGAAAATAAAATTTAGCCAGCAATTAGTATAACCTAATAGCTTATGTTGCTTTGTAAAATTCAAATAGCAAATGGATCATATTTTAAATAGCCAATTATCCTGTAAGTATTACAGCAATTTTTATAATAACTGTTTTATTACCAAAACATGCATTTTAATCTGTATTAACAATTCTAAAATAGCCGTTTCACCCATTAAGTAAATATGTGCCTTTTAAGACTGTTCATTTAAAGTCCTAAACCACAGATGGTACTGAACCCAAAGGCACATTATTTCCTATAATAAAATTACTATATGGAAAAGTATTCCATGAAGAAAGAGGACTAACATCATTGAGCTCTTGTTTTGTCAGAGCTTTTATGTACACTTTCTTTGAATCTTATGTCTTACCATTGAGTAGCTGAGTCTGAGAATATTAAATAACTTGCCCTAGGTCACTGAACTATTTAGTGGTAAAATATTTAATCCCAGATATTTTTACTGCACCATGCTGTTTCCCAAGTGAATTTATTGCTTAAGTATTTTAAATGTGTATTTGTAAACAAAATCATATGAAAAAGCTTCACATGGACAATGGACATAGATCTAATCATAGATGTGCACATAGACACAGACAATGGATAGAGAAAAAAAGATCATTCAGCTCAATACAAATTAACTTGTTAAGAGGAGTTAGTAATGGAGGTGAGAAGAGGTCAAATGAAAAAAAAAATCTATTGAAACATTTCCACCTCTATTTGTAAAACTAGATAATCCATGAATTTGTAATTACATGATCATGCTTATTGTAAGAAGGCAATTAAAATATTTTTTTGTGCTACTTATCTGATTTTATATGAGCTTCGATGATGTAAAAAAAGTGGCAGAACTTGAGAATTTAACCTTTAAATATGGTTCAAACTTCTGACTTAAAAATTATATTTCATTTGGATTCAACTGTGGAAATTGCAAATAAATGGCAGAGTGGAGACTTTGATTTTGAACAATGCCTAAACAGAAATGGCATAAATATATGTCTATAAAGTTTTTTTTCCACAGTGAAAATCAGTCTTGATAAGGGTCTCTCTCCAGCACTATCAGTCCCTATTGTAAGGGTTCTCTGGGCACCTACCTGGCCTGGGACTCACTATCTTTCCCTTTACTCTGCTTTATACCTGCAATGATCTTGATCCCATATATCTCTATAAAGCCTCTTAGTTCACAGATTAAGCAATCTGTGATTAAAATTGGTTTTTAATCATCTTAATAACCATGTGGAGTAGGAAACACAGCAGTTACTGCTGTCATTTTTATAATCATTAGTTGATCTCTTTATTATCTTGGATTGGTGCTTCCATATATTTGGAAATATTTGATTCTTATGCTCAAAATAGCCTGAGTGTGTGTTACATTTTATTTATGGTATTATGACGGAACCTACTATCATAGCACCCTACTCACTCTACTACTCCGCTCACAGATTTCACTTCCTTCTGTAAACACCCAACCAAAACTGGTAACTCTTCACTCTCCCCACTCTCAGTCACACTTATTATATATATTTAATAGTTCCATAGTATTTATCACTAGCAGCATTTATTTTGTTACTTTTGATATTTGTCCCTACCAACCAGATGAAAACATCATGACAGGGACTTTTTTTTATCTTGTTTACAATGTGTCATCCAATATGTAGAACCACAAGTGACTGAGTGAATGAAATAATGAATGTGTGAATGAAGGCGCAAAACGAAATAGCCATGTGTTGAACCACATGACACTTTCTTCCTGGCCAAAACTGACTGGTTGGATACATGACTCAAGAGTAGCCAATACTTAAGCTTCACAGAGTCTACTTTATGTAGCCTTGTGTGGAACAGGCAGGTTCCCTCCCTTGGCAGTTTGAACTAAGAGCTTGTGATGGTTAAGTTCAAGTGGCAACTTGACAAGGTTATGGTGTCCAGTTGTTTGCTCAAGCAAGCACTGGCCTGACTGTTACTGTGAGGATATTTTGTGGATTTAAATCATTGGTCAGTTGATTGCATCTATGGCTGATCACATCTACAACCAGCAAAGGAGACTGCCCTCAGCAATGAGAGAAATATCATCCAATCAATTGAAAGCCGTAAAGGGAGAACTGATGATTTCAGCAATCAGAAAGAAGAATTTCTACCCATACTTCAGCCAGCCAGCTCCTCCTGGGAAATTCATTGAAACTTTCATCAGAGTTCCTAACTTGCAGCCTGCCCTACAGACTTGCCGATCCCCATGGTCATGTGATCCAATTCCTATAATAGATCTCAATATGTATCCTGTTGGTTCTGTTTCTCTGGAGAAGTCTGACTAATACAGATCCATAAAGAGAATCAGTGAACATGCAGTGACTGTGGAAGCAGAAACATATATGGACGGCAACCCTAAGGTAGACTCTGCAGCCAAGGTGGGTAAGGGAAAAATTGAATATGAGGGAGAAATGCTCACAAAGCACAGTGAAAGAAAATATATGCATGGAAGAAGGAAAACTCATGTAGTTCTGTTGTGAGAAGAGGAGGAGCCCTCTGAAGAACCAAGTGAAAGTAGTGGAGCCAGAGTGAAGAGGCAAAGCCCCTGCTGTCTAGGGTCTCAGTGCAGCCTTGATTTCCACACAAGCCTCTGCTTCTGCCTCTTCGTCCAGGAGAACCTGCTCTGCCTTGGCATCTCCTTGTCTGTGGTATGATGTGTGTTTCCTGGGTTTCTGTATCTTGAGTGGACCTCTCTTCTTACAACTAAAAGTATTTAACAACTACCCCTGTTGCTGTCCAATTTGGATAGAGTAGAACATGTCCTCTTCTGCTCTTGGAAAAAAAATCATCTAACATTGAAACAGGATTTTACAATTTATACAGAGCTTTAATGTATATTATGCCATTTGCTCCTCATGATGACTCCTATGAAATGGTTCTTGACTTCCTCTAAATGGGAAATTCCTCTCTTATGTACTTCTCTTTAGCATGCATCACAAGCTTAATTTGAATAAATGCTTTCCCTTCCCTACTATACACTAAGCATCTATAAAGCAGAGACTAAATCCTATTTATTTGTTATCTTTTATAGTACGTAGTATTTGCTAAATAATATTTTTGGTCAAATTTTGAACTGGCTTTTAAGATTGAAGGTGAAGCAATTCTATGAACTGTAACTGTATTTATCTGTACTGCTGAATTAGACCCTAAATTAGAAACTTTTAGGTTATTTAAAATGTTTCTTTTCTCAAATATAATTGTATTCATGATTATATTTGCTTTATAACTCACATAGGGCCCATGACATTTCTGGAGTCATCCCATAATATTTGTATGAATTTGTAAATAAATTACCAAAAGGAACACCTAACAAAAGCATTCAATTATAAAATTAGTAAAATTAGTTTCAGATCTGTCTCTTTTGGTTATTACACACTTTCACTTGGACTTTCAGTCTTTTAAGTCATAACTTCTTATACTATATTTCAACAAGTTCCTTTAGATTTGCTGATTGCTTTTCTTACTATGTATATAGAGTTCTGAGGAATGAATCTGGGATGAATGAGGTCATTATTTATGATATCCACATTTGACTTAAAAACCCTAGAATTTTGATTTGTTTCTTCTTGCTATTTTATTTTTAAGGATGCAGAACTCACGTGGGGGAAAATCAAACCAACAACAAAAATGTGTAAGATTACAAGTCTTGCTCAAGGACGGTGGAGATAGCATTAGAATTTTGCATAAGATTGATAAAATCTCCCTTGTTATTTTCACTAGGTATAAGATTCTAAATGACGATGTGATTATATATTGAGGACATTTGTTTGTGATCCTTGGTAAATTTATGTCAATATTAGTTGACAGTAGGGTTTGGGAAAGAACAAAGATAATAGCATGTGATCTTCACATTGTTCTGACTTGAGAAGATTAATGAATTTCCATTTCCTCAGCTACTCTGTTAAATGGGTATCCATGCATCCATTGATCATTCAGTAAATATTTATGAAGCATCTCCTGCATCTTTCTAAGCATTGTGCTCGGAACAGTTTCACTAAGATAAAGCATATAGGAGATACACACACACACAAAAAAATGACTGAAAAATCCTGTGGTAGGTGCAAAATAGAACCTAATAGTTAACTGTAATCAAGGTATGCAAATAGGAGAACTCAGCAACCTGCTTTGTGGAGGCATGGGAAAATGCTCAGAGAGTCTTATAGACAGATGCGTTATCTGAGTTTTGAAGAAAGAGTAGGGTTTTCAAATAGAAAAGTCATAAAAGGAACTTTTAGAAAGAAGAGAGATTTTGAGTAATGGCATGGTGATGTAGAATGGTACGGGCTATATTGGGTAACTGTAAATTTTTCAGTTTAGCTGAGAAAGGAGAATATTGGGAAAGGATTTTGGTGAGGAAGGGGTGAGCCAGGTCATAGAAGACTTGGAAAATCATAATGAGGAGTTTATTCTTTATCCTTTACCCTGAGGGTGTAGGGTGCCAAAATCGGTTTTAAGAATGGAAGAGGAAGGCCAGAGTTTCACAATGTAAACAATGGTTAGATGAAAGCAAGGCTGTGATAAGACTATGATTTTTCAAGTTGAAATATATTATGAGAGCATTTTAGGGCAAAGATTGCAAGTGAAATATTGTTTTACTATTTATTTTTATTAGTACTCCTCACAATGATTTTGAAGAAGTGAAGAAATTAAGTATTATTGGCTAAAATAAATTTAAGCACATGATTAAATACTGTTCCAGAAAGTACATCATGATTACCTATCCACCTGCCTATTTATATCTCCTCTTCACTTTAGCTGTGAGCAAGTAAAGTGAGCTGCAGAGTGCATGAACACATGTGAACAGATAGGCAAGTGGATTATTACCCACCTTGAAATGGAGGAGATGTGCGTGTCCACTGGGACAAGAGGAATGGTGGTTGTTTTAGTTTCTCAGCTGCTGAAACAAACACCATACAATGGGTTGGCTTAACATCAGGAATTTTTTGGCTACTGGTTTCAGAGGTTAGAAGGCTTGCTTCTTCCCAGGGTTGGTATCTTCTGCCTAGCCAGCAATCTTTGGGATTCCTTGAACTATTTTTTTTTTAAGATTTATTTTATTTATTTATTTCTCCCCACCCCCTTGTTGTTTGCACATGCTGTATCTGTTTGTCTTTCCTTGTTTCTTTATAAAGCACCGGGAACTGAATCTAGGACCTCCGATGTGGGTGGGAGGCGCCTAATTGCTTGAGCCCCCTCTGTTCCCTGCTTTTTTGTGTCTCTCATTATGTTTTTCCTTCTTGTGTCTCTTGTTGCATCATCTTGTTGTGTCAGCTTGCCCTGCCTGCCCATCGTGTCAGCTCACTGTCTTCTTTAGGAGGCACTGGGAACTGAGGACCTCTCATGTGCTGGGCGGGAGCTCAATCGCTTGAGCCACATCCGCTTCCCGGGATTCCTTGGCTTTTCCGTCACCTGGCAATGTACGTGGTGGTGTCTTCTCCCTTCTCCTCTGGCTTCCACTGACTTCCAGCTTCTGGCTGCTCCTATGACGCCTCTTTCTGTGTTTAAATTTCATTCCGTTTATATAGAACTCCAGTAATCTGGATTAAAACTCTACCTGATTCAGTTAGGCCACACCTTAACTGAATTAACATCTTAAAGAGACCCTATTTACAATGGATCCACACCTATAGGACCAGGGATTGGGAACTGAACATGCCTATTCAGGGACATAAGTCAATCCCCAACATTAGTGTAGAGTAGGGCTTAAGTCAGAGGAAATGGACTCGAGACTCAGTTCTAGCACAGATTAGTCATGTGACTTTGAAAAAATAATTGATTTCTCTGAGCCTTAGTTTTTCATCCTTAAAATAGGGTAATAGATTCCTGTCTTAACTATTTTAAGGATCACAGGGAGAATCCATTGAGATAATGTCTAAAGAAAAACAGTGCTTAATTTATCAATGCTTTAAAAATCAACTTACGTATGAGGAATATCAATAGCAAGAAATCCTAAAACATTGTTTTATTAGAACACCTATCTCCAAAATGCTCTATGTAAAAAGATCTACTCCAAAAATTTTCTTACTATCTCCAGGCTTACCTCTTCTATTAGTCAGCCAAAGGGGTGCTGATGCAAAGTACCAGAACTCTGTTGGCTTTTATAAAGGGTATTTATTTGGGGTAGAAGCTTACTGTCGCAAGGCTCTAAAGAGTCCAACTCAAGGTACCATAAGAGGTACTTTTTTACCCCAAATCATTGGCCATGTGTTGAAGAAAGATAGTGGGTGATGTCTGTGAGGGTTCAGCCTTCCTTCTTCCTCTTAAGGCTCCATGGTCCCAACTTCTTCCAGTCTCAGTTGTAGGCTGCAATAAGGCTCATCTCTCTTCCCAGGGCTCATTTCTTTCCGGGCTCAGCTGCACTGTTCTCTTCACAAGGTCAGCTGTAGACTATCAGGCTCATCTCTCTTCCTAGGGCTTCTGCCATGTCTAATAAGCTGTCTATATTCTTCTGTGGTCTTCTCCTGTGTGTCTACTTTCATATAAGAGTCTATTTTATCAGCCCACCAAGGGGGCTGGGACTCAACACTGCATCATACTCTAACGAAGTGGTTGAATCAAAGCTCTAATCTTAATATACTTTATGGAGACATCTCAGCTGAATCTAATACAATCAAAGGGTTATCATGACCAGAGGAACAGACCAGTTTACAAACATAATCTATCTTTTTGGAATTCATAAATAATATCAAACTGCCACTCCCCTCTCTGATCAGTTGTCTACTCTGTAAAAATAAATGTAAGAATTTACTTTTATGAACTCTAGTGATTTGATTTAAAATTTCTCTATTACAGATGTTAATCAATAATCAATTCTCCAAATAAATAGGAATTTTTCCATGGTTAGCTGCATGGACTATGTAACAAGGAAGGTGGTTGCATTAGTACAAAGGATTGTTTTTTAAAAAATTTTAAGGATAGAGTTTAGTACAGAGGGAAGAGGATTTCTAGTGGAATCATATCACTTTCTTCTTTAATTGGCTCAGTTAGGCTATGAAATTATGTCCATAGAGAAAACGATAGATCCACATTACTTAAAAATATTCCCTCAACATTCACTTACCAAGTATTTGCTGAAGACATCATTAGAAGTTGCTTGGGAATGTACATTAGCAACACTGGAATTGGAACTTCGAAGCATTTCCAGTGGATCTTCAAAGCATTTACAACTCTGACAAGGTCCCAACCATAGTTATTTTTTAATAATCTCTTTATCTGCAAAGTAGTTACCATGGCAGAATCAAATAGAGCTGATTAGAACCCAAGTTAAGAGCACCATGGAGGTAGCTCTACTCAATTGTCTTTGTTCAGGCTTGTGAGGAACTGGCTGAACTATGTGAGGAAACTGAAATGAGTATCTGTAGATCTCACCATGGTGAGAAAAAAAATCATAATTCTTGGCAGGAAAAGGCGATTCACAAAGAATTTTGTTTTTCTCCTTTCTTTTAGAATCCCTCTACCCATGATGTGAAACTAACTATGGTACTAAGATTGCTTGGATTCCTGGCTATCAGCTGGCTCTTTTTATTTTTTAAAGCCACTGTGCTGTCCAATGCACTGACTCAAAAGGTTTGGAGTAACATATTTCATCAGGATGATTGAAGTAGTGGCACTTGTCACAAGTATTTATAGGAGTGAGAGTCAGGATTTGAGGCCATTTCCTCTCTTATTATATGTACTAGAGTGGAAAGACATATTGAATGTGTTAAATGGAATTTCCCTGTCTTCATAATTAAGATGCAAGCTATCCTTGAGAACTTTTCATATCTGCACATCTAAACGGGCTTTTCTTTCTTCCCTAGTTTCTCATCCATGTTGTAAAATGATTGTAAAGCTTGTGTTACATTCAAATAGTCTAACTCTAGGCAATTCTGACACACTTCACTGCATAACATACTTCCCAAATCTTCTTATTAAACATCCAACATAAGAAAATGCTGGGCTATTTTATTTCATAGTCATACACTATATCTCATTCTAATCCACAATATCTAAATTATTAGATGCCATCTAAATTTTGGAGTATGCTAATTATAAGGGGAGCAATTGAAAAAGTGACTGAGAAATAAAATTACAGCTTAGACACATGTGAGGCAACTAAAAAAGTAGATAGAATGAAATTGTAATGAATTAGAGATTGCATTCAAAGGGCACATAGATCTCAACATTTTAAATATATATAGTTAATTTGTGGAAGGCAGTAGAGGAAGCTGTGATGTTGTAGAAATAGTATAAAATGCTTAAATCAGAAGGTTGCTTAGCTTTGCTCCCTTGGGAGCAAAGTGGTTACTTTATGTTTGCCTTATAGCTTTTGTTGGTTAGTTATACTCTATGAGAAAATGCAGGTAAAATTTTGTGTAAATTGCAAAGAAGATGGTATGCTTTTTTGTTCAAGCCTCCTTTTCTTCTTGCCAGAATCCATGGATTCTATGACTTATTTCTCCTCTTTTTTAAAAAAAAGAAAAAAAAACGTTGTATTTTATATTTCTCTTGACAGTCACTTCTTTGTGAGGAGGTTTTTGCTATTTTAGCTGGTACCTTCTGCTCCTCTTTCCACTTGCTCTTTGCTCCAGAATCAAGTGCTCATGTTTTTTGTTTTGTTTTGTTTTGTTTTCCTTTCTCCACAATAGCTAGTGACTATTATGTGGACAAGAGCTGAATGATAAAGGCCTTTTTTAAAAAACTGAGTTATTAACAAAGGAAGATTTTATTTTAAAAGAGCAAGAAGGCATCATTATTATTGGCCACTGTCCAGACAGAGCTTGGAATATTTTAATGATAGCGAACTTCTATTGCACTGGTGTTCATTTTAATGAGACCTGAGTTTTCAGTCTTATCTTTCCTGAAACATTTTCACATTTTTCTCTACCCAACTAATTTTTGGAGGCATTTTGTGGTGGCAAAGTACTATGAGTGATTGAAAAATGATGTGTAAAACACAATCCTCTTTTAGAGAGTCATAATTTGTCTCCCTAACATAATTGCAAATACGTGAAAACTATAACACTTTAAGGCAGCAGCTTAGAAATGAAATTCTGGAAAAATGGGCGAAAGACTGAACTTTCAAGATAGTGAGGACTTGCAATGGACTGAAAATACGTTGGGGGAATATTGAACACAAACTACTTTATTCTGAGGATTAGGAGAAATACCATCTATAGGGGAAAGAACCAATGTAGACAAGACTAGATGTGATAATTAACAAAAATAAATAGATGTGACTACATTCCAGGCATCTTGCTCAATGCCAGAAACAGAGAAATTATATAACAATGGGTACTATAGGAGTTCTGCTTCAAGGTAAGAACAGGATTTTTTATTTTATCTTCAGTCTCTTATGATGTGAATAAAGATGAAAGATTACAGTAAAAAGATACCAGTTGAAGGAAACATAGATGCAGGTGCCATTGCCAGAAGTTGTTCTGTTAACCTTTTAGGATCACTGATGGATCAGAACTTCTGATGTTCTTCGCTCTCTCAGAAAGCCAGAGATAATTAAATCCATTACCTTAAATTTTTATATTTGTTTGATGCTTTAAAATTTATGAAGTGTTTTTTACATAGATTATCCCTTTAAATTTGTGGGGGCCTACAATGTTCAATGTACTAAGGGGAAATTTAGGAAAATATGTTCCCTACCCTGAGAATGCTGAAATCTTGAGGAAATAATATAATAATAATATTATTATATTATTAATATAATAATATTACATTAATGGACTATAATATTATGGAAGCTCAAGGAGAGGAGCAACAAGTAGATGAAAGTAGTTTATAATAGGGAGCTGTAGTAGACAACTATTATTTTATCTCTTCCATATTCTCTTCTTTTGGAAATCACCCTTTCCTTTCACCATGTGATTCTGGTAAGGCCATCAATGAAAGGGTGCCGCTCCCTTCCCCACCTCCCAACACAGGCTTGGGCACATGAACCAAGATGTCAAGTCAGAATATCCCATCCTTCTAGCCATTATGATTGGTCATCATGTTTAGAGCAGGGCCAATCAGACGAAGTAGAGTTATTAGGAGTTCTTTTCAGGTAATTACTTGGTAACTATTAGGATGCTTGAAAGGAGATCTTCTCGCTACTTCTGAATGTAAAGTCCATGTAAGTTTGGGGCTGCTGGTGACTATCTTTTCCTACTTCATCGAGAAAAATTTCTAGAAAATGTAGCCAATCCAAAAGAAAAAGAGCCAAGAAATGAAGAGCAGATATTTGAGTACCTACATCTGGACGAACTGTGCCAAAGTCCATCAACTTCTGACATTTTAACTTACGTAAGCCAATACATTTATTTGCTTAGTCATGTTTGAGTTGTGTTTCTGTCATTTGTATCCAGAAGAGTTCTAATAATCCAGAGACTCAATTATTTTGATCCAAAATTTTAATGTTATCTATCTATCTATCTATCTATCTATCTATCTATCTATCTATCTATCTATCTATCTA
>JAKSZT010053887.1:51307884-51340187 GCA_026826555.1 Tolypeutes matacus
TTCCTTCCTTCCTTCCTTCCTTCCTTCCTTCCTTCCTTCCTTCCTTCCTTCCTCCCTCCCTCCCTCCCTCCCTCCCTCCCTCCCTCCCTCTCTTTCTTTTCTTTCTTTCTCTCTTTCTCTTTCCTCTTTCTCTCTTTCTCTCTTTCTCCCTTTCTCCCTTTCTCCCTTTCTCTCTCTCTCCCTCTCTCCCTCTCTCCCTCTCTCCCTCTCTTCCTTTCTCCCTCTCTCCCTCTTTCCTTCTTCCCTCCCTACTTTCCTTCCCTGCTCCCTTCCTTCCTTTTTAAAGTTTTTCCTGGTTAACATTTTAGATTTCTTTTCTTCTTCTTTTTTTGCTTACAGGGAAAAGAAACTGAATATGGGATAGGAAAATGGCCTTAACAATGCATCTGTATAATCTGAAAGAAAAAATTTATGGCTAATTTGAAATGAAATGCTTCTTAAACAACTTTGCAGTCAGACTATTAATAATCATTTTGCAAAGAAGATGACTTATACCAGAACATACTGGTATGTGAAGGATCCATGAATTGCTGTCAGTTTGAATTTGTATAAATTTTCTCATCAATAAAAATACTGTGATTTAGTTTGCACAGGAAGAAAATCTTCTGTAAAATAACAGTATTGTTAAACATGTTTATGTGGGGCAATTTCTATGTATGCAAATTAATTAGGATGCTAAAACCTATATCTGAATAATTAATACCAGCAAAAATCTAAGTTTTATTGCCTAAAATGATATATATTAAGATAGTCTTTTCTAGAGCAACTTAGATGTTTGTATCCATTCTCCATTTCATTTTGCATGCCTAGACAGAATTTCTTTTAGAAAATTGATCAGATAGAGGAAAATTCTGACAGTAAAATAATTGAGAATTTGAAAGGCTGATAAAAGTCACACAACTGCAGTATATTAGAGTTGAAACCTGAGACTTGTGAATTAACACCACATGATTTTTAAAATATGAGAAAATATACACTAGATTCTAGAAACAACTGTAAATCCAATTGAGAGAAGAAAAACCATTTCTTTATGAAAGAAAGTTTTCCCACAAGTTATCATCTCCCTCCACTCCTGAGTTTTCAGCCATACAGATAGTTCCACATCCAGGAGGCATTGCATTCTCTAGTTTTCCATCTTCTAGTCATTTTGTGAAGCACAAAACCAATACTATTCTCTTTCATTGTAGCCTCTCTCTGCACAGCAACCCTCACCAATTCCTTTACCAATTCAAGGTGATGATGCAAAATAAACATAGTTCTCCAGGAGATTCCAACTTACCTACGTGGCTTGTGACTCCCTCACATCACACTCTGCTTTGTTGCTCTCTCTCAGTTATTTTAACATGACCACATGGCCCCTGTGATGATTCAAGAGTATATTGTAGTAGTTTCAGGCAGTGATCTTGAGGCCTGGGAAGGGCTCAGCCTTCCGGGAAAGTGGCACGTGGAGGAGGAAGGTCAGGGCCAGAGATTCTTGTTCCTAGATGCTCAAGATATGTCTTCATTTTCAGAATATGCCTTGCGCATGTCTCATCTGAGTGCCTGGCTATTTGGTGAAGTTGCTAGAACCACTGATTCCAAATCCATGAAAGTAGTGAAACTGCTTAGTGAACTGCCTTTGGCCAAGAGGAAGAAGACTTACGACTGGTATCCAAATCATAACACTCACTTTGCGCTCATGGGGATACTATGTGTTCATGGCCTCTACAGAGATGAGCATCAAGATTTTAGGGATGAGCAATTGCGACTAAAGAAGCTCTGTGGAAAGGGGAAACCAAGGAAAGGAGAAGGGGAAACCAAGGAAAGGAGAAGGGAAAAGAGCAACGAAAAGGAAATAGTGTTGGTGCATCAAGAGAGAGAATTTCTTCCTCAGTGGTTGAGAGCAGAAGAAAGTGTATTTATTGTTTTTCTACACATTGTAGGAACGTGATCTTCCTAAATTGAAGGTTATTTGGAGGAGCACAAGTATCTCCATTTTGAAGTCTCATCCTTTTAAATTGTGGCGGGTTTCTTGAACACATTCCAATTCTGCAAAAGTATTATGGCCTTCGTTTTGTAAATTGAGGTTTACCTAATTCTCTAAATAAATGAATACATAAAAAAAAAAAAAAGAGTATATTGTATACTTGCATGGGAGAAGAGAAAGGAAGGAAAAGGGAAAGGTTCTTGGGGCATTTTTACATAGACACAGCCTCACTGGTCGTGGCCCCCCTGGCTATGCAGGCTGTGGGAAGAGAGCCTTTAAACCTGCAAGCTAAATAGCAACTTGCTTAGTGCAAGTTGTGTACAAGCCATTGAAACAGAGCTGAGAGGAGAGGATATTTGCTTCAACACTTCCCCACTTAACAGATAAGGAACCTGAACTCGAGACATTGTTCGGGTTTAGTTTATTTATAATTTAAACAATCTGGAACTATGATCCATGAACTATTCTATGTGGTTCATTTTCAACTATTTCACAACTTTGTGGAGGGATGATGGCAAAAATCAGAACACAGAAAGTCAGAAATGGAAGAGAACTAAGAGGTGGCTTAGTTCATTCATCTTGCTTTACAGATGAAAAAACGGAGACCCAGAGGTTGTGTTGTAGCCTTGTAGTGGACCTCTGCCACTACATGGCTACCACCCCTTCTTAACTACCTTTTGCAGTTTAGCAGGCTCTATCTTTTTTTTTTTTAATTTATTTATTTTTTATTGTGGGTAAAAATCAAAATTTTCACAATACATACCAATATTTGTAAAAATGATATATAAATATATATACATATATGTGCATTTGCTTACAAAAATGTTATATATATAATATATATATATTAAGAGGTGCTTAGATTACCTAAAATATTACATGGAACCTACCGGGATTCCCATGTTCCCCACCTCCCACACCTCCCACCACATCCCACACAAACATCTCCCACAAGTGTGGCCCATCACCCTCAATGGACTTACACATCCTGGGGCCTTGCCATCTATCTTGTTACTACTCTAGGCTTTCAAGTTCTCCTTTTTCCCTTTGGTTGGATTTCAAACAATGTACTGAGTATGGCAACTGAATTATTACAGTCAGTTTTCTGTGTAGTCTGTGGGCAATTTAAAATTGGCTTGGGCTAAAATGGGAAATTTCACACTAGTAATAAGAAACTCTTAAGAGATGTAGCAGTTCAATCTGGTTCACATAATAATGGCAATAAAGAAGGAAGACTTATTTCAAGGTCTCTTGGTGTTGCTAACTTGTTTGATGTTGGGCGAATCATAGAGTCTCTCTGAACCTTAGTTTACTCACCAGTTAAATGGGGGAGTGGGTAGGCGAGGCAATCTCCAAGGTCCCTTCATGGACAGGTTCTAAGTTGTTTCAAAAAGTCCTGACTCCATAGCTTAGATTTTCTTACTGTTAATACCTATTTTTAAAGTCTCTATAACTTTACTGTCCTTGAAATTCTCCTGCTTGTAAATTTTTTCTTCTCTTTTTCCTAAGATGAAAACAAAAAAAGATAGTAAAACCTTTTCTGTGCTAGGCAGAGGCCAATGAATAACAGTAGAGAGAATGAGGCAGTAATTGGACAAATACCTTATTTATCCTTAGTGGACACTTAAGTTTCTTTAAGTTTTAGGTTTCTTTCTAGACCTAACCTCACTCCTGCCTCACTCTAATCATCTCACTTTGTACTGTCAGATTGAAACCATCCATCATGACTTCTTTCAGTATTCTCCCTTCAAAATGCTTCTGCTCTTCATTTATCCTTTCCTTACTTCCCTACACCCAATAGTATCTTAACCACATCTCAGAAGAAAAAGAGAACCTTTGCCTTCCAAAAGCAGCCCTTCATCATGGCCTTAATCCAATGCTCAATTCTTCTATGTCAGTGGTTGTCATACCTTGCTGCAAATTAGAACTACCTGGGAGAGCTTGTAAGTAATACAAGGGGGACTTAGAATCTATCTGGGTAAGCAAAAATACCTCTCTCTCTCATACATGCACACACATCCACATGTGCACACACACACTATGTTATAATACAATACAATGCAAATGGCTATGCCAGGGACTTGTGAACATAGGTGAGGCGTTTGTATAACAGTAACTACTTTTGATTGATCACCTATAATACAGTACATAATTTATTTGGGTCATTTCATTCAAACCTCCCAATAAACCTGCAAGATCAGTGGTGTGAGAGTCCATTTTATAGATGCAGAAACTGATGCTCAAAACATTAAGTGACATGTGCAAGGTCATATAGTTAGGAATGGGAGAACAAGGCTCAAGTCCTGGAATAAAAACTCACGCTCTTAACACCATGTGGCTCCAGTGGATTAAATTGGACCTTGTACTCACGTATTGGGAGTTAGTGGACCAGGGAAGAAGACTTTGTCAGGAGATGGTTTGTAGACCATAGAGCTGTTTTATTGTGAAATTTATTGCTGACACATAATTAATCAATAAATATTAGTTACTATTCATTTTAATGGTTTTTGTTGAAACAATTTAGTTTTGGTTATGTTCTTTTTCAATTATTTCTTTCAGTTATCGACCCTCTCTTCTCTGCTTACCTAATTTTCCTTCAATAATTTATTTTTGGGAAAACCAATTTGAACAACCCCCTAGTACCATAAGAATCTCTAAAGTTGACCAGAGAGTGCTCAGTGCTGTGTGACATTCCTGCCCTTAGCCAAAAACTCTCTCCTTTTCTCTGCCTAGGGCATATTCCCCATTATTTCTTGTGTTCCAATGGCCTGTCCATGTGTTTGGTTTTGTATTTTGCTTTCAGCAGGCATTCCTAAAAGTCTAAGTTTATGTTGGCCAATATATGGTGCATCCTTAAAATTTTTTTCATAAAATCTTGTAAATACATCAAGACCAAGATGGGTCCCAAATTGGTTTGTTTTTTTTTTTCTTTTTTTTTCTAGCATGGTGCCAGATGGCACTACAACAGGACAATAAAGGAAATTTGTTTCCTTCCTCATGTTCTCTTTATCTGTAATAAATCTTAACTGATTTTATATGAGCAACAATTTAAAAGTTCAAATTTCAGGTCAAGGTTCAGGTTGCATTTTACTTTAATGTTTTATTTAAAATGATGTGTTTTTGCAAATATGAATTAATGTAATATCATTTTAGAGGAAACTTGGTAACAAGTAGTGGCAAAAATCCAACCAAGAGAACACTGGCAGTTTTTTCTGCTTATCTTTATTGAAGGACTACAAGAAAGAAATCCTTAGCTCTTATTAAACCTTTGAAATATAGATAGCATCAAACTCTGCACTACCTAGCAAAGAAGAAAGAAATCTAAATGCCATTAAGGATTTTGTCAGAAGTGACTGTATTATGTATTCACAAATCTAGCAGACTACTGAGGCTTAACTTATTAGGTCACTGCTTTTGAACGTAAATTATAATAATTTCAGGGTAATGCAGTGTTTGAATTTCTATAATTTAAGGAAAAGTTAAAGCAAGGATAATTATTATATTTTCTTGAGTTCAATACTTACAAATATATAAAATGTATACAAATGGAAGGACTGTCATACAAATTCTACTTAGACTGGGGAAAGGTGATTTTATAGGAAAGCAGCCTATGTATTACATTGATCAGATCAAAGCTGATTTGGGTAAAATGGAATGGAAGGAAAGAAAGCTTATAATGCCACTGACATATATTGGCTTAAGGAAAATATTAGGCAAGGAAAACTGGGACATAATTAACATTTTATCTGAAATGGGTTGTCAACTTGAATTGTCTTAGAGATTGGTAGCAGAAGAATAGAATCATTTTTTGTTATTCAAAAGATAAAGCTGCAGAAAAATATAAAAACAATTTGATGATATATTAAGGGGAAAATGTGAAATCTGCTACAAAATGTTTTGCTTCTTTGCTTAGCTCTCTTTTCTCTTTCACTGCTTCTCAGTGTGGCAGTTTATGGTGGGAGTGCTGTAAAATCATCCTCCCAGAGTTACCACTTAGAATCATTTCTGTGAACCTTTGTCTGCATCTGGATGAGGACCAGCACCCTACATTGACTTGATGGGTAAGGAGAGAGCAGAGATGAGGCTGTAATCCACAGCGATGGAGATTACCTGGGCCAGCTGCCTACAAGTCCTTAGTGCATGAGTCATGTGCTTCCATCTGTTTCGGGAAGCTCTGGACATGGCCACCTTGGGACCTTCAGTCCAGGCCTGCCTTCCCATCTGGAGCCCAAGCACACCTGGGCAGAGATGGCAGGAGGTATCAAGCACTGTGCTTCGAGGTTGAATGTCAGACTGGCTTCTGCCTGACTCCCAGCTTTGCCACCTACAAGTTGTGTTACCTTGAGCAAGTCAATCATTCTTTCTGAACCTCAGTTTTTTTCTAGTTGAAAGCGGGGGTTATACTAGCACTCATTTCCTAGTTCTGAGCTTTAAATGAGAGAATGCATGTAAAGTGCTTAGCATAATGTCTTGCACTGAATGAGGGCACATAAGCTATAGCTAGTGTTTTGTCAAGTGCCTGCCACTTATAAAGTGCTCAATACACATTGGGTCTCATTGTTGGCATTTTAAAAATCTTATGGTAGCAATGACCATCTCAAAAGCAAACCCTTGTTTGAGCCTCCAAATGTTCTCTTGAAATATCCAAGCCTTGGTGAAGCAGGCTTCAGAGGTAGAGTTGATAGATACATGTTTAGGTCAGGCAGTGTGGCCTGGGAGAAAGACTGTTGGGGTTAGAGTCAGGGGAATTGGCTTGAAAGCCTGGCCTGGCATTACTGGCTGTGTGACTTGGTACAAGTCTTTCAATCTCTATGAATTTTGTTTTCACTGTCCAAAATCAGGAGTGATGACGTCTGCCAGAATGGTGAGAATAATAGGAGATGATTTCAGTGTGAATTCAATGTGCAACCTATGAAAGAAGGAAAGACGATAGTTCATCAGCTACCAAGAGGCCCTCACAGCCAGCCTCTTGATCCAAAGGGAATCTATACCTACTGCTGCATCCTACTGGCCTTTGTCAGCTGCCCTTACATGGGGTAACATTTTTTTTTTTTTTTTGAAAGAATAGTCTGCTTCCTTACCACCTGCTCAGTCCTTTAATAAAATTGCAACCTGATTTTGTCTCTTAACCGTTTGTGGAAAATGATTTTCCCCTTCACCAATGAATTAGTGAAATCCAAATCACAAGTTACAAAATCCTTTTTACAAAGGAAGCATCAAAGAATCTTTCCTTGGGTAGATAAGTCCAAAGAGTAAAAACTAAGTAAGAGCATAGAGACATCAATTACTTCCTAGCTTATTCACCTTTGTAGGCTACATAACACAGGGCCTTTTCAAGCTGAGTTTCCTTTGGATTAATTGGTCAAGATATTCCCTAATTGTGTAGGGAAAGATAGCTGAAGAGACAAAATGTGCATACTTTCCATAGATGCTGCATTTAAAAATAACAAAGAATCCCAGCCAGGGCAGAGTGGGATGTTATTTAGATTAAATCTAGGTAAGGTAATGCACAGGAGAGAAATTTGGGCAAGTTTGGGTGAGGCCCACATGGACCATAAACAAGAGACAATGAGTGTTGTTACTTTTTCTGCAGTCCTTTATTTAACAGAATTCTCTTGTTAGAAAAAAAAACTTGCTTTAGCTTATTGTTAAAATTGCTGTCTGTTCATCTGCTCTGACAAAGGAACCAGCTAGAGCAAACACTGAGTTAGATTAATAGTTTGCCTACTTGTTGTTAGTACAGTTCTCTCTCTCCTTCTCTCTAATGATCTCTGTAGGCCAATAATGATAACATTATTTTACTCAGCAAACAAGGGGCTGATGTGTAAAGTATATGCAAATCATAATATGGGACACAGAGATATTTTAAAAGAAAGTGTACTAAAATATAGAGGACTGCTAGGTATTATGAACTTTCCATTTTTGTAGGTGAAAATGATTGAATACTGGGAATTTCACATAGGCCAAAATTTTATAAGACACCTCCATCTGTACTGACCAAAATTCTATAAGGCAAATAACACTACTCCACTTAACAAATGGAGTCAATGAAGCTCAGAGAAGTCAAATGATTTGCGCAAGGACAAATGCTAGATGGGTTTTGAATACAGCTCAATGCTCTTTCTATTCCATTAACTTATCTATTTATAAAACATAGTTCTTCATGAAATTTGTAAGTAGAAGAAAAAAAGAAAAATTACGCGTATGTATAATTATGTGATTGCTAAGTAGCAAAAGGTAAAACCTTTTGGTAGAGTTCAAAGACTGGAGAGAACACTTCCAGCTTGGAGGACAAGGAATGGAAAGGGAAGAGAAAAAAGGGGAAGGGAATGAGGGAACACTTTATCCATGAGGGACCATTTGAGGATTGGTAAGATTTTGACAGGTGAAAATGAGCAGGAAAGGAGACCTGGCACTGCATTACTGGCTGCATGATTGGGATAAAGTCTTCTAATCCTGATGAATTTTATAAAAAGAAATTTGAAGTGCATGGGCCAAGGGACAGAGGCATGAGGATTGATAAGCATGTTTAAGGGGTGGCAGGTAGTAAAGAACAGCTGTAACACAAATAGAAAGGAGATAGAATAAGGATTAGGATGGGACCTTATCCAGGAAACAGAAATTGAAGGATCTTGATGAGCTAGTCCTAGGAAGTTTTATTTATTTGGTTAAGAGAGTGCCAATGAAGATTTGTTCAAGGAAGTTCCATGATCAGAGTCATGCTTTGGAAAATTTCACTTGGAAGATCTATATAGAAGAAAACAAGACTAGAAGAGATTAGTTTTTCAAACTCTATGTGTGATAGATTCATCAAATGGTGTTTGTTAAATTTCCAAGGTCTTACCCTAAAAGACTTATTAAATATAGGCCACATGAAATATTTTTCAAGATTTCCCTCATAATTCTCATACAGGTGATCCAATGACAACACTTTGAAAAATATCAGACTAAAAGCAAAGCAACTAGTTAAGCAAACTATTATTAGCCAAAGTATGAGATTTAAAGGGCTTTATTTGTATGGGAAGGGATAAAGGCACAGATGCAAAAGATATTTTGAAGGAAGAATCAATAGAACTGAGGCTTATTAGGTCTATGGTTGGAGGAAGACTAAAAGACAATCTTGGCTCCAAAATATGGTGTTTGGGAAATTGGTGGTGTCATGAATAGAAACATGAGGTAGAGTAGATTTGTTAGGTCTTGATATGAGTTTAGCTTGGCAAATGAATTTTGAAGTCTCATAATGGCAGTCACAGGGAAATAGCTACTAGATAGTATGCAACTTAGGACTTGGGTCAGTGAGCAAGATCACAGCTGGAGAAAGAGTCTGAGATTTAAGTGTAGGCAGATGATATTTTAAATTACTGAAAAAGTCTAAAAAAAATAAGAGAAGGAAAAAGAGAATCTGACAAAGGAGACAAGATAGGAGAGAACTTTAAGGCAGGAGGTGAACCTGACAAGTTAAACATCAGTAATCCAAGGGAAGAGGGGATTTAAAGTTAAAAGGTCCATCGTTTTGAATGCTGTAGAGTCATCAAGGGAGAGTTATAAGACTGTGAAAAGGCCAACAAGTCAGGTGATGGAGAGATCCCTGGAAAGAGTCAAGAGGGCAGTCCCAGGAAAGCAGCGTGGCCATAATTCATACATTCATGCCTTTAAAAATGAATGGGGAGCAAGAAAGTAGAGGCTTTTTAGTGAAAGGGAACTCTAGTCCTCTTCCAATGATCCATAACCTCACCATCCATCCAGTTATTCAAGCCAGAAATCTAGAGTTATCCTTGACACCACTTTCTTCCTTACCCCCCATCCTCTCACATTTAACCCATCACCAACTCTCTGATAACACTTCCTAAACATGTGTCCTTCCAGCCACTTTCCTCTCATCTCACTGCCACCTGGTTTGAGCTACCATCATCTGGATTACAATAATAGCCTTTCAACTGGTTTCTCTGCATCCACTCTTGCTCTTCTCCATTTTGATCACCACACTGGAGACAGAGATATCTTTGCAAAGCACAAATATCTTGCCAGCCCACTGCTCAATGCCCTTGACCATAGAAGAATGAGCATTGCTCTTAGAATAACTCCTCCTATGTAGGACCCATCTGCCCCTCCAGCCTTATCTCTAATCAAAGGCTGCTTGTTCCTGCCCTCCAGCCATCTGTCAGAGACACAGTCCCTACCTACTCTCTGTAACAGTCTTATTTTTTAAAATCTAGTTTATTAATATTTCCATTGCTGTCTGCTAGAATGTCAGTTCCATGAAGGTAAAAACTTCTCTCTCTTTCACACATGCACACATACATACACAGCACGACAAATGTTTGTTGAATAAGTGAATATGCCTTGCCTTAGCTTTTGCACATACTTTTACTCTGTCTAGGAAGCTTTTCTCCAACCCCTGCTGCTTTCACATTCACTCTTTTTAAATTTAATTTTATTTATTTTATTTACTTTTATGCCTTTTAACATCTCTAAGAAGACTTCCCATACATCGTTAACTACATTAATGTCTCAAGTGGAGACATTAATAATGTCTTAGCGTTTATTATATTTGTGATTTTATACTTATTTTGTGATTATTTCAATAATGTCTTTCTCATCCAGGACTGTAACCTTCATGGGGAAAAGGGAGAGTTGTTTCTGATTTGGCTTAAACTTGTAACCCCAATAGCCATCCTAGTGCTTAGTCTATAGAGGATGGTCAATAAACAATTGTTGAATAAATGAATGAATAAGTGAGTGAATGTATATGAAATATGGACTGATAAATTAAAAGGTGGAAGAATGGAAAAATTTTAAAAAAGAAAGTAGACACACCTGAGCACATTCATACTAAGCATCTTCTTACGTCTGAAATAAAAATTACACACAAGACAACTTTTCATATGGGCATTTCTATTAGAGCACATAAGTTTTATTTGTACCATTTCTTTCTCTTTTTTTCAGTTTAAGTTCAGCAGTCACTATATCTACTTGTCAATAGGGAAATAGCAGACTGAGAAACAGGTTGAAATAGACATTTTCTAACTAGCTTTATTTCTACAGGACTATTGATATATTTTCCAACCCCCTCCCCTAAAAAATGTTCTCAAATTTGGGAATGTTATCTAAGCCTACCTTCTCCTTTAGATATTAAGCTTATATTAAGTTTATTTCCCTATCTCAACTTTTCTTTATATTCATTCCAACAGAGAATTGAGTTCTGTGCTGTTCTAATTTTGTGTTTAAAAGCAAATATTTGTCTTGAATTGTCTACACAGAGCACCTCACATGGCTATTCCCAAGCATCACACAGGACCAACTAAAACCACTAGAAAGTAAAGAGAAATTGATCATACTCACAGAGAAGAAGAAACTGGATTAATCCTGTTATACTCTACAGTTAAGTATTATTTTCTTCTGGTTGTCAGTATATAAATATATATTTACATATATATATATAATTTTCTGACTTGCAATCTACTAGGAGATGGGGAAAAATTGAAAGATAATCAATGATTCCAGAACTACTATCAAAGCACAATCCCTGTGAGGAAGTTTTAGTTCAATATGATGGAGCTACAGATGCTCTATATGCTTTGGAATTTTCAGCTGCATTACAATACCAAACTCCAAATATTTTAGAATTATTTCCTGAGCAAGATTTACCAACTTCTCGTCTTTCCTTCTCATGAAGCATCTTATGCAGCATGTCCAGAATGAGCCTCTGCATCCGATTCAAAGCAAGAAACATTCTAAATTTGCATTTTCATTGCTGGCTATTTTTATCTTTCCAAGTTTCACTTTGAAAGATACTTTACCTTTGTTGATAAGAGTTATGGAGTCAGTGCTTGACCTTTAACAACTTTTCAGTGAAAAATTTAATCAAAAAAGACTTTAAAAGTCTGATAAAACCAAACTCATTATTTATAAAATCATGAACTGTGTCACAAATCACAGTGGAATTTCCCCCCTACACACACAGTGTAGTAAAGGCTTTATTTTGGGAAATTTCCAAATTGAATTTTCCTTGGTAGAACTCTACATGGATGGTTTTGTAGATCACTTCATACTACTGTGTACAGTATGGTCCTATGAATAAACAGACAGCATTGGGACTCACAAGCCCTTCCTTCCCCTTCCATAAGAGTCGTATCTATACCACAAGGCACAAATGGGATTCAGTGGAATCAAGACTTCCATGGTTTCTAGAGCCCTAAATCCCAGTCAAACAGCCTGGTAAGTATAGATAAGACATTTACCTGACTTTTCTAGTAGGTCTTCACCTAAGGGGATAGGGTGAAGGGGAGAAGGTATATCAATCGAAAAATTATTTATTTAAAAAATGAACATAATAACATATTTTCTAATGTTCTATTCACCTGAGAATTGTTTTTTAAAAAGTGTCTTCTTTCAATAAGTTTGTACCCTAATTATCTGGGGAAAAAATATACTTTAGAAATTTAATTACATCTTTTACTATTTGTATATCTATTCTTTTTTACCCATTGAATGGATTTGTTGGAAGTAAAAAATGACTCCGTGTCCATTATATTTCTGGGGTTTTAATTTCACACTCAGGAAAACACCAAGATGATAAAGAACCCTGTATGTGGGATTCATCTGACATTTTCCTATTTAGTACAAATGTGGGCAAATATAAACCAAAGCCCTCCTGTCCAGTAGTATAAGCGCCCTCTCCTTCTTTCCTAAGAAGTTAGCAGACCTGACACTTTGACAGCTGATTTATTGTCTCCCCTCCCCCTGAGCTGAAATTCTCACCCTGGCTCATCTGTCACCCTGGCTTTGATGAGGAGGGGTTTTAGACTTTTGCTGTCTGAGGCTGTCAGACTCAAATTTGGCTCAGAAGGGAAGGCTCTACCATGCTCTTTAGAAAGAAAGAGTAGCTGCTGTGGGCAGACTGCAGAGAGGAAGAGGCAGGGAAACTGTCAGAAAGAACATCTGATACAGGCCTGCAAACATAAAGGAGAGGTGAGTGAGAGGCTAGTAAGCATGTGGCAGGTCCAAGGGCTTTGTTATTATAAAATAGTTCCATGCAACACTAAATTTCTGAGGTGTGTGATTGATCTGTCCATTTGGTCATTTACCCTCCCTGGGTCAAATTGGACACAGAGATCTGATATAGATATCACTGATTCATTCATTCAGGAAACACTTATTGAGCCTTAACTATTGTCAGGAATTCTGCTAAACACTGGAAATACTGTGATGACTGTGTCACAGTCCTTAACCTTGTAGTGACTCCTAATTTAATCCAGGAGCAAGATAAGTGAACCAGATTACAGCACAATGTGATAAGGGCCATGGAAGAACTATGCATAGGTAATTCTTAGAGCAGAACTACTGAAGACAGTAATATAAAACAAAACCTTGGAGATCGGTGCCATTTTATGGTTATGGCATAGCTACATTTAGAGAGGTAGATTTGAGGAATGACAAAAGATTAAAGGAAACACCCACCAGAATATAATCATTAGCTACTCAAAACTAAGCTTCAGAAATCTGAAAATTGAGAAATTGTTTGGAGCAGGATGAAGTTCAGAATTGATTAAAGAAAAGTAGAGTTTAACCTAAGGAGCAGATTAGTATTTGAATTTCCCAATAGTTTAATTGAAGGTGCTGATATTTTTATTGCATAATTCAATGAAACTCCCTTTGCATTCAAATATTAGCAATGCTAAATCTAGAATAATTGATGATGCTAATAGCCAATTTCATGCATGCACTGGAGTCATGTTGTTTGAACTTGTGTTCATAGGGCCAGTTTACTAGTAATTCAGCCAGTGCAGCCATAGACAGAATGAAGATGCTGGAAATATTGAAGCTGGAGGCTAACAAGCCTGAGTTGGTTGAAGTTCTTTTAACTGACACAGGTACATGAATCTATAAAATGAGGTTTAGTACCTCAGAGAAGCAGGCCTTTTCTTGATTTTTCCAGAATTTCCTCTTTCATTGTGGGACTAATAAGAAACTAGCAAATGTCACTCACACATTTCGGTAAAATCTGTTTCTGGTGCTGGTTGGATGCTCAAAAGCCTTGAACTCCTAAATGATATCTTGATGCTTAAATGCCTCTCAAATGATATCTATCGAATGAGTGTGGAGATGTGCAATACTAAGAAATAAAAACTAGAAGAGATAATTTAAACCAAATCCCTCAGTGTCATAATATAAGTAAAAAAATGAAAAATGAAAAAATGAAAAAGTTTCATTTTGAATAATAGTAACTAAAATTATAATAGGTAATGTGCGTTATAATAAGTAATATGCATTATGCACTTAATTTGTGCCAAGCACGGTGTTAACAGATATGCTTGATTATCTCATTTAATCTTCACAAAAACCTCCCGATTGATGTACTGTTATTATCGACATTTCTGCTGAGGACAGTGTTTCGCAAGGTTAAACAACAGGCAACAGGCAGAACTGGGGTTCAAACAAGTCCGACGGGGCTGTGAAGCTGGCACTCTGCTCCAAGGCTCCAATATATACTGCACGTCTAGAGACTGAGGGTTTCCTAATGTGTAAATTTGCATTCATTCAGGTTGTTTCACAGGAGTTCACATCTACTTTTTGTTTAGGTAAGGAAAACATAAGGCACCCTCATTGTTCATAGAGGAAAGAAAAATCTCTTCTTCAAACCTCCCTTTTAAAAAAGTCCCCCAATCACTGACAGTCTTTAGTCACTAAATACATTAAAGATGGTTTATTTGACATTCTATTTAACAGAAGTTTCTGTAACTAGATGGAGAGTAAAGTTGGATAGCTTACTAGCTCTTTGACCTTGAGCAAACTTGACTAATTTCTCTGCACCTTAGCTTTCTTATCTATTCAATGGAAATTATGATACTTGCTGCTCAGGCATGCTGTGAAGAGTAAATGACAATAATGATGAGGAAACTTAATTTTTAAGCATCTCTTCTGTGCCACATGCTCTATTAAGGCACTGACATACTTTACCACATTTACTCTTCAACCCCGAGTAGGTTTTATTATCACCAATCACCAATTTTTGGAAACTGAGGGTAATGAGATCAAAAAGAGAATGTCCAAGGTCAAATAGCAATGATGTAGAGAAGGTGAAATTCAGACCAGGTCTTTCTATTCCTAAAGCCTGTTCTTTTCTCAGTTTTATATCACACTACCTCTTTAGACTATATAGAATTCTTGAAATATGGGGCATTATTAATTATACCTAATATGAGCAATGCAATGATTATACTTCAATTATTTGAAACCACATACCTTATGAATAGTAAAGATGGTCAGTGTTAACCAGACCATGATTTTGAGAATGCAAATGAATGGTATAACTGCAAATTTTGAGAATGCAAATGGATAGTATGATTATTGACTATTGTTGGTTGGTTCCTGTGGCTACACAGCTACTGGGGCTTGCATGCCCTGAATGGCATACTGACCCCAACCAACCCCACCTTCCAACCTGGTTTCACCATCCCTTCCCTCATCATTAAGGGGTAGCAGAGAAAATATAGGATGTGTCTACTTGAATACTCAAAATATAGGAAAACTGTGAAAATCTGTTTTTTGAAATAGAAGTCATCTTTTGGATAAAATCAAATTCAGGCAAACTGAATTTTTCTTTGCTTTGACATAGATTGAAATCAGTGATATAATTTTTTCCCTCCTATGTAGAGAGGAGAAGAAAGTCATTTTAATAAATCTTGACTTTCTTGAAGAAGTTCAGGATCTTTCTCTTTGGAAAAGGTAGACACAGAGCTCTGACCCCAAGGGTGAAAACCACGCTTGGAGCCCAGTGCTACTGATGGGATTTTGGTGGTGCAAAATCAATTCCTCTATTCAACAATTAGTTCATTCACTTGACAATTGCTTATTGAGTATCTGCTACATAAGAGGCCCTATTCTAGGCACTGTGCATACATTATGGAACAAAACAAAGTCCCTGCTCTCATAGAGTTTACATTCTAACAGGAAGGAGGCAGAAAATAAAAACTGAACATATAATATATTGGGGATAATAATATGGTATGTATGGAGAAAAAGAAGGCAGGGACTGGGAATAGGAAGTGTACAAGGGAGTGTGCTTTGAAAGATAGTTTTCAGGGAAGACTATTTTGATAAATGGAAAATTGGCAGAGACTTGAAGGAAGGGAGGGACTGAGTCATGTAGCTACTAGCAGAAGACTTTTCTAGGTAGGGGGTAGGGAATACTCAAAGTCCTTGGGATGTGAGAGTGCCTGGTGGGTTTGAGGACAAGCTAGGAAGCCAGTGTAGCTGAAGTGGGGTGTGAAAGGATGAGCAGTAGCAGAGAATCAGGGAGGTACTGGGGACGTGGGTCATGCATGACCTGTGGGTCTTTGTAAAGATTTGGCTTTTTCTGGAGTCAGAGGGAAAGACGTTGGAGGCTTTTGAGAAGAGGGTATTATGATTTAGCTTCAATTTTGAAATGATCACTAGTGTTGGGTGCAGAATACAATGTGCATTTTGTGGGGGCAGGCTGAGGTGGAAGAAAGAGACCAATTATAAAAATATTGCAATAATCTAAGTGAGAGCTGTTGCTAATTTACCCAGAATGGTAGCAGTGGAAATAATAAGTAATTGGATTCTGGATATATTTTGAAGGCAGAGGCAATTGGAGTTTCTGTGAGGTATAGGGGAAAGAGGGAAGTCAAGGATGACAGTTATATTTTTTTCTGAGCAGAATGAGGAAGCCGTTTTCTGGAAGAATGGAGGTGCCATATTCTTAAGTGGGGGAAAATAGGGGAGGAAGGCATTTATGTGGAAGTTTAGAAATTAAATTTGATTTTGAATATTAAGTGTGACATGCCTCCAAGACATCGAAGTGGAAATGTTACATAGGTATAGGATATGTAAGTATGGACATTATGGGAAGAGTCCCAAGTTAAAGATTAGAATTTGTGAGAAGTCTGTGTACAGATAGTTTCTAAGTGCTGGAGACTTGATTAGACTAATTTATCCAGGGAAAAGGTACAGATAAAGAAGAGCTTTCAAGTTGAGCCATGGTGCATTCCAACATTTAAAGATTTAGGAGATGATTAGTAACTAGCAAAGGAGAATGAAAAATTCTCTTCCTCTAAAATAAGAAGAAATTATACACACACACACATCCTTATAATCTCCTCTTCTAGAAAACTTGAGTTAAGGGGTAGGAATCAGTCTCTAAGAAATGATGACACTGAGTTTTTCACATGTGCCAAGAAAGCCAAGAAGGAAAGGCCTCTGCCAGGGAAATAGCACCTCTACTTGATCTTGCCTGGACCCAAAAATGACTTTGGAATTTGGGATGAGGAATTAGAGGGTGAAATGAGTATTATAAAGGGCAAAGATGGCAACAAGGCAGGAAAGGAAGATTTAGATAAACTTTTATAACGTTAGTCTTCTTGTGACTATTAATATAAAGCTTGCTTTTTGAAATAAAGTTAGCAACCATACAAATGAATGAAGAGAATAAAATGCACCTACAACAACACACTGAGATAACCACTGCTAACATTTTGGTGCACTTTTTCTAGATTTTTCATACAAACACATATATTAACAAAATTAGGATTATATTGTATATACATTATTGTTGTCTACTTTTGAATTTAATATAATAGCATGAAAATTTTTGAAAAATGCATTTTTCTTCATATTTTCATGAGAGGAAGAAGATGATAAAAGAGAAGATCGTGTTATTTTGAGAAATGTCTGGTCCTATATCAATAAAGTGGAATGATGTCTGTGGGTATGAGAGAGACAGAGAACAAGGACAACTCTGGATCAGAGTGATGTGGTTACTGATATGATGGCTGTGTCCGTGGGGACTGTAAAAGCACGAATGACTAAAGCTTTGCTTATATTTTTTTGTCAGGGTGGTCTCCAGACTTTTTCTTTCTGTATAGCTGGATAAGTGTTGGGTTTTCCTTACTAGATATAGCAGAAATTGAAAGGGAAGGGTATCTGGAAATGTTTCAGTTGATATTTACCAGTGTAAACAGGCAATCAAATTAATTTGTGACATGAAGTGATGTTTTCACTAAATCATTGAGTTTTCTTCACAACTTACAAAGTAAAAAAAAAAAAACAAAAAACCCACAGCTCCCCTTAATTTTTTTCATGTTGTGGGTGTACAGCATAGACACGTAAACAATCAAGATTTAATATAGGAACTTTTTTCCATCAATCTGTGAAAATTGTGAAAAACCATTTTAGCTTATCAGCAAAGTGTTATAGGTATGAGCACAGCAAAATAATTTCTCCTGTTGAAAACCTTTATGACATGAATTGCAACTAAAATAGATACTTGCTATGATTAGATTCAGAAGATATTGGTAAGACCAGAGCCAGTGGAAGTCCTTTTAAAATAAATGAAATTTAGTGAAAACAATGGAAATAATATTCAGTTGTAAATTTCTTACAATAGTGAGTAAAATGTGTGTGTACTTCTGTTTGTGCATTGTGAGCTCTCTATATATGCATTCTTGATTGGTTAGCTTACTTGGTTAGAGAATGGGACTTGACAAGGTCAAGGTCACACATTCCACTGGTCACATAGAAGCAGAAAACAATGTCATAGCCACCATTTGTACCAGGACTTCCTTGCAGTCATCTCATGGACATGCACTCTTTGTCACAGAAAAGACCAGCTAAGAGAGTTCAACGGTTCAGTAATATCCATCACACTTTTAGGAATAAAGGACACCCAACTTAAAGCACATTTACCCACCATTTCAACTTTGTACATGAGTAGCAGTATATACATAGCAGCTCACAAATGCACAGACTCAACTGGACAGAGAAGAGCAAAGCCCCACTTAGCCTTAATTTCAATATTTAGCTGAAAACATTGTATATTGTCTTCCACTTTTATTCCTAGTTAATATTGCATTAATGTAGTTTTCGGGGCATTTGAAGAATATTATATTCTGACATAAATATACCATTATTTTGTGCATTTTGCCATTCATTAAAACCAAATCAATGCATCAGAATATAGAGTTTTTTCAAACATAAAGCAACATTTTTACATCTTGGAGTTGTGAAGTCCATCGGGGAAATAACCCAACAACACTGAGAATTCACTCACTCACTACGTTTCTGTCACTTCATATTGGGGGTCATGTGCAATGACAAATATTGAAACTTGCACCATAGATCAAGTTGGGGAAACACTGACTTCTGATCATTGCATTTTAGCTTTAAAAATCTCAGCCTGTGATTTCCTGAATTTCCTCTTCTGACTGAGCTACATCGATCCCATAATAAAGTACAAAGCAGTATAAATTCCTTTGCAAACCCACTCATTATCCACTGGACTTTGGAATCCAACTGCTCCTCTCATCTGTCAAGGAGAATTGTGCTTTATTCTGCTCATTAAAAAAAAAAAAAAAAAGGTAAAACGTCAAGTCCATAACCTCTAACGAATCACCATTTCCATCTGCAGCCCCGGCAGTTGTTTAAAAGCTAGAGCAGGAATAGAGAGAAATCCCTTTCTTCTAGTCTAAAACTCTTGCTCTGCTTTACAAAACCATTAATATAAATAGTGCGGATCAGCCTTTCAATATGCAAAATGGATGAAGGGACCCAATTTTCTTTTATCATAGATTAAATGCGAAGTAGTTCTTTATCAGGGATATCAGATATAATCCTCCAATTTCCCCCTTTAAAAAAATTAGACTCTGGCTATCAAAGCACATTAACCATGGGAATAAAATATTTATCTAACAGGTTTCAAGTCTTAAAGACAGCTTCCTCTTAATTTTTCTTGGACCTTTATGCTTCCCACCCACCAAAGTCCTCACTTAACCATGCAAAGAGCCCAGCTGGCACAAAACAGATAAGAAGCAAATTGTTTTCTCCATGACCTCTAAACATTCTACTCCCTGCTCAAAGCAATGTGGAATGCACACTCAGCAGTTTGTCCTCGAGGCATTTTTGCCATTAAACATAATACTACACTGTTTTGCTCTAAGCAGATCCGTCTCCCACTCCCCTCTGTCTCCGCTTTCTGCTTCTCACTCCGCACCTGGCTGCAATTCACCCACCAGGCACAGGGCAAACAAAAAGCACGAAACAGCAACAGATTCCTTTGTTTTACATGCAAATCCTACCTCCGGCAGTTGTCACATCTTCCTCAAAAGCCACGCTTATTTTTTAATGACAGCGATCCAGTGCAGTCCTCCAAAAAGCCACGGGTAATCATTATCACCTATCGTGCCTAAAGCCTTTTTGGACCATTAAATATCACAACCCTTGCTAACTCATAGCCTTGGTACTCCCTGCTCAAAATGTCTGAAAGAGTTTGGAAGGACAATAGGAGTGACAGGCACGCTTGACAGCCACGCTCGAAATTAGTTGTCTCAAGCTCTGTGAAAGCTGCTTCATACTGTTTTTAAAGCGTGCTGGAAGTAGGATTTATTAGCCTATGATAGGCATGCTGTTTCTGTTTTTATTAAATACTGTAATAGGCTGTCTGTTAGCAATGCTGTGATAGGTCCAACATCACTTCCCCACTGCTTTCGAATTCTCTTACTAAGGGAGAGCGGGCTCAGACTTCCTTACAAGAGCCACATCACTCGGTATCCTGGATCAGATTTCCCATTCGTCTTTAACTACAAGAGAAAGAACTCCTTTTGTAAATAGGTATTCCTAGGTGGAAAGTGAAGTTGGGAATAAACACTCTAGGATTCCCCAGACAATTCTCTCGCTCCCAGCAAGGGACTCCTTCTCTTCTCAGTTATAAAAATAAGCGTTCTCTAGAGTTAGGTGGAGAATCAATCCAAATAGGACACATTCTCGTCATTAATAAGGTAGGAGTTATAGTATATATTTAACAAAATCTCAAGTTATGTATCAAATGGACTTAAAGGATAAGTAGGTTCAGTAAGTGGTTATTCCATGCTGATTTACCAAGCTCTGTGTTCCAGTGTGGAGCAAGTGTATGCCATGCACTAATTGTCAAAATGGGAAGAATGCACAGTGGGTAAAGGGATAGGGAAGTGTGTAACTACCTCAGTCTACTTTTGACAATCAAGATCTGGAAGATGGGAAAGGGATTTCTTACCATGGGTCAGAGATGAGAGTATTACTTGCTTGGAAATGCTACTCTGGAAAGGTGTAAATACCTTTCCAGACAGGAAAGCAGAAAAAAGCTATTGGTATGTCACAACAACATGGAGTGCTTTATGCTTCAACTACCCAGGTTGATTTCTTAAAATACACTTTTTATTAGAGGAATGTAGCTTGACAGAAAAATCATGCAGAAAATACAGAATTTCCATATACCCACTCCCCACATATACAGTTTTCCCTATTAAAACCTGGCACTAATATGATAACTTTGCTAAGTTGATGAGACAATATTTTTATAATTATACTATTAGCTAATAGCGTAATTAGTCCAGAGTTTGCATTAGAGTTCACTGTGTTGTACAATCCTATGGTTTTTTTTTAATTTTTATCCTAGTGACGTATATATAATCTAAAATTTCCCTTTTAATCACATTCAAACATGTGCTTCAGTGGTATTAATTTCACTCACAATGTTGTCCTACCATCACCACTGTCCATTACCAACAATTTTCCGTCACTTCCAATAGAAGCTATGTACCAATTAAACATTAACTCCTCATACCCGACTAACATCCCAGCCCTTGGTAAGCTGTATTCTAGTTTTGAATACAAAAAATATTCTAGTTTGAATACTTTGAGTTTGCTTATTCTAATTATTTCATATCAGTGAGATCATACAACATTTGTCCTTTGGTATCTAGCTTATTTCTCTCAACACAATGTGTTCAAGGTTCATCCTTGTAGTTGCATGTACCAGAACTTCATTCCTTTCTATGGCTGAATAGTATTCCATTGTAAGTGTACATCACTATTCATCTGTTGATGGAAAATTTCAACCCTTTGACAATAGTGAATAATGTCCCTGTGAATATTGGTGTGCAAATATCTGTTCAAGTATTGGCTTTCAATTCTTTTGAGTATATACCTAGCAGTGGTATTGCTGGGTCATATGGTAATTCTATACTTTTTGAGGAACCACTAAACATTAAACTGTTTTCCACAGTGATGGCACCATTTTACATTGCTACCAACAATGAAGAAATAATCCTAATTCTCCACATCCTTTCCAATACCTGTTTTGTTCCATTTTTTAAAAACAGTAGTCATGGTATCTCCTTGTGGTTTTGATTTGCATTTCCCTAATGACTAATAATGTTGAGTATTTTTCATGTTTTTATTGGCCATTTGTGTATCTTCTTTGGAGAAATTTCTATTTAAGACTTTTGCCCATTTTTAAACTGAGTTATCTTTCTGTTGTTGAGCTGTAGAATTTCTTTATATATTCTGGATATTAAACCTTTATCAGGTATTTGGTTTCCAAATATTTTCTCCTGTTCTGTTGGCTATCTTTTTACTTCCATGATGAAGTCCTTTGAGACACAAAAGTTTATTTTGATTGTCTCATTTATCTATTTTTTTCTTTTGTTGCTCATGCTTTTGTTGTTAAGTCTAAGAAACCATTATCTAACACAAGGTCCTGAAGATATTTCCCTATGTTTTCTTCTAGAAGTTTTATAGTTTCGTTCTTATATTTAAGTCTTTGACCCCCTTTGAGTTGATTTTTGTATATGATGTGAGGCAGGGGTTCACCTTCATTCTTTTGCAGATGGATATCCAGTTTGTTCAGAATCATTTGTTGATGAGATTATTATTTCCCCATTGAATGGAGTTGGTACTCTTCTCAAAAATCAATTGCCCATTGATGGTGGGGCTTTAGTTCTGAACTCTTAATTTGACTCATTGGTCTATCTGTCTGTCCCTGTGCTAGTACCATGCTGGTTTGTGGGGGATTTTTGTTTCTTTTTAAAAATTTTTTTTTTGAGGTACTGGGGGCTGGGAAATGAACCTGGGATCTCGTATGTACGAAGCTGGCACTCAACCACTGAGCCACATAGGCTCCCCCATGCTGTTTTGATACTGAACTGTTTTTTATGTTTGTTTTTGCTTGTTGTTTGTTTCTGTTTTCCTTAGGAGGCACCAGGAACCGAACCTGGAACGTACCGTGTGGAAGCAGGCACTCAACTGCTTGAGCCACATCCACTCCTCCATGCTGTTTTGATACTGTGGCTTTGTAATAAGTTTCAAAATTAGGAAGTGTGAGTCTGCCAACTTCATTCTTCTTTTTCAAGATGGTTTTAGCTATTCAGAGTCACTTATTCTTCCATAATAATTTGAAGATTGGATTTTCCATTTCTGCAAAGAAGGGTGTTGGAATTTTTTTATTGGGATTATGTTGAATCTGTAGGTTGCTTTGGGTATAATTGACATTTTAATGATGCCTCTGTATCTTTGGTTAAATTTATTCTTAGATATTTGATTCCTTTAGTGGCTATTGTAAATGAATTTTTTTCTTGATTTTTCTCTTCAGATTGTTCATGACTAGTGTTTTGAAGCACTACTTACTTTTGGATGTTGATCCTGTGCCCTACCAACTTACTGTATTCATTTATTAGCTCTAGTAGCTTTGTTATGGATTTTTCATGATTTTCTATGTGTAGGATAATGTTATCTGCAAATAGGGAAAGTTTTATTTCTTTTTCTCCAATTTGGATGACTTTTATTTCTTTTTCTTATCTAATTTGGGCTAGAACTTCCAGTACAATGTTGAATAATAGTGGTGACAGTAAACATCCTTGTCTTGTTCCAAATCCTATGCAGAAAGCTTTCAGTATTTCAACATTGAATATGACGCTAGCAGTGAAATTTTCATATATGCCCTTTATCATGTTGATGAAGTTTCCTTGTTTTCTGAGTGTATTTTAATGAGGAAGGGATGCTGCATTTTTTCAAAAGCCATTTCCGTATCATTTGAGGTTATCAAGCATTTTTCCTTCATTCTATTAATGTGGTATATTACATTAATTGATGTTCTTATTTTGATCCACCCTTGCATACCTGGATAAATGTCATTTGATTGTGGTGTATAATTCTTTTAATTTTAATTTGAAGTTGGATTCAGTTTGTCAGTATTTTGTTGAGGATTTTTGCATCTATATTCATAAGGGATATTGGTCTATAATATCATATTCTTATGGTATCTTCATCTGGCTTTGGTATGAGGGTGTTATGGTTAAGCTCATGTGTCAACTCGGCCAGGTAATTGTGTCCAAGTGTTTGGTCCAGGAAGCACTGGGCTAATTATAATGTGAAAACATTTATGGACTTTGGTCACCAGTGAGTTTACTGCGTGGACGGCTGATTACATCTGCATCAATCAGGGAGATTGCTGTCAGCAATGTGTGATGCTTTTATCCAATCAGTTGAATACCTTAAAAGAGGAAGTGATTTCAACATTCAGAGAGAATTTCCCAGCTCATCTTTGGACAGCCAACTTCTCCCAGAAACTCATCAAGAACCTTCATTGGACTTTTATCAGAGTCCCTAGTTTGCAGCCTGCCTGCAGAACCTGGACTTGTGCATCCCCATGGTCACGTGAGAGACTCTTATACAATCTATTATTGACAGATATTGCCCGTTGATTCTGTTTCCCTAAAGAACCGCAACGGATACAGAGGGTAATGTTGGCATCATAGAATTTGTTAAGGAATGTTTCCTCCTCTTCAGTTTTTATGGAAGAGTTTGAACAGGATTGGTGTTATTTTTGGAATGTGTGGTAAAATTCACCAGTAAGGCCATCTGGTCCTGGATTTTCTTTGTTTGGAGATTTTAATTACTGATTCAATTACTTTACTTGTTATTGTTCTTTTGAGAACTTCTATTTCTTCTTGGGTCAGTGTAAAGAGTTTGTGTGTTTCTAGGACTGTGTCCATTTCTTCTAAGTTATATAACTTTGAGACTGTGTTGTTTAATTTCCACATATTTATTAGTTTTTCTGTTCTCCTGTTATTGATTTTTAGTTTCATTTCATTGTGGTCAGAGAAGATACATGATATGAATTCAAAAATTTTGAATTTATTGAGATTTGTATTGTGAGATATGGTCTATCCTGGAGAATGATCCATGTGCACTAGAGAAGAATGTGTATTCTGCTGCTGTTGGGTGTTCTCTATACATCTGTTAGGTCTAGTAGGTTTATCGTATCATTCAAGCCTTCTATTTCCTTATGTATCTTCTGTTTAGATCTTCTATCCATTACTGAAAATTAGGTGTATGTCCTGCATATTAATGTAGAATTGTCTATTTATATCTTCAAATCTGTCACAATTCACTTCATATATTTTGGGACTTTGGCATAAGGTACACATATTTGTATAACTGTTATAACTTGTTGAATTGACTGCTTTTTCAGTATATAATGAACCTTCTTTGTCCCTTGTAACAGTTTTTGACTAAGAATCTAATTTATTGGATATTAGTATAGCTAACTCAGCTCTGATTTGGTTACTATTTGCCTGGTATATTTTTTCCATTCTTTTCATTTTAATCTACTTGTGTCTCTGAATTTAATGTAAGTCTGTGATATTCAACCTATATTTGTATCATGTTTTTTTATTCATTTTGCCAGTCTTTGCCAATTTTTTTTTTCTTTAAACTTTTTATTTGAAATAATTTCAAACTTACAGAACAGTTGCAAAAATAACACAAAATCTAGAGAGAACACCAACATACCTATCCCCAGATACTCAGATCCACCCTTTGAACATTTGTCATTCCAAATATCTACTCATCTATATCAATCCATCTATTTATCTATCTGTCTATTTATATATATATTTTCTAAACATTTGAGAGTGGGTTGTATACATCATGCTGCTTGAACACGTATTTCCAGGTACGTTTTGTAAGAATAAGGATATTCACTTTTATAACCACCTTGCCAATTGACAAGAGAATTTATTCTATTTACGTATAAAGTAACTACTTGATAATGCAGGACTTTCTTCTGCCATTTGCTATTTTGTCTTTGTAAATCTTATACTCTTTTTGTCCCTCTGTTTGTCCCTGAATGCCTAAGTTCATATTAATTTGATTTTTTGTAGTGTACCATTTTGAGTATCATCTCTTTTCCTTTCTTGCATGTTTCATATCTTATTTGTTATAATGGTGCTTAAATTTAACATCTTAAATCTATATCAATCACAACTGATTTGATACCAACTTAACTTCAATAGCATACACAAACATTAGTCCTATACTCTTCCCCTCCTCCACCTTTTGCTGTACTTGTTATATATTATATACTTATACATTAATACCCAAAAAGAGATTTCTCACTACTCTTTATGCATTTGTATTTTAGAACCTACAAGAAGTGAAAAGTGGAGTTACATACTAAAATATACATTACAATTGTTCTGGCATTTTAAATAACCCATATAGTTATGCTTATCCAGGTCTTTGTTTCTTTATGCTGCTTTGATCCACTGTCTTAGGTCTTTTCCTTTCAGTCTGAAGAACTCTCTTTATCATTGCTTGTAGGGCTGGTCAAGTGTTGACTAAGTCCTGAAGCTTTTATCTGGAAAAGTTTTAATCTTTGCTTCATTTTTGAAAGACAGATATAAAATTTTCTTTCAGCACTTTAATATTTTTATCCCACTAACTTCTTGCCTCCATGATTTCTGATGACAAACTGTCATTTAATTTAATTGGGGCTCCCTTGTACATAACACCTTGCTTTTCTCTTTTAGCTCTTAGAACTGTCTCCTTGTCCTTGATATTTGACAGTTTGACTTATTATGTAGAGATGATTTTCTTCAAGTTTATTCTGTTTGAGGTTTGTTGGGATTCCTGAATGTGTATATTCATGTCTTTCATTAAATTTAGGAACTTTACTGCCAGTATTTTTTTAATATTTCTTCTGCCCCTTTCTTCTTTCTTCTCCTTCTGGGACTCTCATAATGCATATATTGGTATAACTTGATGGTGTTCCACAGATCTCTTAGTCTCTGTTCACTTTTTTTCATTCTTTTTTCTTTCTGTTCTCAACCTGAATCATTCCAATTGTCTTGTCTTCACATTCACTGATTCTTTCTTCTGTTAGCTCCAACCTGCTGCTGAAATCCTGTAGGGAAGTTTTCATTTCAGTTACTGTAGTCTTCAATTCCATTAGCTCTGTTTTATTCCTTTTTAAAATTTCTCTTTATTGAAATTCTCATATTTTTCATTCATCATTTTCTTTATGTCCTTTGGTTCTTTCTCTGTTTTTCCCTTTATCTCCTTGAACATATTGAAAATCGTTTTTTAAAATCTTTGTCAAATGTGTCCAAAGTCTGCTCTTCAGTCATGGTTTTTGAATTTTTGTCTTTTTCATTTGATGGACCATCATTTCCTGCTTTTTTGTTTGTTTTGTAATCTTTTGTTGCACACTGTATATTTTAAAACAGTAATGTGTTAACTCTAGGATTTAAACCCTGAACTTCCTGTTTCTTAAGTTTGTGTCCAATTAGTGTTATGACAGAGATTTTCTTGAGTGCCAGAACCTAACAAAAACAAATTAACCAATGCAAAAAGTCACCTTTCAGGGTTCTTCTAAATTGGTTCTGCATTTACTGGTGCTCTCTCCTTTAGAGTTATTCCTATAGAGTCGATCTGTCAAGGTGAAAATGAAGTTCAGGTTACTTTCCATCTTTTCTGAACCTTTGTCTTATTCTGGGCTTATGATGGCTTTTGGTCATAGGAATTCCCCTATTTACAGGAATCTGAATGTCTCCTCTACTCTGTATAAGACAGACTTTCCCATCCTCCTAGGTACTCCATGGTATGCCTTAAACAGGTAATCCTTTGTCCCTGTCACTTTGACTTAATTGTTTCTTCTACTGCTTTAGCTGTCTTCAAGCTGCTTATGTCTGCAGGGAAAGGTCTGGGAGAGCAAGCCAGGTAAGTATATTGGCACTGATATATAGGAACCACAGTATGCTCATAAGGGTTACCTTGCTTCTTCCAGAACAGGGCCAGGGACCCACAATGGAAGCACAGATTGGCTCCATACTTTGCCAGGGAGGGAGTTGAAGAGGGGACAGCAGGGTCACCATTATGAATTTCCTACCCCTTTAAAGCTGCATATTCTTGATTTGGTACTTGCACAGTTATTGCAAACCTTAACTATTTTCTGGAGTTTTGAGGAAGATGGCTCTGCCAGTTTTAGCAGGATTGTTCAAATGTTCTGTTGGACAATGGCACCCTGGAGTGTCTTACACTGCCATCTTGGTCAACTGAAAGTGCTACCCAGATTTATTTTGATAAATGCTTTTTATAATGGAGTCCTTTGTCTTTTTTTCCCCTGCTTTTCTCCCCCCACTCCTGCTACCTCAAAAGCAATAGTTACATGGTAGTTACTATGGAAACTGAGTGGTCTGCTTCAGGGGAGGGGCTTAAGGGGAACAGCAGATGTAACATGGATGGAAATGTACAACAATGGCCTATAGTATTGAAAGTGATTACACTGGCCTATAGAATTGAATATAAAGAGTGATATCTAAGAAATCTACTACAAAGCAAAACCTCGTATACAGGACTGATTAGAAATAACCACTATCTAAAACTGGTACTTTTGTTGTCTAAAAATGTTATAATGATCATAGAATCCATTATTTTGTTATGTGCAAGAACAGAATGCCTCAATTGCTGAGATGTCTGATAAAAGAAAGGCACTGATTTGTTTTTCTTCCTTTTTGAAAACTCCTGGTTGCTGGTTTGAATATACTCCTGATTCTATATGAATTTTAGTTGTTACTTGAGAGATCACAATTTCTTCTCAGGAATAAGGTATGATTTAGTAATGAAATCTCCATGTATCCCAAACCATAACCATATTTCAGTGTCCTTATAGTGGTTTCCCTGGGCAAAACCAAAGTCAGAAAATACTTACTGTGATTTTAATTTCAAAAAAGAATTCTGTTCTCATTAAGTTGGATAGAAGAGAAGTGTTTCCAAAATTTTAGATCTTCAAATGGAAAAAAAAGTAATTTTTTAATGCCAAGTGTCCAAAGCTTAGCACTGGCCTCATGACCATCCAAGACTAACTATTTCTTACCAGAGTAATTAAATTTTCACAGTTGGAATGAGTCTGGGGAATACAAAATTATTGTTTAGTTCCTCAGTTTCACAGTTTGTAATTGGAATAATTGATGCCACAGAGGTGAGAGCACAAAAATTCCTAACTGAAATTGTTAGGAAGTAATTGTTCAGGATTTTATAGAAATTCTGTTTTTATTAACAAGCATGTTATCCACAATTTTGTAAAGGGATAGGATTATTTCAGGGGAAAATACTTTTTGAATATTCTCTTTAAAAATAATGAGAGAGGAGAGGTAGGACCCACTACAATGGCAGAGTAAAATGAGAAATTTCAGGACTCCCTGCCCCTGTACAAACTTTGAACAAACAGTAAGAACTGGCAGAAACATCTTTCTCAAAGCTTCAGGAAACTGTTAAAGGACCCCAGCAACAGGGGGATTGCAGAATCAAGAAAAAGGCAACTTCAGAGAAGTAGGATCTCCTGGCACACTACTTGGCCCCTTCCACCCCTCACTCCAACCTACCCGCGCCACCCTTCCCCCAGTTCAGTGCAGAGCTGGCACACATTCGCAGTGTTAATCCCTGGTCCAGGTTCTGGAGGAGCAGAGTAACCCTCATGCACATACGGGGAGCATGTATTCCTGGCTCAATCTGCCTGGTGTTGGACTTTTAGATTTACTGTACCAGAGCTTGCCTGTGTGTAGAAGGCAGCTCACAAGCTTTCCTACAGAACACTGTAAACACTGTGGGAGAGCAGTCAGGTTGTGAAGCCTGGGGCAAGGGATGGCTTGCTGTAGGTCATATAGTGCAATGCCCAGGACATTGAGGAAACTGTTTTCTAGGGAAGCAGGGACACTTGGAAACCTGTAAATGAGAAAATTCCCAGAGCCACATGGGCATACCCAAGACAAAACTCCAGTGCCAAAAGGATCAGGGAGGCCCCTACATTTTGACCTGGAGCTATTCTCTGACTCATTGTATGGATAAGCCCTGTAGGAGAGCACTGGCACAGGTCAGCTGCCAGGACTGGAAAAAGTGCTTTCTTTTTTTCCTACCTTTTTTTGTTAGTTCATGGTATTAAGGAAGCTCTGTCATCAACTAGCTGGATGCAGCTTAAGGAACAGATGCCTCAGAGTCTAAATTCCAGCTATAACATGTTAAAATATGAGAATGACCATGTTTCAACAAAATGTTACAAAACACACAAAGAAACAGGAAGTGACAGCAAAGGAGAAGATTAAAGCATTAGAAACCATCAATGAGGAGGACCAGACCTGGGTCATAACAGACAAAAACTTTTAGAAATGGTCCTAAATATGCGCAAAGGAAATATATTAAAGGAAATCAGGAAAATGATAGATGAACAAAAATAGAGAGATGGAAATGATGGAAAGGAAGCAAACAGAGCTGAAGAACAGAGTAATGCAAATTAAAAATTCCCTAGAGTGGTTCAAGAGCAGGTTGGCCCTGGCAGAAGAAAGAATCTGAGAATGTGAAAATAAAACAACTGAAATCATTCAGTCTGAGGATCAGAAAGAAAAAAAGAATGAAAAAAAGTGAACAGAACCTGAGGAGCCTATGGGACACCATCAAGTATGCCAATATATCCATTGTGGGGGTCCCAGAAAGAGGGAAAAGAGAGAGACAGAGAGAACATTCAAAGAAATAATCATGGGAAACTTCCCAAATTTAATGAAAGACGGGAATATACGCATCTAAGAAGCTTGAAGAATGCCAAACAGGATAAACCCAAATAGACCCATACTGTGGCATATTATAATCAAACTGTCAAATGCCAAAGATAAAGAAAAAATTCTGAAAGCCACACGAGAGAAACAACATGTTACATACAAGCAAACCTCAATAGGATCAAATGCCTATTTCTCATTGGAAACTGTGGAGGCAAGAAGGCGGTGGGTGACATACTTAAAGTGCTGAAAGCAAAAAACTGCCAACCAAGAGTTCTACACCTGATGAAACTATCTTTCAAAAATGAGGGCAAGATTAAGACATTCCCAGATGAACAAAAGTTGAGAGAGTACATCACCACCAGACCAACCCCTCAGGAGATCCCTTGAAAGGAAAGGACAATAGACAATGGATCGAAGCTGCATGAAGAAATAAAGATCTCCGGTAAGGGTAACAACAGGGGTAAATATAAATGTCGGCACTATTGTATTTTTGGTTTGTAACTTCACTTTTTACTTCTTACAGTATCTAAAAGGAAAATGCATAAAATGTAATGATAAATCAGTGGTTTTGGAATCATAATGTATAAACATGTATTTTGTGACAAGAGCTACTCAAAGGTGGGGGGTGGAGGGGTATTGGAACACAGTTTGTTGTATTATTGAAGTTAAGTTGGTATCAAAGCAAACAGTATTGTTACAGGTTTAGGATTTTAAATTTAAGTCCCATGGTAATTATAAAGAAAATATCAGAGAATATGCAAGCTCATAGAGACAGAAATTAAAGTATCAGGTTGCCAGGGATGGGGGTAGGGAGGATGAGGAGTTTATACATAATGGGTGTAGGGTTTCTGTCTGGGTAGATGGGAAAATTTTAGTAATCGAAGTTTGTGAGTGTACTGCAATATTGTGAATGTGATTAATCCCATTAAATGGTATTCTTGGGAGTGGTTGAGATGGGAAAGTGTATGATGTAAATATGTTCCCACAATATAAAAAATAAAGAAGAAAGAATAACTAAAGAGACAATGACAATTAAATGCAATACGTGATCCTGGATGGGATCTAGCAAGGGAGAAAAGTCTCAAAGGGACATTATTAGAACATATGAAAAAAATTGGAATATAGGCTCTAAGCTTTATATTCATGTTAAATTTCTTGAACTTGATAACTGCACTTATGGTGGTTACATAAGCGAATATCTCTGGTCCTAAGAAATGTACATGGCTGGTATTAAGTGTACAAGGAGCATGATGTATATAACCTGCACTTAAGTGTTCAGAAAATGCATAGATAGATAGATAGATAGATAGATAGATAGATAGATAGATAGATAGATAGAATAACATGGCAAATGTGACAAAGTGTTAAAATTGGTGGGTCTGGATATCTGAGGATGTTGGGGTATGTTGGAGTTCTCTGTAGGTGATTTGCTTTATTTTTGTGACTTTCTTGAAAGTTTGAAGTATTCCAAAATTAAAAATTAAAAAAAATTGATGAGAGTGTAATGTTTTAAATTGTATTGCCCAAATAACTTTTTTCAGATATAGGTATTTAAATGATACCCTAAACCCCATTAAATATATAGAGGTAGGTAGGGAACTATGGAGGGGGAGGGGGAGGGAGAGGGAGAGAGAGAGAGAGAGAGAGAGAGAGAGAGAGAGAGAGAGAGAGAG
>JAKSZT010053887.1:51340197-51452410 GCA_026826555.1 Tolypeutes matacus
GAGAGAGAGAGAGAGAGAGAGAGAGAGAGAGAGAGAGAGAGAGAGAGAGAGAGAGAAAGACAGAAAGAGACAGAGACAGAGAGAGAGGAGACAGGCAGATTCAGAGATACAGAGACAGAGAGAGGAAGAGAGCAGTTAGAAAATAGCCAAGTTGGATACTTCCCTCCAATTCTACATTTGGTTAATTCAGGAAATAGCTGCTTATAAGGTGAGAGATACATGAATAAGATTTTGATCCTGGGATCCTGGGAGGGCAGGTCTGGGGCAGGGATGGCTCGTGATGCTTTAGGAAAGCTCTGTCCCTGGAGGAGCAAAGAATGTGGGTCATTTGAAAATGGGCTTCTCTGAAAATGAAGGAGTTTATGGATGGGGCAATGTCCAGGTGGGAGTAGGACTAGGGTGGAAGATGGTGTGTTGAGTTAATGAAGGAGGAGCCAGAAATGAGGCAGGTGAGAATGAAGAGGAAATGAGAAAAGAGATGGATGAAGGCGGAGGGAAAGAATTTCCTGAAGTAGCATGCTGACGGAGAAGCACACAGACTTTGGAATAGGAGGCCCGATTTTAAGTCTCACTTGAAAAATAGAACGATAAGAATGACTGTTGCAAGTCTGCAGTAAAATGAGGCAGGATACATGACAAGACATGAGTAAAGCTCTTTGTAACCAGAAGTGCTAAAATAAATGTTAGTTATAAGTGGACAGGAAGAAAGAAGGAAATGAAAGATTAGAGAAGAGGAAAGAGATATAATAAGAAAGAAGAGAGGGGATGAAAGAAGAAAGGAGTAAATTAAAAAGAGGAATGAATAGGAAAGAAATGGGGAGGTAGAAGAGAGGGAAAAGAATTTCTCCTGTTGAACATATACAATAGAATTTTTTCTTGCTTTTGTTTTGTTTTCTGGAACATATTCCAAAAACTGTTGCTTTAGTTCTACCACTGTCATGAAGTTTCAGATAACAAAGTGTCTTTGGAACTTATACCTTCTTCAACAAGAGAGAAACCTATGCTGAATTTGACAAAAGCCTGTTCTACCATTTTGAAAACAGCTGGTCTGAGGATTGAATTTAGTAACTTTTAGCATTGCTGTTTTTGATGGTTCTCTTGAGAGTAAAGTTTGGGCCAGCAGAAGACAGGAACTGAAGTGATATTTCAGAGCTATATTACCAAACACATTCAGCAAGAGTACTCTGCATCTGTAACTCAATAACATTTTTAACAACATCTGCTCTCTGAATGCAAGTAAGAAAACTTGTTCTGTAAAGAATTTGTGTGTGCTACCAAATATTAGGTTGAGATTCAGTGTCTGGGAGAGTGATGCAATCACATATGCAGAGAATTTGCCGTTTACATGCTTAGCCTGCAAGTTAAGTGGTTTAATGAATGGAATGATGAATGCATAATTTCATTATGAGTCATCACTGTTAAAATGAAAATTTGATGGATACATAACCAGAAAGTGTAGTTATCTATTACAAATACAAATACTAACTATATTTTGGAGTATATAATTTGTGCTCTGAAGAATACAGAGAATAACTACATTGGCCCTGTTGTGACTATTTTCTAGGAACTACAGAAAGGTTAGTTTAGAAACTGCTTCCTTTATGTTCCTGTGAATGCTGAAGCAAACTCACTCTGAAGAGACCTTCAGTTCCAGTTTAGATGCATAGAAGAATCACTCTCTAGTATAAGTTTGAAGTCCTAGCCCTAGAAAGTAATGAAAAGAAAACAATTGAGGAAAACTGATATTAAAGCTCAGGACCTGACTTCTGAGACATCACTTTTCATAAAGATTCTTCTTCTTCTAGGTTGAGAATTTTTTTTTTAAAGATTGATTAGCAAAATCATAATTTCTAAAAGTTTACATTGATAGAATATATCTACACACATGATATGAGATCTTCAGAACAATGTTGTTGGGGGCCAGGGCAAATATTAATGGTTCCATTTCCAGCTGGGGAAATCAAGGGCAAAGGAGGTTAAATGAGCTCTCCAAGGTTACATTGTCCCTTAGTATGTCTTTTGATTCTTAATCCAGTGTTCTTTTTATGTCATGAAACTTTACCACTAGCTCCTAATATTTCTTTTAGTTAACATTTCTAGGAACCTTGCTCTCTATTTCATGAGAACTAGAAATACAAGCACTAGAAAGATTAAAAAATGGAAAAAATAAGCATAAATTAGAGCTCACTGGCATTTTTTTCTCCCTTTTAAATCTAGCAAATAGGGAAGCGGCTGTGGCTCAATCAGTAGGGCTCCCGTTTACCATATGGGAGGCCCCAGGTTCGGTTCCCGGGGCCTCCTGGTGAAGCCAGCCCGCCTGCACGGCGTGGTTAGCTGACCCAGCGAGCACAAGCAGCAAGGGGGGGATAAATGAATAAATAAATAAAATCTTTAAAAAAAAAAAAATTAAATCTAGCAAATACTCATGACTGTTTTGTTTTGTTTTTTGGCTGGTTATTCTTTTAAGGTGGAGTTGCTAAACCTTTTATTTTTTAAAAGTAAACTATAGATTTTAACAATTCTTATAATTATAGAACTGACATTGAATAATTCTACACTAATGGTAGCTGACCAGGACTGTCTGATCTGTGGGCTACAAATGCAAATTCATCTTTCAGGCCATCATTGGAGTCATCTTCTTAGATTCTTTGATTGTTTTTATAACAATGAAGGGATAAAGTCTTACAGGAAAATCCCTGGCAGATAGTTCTATCTACTTCTTTGAGGCGGTGTATTGCCATTTGGTGTGTGGTTGAAATGGGAGAAGGCAGATGATAATATAATATATGTGTTAATTTATATGAATTTTCCAGATAGTAGCAATACTTCTCCTCCCATCTCACCATATACGGTCAGAGAAACCTAGAGCCCTTGCCTTGATGGTCTGGAGAAAGCACAGGTGCAAGTTAGTTTGACCACTTTCTGAAACCATCATTTCTTGGCTGAGATGGTGCGTTTGGCAGACAGCGCATTGGGGCAGCATTACCGTCCTTCTAAAGTCTGTCAGAGTAGTGGACCTAAATCAGCTTTAAAATGAAACATAAAATAAAGCCATCGACAGTTGTTGGGGTTTTATTTTATTTGCATTCTACTACTTCCTAGGGCCTAGCTGCAGTCTTCATGCTTCTTGGAAACATGAACTATACAAATATGTCACTCCAGGCCAGCGTATCTATGCACAATAAACAATAAGATGATTGCTGGTTGTTATTATTATTATTATAATTATTGTGCTGCAATAATATGTACTTGCTATACAGCATAGCATTAGATTTGATACCTGCTGCTTTTAATATCAATTTAATTAAAAGACATCTGTCTTAAAAACAAAACAAGGACAAAAATTCCTTGTATGCAAAAAGTTCCAAAGGCAAGAATTTATGTGCATTTTGGTGTTTACATTCATGTGTATATTTTAATAACTTACTTTATATTGCTAGATTCTTACGCTGAGAGAAGAGCCTTTTGACAAACAAAATGCCTTTAGGCAAATGTGCTAACATTCATTGTAAAAAGGTCGCACTTCCAAAAACTGTAGCAAAATTCTGATAAATCCATTATGTCATTGCTAGTTGGAGAAATTTCAAGACTTTACTCAATGCTAGGCATCTAGGAAGACCTTAATAAATATAATTAATTAATCATACTTAACAATTTACTTAGGAAAAAAACAGTAAAATGATTATAAACAAATACATTTGTATACTGAAATATATTTGTAAAGTTACTTTTATCAAGAGCATAGGTTAGTTGTGATGGTGTCTACACTGCATGCCCTATTTCTCTCCCTAAAAACAAAATAAAACACTGTAATTCTCATTATTATAAAAGTGACACATGCTCACTATTGAAAAATTAGAGAATATAGAAAATATAAATATGTCTCCTGTGAGCCCACAATCCAGAGTTAGCATCTACTATTTATATTCAAAAAGTATCATAGTCTATTCACTGTTTTTTTTTTAAATTTCCCCCTTATCATATTTCCACATCATTTTGAAATCTTCAAAGACTTCTTTTTTTAGTGGCTACATAATATTTTATCATATGGATCTACCCTAATTTATTTAATCAACCCCTCATTGTTGAGCACACAAGTTATTTTTATTTTTCATTAGCGTAAGTCATGCTTTGCTCTTTGTCTACATCTCTGATTATATTTATTTAGGATAGACTTTTCTATCTGGATTGTTGGGCCAAAATGTATGAATATTCTAAAAGCTCTTGGTATGTATCGTCGCTCCCTTGAAGGGTTATACCATTGTCATAATTCTACCAGTGGGATATGACCCTGCCAATGGTAGGAGGAGGATGCTTTTTACTTCTCTTTCACACAGAGAAGCTTTTTTCACCTCATTTCACTTTGGGGATGAAAGTCAAAGTCAGGGGTCATATAATAAGAGGAGAGCGAGTGGAAGCAGAGGAAAAGGGTTACTAAAATTGGAATTTTGTACTTCAGGTTCCTGATATGGAAATGTTTTTATTTGCAGTGGTGGGAGCAGGAAGGTGAAGAAGCACTTCCAAGTCTGGGGTCGCCTTCATGTTGCTTCTATTGCTCAGAGTCAAATTCCTTTCCAACTGTGTCCTTTGGACCCTAGGTTAATACTACTCCCAGGGGATTCTGTTGTATGCCAGGGATACACAAGGCCATAGGTTAAATTTGGTGTGTCGTCCTGTAAAATCAATTTACTTAAGGGTTTGGGGAGAAGGAGTTTTGGATTTTTGTGGTTCTTAAAGTTTTTAGCACATGTATAAAATCAATAGAATTGCTTTTCCAACATCATTAAACTTGGAATTTTTCAGATAAGCTTAGCAAGTAGAACGTTTTTTTATTATTGGAAGTCACTGGAATTCTAGAACTTTCTTTGTTTTCAGGGAACTCTGATGTCATTTGTCAAAATGAACAGAAAACATATTTTTAATGAGAACTGATGATGCTAGTACAGTGGAGACAGGAACATACAATTTCTTGGCAAATTTGGAGAGACCTATGGTGACAGTTAAATGAAAAAGTAGTTTGTTACTTTCTAAGATTTAGTCATTTTTGGATATCACATACACAAATCTCGCCACGCACAAATCAGTTCAACTTTCTGCAAAAATTGCACTAAAAAAAATGTTTATTTTCACGAGACCATGCTTTGTTTTAATTTCTGCCAGGAAAGTAACTCAAATGGCAAATTTTGTGTGCATGTGTGTGATTTTAAAGCATTCCTCATTTTTCTCTTTTAAAGTATACTAATTCTAGAATTATATCTTCAACTGGGAACATTGACTGGTAGTGAGAAAAAGTTTGCTCTTTTAAAGTGAGATTGAAATAACAGAAAATATTCGAGATAATGAAGGAAATTCAGAATAACCAGAAGTCATTTCTATATGTGGCAGAACTGACAGTCCAAAAGCTCTCCACAGAGCACTTGATAGCAGCAAGGTTGATAACATGACTCAACTACATCTAGTGTGTGTGTGTGTATATATATATATATACACATATTTATATATATATGTAACAAGGGGCAGCAGTAAATCGAAAGTATGGGATGTACCCAGATGTTTATTTAAAATATGGGTTTATTATTGTGAATATGAAAGTGACCTTTTTTCTTGTGCAAACAAAACAAAATGAAACAAAAAACACTAGGTAAGTACACCATGAAGCCATCAATTCTGCAGGGAAATTTAAAAACCAATTTTATGATTTCTGAAGGGAAAAAATTCACTAGAATTTGGCAACTAAAAAGAAAAAGTCTTGGGTAGAAGTACTATAATGCATTACAAAATCAAACAAGCAATTTGAAACAGATTGAAATTATCTTTAAAGTTCAAAATCTCCTTTTCATTTCATTTGTAGGATGAAGTTCCTGGAATAGGAGACCATTTGGTGAAATCTTAAACATGAACATATGCAGATGGTGACTTAGTGAAAATTAGAAAAATTCACCTTTTCCTTAGGACATTTATGAACCATCTGCTAGAAAAGTATCCCAATAAATAGGAAAAAAAACAAACTATGATGTCCATGAATGTGAATGATGGCCCTGGAAACCTAGAATACAAAATCTGTATTACCTTATGAAGTGGCCCTGCAGGTCCAAATAAAAAATAGATGGTATAGACAAAAATCAAACTGGCCAATATCGTGTTTTAAAAGACTGAGATTGACCCTATTCTCTTCCTTATATTTTCATGACAACCTGGATGTTAATAATTGTCCATTTTATTTGATATTCTACTGTTAATGATAATATCTGTGATGATATTCATTTGTAAATTACTTGATGGTAAAATAAATAAGAAATATTTAATAAGTGATGTATTGACAAAAAACAATAGCGAGCAGAAAAAAATGTACAGATGGAAAGGAGATTCTAAGACTATGGTGAGCTGAATGCAGCTCCCTTTCCCTTCATTTCTGTATCCACTGACTGGACTCTCCTGAGCCAAATGAAGACTCTGTGCAGATGTAGCTTTAAGCTCTTTTGCATGTCCTATGGAGATAACTCAAAGGTATGGTTAGATGCCTGGAAACTGACTTCTGGAAGTCATGTTGTGAGGATAGGGAAATAGCAGATCCTAGAATTGCTTGGCCCATAGGACCTATGAATTTCTAGGGAAGCTCCTCATTGGAGTGCTTTGTTTTTATGGGATCCAAGAGGGAAATATAAAGCAAAACATCTGGGTTGAATACTGTGATAGTTTGAAGCTGGATGGACCCCAGAAAAATCATGTTCCTAAAGCTAATCCATTCCTGTGGATGTAAACTTATTGTAGGTGGGACTTTTGGTTAGATTACTTCAGTTAAGGACCTTTTAATTAGCTTACTTCAGTAAGTGTGGCCCAGGGTGGGTATTAATCCTTTTATTGGAGTACTTTATAAGAAAACAAAACTCAGAGGAAGAGAGAGAGAAAGCACTGAAGCCAGGAGCTGAATGCAAGGAGCACTAGAAGAGAAGGGAGAGACCAGCAGACATTGCCATGTGCCTTGCCATGTAATAGAGGAGTCTAGGATCACTGGCAGCCAATCTTTAGGGAGAAAGCACCACCTGGTGATGCCTTGATTTGAACATTTTCACAGCCTAAGAACTGTAAGGTTTTAAGTTAATAAATCCCCATTGTAAAAGTGAACTTACTTCTGGTATATTGCATTTCGGCAGCCTTGCAAACTGAAACAACTCCTCTATAGCTCTGAGCCTGGAAGAATGCAAAAATACTTGAAAGCAAGGAGCCTTCATTCAGGAGTCCAAATTGGGGACTGACGGTCTGCCTACTTCTACTCCAAGGATCATATGTGAGCCCGAATCAGCCTACAAAGTAAACAACAAGCTACCTAAGAGGATTTAGCAGCTAAGGAGAAAAAGCTCATTCTACACAAACTGAATTCATGACCAGCAAAATAGAACTGCCAGAGGAGACAAACATCACTTAAGGAAATTCAAGTTGAAGGAACAATTTTTAGACCTAAACACAAGATTTTCCAACTATACTGTTTTATTAGATGCCAAAGAGGATGATCATTGTGAGATGGAAGATCAAGTGCAAGATATATTTTGAGGCACAGAGTATAGACATAAAGAGGCAGTAAAAGATATAAGAGACTTGGGGATTTAATTCAGAGAATATAACAGGTAAAAACAGCAGTTCCAAGGGCAGAAGAATGAAAAGGTAAATAGACCCAATCACTTTTAACAGTTCCAAAAAATTTATTCCTTGAGCAGAAAGATGTGAAGTCTATTCTATTCAAGATTAGAATATTTTCTCATTATTTTCCTACAATAGTAGTCCTCACTAGATCTTTGTTTACTAAATGAATATTTGTTGAACCAAACATTCAATAGATGTAGATGAAGAGAAGATGTGGTGAATAATGATAGTTTATACACACACATTCACACTCGCATACACATAAACACACAATCAAATGGATTGGGAAAAGCTGACTGGAAATATGTTGATTTGTCATTCTGAAAGAGGAATTAAAAAAAAAAAAAATGGATGGGAGAGTTCTAGGCTGACTCAGACAAACATAGAAGTTGGATTCAGGGGAGGTGGATATGTAAAAACATTCCATGGTATTCATTTGGGTAAAGGACCTGTGGTGGTGTGAAGCTATGTACCTCCCCCCAAAACAAACAAACAAACAAACAAACAAACAAACATGTTTTTAAACTTAATCCATATTGTGGGTATAACCCATCATAAATAGGACCTTTTGATGAGGCTACTTCAGTTATGGTGTGGCCCAAGTGAATGGATGGGTCTTAATCCTGTTACTGGAGTCCTTTATAAGAAGAATAAAATTCAGACCCACAGAGAAGAAGTCATGGGAAAAAGCTGGAAGTCAACGAACCCAAAAGAAGAGCCAAGAGAGGCCTCCATGTGCATTGCAATGCGATAGAAAAGCCAAGGACCAAGCATCACTGGCATCCAGCCCCAGAAAGCCAGTTTTTTGGAAGAAAGCATCATCTTGATGATGACTGGATGTTGGACTTTTAACCTCAAAACTATGAGCCAATAAATTCCCATTGTTTAAGCAAACCCATTGCATGATATTTGTCTTAACAGCCAGGAAATTAAAACAGGATCCAAGTAAAAGTATTTAAAATGTTGTATTATAGAGGACAGGTGAGGGGGCAAATTGGTTATGGACATAGAGTTTTCTGGTGGGGAAATATTTAGTATTTAGTGTTCAAAATAATGAGTCTGGGAAAAAGAAAGATAATCCTTGAAGGAAAGGAATACTACGGTAGAAGTCCCAAATTTATAAAGGATAAAAATAATCACTAGAATAGATAACAGCATGATTAAACCAGCAAAAAATAGGAGAAGAAGAAGCAAGAAATAATAATATAAAACAAATAATCAAAATAAACTTATAGAGAAGAAATAAAATTAACTACACTGGTTGTTTTACTAATTGTGAATGGATAGAATTCCCCCCTTTAATAGTCTGAGACCATCAGATTGGGTTAAAAACAAATATAACCTATGTATATGCTATTTATAAGAAAATAAATTAAAAGCAAAGGGATAAAGAAAAGGTGAAAATGTAGAAATGTGTAAAAGATACTGAGAAAATACAAGCTAAAAGAAAGCAGGGATTGCAATATTAATGGCAGACAATAGATTTAAATTTAAAACAAACATAGATGATAAAAATTATATAATGATAACTGATAATCTCTGAAGAGGCTGTAACAATCACAAATCTTTATTCATATCTCCTCCATAAAAACAGAAATCAGCTAAATATATAAAGCAAAAACTATTAGAAATTCAAGGAGAACATTTAAAAAATTATAATAGGTTACACTAAGCGAGTGCCATTTCAGAATTCGACTGATTGAATAGACAAAAAAACAAACCAGAAGAATTGAACAATGCCATACACCAATAATATAAAATATAAAGCATTCCAACTTTCAAATATAGAATTAAATTTACAAAATCATATTCATAATAAAAAAGGACTTGGCTACAAAGAAACACCTTACATATTTTGTGTTTAATTTTAAGTGATTTTAAAGTTAGGAGTTTATGAACCACTTCCTTCTCTCTAGACCTAACAAAATTGAACATAAATATTACACAAAACATAACTTCTTAGAAATTAGAAAAACTCCCTCCTAAATTATCATTGGCTCAAAGGGAAATCAAAGGGAAATTTTTATTTATCTAGAAAACCACAAAGGGGATACACTTCCCTGTGCCATAACCTTCTACTTTAAGGAAAATGTACAGCCTTAAATGGCTTTATTACTAAAGAAGAAAGACAAAAAAATAAAGCAAATACATATGCTTCTGAAGAAATTAGAAAAGCAATTAAATACAGGAAACAGAAGTAAGCAAAGATTAAAGCAGAAATGAATGAAATAGAAAAAAAGAAAATGGTAGAAAAAAGAAATCTAAAATCTAAATCTAATGAAACAGATTAACCCTTTATGAATATGATTTAGGAAAATACAGTGAGAAAAATTATATAAGTTAATAAATGAGAAGGAAGACATAACAGCAAATATAGAAGGTTAAAATGAAATGCACAATTTCCCAGAAAGATATAAATTAGTAAAGCTGACTTAAGGAGAAAAGAAAACCTGAAATAAACCAATCATCACAGAAGAGCTCAGAGCAGTGATTAGGTATGTAGACACTGGATGTGTAGAAGGCCCCGATCCCCAAGTGTTCACAGCTGGATTTTATCTAAACCTTAAAGGACTGGTAATTCTAAAGCTATTTCTGATCCAGACCATAGAAAACTATGTAAAGCATTTGATCTGATTCGATAAAGCCAGAATAATTTACTTTAGTACCAAGATAAGTTAGGGTTACTTCCTAAAAAAAAAGTTTAAAATGGTGGCAAGAAGGAGAGAAAACTGTAGATCAGTTGCCTTGATGGCTTTAGGAAATAAAATCCAGCAATGTATCAAAATAATAATACATTGAGACAAAGTAAGATTTATTCAAGAAATGCAATAACTATCAATCTATGAACATAAGCCTTCAAAACCTCAAGGGGAAAAGCAATATGATCCTATTAAAATATACTGAAAGGCTTTTGATAAAAGTCAATGGCAAAAAAAAAAAAAAAAAAAGTCAATGGCCATTCCTAATCAAATTCTAAGTAAAATAGGAAAAGAAGAAAATTAAATAAATAAAATAAAGATGATATACCACAATCCAACAGCAAATATCCTAAATCCAAAACTCTAAGATTATTTCAATTAAAGTAAGAACTGCTTAGGTATTCTCAGCTTAAAACTCTTAGTTTTCCACTGGCCTATTTAAACCTTTTGAAGCCTCACTTTCCTCACTTAACTTATATATAGGTCACTGTCCATCCAGATCTGCTCCTAGTTCACCCCACACTTGATGTTGTTTCAAACCTGCTTGCCTTTGTTCTCTGCCTTCCATGCCTGCTCCATCTCTCTTTTCTCTTTTTCCTCTGAGCAACTCCTCATTTTTAAGATCCAGCTTCCATACTCCCATAAGAGTCCATTCATTTCCCTTAATACAGCTTTTAAGAAATGCTGCTTGAGAGCACAGATGGGGTCCTATTTTCTTTAATACACCTAGTGTCTAGCCCTGTGCCTGACATGTTCAATAAAATTTAGCTGAATCAGTGTATGAAAGGATAAATCCACAAATACTATGGCGTCTCCTAGTTTTCTTCCTTTGATTTTACTCTCCATAGTAATAGTTGGAGGTGAATTTCTGCTGAGAGACTCACTCATTATGACAAAACCTGTCTCTTTGTATATGGACGGATTATCTTTTGTTGGACGACCCATGTGCGCAAATTCCAAATGATGCTGTTAATGGATTTTATTTGCATTCTGCTTCATGAACTGCCAATCATATCAGTATCTGCTAGATTGTTCCTTTGTTTTCACCATTGTGTGCTGACAGTCAGGAGTGAGGATGCGAGCAGAAGAGATATTTCAGAAGCTCTGTTAAGTTACCCAGGGAAGTCTTCACCTCACAGATGGTGTTTCATACAAATATCTGGTGTCTTGCTGGGTAATTTCCTTGGCTGTTGACTCATTGGGCACTTTTGGCAGCACTTGCATGTGGAGAATGCACCTTTAGCTCTTTAGCTACAGTTCTTAAGATTGTCTAGTGGGAATAGGTTCAGAGAGGTTCAGTCGGTGAGCCTGATTCTACAGCTGCTAGAATGTGCCACTTCTTGTTATTTATTTATTTTTTTAATCTTCCACTCTAGCTTCTGCCATCTGCCATCGTTGTGTAGCCCAGGTGTGCAGGATTTGCTTGTTTTCCTGCAAACATGACTCTGCCATCCTTACCATTTGTTTGGTCATTAGTTAACAGAATTGTTGAAGGTTTGACCATTCCTTAAAACTTCTGCTCCACATGCTACTTCTCCAAGGCAAATGGAGAATAGCTAATATGCTCTGCACTTACAAGCTTAGATTTAATTGCTTGTTCCTAATTTCAGTCAACTATCAACATTTTTAATAATCTATATAATTTCTACTCAATTGTCCAGTTTATTTGGGTGGGTAAAATGTACCATATGGAAATCAACTTTATAGCTGTCTACCTTTAAAATTCATTACAAACACCATGTTCTTAGAGAAGTTTTGCCCGACCCCAATTTTATTAAGTTAGGATTTCCTCCTTTATCCATGTTAGTATTTTATCATATGCCACATTTTACTACAGTTGTTTGTGCCTCTTTTATTGGATTGGATGTCTTTTTATTCCGGAAACATCATTAGCTAGCAGAGTCAGCAGGTGCTTAGAAATTAGCAGGAGCTTAGTAAATACATGTAGTCTAACTGACCTTTACATCTGAACTCTTTACATTCACACTGGTCAGTCCTTAAAGAATGTAGGAATGCAGTGTTAGGGAATAGCCTAAATAAGCAATTTCTAGTAATTCTTCTCTAGAAACCTGATTCATAGTTAAGAGCACTGGATTTGAAGTTGGAAAATCTGGATATCACAGCTGCCAGTTCTAAACTGTGTCACCTTGGACAGGTCATGTACATTCAGCATTCCTATATGCACTATGGGAATATTAATATGTCCTGGCTACATCATAAGCATAAATGCTTAAGAAGGCATTTAAGGGAAATTGGAAAAAATTTGAAAGAAATATTTTTGAAGCTGCTTCTGCTCATTTTGACATATTCACTTCACCCTAATAGATAAAATTACATTTTTAATTTGGTACACTTAAATACCATTTTTTAAATGATTTGTTATACAAACTATATTCAGCACTTTAGAAGAGATGATGAAAGTGATTTTGCCTTCTAATTTCTTAAACTGGGCCTAACCAAGCCATTAGTAATCCCTCAAGGATAGAAATATGGCAGGTTAAAAACAACAACAACAACAACAAAAAGGAAAGCAAATAAATAACTGAAGCATATTTTTGCAAAACTGGTTTTTGATTGTCTCTTTAGTTCTGTTCTGAAATTATATGGGATTTCTTGTATCTATCTATGCAGGTGGCATCTGACCAACTCGGGCTGTCAATATAAGAGCTTTATTGAGTAATTTCAAAGGAATTTCACACACTCGCCGTCCTTAATCTGAGATCACGGAACTCACTTGGTTTCAGATAGACCCACATTGCTATCGGGAATTTGCTCCAGCTTCCCTTTCCTCTACAAAATTCTGGTGAGTTTCATTTGATGCTTGCTGGTGTTCCACTTGTTAAGTGATGGATTGCTGATCAAATACTATCTCTCTGACAGAGCCTGGAATGACTCAGAAATCTTCAAATTTTACTTTTTTTGGGAGACCCACAATCACTACTATATCTGTGTTCCTTCTTTGCCCTAATCAAAAGCAGTAGAGAGACTGGCTTGTCCACCAAGACACTGGCAAATTTGATACACAAGACCTTTACCAATTCCCTCTACTGCTCACTTCTTTACATAAGAGAGATGGTTTGTGCCAACTACCTGCACCTAACAAGGAAAAGATTCATCTTAAAAGGAAAAGATTCAAGTTCTATTATAATGTGTAGTTGTTTAAATACATGTACTTAGATCATATACTTTCTCTTGTCTTTTTTCATTCTTAGTTACTTGATGTTTTAGAACCAATATGCTGAAAAAGTGAACATGCTAAGAAATAGACACCATTCCTTTGGTAAAGGGCAGACAGTGCAGACTGAAGTATGAAAAACAAAAAAGGAATAAAAATGGGTCTAACAAAAGATTTGTAAAAAATGTTATAGATTTCTTCACTTTGAGATGCCGTTGATACAATATTACTTACCCTGGTCACAAGGCTTCTTCGTTCTGAATATCACTTGCTTTGTCCCTAGGTTCCCATTTATTTTAAAGGACTATTCTCTGAATATGTTTCTTGTCCTTGACTTATACTACAGGGCACTAAAATAGTTTCCTTTTTTTGTTGATGGACTGTTTGCGCAATTAGTGAAAATTAATGGAAGTCTGGGAACATGCCTGGAGATTTAAATATGGGAAATTACAGGCCTGTACCCTTAATTTTTTTTTTTTAACTGAGGAAATGATTATAAAATTCATTTTTCCAAAACCCTACAGTCAACAGGATTTGTATTTGGTATACCTGCTTTCAAATCTGTTTTTCTACTTACTTGCATGTGAATCAGGGCAAGCCCCTTAATTCTGGTGTTTCAGTCTTCTCAGCTTTTAAATGGTACTTACTATACCTACTTCCCAAAGTTGTCAGGTTCAATTATGTGAAAGTCCTTTCTAAAATTCTAAAGTACTATACAAATGCCAATTAGCATTATGGCTATTGTTTGTGAAGATCAAAAGCTATTGGAAGAACTTAATCTCATTTAGGGCTGGGGCCAGTTTTGATTCCTTCGACCTTGGTAATGTTTCTAAATTATCTTTGAAGCATAGTATCAACCCTTATGGAAACATGGCTAAACATAGCTACAGTTCTTATGGAGTTATGCCTTTAATTAGAATAGTCCTTGAAAATAAATGGTAAGCCTAGCGACTTACGAAGTAATGTTCAGTAGGTTGAAGCCATGAGATTAGGGTAAGTAACGCTTCAATCAGTGACACAGGAAACAGCTCAGTGAGGATCATCAAGTTCTTTAAGTATACCAATAGCAAGGTTGTATAAACTGAGTTCTATTCCTTTGATAAAAGAGTCAGAATTCAAAGTAACCTTGGTGATTTGGAAAAGAGATCAGAAATAGCCACAATGAAGTTCAGTTTAGAAGCAGAGATGGACACTAGGAGGAGAGAAGTCCCAAGTTTGGCCATATTTGGGGGTGAGGGTGGAGAAGACCTAGGTATATGTGAGGAGGCAGAAAAAGAGAGTGAGGTTCTGGGTAGTTATCAGACTGTGAGTCAGCAAGCTGGCACTGCAGCCAGAAACAGCAAGCACACTGCTGCAGGGCCCGGCAGGAAGGTGGCATGAGAAGAAATCAAAGGAGCAATTCCTCTTAGAGGGAGATCTGGACAGACCACATATGGGTTGCTAGTTTGGGGAGTCCTGTAGTTTTCTCAGCTCAGGATTCTGTCTCTGATTAAATATCTGAAATATTTATATAGGACACCTACTTTGACTACTTTTGCAGAAGGTTCAGGTGACCTTTCTCTTTCTGATGGGAGTCTTAAGAGATGAATTACAGGAGACCACAGTTATCTAGAAAGTGAATGCTGAACCCCCTTTATTGAACTATTGTCGATTGTTTAGAAAGCTTTGGAAATATTTAAGAGACATCCTAATATTCGGCCTATACCATTTCTTAAATAATTGATTCCAGAAGTTGTCTTCCCTTAAAGGTACTGTGTATGGAGACCGTTGCATCTTGTCTAAACTTGCTCTCTCTCTGGTCAGCCTCTTTCCCCTTTGTCTGCCTGGTGAATGGATCCTCTTCCTTCAGGGCTCAACTGAAGTCTCATTTCTGTGTGAAGCCTTTTTGGTCTTCCCCAGCAGAATTACATCCTTTGAGCCTCCTCTGTTGCATCTTGTACATTTCCCTGTTAAAGTCTCATTAATAATACTAGATAGAATGAGAAGTGGGCTTCTTGAAGGTATGAGTCAAATCTTTGTATCCTCCTCACCTAGAAGAGTCCCTAGCATATAGTGTGGGCTCAATAAATATTTTATTGAAGGAATCAATGAAGGCAAATATATCAATAAATAGATGTGTGACTAGGTTAAAAACAAAACAAAACTGTATTAACCTGAAGGAGAAGCCTCCAACTTTCTCCATTCCACAGTGTACCACACACATGGGGAATTGCATTTTAAGCAGAATTTAGAACTTTCCAGTGAGCTAGAAGGAAGAAGTCCTGGCAGTAGAAACCAGGCATAGTCTTCCCTCACTTCAAAAGGAGAGTATTTTCTCATCCTAGATGGGCTATGTAATCCTCTCTTCTTACAGGTCAAGAGCTAGACTAAGTCGCTTTCACACTTACGATCCTTTATTACCTCATGTTAAGCTCAGGCCTTGACTGGGTTGCACCAGTTGCTTGAGGGTCCATGATGGAGACAGAATTAGGCTGAATGGCCCAATTCCACTTTCAGCAATGTGCAAGAGCCTCCCTCTGTTTTTGTGATCCAAAAAGTTTAACAAGTGACATTTTCACATTGTCATATATTCATTTAATAGTGAAGGGAACTGTGAAGCCAGAACCTTTTTTTTTCAAGGCAGCAATGCATAAATGTGTCTTTTTGATTCCCTGTCTCTTTTTACGTTAAGTTTGATCAGAGAGGAAAGAAGTCTTTACCATAGCATTGTCGCCAAATATTCTGTTTCTGTCCTTTGATTCAAGCAGTTGATGCCTGTTGAGGATTTTAATGATTTGGTCCTAACTCTGAAGTTGCTCTGAGAAGATGTGATTCTGAATTTCTCTGAGATTTAATTCCTTCCATCTACTACCAGTTTAGTTTCAGAAATAAACAGAAAACTGAAAGCAACAGAAAACTGCACCCTTTATTCGCCTAATAGCATATGCTAAATACACACACATACACACACACACAACTCCCCTCTTTCCTCCAGCGTGTTTGTAATATTTCTCTTTCCCTGAGTACATTCAGCCCATCTTTAATGTTGTCAGCATGTTCCTAAGAAGACTGACTGAGGTGTTAGCAAACAGCAGCAGCAGGAAATCTCCAGCTCCTGACAGAGAAAAATCCCCTTCAAGCAGTGACTTTAGAAAGTACATATTAGTTAATTGAAAAACAAAAAACAAAAAACCTAGACTCTTAACATGTTTATTAAAGTCATTGATTCAATTACCTGTTTAAAAGTGTCATGTTTTTCACAGTACCTCATGATTCTATTGGTTCTTTTTATTAACAAATGAGCTATGGATGTTTTAATTTCTATCAGAATCCTTAAGAGACTAAAAGATATAATCCATCAAACAGTCACAGACATAGAGACCTCAGTGTGGGATCTGGTTGCAATAAGTACATGACCTTGGGAAATAGGCTCACCTGAATCTGTTCTGTGATTCTGCTCCATCTTAGCCTCTTTGTGAAATAAGGATAACATTATCTCTCTGGCAGGGTTATTGTCACAACTAAATGAATTCCTACATGTAAAGCTCTTAGGACTATTTTAGATGCATAGTAAATCCTTTATAAGTGGTGATGATGGCAATGATGATGATGATGAAAGAGATGAAAATGCAGTTTTTTGGCTGGCAGGGTCATCCCCACAGGTGCAGTCCCTGACTATTTTGGAGAACTAAAATCCTTACTCATAGAAACAAATTCCACCTTTAAGGATGGGAAAGGTCTAAAGGTTTCCAGTGGTGTTAGTTTTCAGGTTTTTTGAAAAGCACAAAACACCTAAAAGCTTCAATGTTCAGACTTTCCATTGGAAGAATTGAAAAGACAAAGCCTAGTCTATGTAAATATAGAAGTTGCAATTTGCCATTCATTTTCTGAATTTATAAATGCATGTCTTGCACCTTAATTTTATTTAAACATTTGGATGATAATTAAATTGCAGGACTAGCCACTACTTTCCATAGTTTAATGACCTTCTATTAGTCTCAAATACATTGGAGACACAGTTTCTGACAAATAATAATATTCAGGGAATTTACAAAAGGGAATCAGTAGGAAAAAAAGGTGTTACTATTTTTAGGTAATTAATATTTTGGTTCCCCTGATAGTAAAAATAGGAACTCACCAGATGGCAGATGTCTTTTTGGTTAGTAATGACATGCTATATTTTGAATGAAGTGATGGCAGGGGGAGGAGCTGTTGAAAACAGCATTTTCAAATCACACCAAGGAATGCAATATGGGGTTTGGAAATGAGGGAAGAAGTGGACAAACAAATAAGGTATTTTTATTGCCTAAGAACATGAACCACTTTGTTTTCTTGAGAAAATGTGACTTTCGAGATGAAATTGGGCACAGGAGGACTGTGGAATTCTGTGTGGGTGTATGTTAGAGACAGAGCAATGTGAAAGCAATATAATTTCTGACATCTCAGAGCAGAGTCTTCAGGGTGGTAGGGAAAGCGCTTCCTTGTGCAGCCTCCCAGGAATACCAAACTGAGAAATAGGGCGGGTAGGTCTTCCCGACACCTTAATTCCTTGCGGTGTTCTTCACATACTATCATCACACATGAATTAATTTTTAGACTCTTGTAACCCTCTGGGAAAGGCACTGGGGAAACGAAAGTGTCTTGAAGAGCTCACAGACTGGTGGAGATAGTAGGGTACTTAGAACTGAGCTTCCATTTAAAGACAGGAGCCTAAATAAATAAATAAATAAATAAATAAATAAATAAATAAATAAATAAAATAAAGACAGGAGCCAAAGCTAGAGCAAGGCCGATGTCTCATATCTACAGTAACTGATGGCAGTCAGATCTGAGTCCAGGCCTTTTCTCAATCTATTCTTCTCAATCCTCTCCAAATTGCTTTGTGGGGGCACTGGTGAACAAAATAGGTGGGCCATGAATAGGCCTGAGAGATCATAATAACTGGCATTTATTGAACATCTACAATGTGCCGGGATCTTTCCATGTTAAATCTCTGCTCCTTCTTTAAGCCCTTAAATATTGACTTCCTTGTGTGAAATGGTTTTACCTCCATTTCATTGGGGCCACAGGGAATTGAGGCTGAGTAAGCAATCTTATGTTACACTGAGCTGTCATTTAAACTCATATCTTTCTGGAACCAAAGCCTCTGTCCCATGTCACCATGCGATTCTTTAGGACATGTCTATGTCTTCTGGCACATCCTTGTTTTCTTTGACATCAAGGTGAGAGTGAAAGGCAATATGTGTGATTATATAAGATTATACATGCAGATTTCAATATGATCCAATAACATGAAGTGTATGTTAATGTTTTTCACTATTGTATTTTATCATGATGAAGCAGGGTAGTGTGTGGAAAGGGCACTAATTTGGAAGTTAGACCATGCCGAATTTAGTCCGAGTTGTATTATTACAAAGCTATGGCCTTGGGCAAATTGTTTAAACTGTTTGTGCCCCAGTTACTTCAAATGAAAGTGGGCAGTGGACTAGGTTACTGAGTCTTTAAATTTCCTTCTGAGTATAATACTCTTAGATTTTTTTTTAAGGAGATACTGGGGATTGAACCCAGGACCTCGTACATGGGAAGCAGGGGCTCAACCACTTGAGCTACATCCGCTCCCCTCTATGATTTTTTTTTTTTTTTTTTTTACCAGGAGGTCCTGGGGATCGAACCCGGGTCCCTCCATATGGGAGACGGTCGCCCAACCAGTTGAGCCACATCCGACCCCAACCCCCCTCTATGATTTTTAAAGAACCTCAAAGGCCTTCATTGACATGAACCTCCACTCCTCCTTCCCCTGCTCTGTTTTCATGTGAAAAGATTGCAGCACACATTTAGTAGATAACATATTTCAGGTCTACTCTCAGTTGCAAATAGACAATTGCCCTCCTGACCGAGTCTTCAGTGATGCTCCGAGTAGGTTCAGGAGCACTTTCCAAATAATTACCAATATTCATGAAGGCAATTACCTTACACAGACATTTGGAGGATAATGCAATGCTTGGGCATATCACCTGCTGTACATATTTGTCAGGAATGTTTATTGAAGACTTATTTATTTTCTTAATTAGCTGAGCATGAAGGGGGACCATAAAGACACTTTCATGTTTTTTTCGTGTTCCGTGGATATATTTTAAGAAATCTCTCTAACTTTATTATTTGTTTCTAGAGTCATTAATTCTGTTCAGAGGATTAAAGAAGCAAATGCTAATGAAAGGGAATAAAAAACTCTAAACTGCTCCCATTAACATGTTCTCTTGAGAAGAATATTAGTAGGTGCTGAATAGGGTGTACCTCCTAAGTGTACATCCTCTACGTGTATCATCACTGCTCCCCCATAGTGACCATTAAAATAGTCATTGTCATCTTCCTTTCTTTGGTCATCAACTCTATTGAGATATAATTCACATTGTCATCTTCTTTTACCGGCAAGGATAAAGAACCTCATAGAATTTAAGTTAAGTGCTCAAAGGAACCTGTTTATGAAAGTATGCCTTGAGCCCAGATGTATCTTATTAAATTGAAGGCACCACCTGCCTTCAAAGGGGAAAGCATGATCATGTGAGGATAGGAAGGGATGACTCTAGTGAAATTCACAATCTGGTTCACTCTGAGTGTATGCCTTGGGCTGTGATGGCCTATGGAGGTACACGTTGTCCAGCTGTCTACAGGGGTTCCACAAGCATGTCTCCTGAGTCATGTACACCTGGCTTTTATTATTTTGCTCATTGTCTGTCCACTGTTTCAGAATATTAGGACCACCAAAACTTAGAAGTCATCTTGTTCCAACCCTCAATATTATAGATGAGGAAATGGAAACTCAGAGAGAGGAGATAACTTACTCAAGACCTGGGAATAGAATTCAGAAGTTCCTATTTAATTGGCTGCATTCTCTGTACCCTGCTTTTCTCAAACACTTTAACCATTGACTTACTTGGGTGACATTAGGGTGAACTCAGGGCATTTGGAGTCATGGTAACCCCAAACTTTGTCACTGCCATGTAGTAGAAATATGCAAATATGTGTCACGTTAAATTTATTAAGATACTGCCTTAGGAAAAAAAGTGTTTGTTGCATTGGGTTTAATCTAGATAGCTTTTAGCAGAAGGAAAACATCTTCCACTATCGACTCTAGCAGAATAATCTTGGTAGAAAGTTCATAATTTAAATATATTAAACAATATATTGGAATACAGTGGTTTCTATTTAAGGATACACTAAAGCAGAATTTCTCACCTGGGACCTTTACATTCTCTCTGCATTATGGATGCTCAACACAACCAGCAATTTTATGTTATCTAATTAACTCATACTTTTGATATTTTAGGAAAGTATTGTTAAAACAGTCTTGCCTCTGCTTTTCTACTTTTGCTTTGGCCTCTGTTTTAATCACACTTTTTCTTTTAGAAAAAATTGAAACCTTCATTAAGATAATTTGAAAGTCTTATAGTTGATGTGTTAATGTAAAAATCTATGTGAAATTTTCTTTAAGATTGGTTTTACTCTACTTTAGGGCAGGCTACATTATTGTTTAATATTTTGTTTTATTTTTTATTAAAACAATATTGTCATAGATTGGGTTCTCTTGCAGTGGACTCTGAAACTGAGTTTGGGGTACAAGTTATATATATCTGTGAGGGAAAGGAGAAGGAAACAGGATGTAGCAGAGGAAGAAGTCAAACTGTGATGCAGGGCCTACAAAGCTTCTGAATATATGGTGGCAAGCTCTGGTGTAAATATTGTCCATCAGCTCAACTGGCTCAAATAGGCCTTATACCCCTGCTTTGCTCAGCTACCAGGTGTCGGATGCTTGGGAAGGGCTTGACCTAGGACAAGACATCTCTCTGGAGCAGAGACAGATGTTAAAGGAACTGACAGCTGAAGGCTGACTGCTGACTGTACTCCTCATCTGGGCAGCAAGTCCCTCCATGAAGGGTAATCTGGGTGCACATCTCCATGTCTACCACAAATATAAAGTATTATTGACCTCTATCAAAACCAGTACAGACCATCCCCTATCTTCTAGAAATGGAAACAAACAACAGAATTAAATTGCGATCATAATGACAATAGTAATGGCCATTCATTTTGCACCTGTTAAAAGCTATGCATTGCACATATGCTACCTCTACACTTGCAACAACTTAGATGGTAGGTATTATGCTCATTTTATAGAGACAAAAGCAGTTGGGCAATGTCTCCACACTCACGCAGCTAGTTAGTGACTGAATCTGGATTCAAACCCATATTTTACCATAAAATCCATTTCCTTTCTGCTCTACCAAGTTATGATATATTATTTGTAATTTGTTCTTCACCTAACATTTCAAAATAACAAATATTTGTATGGGTATATTGCAGTGTTTGCTATGTTTATGATTAACTGTTAAGAGATTATATGTAGCGTCCCCGGTCAATGTGGTTTTTGTCCTTATAAAGGCACCCTTCAGGCAGTTAAGTGAGGTGTCTGCACTAAGATGACCCACTGACATTTGCACAGTCCTGGGGCCTGGCTCAGGGATGCCAAACAAGTGGCATCTCCTATTGAAGGGCATTCAAAGGGACCCTCTTCCAACATCACTTATCACTCAGGGTGGGTACAGATCAGAGAGGGAAGGAATAATACATGAATCAAGTATCTCCACAGGGGCCAATTTTTCTTTCTGACAAGTCTTAGGAATGACTCTGGGAGGCAAATAAAGCACCGTGTGAAAACTGGAGACTTTTGATTTTCTTAGCCAGAATAAATGTGTGCTACTTTTAAAAGCTTAGAGTCAGGTCTTTAGATGATTTAAGTGTATTTCTATTGTTAAATAAATAGTACAAGTCAATTGATTCTCATCTATAGTCTATGAGAGTTTATCTTGCAAAATCAGCTACTGTATCTAATCGTGCACAGATGTTAGAAATAAGACCTTTATGTGTACATCGATAATAAGCCATTGTTATTAAACACAGGTACAGGGCTTCCCACTCTCTTGTTCATAACACTTTCCTCCCATATGTTTTATCTTTGACAATGCAGTAGAGACATGCAATATGTCTCACTTATTTTCTGCCTTATCACATAGATCAGTTGTCTAGAAAACATCATAAGGAAGTTTCTCTATATTTATTTAAATTGCTTATACAAAGTACTTTATCATTTCAGGATATGAACTTCTATAGAAACCTGTAGTTTATATTGCCTTTCTTAGGGCTCATGGTTCTTTGGGGTTTTGTTGTTTCCTTTCTTGAAATACAATATGTTATGAAGAGATTGAGGCCAACCAAGTCAAGGCAAAAACAATCTGGCCAAGACCTCAGAGGTTTTACGATCCCTCTGTCAGCCCTGTCCACTATTTAGTGTCCCTTCTCATCTGGTCATAGTGAAAAATGGCCTGATAAAATGAAATCAATTGGTGCTGTGAATGAGTATAGTAGAGGAAGAAGAAAACTACATCACTTGCAGAAGAGCTGGGTATTGTTTCCTTTTCATTTCTTTCTTCATCTTCCAGATTGGCTGAGTGATATTGGACAAACCATTGTGTGTCTGGGCTAAAGTTCTGTCTTCTGCCAAATGGACGTGTTGGGACAGGGATAGCAGCAGGTGACAAGTGCATCAACTCTCCTTTGTCCTGTGCCCATGCTGGTGATGCTGACCAGTCTTGGTTCTTGTGCCTAGAGAACCTACATCTGGCTTCACTGTCCCTTCTCAATACAAGACATGAGCCCATATTTTCAAATGATTAATTTAATGCATGGTAAAAACAAGTTGCCATCCCTTGCTAAATGGATGGCTCTTTCCAGCTCCCATTTAAAGAAGTGTAATGTCAGGATGTCCTAGAGATTTTTACATATGCATATGGCTATCTGTGGAGCTCAATGCTTAATGAAAAGTAATGGCAACCTGACAATAAAAGGTTAGCAGAGTAGAAGCAAACATTTGGGTGAGGACAGATGAATGGGTAAGACTTTCTTTGTATCCTTAAAATCACATTCCCTAGATACGTCCTACACTATCACCCTTTCAAAGATCATTACTCTGGGATTTTTAACAACTAAGGAATTTTGGTTGCTAACTCATAGTTAGACGTTTCCTACTACTCAAAAGACTGAATGAAACAAATATGTTTGTGATGGTTTCAAGCTATGTGTACTCCAGAAAAACTTGTTCTTAAACCTAATCCATTCTTCTGGATGTGAACCCATTGTAAGTAGGAACTTTTGATGAGGCTACTTCAGTTAAGGTGTGGCCCACCTCAATCAGAATGGGTCTTAATCCTATTAATGAAGTCCTTTAATAAGCAGAATAAAATTCAGACATAGGGAGAGAAAGCCATAGGAAGCAAGAAGCTGAACATCAATGGAACTCAGAAGAGAAGGGAGACCAGAGATGCTGCCTGTGCCTTGCCATGTGACAAGGTGAGGGCCAAGGATCACCAGTAGCCAGCCCCAGAACACCACAGTCTCGGGGAAGAAAGAATTGCCTTGATGATGCTTGATTTGGACTTTTTCCCGGCCTCAAACCATGAGTGAATACATTCCCATTGTTTGATCCAACCTATTTCATGGTATTTGCTTGAGCAACCATGGAAACTGAAACAATGTTTTTTATTTAAATGAAAACTCTGACCACTGTTTGATAAATCTCTTGAGTCTCATTAGCAATAACTCTACGTCTTTCCTTTTTTGCAAAATGGATGAGAGAAGAATCTCCAAAATACATAGTGCTAATAAAATAGCTCTACGTTAATATTTTACTTTTGGCTTTTTGGGCTAGTAGTCTGATGATATGCAAAATCCAATTGAAATTCCCATGAATTATTTATGGTGTTGTTTAAATTCTTACGTTGACTGAGAGACACATATTCCTCATCTGAGTATGATATATCCCTCATATTAACAATAAATAACAAAATAGTCCCTTAAATTTGTGTCAGACTCTATAATGGAAAAATGTTTTCCAAATAGGTTTGTTTTGATTACCTTTTCATGTATTTAATCAATCCGGAGCCTATCACACTTTACAACCACCTAAATTTAGAAATGCAGAAAGTTATGGGTAAAGTGGCTAAGCTAACTGTCCAAAGTCATATCCCGAGAACATCTTGGAGTAAGAATTTGAATACAGGTGTCTTGATCCTCGGTTCTGAGCTCTTTTGTCTACATCTAGCTTCTTTATCAAAACATATTTTGTGGGTTAAAATAGTTATAAAACTTTTAAAATATGAATAAGAAGCAGTGGGTTCTAACAAAAACTGAAGGAAAGCTGCAACCTTTTGAAGAAGTGTAAGGCATTTCTATTAATGTGGCTGGATTTCTTAATTTAAGAAGAGCTGGTAACCGCCTTCAGATCCTCACTGATATCATTTTCATGTTCTTTGCATTACTGTTAACTGTGTAAACATGCTGGGAACACACAAAGGAGCACCCCTCCCCCACACATACATGGACACACATAAACACACACTTCCCTATTACCCATCCCAGTGATTATTCATCTTTGTTGGGAGAAGTGCAACAGAGCTGATCATGGGGAACACAGATTCTCAGGTTGCCATTTATCTTGTACATACTGGCATATTTGTTTATATTTCCTTTTGATGGGATTGCTTGCGTTTTACAAATTTTTAGCAGGATCAAAGAAAGCAACTGTTCTTTTGCCATATGACTCTTTGTTTTTCCTGAACTCCAGTTCCCATTTAAAGGCAATTTAGCTAAATGACTCTTGTAACTTTATGATAATACCACCCTAAACAAGTTCACCTCTCATGGTTATGCCAAGATCTTTGTGGCCAAGACCTTGTGAATTTTCCTGTATCCTCCTTGGGATTTGACCCATACCAAATATCACATTTGTTGGCTTGAATATAATCCTTTGTTATAAAGTACCTTTTAGGTACTTTTAGAGTGCAAAAAGGACATGTTGTAATGAAAAGTGTTCAAGCTACGTATCTGTACTGATCCAAAAGATTTTGCTTCTGTCTCTGTCATTTACTAGCTGTGTGGACTTAGGCAGATACTTTTATTCTTTTTTTTTTAAGGAGATATGGAGGATTGTAGAACCTGGGATCTCATACATGGGAAGCAGGTGCTCAACCACTGAGCTATACCCACTCCCCTACTTTTACTCTTTCGAGACTCAGCTTTCCAATCTGAAAAACAGGAAAAATATTCTTACTCAGCAGCACCTAGCAAAGGTCCCACGGTAAAATAAGTGCATAAAAGTGGTTGTAATTATTATTGATATTATTATTATTTATTGTTGTTAGCAAAAATCCCAAATATGGAGAAATCAGACAAGTTGGGAATTAGCATTTCCTGTTATGGGAGAGTCTATAAGATTTGCTCTTATTTCATAGGGTAAAAGAATCTTGTGCCAGGATATGGAGTGAAATTCCATTTAGAATATTATATGGATTAAATTTATCCCAAACCATATCTTGCTGGTAAGTACAAGCAAGACAGAAGGAACCCATGAATTCCTCTTTTAAACTAATTCTAATGAAAAAGTCAATGAGCAAGTGGTGTTTATTGTATGGTATTTGCTATACATCCTACACGACTGAAGTGATCACTTCTGGTGACAGAGGTGGCCTGCGGTCAGTTAGTAAAATTTCCCTTTGTGCTTTACTTTTTAAAGAATTGTGTACAGCACTGTGAGAAACACTTACTCCTGTCTCATCCAATCAGATATTCAGGCTCTCCATTAATTCACTTTTGTTTTTATTCAACAATGATTGTTTTGAATATCTACAACAATATCATCAATAATGAGGATATAATCCATTTTTTGTGGAGTGGTTGCCTTGATCACTGTGCTAAGCACTGGAAAGACAAAGATATCTGGATATAGGCATTGTCTTCATGTTGTTTATTGTCTCATAGGGAAAGACTAAATAAATAGGAGCAATACAGTGTTAAAGATATTCTGATGACCATTGTGTTAGTTTTCCAAAGGGCTGCTGATGCAAAGTGCCAGAAATGTGTTGGCTTTTATAAAAGGTATTTATTTAGGATAAAAGCTTACAGTTCCAAGGCTGTGAAAAGTCCAACTCAAGGCACCATAAGAGATGCTTTCTCATCCAATCAGCTGTCACATGTTGAAGCAAGATGGCAGGCATTGTCTGCCTGGTCTTTGCCTACACCTGTGGGCTGTACCGTCTCCTGGAGGTCAGCTGAGGGCAACCAGACATAGGTCTTGTCTCTTACCTGGACTATTCTCTCAGGCTCGGCTGCTCTACTTTCTTCCCAATTTCAGCTGCAAGCTGTCAGGCAAATGGCTCATCTTTCCCTAGGGCCTCATCTCCTTGAGCATCTCCTTTCTGTCATCTGGCAGGATCAAAAACGGCAGAGCGCATTTTTCCTGTGTGACTCTATTTTTTACTGGACCCAGCAAGAGGGTGGAGACTCAACCTGAGTCATGCCTCACTGAGGTAGTCCAGTTGAGAAAAGGTCTCACACCCACAGGAGTGGACCACCCCACAAACATAATCTTTTCTGGGATTCATAAAATAATTTCAAACTGCCACAGACATTGACTAGGGAATGGGGAGAGTATGAAGACGGGAGTATTTCATCCCAAGCTCCTTAGTGTGGTATTCAAGGCCCTTTGTGACCCTGCACTAGCCTAATTCTCTAGCTTTATCCTTTGCTCTTTCTCCTACTCTACTCCAACTCCCGACAAATACACACATGCACACCATGATGTATTAAATTACATTGACTGCCACCCTGTTTTAAATGATATCTCTCTGTATGTCAAGCAGAGTTGTATTACTTAATTTTAGGATGATCTGAGACAGTCTCTAATTTGGTAGGAAGCTTAGATGTTTGGCTGAGATTTAAATCTAGGTATCAGTGGAAAAGAACAAACATCCTCTAGGCACGGGATTTCTTCCTCATTGAGAATTTTGGAAGTCACCTTTCTGAAGTGACTGTCTAATCAGTACATTGTTTCTTGAGCATGGTGCCTGAGGAAAAACCTAAAGAAATCCATTTTATTAAACATTCCAAGGAGCAAGCAAATGTTTTCCCTGGAGAGCTTTCTAAACGTGAGGATGTCAGTCTCAGCGGCAATGCACATGAGCACATTGACTCTTAATATAACTTTTTTTTCATAAGGGCCATTTGTGGGAATTGGCCTGAAAACTACATTTAGTACTTTACACCACATATTTCTGACTTTTGCATCTAATGTCATCTAATGTGAATGTGGCTGTGAAGCTCATGGCAACAACTTTACATCCTGATCTCAAGAGACATGTTTTACAGAAATAAAATCCCAGAGGAAGACATTTTCAACACTAGGCTTATAAATACCCTCTGCCAGGAGACTTCAAGCCTGATGATCTCCTTGTTACTCTTCATTTTCATTCGTTTTACAGTCTTTGATCACATATTGTAAGTCAGATCATGTGTGAAGAGATAACCCAAGTTGCTTGCATAAACATGGATAAGTATTAAATTCATTCCAGCCTTCATTCACTGGAATAAAGTGGTGTAGCCAGTGGTCAGATTTTGATAGTCATGTCCACAGCTGCTGCTTTAGGAGTGATGCACATGGTGCACTTATGGCCAGTTTTCTTGAGGGAAACAGGGGCACTTTCACATCAGTCCAGGATTTTTTTTTAGATTCTGTTATTAAATATGGTGTTGATGTGAAATTTGTACAAGGAAGCCAACCTGGTTGAAATTTTCCATTATCTAAATCACTTTCTAAAATTATATTTAACCAAGAAAAAAAGTATTTTGATTTACTTTATGGTGATGACCAAACTTTACAAGGATTGGTAAGCATATCCCCAAAGTTGTGAAATGAAGAAATCCAGGTCAAGAAATATTTATGTTTTCACTAAGCTGACTCCCCTGTTTGGGAGAAGTGAGGATCAAAAAGAAGGGTAAGAAATGGTTCAAAAGACTTTTGGGGTCTGTTGGTTCCATATTTTGGGTGAATGTTTAAATCAGAGGCACAATTATTTAAAAGTGATTAAAAATTATTTAATGAGAGCTGAAATAAATATAGCTACACCACCCCAATAACTTGTCAGACTACATCTTTCGGCCATACCTGGGTGGGCAGGGACTGATTTCTTTTCATATGGCAAAGGGAGGAGTGGAGGAATGGAAGAGGGAAGAAGTGTGTCATGGCTTACAAATGAGGTACAGCACTAGAATGTGAGGAGAAGATTAGGCAAAGGGCAGCATCTGAAAACAGCTTTTGTTTGGACATTTAATGGAAGAGATTAGCTTTCTGAGAATTGGGGTTCACTACAGAACTAGGCTGTTTCCTAAATTTCTGTCTCACATACTCAAAGGACTTGAAATTCAGAAGAAACAGATTCTATGTCTCTCTTTATTTATATGAATTGAGTAAGTCACTTAATCTGTAGATCTCAGTTTCCTCATCTGCACAATAAGGGGATTGAATTACACAACCTTAAATAAATCTTGCAGCTCTGATATCTATGAAATTAGAAACATTGGTGCTTAAGGGGATGAAAAGTATTATCTATCCACTTTTCTTCTCCCCACCCAAAACAAGGCAAACAAACAAAAATTTACTATATCCCAGACCAGAAATTCCACACTCAGGTAATCAAATTGATAATGGGTTATAGCAAATACTTCAGATAAGTTTCCTGTCCCTAGGAAAAAAGAAATCTCAACCAAGTAGGATCCCTTAAGACCTGCCAGCTTATCCTTGCCCTGTAGTCCGTGTGCCCCTATCCTCATTAGAGAGCTGTTGCTCCCACAGCCCAGGCCTCTCTCTCACCTTCCTGCCTTGGTGCACCAACCTCCCACTTCAAGGCTAGCTCTTGCACAGTTTTAGGACTCAACATAACAATAGCCTCTGCCAGAAAGCCTGCCCTTCCCACCCTTCCAGGCATCATACCCTATGCCCCACCCCCACCCCAGTCTTATTTAGCTGGCTCTCTCTTCTTTGCCTCTAGCATCTGAGCATATCTCCATCGTTGTAATTTTTTATTGTTTATTTATTCTTCTCCTCTACTAATCTGTAAACTGCTTGAGGGTAAGGGTTTTCTTATTTATCTTTTCATCTCAAGGCTGAGCACTAGGAAGTGCTCAAAAAATGTCACTGAATGAATGAATGAATAGATTATTTAGCACTCTTCAGGGAAAAACACAGAAACAAAGCAACATCTTTAAAAGACAACCCAGACACATGTCTGCTTTTTCCAATAGTCTGTTGCCAACCAGTATTCTGTTACCTTCCCACTGGGAAAAGTCTAATGGTGGAAGTAGCAGTAATCACTTCCCATTTGCACGCAATTGTCAATTTTTCTGAGCTGTGTTCTGCTGGTAGCAATGGAGTCTAATCTGGTCCCATCCATTGGAGAGTATTTCCTTCTAATAGCTGCCTTACCATAAATTGGAAATGCGTCATGCACAAGCTACTTATTTCTGCATCATAAACTTCTAATGTTTCTTTAGGCTGATGGGATCTTGTGTTTGTTGAAGTCAGGAGATGAACCAGATATTCTTTTCTTCTTAAGTATTGAATTGCCCCCTCTTCTCCTTTGCCATCCTCCTGTCCCAGTGCTTAGTGGAAACCTAAGATTTCCGGAATTATCCAATCTTTTTTCCAAGATGCTGTTCCAAGACTGAAGTTGAATATAAGTTTCCAGATGCTGACTGGTGATGAGAGGTCAGCCAAACCTAGACTTCATGCCTCAGGAAGTGCACAGGCCCAAAATGTGGGGCACAATTGGGTCAGTTCATACTGCTTTCTCCCCCAAATCTCCAGAAACTTCAGTCTAATTCCTGGAGGTTGGGGGTGGGGAATATGGGCATGCTGGTGGCAGAAAGGCCAGAGTGGCCCTTCGCACCAATCCACTGATGGCCCAGGACTCACCTGTTCATTAGTTTATTCATTCAACAAGCATTTATGGACCAGGTATTGAGATAGACTCAGAAATATAGAAATAAATAGGGTATTTAATAGAGATATTTAAATTGCAGTACAGTACAATAATATTTAACTTGTAATACTTATGATAATAGCTAACCTAAGAGCAAGCATATACTCTTTCATGCCACATCTTTTCTCCCTAACATTTGAGTAGAGTGGAGTAGAGTACAGTACATAAGATGTGGTCCCCTGCTTCCCTACAATATCTAATTTTTATGTGTTTCTTCACAAAGCTGGGGGCAACTGTTCTATATTATGATGAATTACAGTTATCAATCCAGGGTAGGTGGAGAGGAAGAGCTATGAATTGACTCAAGACCCATCTATTAAGATATTCACCCTCTGTCTAAGTGAGGTGCTGAGGCTACAGAGAAGTGGCTCACATAATCCTGTTTTCAAGAAGCTCACAGTCGGTTTAAACAACATATTTGCAGTTGATAGAAATATCAATATTTATTTATGAATAGATATGGGACTTTATTGATGAGTATATGTTTACCAGGACATCAAGGGGACAAAATGGCATTCCAGGAAGACCAGATCTGGAGTTCCAGGCCTGATGGCTCAAATGTTCTATGAGAGTGGAGGTGTATCTGAGTGGGCTAAGTCTGTTTCAAGGGCTACAAAATTTGTAGTGATAACACAGGTATATGGCAGGCATTAGCAGTCCAAAGATCAGATGTCCAGCAGGTGGTTGGAGCAGAGAGGTACTGAATCCAGGTGGTCTTCACTTCTTCCTGTGGCACATGAAGTTGTAGGACCATGGACACCAAAACAGCCAATAAAGTAAACATCATCTTAACTCTGTGGGGGCGTGGGGGGAGAGTGGGGGTGGGGGTAGAGTGGTGATGATAACAAGGGCAAAATGAGGCTTTTAGGGCTCATAGCTAGTGGGTACCCCAAGGTCAGAGGGCCACACATGAGCCCAGTAATCATGAGCAGATAACCACATCTTTTGGAAGGTTAGGAAAAAATTGGAAGATTCAGCGTTAGACTATAGAGAACATGAAGAAAAATGTTGCTGAGATTCATAGATTAAGCCAAGGTACAATTGCTCCAGCAGCTGAAGTACCTCTGACCTGCCTCAGCTAGTATTGGCTAAGGAGCGTCAGTGAAGAGGAGGCGTCAATGGATTCAATGGGAGGCCCACATGTGGGTACATAGGGTGGCAGAGGCAGGATGTGAATTTTCTTAGATCAGCACTTCCATCATACTATTCCTTCTCAAGCACTTAGATGCCTTCTAAGCTCACAGATGCCTTCCATAGTAAGCTCAAACTTCTCTGAATAGTCAGCTGGGGGCTCCAAAGCAGACCCATGTTGTAGCTTTACTCTTATTTCTCACATTGGAAAGAACATCTGAGAAATTTCCCCAGACCACAGCAGGCTCATTTTTATCTCTAAGATTTTGGTCTTGCCTTCTCTTCTACTTGGAATGGTTGCCATGACTTCCTCACTATTCATATTAATGGCATCAATAAAGACCCAGTCAAGCCCTATCCCTTACCCACCCTGAGCTTTTTGCCTCTTTCCCGTAAAGCTTTTCTGTTCCCTCCAGCCCACACTGACAGCAAATACTGCTTACTTCTCCTCAGCCAAGGCACTTAGAGTCAGGATAACACTGCTAATGTATAATTTTGCAGACTGTTTTTAAGACGTTGGCTTAATCTCCTTAGATAGATGATAAGCGATTAAAGGAAGTTTCCCCACATTCTCATCTATCCCCAATAGCACCTAGCACAGCACTAAGCAACCACATGGGGCTAAATACATGCATGTAAACTGGCCAGATGTTTGAAATGGTTTAAAGAGGTGGATTTGGGTCCCACTGCATACTTCCTACCTTATATTTGGTTTAAAACTCGATAGGACCTCCTTTACATTTTAATGAGTCATATCGTTTTTCTTGATTTATCATGAAGATTTTTACCCACCGTGATGATTTTTTATATTTCCTATTAGATTTTGTGGGAGTTTTGACCTTACATTTCCTTTAAAATTAAAACAAGAAAAAATAAGTTTGGAGTAAACAATAATAGTAAGAAGTATAAAGTTTATTCCTCCATTCTAGTTCAAAGATTTGCTCTATTAAATTATACAATTTCAGGAAGCGGCTGTGGCTCAATCAGTAGGGCTCCCGTTTACCATATGGGAGGCCCCGGGTTCGGTTCCCGGGGCCTCCTGGTGAAGGCAAGCCCGCCCACACGGCGCGGTTAGCTGACCCAGCTAGCACAAGCAGCAAGGGGGGGGATAAATGAATAAATAAATAAAATCTTTAAAAAAAAAAAAAATTATACAATTTGGACCTAAAAAGCCATTTGGTTGTGTCCTTATTTCTGAGTGGGTCTCTTGTAGACAACATGTAGATGACTCATTCTATCAGTCTGTGTCTTTTTATTGCAGAGTTCAATCCATTAGCATTCAATGTTATTACTGTAAAGGCATTACTTACTTCATCCATTTTGTTCTTCGGCTCTCCGTTGTCATATCATTCCATTGTCTGTCTTCTTATCCTTTAGTTTACCCTTCCTAATAATCTTCATTTCTAAACTCTTCTCCAAATCTCTCACTCTTGTTTTTTCCTTTCAGGCTGCAGCATCCTCTTTAGTATCTCTTATAAATTTGGTCTTTTGGTGACTTATTCTATCAGTTTTTGTTTGTCTGTGAAGACTTTGAACTCACCCTCATTTCTGAAGGACAGTTTGCCAGATACAGAATTCTTGGCTGGCAGTTTTTCTCTTTCAGTACCTTAAATACATCGTACCACTTTCTTCTCTCCTCCATGGTTTCTGATGAGAGGTCAGCATTTCATTTTATGGAGTTTCCCTTGTATGTGATGCTTTGCTTTTCTCTTGCTGCTTTCAGAGTCTCCCATTATCTCTGATAATTTGTTATTCTGAATAGTAGGTGTCTCAGAGTAGGTCTATTTGGATTTATTCTGTTTGGGGTGTGTTGTCCTTCTTGGATATTGATATTTATGCGTTTTGTAAGGGTTGGGAAGTTTTTGGTCATTTTTTTCCTCAAATATTCTTTCTGCCCCTTTCCTTTCTCTTCTCCTTCTGGGATGCTGATAATGCATATGTTTGTGTGTTTTGCATTGTCATTCAATTCCCTGAGATTCTGTTCCATTTTTCCTGTTCTCTTCTTTCTGTTCTCCTGTCTTTTCCAGTTCAGATGTTCTGTCTTCAAGCAATTCATATCTGCTCATATGTGCCTCTAAAGTATTTTTACTCTCATCCATCGTGTCTTTCAATCCTGTAAGGTCTGTTACTTTTCTTAGTGGCATTATTCACAATTGCCAAAAGTTGGAAACAGCCCAAATGTCCATCAGCTGATGAGTGGATAAACAAATTGTGGTCTATACACATAATGGAATATCATGCAGCAGTAAGAAGAAATGAAGTTGTGAAGTATAGGACAATATGGATGAACCTGGAGGACATTATGTTGAGTGAAACAAGCCGGACACAAAAGGACAAATACTGTAGAATTGTTCTATTATGAACTAAATGTACTGTGTAAACTCATGGAGTTAATAATTAGAATATAGGTCACCAGAAAACAGAAGGAGGGTAGAGAATGGAAAACTGAGAGTTAATCTGTGCAGAATTGGTAAAAGGGTTGTTTGTAAATCTTTGGAAATGAATAGAAATGCTTAAAGCATATCACGGTGTTTGTAGCTAGCAGTGCTATTGTATGGGTAGGACAGTGGATGGAAAAGTAAAGTCTAAGGTCATGTATATTACTAGAAAGAAAGCTATAAATTGTAACATAGAACTGTATAAGATAGTAAAATTTCATGTAAAACATGAATATGGATGATATTGCATATATGACTTTTTACAAAATAAAAATACAAATATATTAGAGAGAAGGAAAAAGAATAGCTGCTATGTATACCAGGTGAGGTATAGAGACATTGAGAGTGATGAGTTTTGTTTGTTTTTTTGTTTATTATTATTATTATTGGGATAATGAGCATGTTCTGGAAGTGATTGAGATAATGAATGTACAAACGTGATTACACTGAATATCATTGCTTGTACACTTTGGATGGATTTATGCTTTATTAATATGTATCAATAAAATTGAAAAAAAATGCTTAAGAAAAGAAAAATATGAATGTACAAAATAAATCAGAGAGATAGCAGCTGTGTGTTGCAGGGAAAGCTTAGAGAGATTGAGAGGTGAATATTAAGGGGTACAGTTATTTGTTTCTTTGGGGGTTTTTTGTTTATTATTACTATTAATATTAGAATAATGAAAATACTCTAATGATGATTAAATTAATGAATGCAAAACTGTGTGATTATACCAAATACCTTGATTATACATGGATAATTGTAAGCTTTATTAATATGTATCAATGAAACTGATTAAAATTTTTAAAAATGCCATTTGGGAGACTGGGAGTTTTAAAACGATTCTCATTCTTAATCTCAGCACTGAGGCTTTCTCTAAAGATGAATAAGATGAAAAATTTGCTTTATGAAAATTCCAAATAAAAATGAAAGGTGTATTAATGACAGTGATTGTTTTTAGAAAGCCTGGGTCATGAAATTTGGATGGGCAGTCACTCTGTCCAGCTGTTTCATTTCATCAACTCTTGATATATATGTTGCTGCTTCCTCTGTTTTATAGAAAAAGTCTAAAATCTATCAGAACTGCCTGTAACATGGGGAACAAAAACATGGGAGAGGTGACAACTGTGGCATCTCAGTCACATTTACCAAATGTCAACACATTTTGTTGCTGTCAGTTTATAGGACTGCTTGAGGCAGCTTGGGAAGAGAAGGGGTCCAGGATGGGCTAGCCTGGTGTGAATCCCAACTTACCACTCCCTATTGTAGTGACTGAGGGTCAATCACTTAACCTTTCTAATCATCAGTATGTCAGTACAATGCAGGATCTAATGAACCCACTCTGCAGGATGATGTGTGGTTAGATATGGCCTAGTACAGCATTTGGCATGAATAGACACTCAGTAACTGGTAGCTATTATTATTACTTCAAAGGATATGGTTACCGAGCTAGGTTCAGAGGCAGCATGATATTGGGGATAAAATAGGTGCTTTGGAGTAAGATCCTGTTTTCAATTCTGGTTTTTCTACTTATAATCAGCAGTGTTTAGTAAGTTACATATCAGCTATGGGCTTCTGTTCCCTCACTTGTATAATGGGGGTAATAAGAATATCCACTTTGATGGGTTACACAGATTTAAAGAGTAGTGCAAGTAAAACCACAAGTATAGCATGGTAAACACATAATAAATGCTTACTGTTATTATTATTATTATTATTATTATTTAATTTCAGGTTCAAATCCAAAAAGCAGAGAAATAATATTTTTAGGACTTTTTCTTTCTGCTGTGTGTGAGAAGTCCGAGATGAACACTTTTTTCGCAGAAGAGGGAGAGGGTCTTACCAGTGGTCTACTGGGATATGTTTAACGACCAGGTCTCTTCCTCTCCACTCTGGCTGATTTCAAACAACTAATGTGACTTCAATGACCAGAGAGCTGGGAAGAGACGCTAACAAGCACTCTGCTGGGATTTCCCCCTTCCTGAACCCATGCAGTGCAGGAGAGCTATAGGGTCACATCACTTGGGCTGCTCTGCGTGATGTTGTGAAGATGTGCCTCCAAGTCTATGGTCAAGCATTCTGACTGTCCTAGTGCACTCACAGGACCAGGGAATCAGGAGACGGGTTCTAGTCCTGGCTCTGCTAGGAACTCTGTGACACTGGACAAGTCACCTAACTGCCTTGACACTGAACTCGGTCCAAGACTCTTTTCAACTCTAAAATTCATTCAATTATTTTAAAGGTATAGTTTTTCCATTACTATTTTATTTTTCTTCTAAGTCACATGTTTTTATCTTGAGATGGAATGGAAAGACCTTGGATTTTAACAAGCTCTGTAGAACAAAAAAAGTTCTTTTTGGGTCCTGATATTGTTCCCTGTGAGAAGGATTTTATTGACCATTACAAGAGTACATTCTGAAAAGAACCCTGTCCGTGATTAGATATTTGAATAAAGCATTTTACCTTCCTTTCAGGGTTGTTATGTAGCTTAATGAGATAATGCAGCATGGAAAGCAGTTTGAAGAGTATAAAGCTCTGCACACTCTTAAGGTATTATTATTATTATTATTTTTTTTTTTTTCCAACTGTGGATATTGTATTTGGATGTTACTTGTGGGATTCTCAGGGAAGACAGAGTCCCATGCCCAATTGGAAGTGCCTAATGGCCAAGGTGGAAGGGAGCTGTAGGAATGTGAAACCACAAGAAAAAAAGAATAAGGATTGGTGCTTGGTCTGGGTGAGGGGAGCACGTTCTCCTTGGCTGGAAGGATCTGGCTTGGATTCTTTAGTGATTGCTGTAGTTGTTGCTGCTGCTTCCTCAATCTGAATCGCCGGTTCCTGAACCAAGCCTTCACTCTCGATTCATCTGTGTTGAGTTTCAAAGCCAGTTCCTTCCGGATGTTTTTATCTGGAAACATGGTCTCCCTGAATAGTCTCCAATTCTTCATGCTGTTTGTGGGAGAATAAGATACGATCATAAGGCTTCCTCCAGATAGAGGAATTGGCTTGATCCTCAGGTACCAAGTGTGTACTTGAATCATCCACATTGATAAAAGGGTCTGGCTGGGGAGTTTCAAGGGATATTCTGTTCATCACAGGTATGGGATCAGCTAGATTCTGTGGTATCAAGCTCATGCTGGACTCACCCGTATTGACAAAGGGGTGAGGCTGGGGATTCGCTGGGGCCATTCTATTCATCAGAAGTCCTGAAAGCTGGATGGAAGGCTATGATCCACTTGGTCTTGTGGTATCATGTTCATGTTGGAATCACCCATTTGGATAAAAGAGTGGGGCTGGGGATTCTCAGGGGCCCCTCTGTCCATCTGGGCACCAGCAAGCTCCATTGGTAGGTCTCTCATGAATCCCTTTGAAGTGTCCATTTTCAATCCTGCTTGATGTGTCTCTCTCTGGAAATGAAGTTTCTTCAGTGTGTCCTCATGGCTTAAGGTATTATTTTAAACAGCTTTTTTTTGTTGTTTTTTTCTATACTGCAAAAATGTAGCTATGCTAAAATAAAAGTAGGGTTTATTTATTTTGCTAATAAACTTTGCTAATATAGAAGCTTCCTTATGTGCTGTTTGAAATATCCACTTATAAAATATAATATGATTCCAAGCAAAATGATGTCATATTTTAAATATTAAGTGTTCTACACTTATGTCAGGAAAATAGGCAAATTTGATTCTTTGCAAGAAATGTTTGTAAATATATGAAATTAAAACTTAATATGGGGATTAAGTGTAGCTCAGTGGTTGAGTGCCTGCTTCCCATGTACAAGGTCCCAGGTTCAATCCCTGGTACCTCCTAACAAAAAAAGTTAACCTTAATATGAGTTAATTTTATTTGGTTTTATGCAGGAATAATGCTATCAGACATTTCAGCATTCTTGGCACTGAAGTATTTAGAATACAATGAAACAAAGAGAAAATATTAATAAAAACATGCAAAACAGTCTCTTTGAATAAAAAGTGAAAAGTGTCAATACAGAATTTGAAAGGATGTAAAGCTTATCAATAAGTAATTTATCTAGTTTGAAGGATTATACCAGAAATCCACAAATTATTTACCTTTCTTTTTTGCATCAGCAATGATCAAAAGCTTATCTTTAGAACCCCAAAGTAATCCAGTGATTGTGTTGTTTCAGACTAACTGATGGTTCATTTACTGAACAAGTTGTCAACAATTAGGATTGAGCTAACATTATTTTACTAGCTATTTGTCCATTTCATAAATATCTGTAGAGCATCTACTATGTATTAAGTGCTATGCTAGACAATATGGGGATATAGAGATGGTCAGAATTCAGTCTTCTAGTAGATTGAATGGTGGCCCCCTACCCCCACCCCAAACGTCCTAATTCCTGAAACCTGTGAATGTTATCTTATTTGGAAAAAAAAAGAAAAGTCTTTGCCATGTAAGTAAATTAAGGATTTTGAAATTAGGAGATTATCTGGATTATCCAGGTGGGCCCTAAATCCAATGACAAGTGTCCTTCAAAGAGAAGGGCAGAGGGAGATTTGATACAGACAGAAAAGGAAGAGACAATTTGGCCAATGAGGCAGAGGTTGGAGTGATGCAGGGACCAGTCAGAGAATGCCAGCAGCCACCAGAAGTTGGAAGAAGAAGGAAATGAATTCTCTCCTAGAGCATCCAGCTGGAATGTGGCCCTGTTGACACCTAGATTTGAGACTTGTACCCTCCAGAACTGTGACAGAATGCATGTCTGTTGTTTAAGCCAGCAGGTTTGTGCTAATTTGTTATGGTAGCCTCAGGGAAACTAATGCAAATCCTGTCTCTAAGGAAGATAACATGTTTTTATTTGTTTTTGTTTTCTACATTATATTGTTGAATGCACCAAGATTGGTGAAAAGAGTAATTTAGAGGAAGGAAAGATTGTTTTCTATTGGAGGTATCAGGATATACTTACGAAATGAAGCAGCATTTTTTAAGAATCCTCTTAAAAATGAATAGGATTTGGATCTAGAAAGATCAAGCTGATGATGGTGGTACTTCAGTTTGCTAAAAGCTGCTGGGAGCAATATATGAGAAATGGGTTGGCTTTTACAATGGGATTTATTAAGTTAAAAGCTTATAGTTCTGAGGTTGTGAAAGTGTCCAAATCAAGGCATCATCAGGAGAGCCTTTCTCCCTGAGCTGCAGTTGTGGGTGATCAGGCACATGGTGGTGTCCACTCTTCTCTTCCCTCTCCTTTGGGCCTTGTTGCTTTCAGCTTCAGGGTGCTCTGTCTGAGGCTTTTCTCTCTCCTGGGTTTGTTCTTCTCAATTTCTAGAGACTTCTCTCTGTCTCTGAAGCTTTTTTCTCTGTGTCTGTGGCTTTTTATTCCTCCATTTATAAAGGACTCCAGTAAGATTATTAAGACCCATTTTTTTTTTTCACACTAAGTTTTTATTTCAATGTTATGTAACTGCCTAAGTAGAAATATTTGTTCAATATCATCCGTGGGGAATTTCTTAAGAGAAAATAAGACTGCAAACTCTTTATTGCACAGATCCTAACTAACTTTTAAGCTTGTAAATCTACAGCTGGGAGTACTACCAAGGAGCACATCTTACAATCACACAGAGACCAAATAGAACACAGTTAGGAGACTTTTCTACCAGCTGATTGGAGAGGTTTACAACAACAAACAGGTATTACATGAATGTAACCTTAAGTACTCTTTATTCATCCAAAATGCAAAAAACATATTTGGCAAAAATGATAATATGCTATACAAAATATACATAAAAATATTTGTAAACAATCTAACCAAAAGTCCTTAACTGAAGTAATTTAATCAAAAGGTCCCACCTACAATAGGTTTACATGCACAGGAATAGATTAGCTTTAAGAACAGGATTTTCTGGGGTCCACAAACAACTCAAACTACCACAGTAGGGAATGGTTGAAATAGATATATCTGGGAGTGGTGGTGGGCATTGCACTCTGGGCCAAAGGATGCTTGTGAGCCCATAAGCTGTCAAGTGTGAGATCTGTATAGCTAAGAAGGAGGATTTCAGTTAGTTTAAGAATGGAAGAGCCACGGATAAGACTGGAACCAGGGAAGGCTTATTTGTCTAGCTAGAATGTGGACTTCATTCTATACTCTACAGGTAATAGGGATGCAGGAGGATGGCAGGATTAGAACTGTGTTTAAGAATCCTCTCTGGCCATGGTGTGATTTAAAGGGGGAAAGTACCGGAGGTATGGAGAGACTGGTTTGGAGGAGATGATCTTAATCCAAGAAAGAGGGGTTTAAATGAAAGCAGGTTTTTGACGAAGCACAGCATTCCACCTGGAGAATTTTGATTTGTTATTTGATCTCTTAGAGTTGCAGTCAACTTTATTTTAAATGCGATTAATTAATTTTGCGACATCCCAAAAGGTGGTGTACCATATCCATGTTCTAACTCCAAAAGCCTGCTCCATCTTGAGGCACAAGAGCTATCCCAATATTATTGTTTCTATAATATTGATTCTTTCCAAGATATTAAACAGAATCTCTTCTGGTTCACAAACTCCATGCATTTTTCTCCTGCCTTCCCAATCATAAATAATGACATAGGACAAATACTGCCTGCAGGTATTTGTTGACTGAGTTATGAAATATGCCTACTGCTTGAATTTCTGGACATCCAGACACAATCGTCCATCTTGATCCTCCCCTTCCTAATCTGTCCCAATTTTCCCCATCAGTTAGACAAATGCCTGATTAAGTGTATGGGCTTGCCCTGAAGGTAGTCAGTGGTTGGGAGGTAAATAAGAAAACTATAGATTGTCCCATATTTCATACTGCAGGCTTTCAATCAAGAAGAAAACATTGCTGAAGAACCAGGATGGAGGGATATAAAATGACTCAGTCAAAATATGGCTATAAGAAGTAGAGTAAGGACCCTAATGGATGCCCATTCAGGTTGCACAGTTGAGTTTAATGTGTGACATTTTAAAACTCTCTTCCACACTCTGCATTGAGGAAGTTACAAGGGTGGGAAGCAAAGGAGATGATAAAACTTAGACTGTTTTGACTTTTCTCCCCATTCACATTTTCAGTTCTCAGGGAAAACATAGCTACGGACTGCCTAATCCTGTGCTGCAAATTATGGTCAGTCCGTAAAGCTGCCTGTGAAGTTGCTGGGCATCCAGCACTGCCCTATATATTCTAGGGGAGAAGGCAAGATCCAGGCTCCTAGTAGCTGATGATCAACCTGGGAGGTAGGTCACATCCTTAATTACTTGTCAATTATTGTAAATTAATGTGGAAAAGATTGATGAAGTTGGCGGACTCTCTATGGCGTATTATCAGAATTGGGTTGAAATTCAACATAAGGACTTGATTTTAACCTAATGTGTTCAACAATGAGGCAAACAAGATGGGAGCCACAAAAGAAGTGTAAGCCCATGATTGAGTAGGTCAGCTGAGTCAAAGAATGACTTAGGTAAAACAGCTGCATAACAGGAAACAGTGCACAAATAATGGTGCTACTCTGTGTTCTCAAGAATTGAGAATTTCAGGAAACCAAAAAGATGGTGTGCGCCAGTTTAATTACAACAGGCTTTATGAAAAGTAGAGCTTGTGTATTCATTCATTCATCTGTTATGCATTAAAAATGTTATATGAGTTGTGTACTATGGTCCAGGTACTGGTAAAGTGGTGACGAGAACAGAGGTAGAGCCTCCTCTTAGGGACCTTACAGTTTAATGGGAGAGCCAAACATTAGTCACATAATCACATACATATAAAATTATATTCCATTAAAGAGAATTATTAGGGCAAGGGAGAGGGATGGTTGGATCTGATCTAGTATGGAGGAGTAGGTGGTCAGAGAAGACTTTATACTGAGGCAGTGAGGTTTAATAAACACCAAAGGACAAGTAAGAGATAAACAGGGAGTCGGGGTGGGGAGCCGTCTAGGTATAGGGCACAGCAAATGCAAAGGCCTGCAAAAGGAAGTAAGCCAATTTAACTAGAGCACAGAGGGAGAGGGTAGCACCTAGTGGAGAAAAAGATAAGTCTTGTTCCTGATGTTTCTGGGGTCATGGATATCTTTAAGCCTCTATTAAAGCCATGCATCCTCTCTCTAGAAACATGCTAATCACAATTCAGGAAGTTAACAGATTTCCAGAAGTCTGTCTGTGAATTTCAGAATAAGAATTCCTGCCATAGGGACAAATGCAATTGGAACTGACTCTCAGAAGGGAGAAGGACTTTCACAGCAAGAGAGGGGTTTGGAATAAGCACAGTGCTTGCAGGGATGTGGGAGGTTGGGGGTTCTCACTAGGCAGGGTATTTATCAGTCTTACTCCCAATGCACAAAAGTCAAGGTGAATATGAGGGAAGGAATCTCTTTGTGTGCCTCTTGCAATGCTAATGGTGACATTGGCCTTTAGATAATGATTTTTCTCCTCTCCTGGCTCACCTGTCTCCTCCCACTGAGGTTCCTATCAGCATCAGTGAGTTTGTACAATGTGAGGGTTTATGGCAGAGAAATAGACTCCATGGCATTCATTTTCTGACTGAATGGGCTTCAAAAACACCAACAAGAATATTAGTGAGGCTCTTGCATACAAACCATTCCTAATGCATTTTTAATTAGTTCTTGGCCAGTTAAGTTAATCAATTTGTAAAAAATGCAGAAGGAAAGGTCTATTGAAATAGAATTAGTGTTTGGTGAGGTAAACCTTTCCATAAACTTAAAACTACAAACCAGATACCAACTCTGAATGGGAAAAGTGGGCAGGCATGTATACAGAACCCCCGAGGAGACTCTTTTCAATATTAATTATCGTGCTGTGCCTTCAGTGGTTTTTGTTTTGGTTCTAAAAGGTTTGTGGAGATTAGATTATTTAAATGGAAAAAAATCAATTTTCCAGAATTTGGACAGTCTTTTTGCAGTCAACTGCAAAAAAACCCCAATGGGGTGGAGAAAAGGGGGAGTTTTGTGCATCTAGTTTGTTCTTTTCCAAATGTGAAAACAACCTGAATTGTTAGTGCAAAGAAAAGTAGCCTGTCCATCAGAGGAAAAGCAGCGGGTTTAAAATGCAATTGCTTTTTAGGCTGCTGGTGGACCAGAGGTAGGGGGATTCCAGTAGCCGTGACAATGGTCGGAAACCTCATCATGAACTGCACTCCCTAAGCTTAGAAACTTCTCAGTTTAGGTGTCAGCAGGGCTCAGGCAGAAAATATGAGATAGAAGTGTGCATGCAGCGTAACTACTCAGAGCAAGTGCTGAAATGTGCTCAGAGGAAAGGGAATGTCATTTGTTAAATCACAAGTGCATTCCTCTTCCCTGGAACCAGAGTGTAGTCGAAGCAAAGTACGAGTTTAATTTGGCAGATGAATAAGCCTGCATTCCGTAGAAGGCCCGTGCTGGGTTCAGAGCTGGACCTGTCTGCAAGGAACTGTCCTTCCAGCTGAGGAGAGACGCCTTGTGTAACCTTTCAACCGCTGCACAGCTGGCTGTGGTGTGTAGGACCCATGACCCAGGGACCTTATAGCAGGCTCTTGATCCACTCTTGTAACTGAAAGAATGAATGGCTGGATGAAAGAGGGAATAGACAATATACTTCCCTAGTGCTATGAAAATAAAGGGAAGGAAAAGATTGATTTTGACTTGAGGAATTAGGGACATTTCTTAAAGGCTTTGTAATTTGAGCTAGGTCTTGAATACTGACGAGAACCTTGAGAGGATAGTATGGTGTGGCAGAGACGCTATTTGATGCAGAGAATACAGTGTGTAGAACGCTCAGAGGACTGAGCATTCAGGGAACAGTGACTAGGCTGTAGGTACATGTGGGGCAATGGATTTTGGAGTCTAGAGAAGATAGAAGAGGTCATCATGGAGGCCTCTTATTGTTCTGAGTACTCTGAGGAGACACTGGATTTTGAATGAGGAGGTTTCATGATGCCATGGGGATCTGGGGAAGAACACTTTAAAAGGTGGATGGCTTGAGGTGGAGAAAGAAAAGAAAAGACAGGGAGCTCAGGGTAATCAGTGTAAGTGTCTCAGCACCCTTTTTTCACAACACCAGGGAACATTATTTTCTAGTTGCCCTATGGCTATCCAGATAAACTTCAGGGGTCCTGCCTCCTCTGAGCTGGGTATAATGTTTGGGTTTCAGACTGGAGATCTTAAATGCAAGAAATGTTGATCTGTACTTTATGTTAGAATTTTACAATGATTCTCAACCTGGTATGGTAAAGAGTGGGTTTTTTTGTTTGGAAGGGAGCATTGGAATTTCCTAGCAAGGGGGTTTCAAACTATACCAGCTACCTGCTTAGCCCCTACTCACTTCTAGCCACCAAAATTCTTAGGCTTCTTCTTGGAAGAGTCTGTGTCCTCCCAACCTCCCAAAGAGGCTTACTGCCATGTGCTCTGTGAATGATGGGGTGTGCCATACCACTCGGTTGTGGAGAAGGAAGAGAGTTGAGAATCGGTCTGTTGGAATGTGGATTGTTATTTCTCTGCTCCCTGTTTTTGAAGCCCAGAAAATGATTTATTCCAGGTGGGCTGCTGTCTCTCTCCCATTCCAATAAAGCCTTTTATTTGAGGAAGAGCAGTTGAAGAACTATCACTGGTTAACCAGCAGCTACTTTTAAGGAAGCTATTAATCCATATTGCCTTGCCTTTTAATAGCTCATGAAAACAGTAGGGGAGCTACAGGAGTAATTCATGAAACTAATTTGTTTGCTTTGACTCACACCCCATTTGTAGCCTGTTCAACTTCTGTTTCTGCTGCTTCTCCCTCACTCTCTGACCATTTTTCATGTTTATTCTTCTGGTATCCATCACTTCATCTCCTTTTTCTCTTTCCACATTCCTGCTCCTCACATTTTCTTCTTTCTGCCTCTTTATCCAATTTACTAATAACCACTTGAAGATTAAAACAATTAATTAAAATTTTCTATTTAATCTATGTGAAATTATCATTCAAACTAACACTCTCTTGGCCTGGATAGAGATGAATTGGGTGTGTTTTCATACTCACAAGAGGAATGAATGGCTGAGTAAGAAGTGAGTTTAGTGTTAGCCTCATTTTATGATTCAAAAGGTAGCAGATGCCTAGGAGATAAAAGGATCCACTTTCTTTTCTTCCTAATTACAATTTCTTCTTTCCTCTCTGTGCTCCCATCTATATTTCACCATTTAAAAAGAGTTTCCCATTTTCTCCCTTTCCTTTCCAATTACTCTAATTTGGGACGGGAAATATGCAATTTCGGTGTCTAACGAAGTCCAATGTTCAGCTCAACGTCTTTCTCCTCTTAGTGTGCAAAGCACTGAGATCACTGCTTCTCCCTGGTGGGTTAGAGCTGTTAGTGTGCCGACTTTTAGCCATAGTGACCTCTCATTACTCCAGTTGTTTTTTCATGACCACATAAAGCCCATAATTATAGTACTGCCGGCATTTTAATTTCATACAATTCATGTTTTGCTTAGCATTTCCCCCCATGCACTTTAATATCTGTGTATGGCTGAACTGCCTCTTTTCCACGGAAATGAAGTTAGACCCAAAGCTACAGACACTGGTTCTAGATGTGGTGATTTATTTCTGAGCTTTTGTCTCCCTAACCCATGTAGGGCACTTCACACACATACTCACTTAGAACTCTTTATCTTTACCAGACTGTGTTGTTCTCATTATTTTTCTAATAGTAGATATGGAAACAAATCTTTGCTCATTTTTTAAAAAAATTAAGGGCCCTTAGAAGCCACAAATGGAGCACATCTAAGTGCATTCTGGGTGGCCATGGTAACCAAAAACCTGGTTATTTTTTTTTTTTATCAATATTGCCTATTTTTGGTTGAGTACATACACATATACACATGCACATACATATACATACATTTTCACACAACTTCAGCTATTTTTAACTGAATTGATGTTTCTTAATGGGTCTTTTAATATGCTTGCTGAGTGAAATAACATTACCATCCAACCACACCCTCACCCCTGCCTGGCTTCAGTTGATCTATCATTAAAAGCTTTCATGTTACCACGGACTTATGGACAGAACTTTAGCTGTATGGTGATAATATCTTTGCCTTTCTCATTATTTGCATGGTTGCATCAAGAGTCTCAGTAAAATCTGAACACAGTCCTTCTGAATGAAGTCAAGTTTATGCCATGATATGCTGCCTCTATGGGAAATAATAATTTTCATTTAATTAGCTTGAGAATTATTAGACTTCCTGCTTCTCCACATTTGGGATCATACCACATCTATGTTCTTAGGGCACTAGATTTATCTTACATACTGAGAAGTCAAGAGCTAATATCTAAAGTTGGTGGCTCAAGAAATGAACATTTAGATATGCTATGAAAGTTTAAAACATAATTTATTAAATAACTTACAATTAAAATATGCCAAAATATATTTGGGGTGAAGAAAGTAAAGAGATTAAGTATAGGTGAATTAAATTTTCAACTTTTCATAGCTACAAGTCAATAGATAGTGTTAAAAGTAGATAATAAATAAACACATGCATATACATTTAGATTGTGGTGGTACAACCACAATAAATTTTTAAAAATATTTAAAACTGTTATTTTGGGGAGATGGGACTAGAATATGTGGTAGAAGGATGCAGAGTGAGAGAGAAAATAAAACATTTACCTGTGATTTCATATTCTCTATATGTTTTAAATGTTAATTATAATGCTTATACATTACTTTTTAAATCAGAAAAATGTTAAATATACATAAATAATAAAAACTTCTATCTTGTGATTACTTCCTATGAAAAAGAGCTCTGGGCATTATGAAATCAAGAAAATATGAGTTAAATCTCAAGGTGCTTCCACTCTAGTGTCCTTTTGAGGGTTCACCATTGTATTCCTAACTAACACAGTGCCTGGCACATAACAGGTGCCTGATAGGTTTAAATGGCTGAGGGAGAGGAATGTCCCTGAAAGGATTCACTGATGTTATATTATAGTAAAATAAAATAGGTACTGAAGAAAAAGGAAAATATGAGTCCCAGGAGACAGTGGAACACCCTATCTTAATAGCAGACATACTAAGCATCCTAAGAGAAGTGTGAATAAATTTCTATGTGAGCGCTAAGATGGGAAAAAGACCTTTGACTCAAGGGTGGAGACAGAAAGGGGCTTTCTGGGATCAGTGATGGAAGATGTACATTTAAGATGGGTTTGGAAAACATCTTGGATCTGGACATGTGGAAATGGGTGGGAGAATGACAGTATAGTTCAGCCAGTTGGAGACCACAATAGCAAAAGACAGGGGCATGGAGTCAGGTGTTTAGAGATCAGAAAAGTTCTCAGCTATGAAACAAGAGTGCACTTAAAATTTATTACTGGATTTTAGACAGCAGACCCCATGACATTAACTTAAGGATAGGGGCTTACCTGCTCAGCATTGACTACCCCCAAACTTACTCACGTTAGTCCCTGAGATGATTCTACAGCATTTCCATAAAATGCTGGGATTTCAAAAGGCAATTTGAGGAGCTGAGCCAGAATGCTAGAAGTAGGAAAGTAACATGCAATGGGGTATGAGAGGTGAACTAATAGGGCTTGATTGGAGTGTGGTGTTTGGGAGTGGAGGGTGGAAGCCGAAATCAAAGATGCCTCCAAAGTTCTGATCAGAGACTGATGGTATAAATTTAGTTAGATGCAAATATTAGCAGAAATAAGCAATGGAACCCAACAGGAGAAGAAGCAGGTTAGAAAAAGGAGATGCCTTGCTTAGGGAATTTAAGGTGCTGACTCCAGAGTCCAGAGTATTTAGGACTCACGGAGAAGGCTAAAAAGACATTGATGGGCCAAGAAAGAGTAAGCTAGCATAAAAAGAGAGAAACTCACTTTTACTTGCCTCAAGGAAAGAATATCTTTCAGTAAACAATAGGAAGATCCAGTGGCAAAGGACCTTCTCAAGAAGCTTTCTTTACCATCCATTTCCCACCCACTCTGCTTCCTCCAGGTTCTAACCCTTCCCAGGAACCTCACAATGCATGACATTTGGCTTCAGAGATTATGTCCTGGAAGCTGACTGCACAGTGGTGTGGGTGGTAGAGAGCTGGCCAAGGTGATCTTGTTTCAGAGGCAGTGGAGTGGTGAATGGATGCAAGGGAGCTGGATGCCCTGGGAGCAGTCCAGGGGGACACTCTACTTCTATGATACCTCACATACCCTGCCATTCATATGGTCTTCTCCATCATATGGCCTGCCAACTCTCAGAAAACTCTCCTAAAACACCTGGGATCCTAGGTTAAAAATCATAAACAATAGGCTTCTTGCTCCCATAGCAAGTGATCATCATTAGTCAAGCTATTCAGAGGAAAATGAAATCCCTCTCTTGCTTGCAGATGCCTTGACTAGACTCCCACAGAACTGCTGAATCCCTCCTCTTCTCCCTCTTTCCTGGTGAAGGGGACTCACAGAGCCTGGAGCAGATGCTCCCACAGAAACTGATCAGGCCAGGCTGTCTCCCCTCCAGCTCCCAGTGATGCCATTGTGCCCTGATGACAGCTGATGGCTGGGCACTCTCAGGCAGAAGACACGCTTCATGTAGAGTGGGAGGGTGAACAGGGAGTGCTGACTGAAGACAGCCCTGCAACTCTTCCCCTGATAAAGGATCTGTGGAAAGGGGGCAGGGAGCACCCTGGGTATTTTGTTTTCCCTTCTCTGATGACTGACATGGACTGAGTTGCATTTCTTTGCCTTCATTTGCAAAGGGCTTTGGGATTAAGGATCCCATAAAAAGAGAAATTTTTTATATCATTGAAAGAAAAAAGTATAAGTTCGTGTAAGATGATGAGAAACTTTTCACTGTAGGCTTTCAATATTATTACACATGCCATATTCACTGGGTGTATATGATATGTGACTAATACAGCCACTACCAGAAGCTAGCTTTCTTATTGGCACTGATCTGGATCCAGGTCTGTAGCACTTCATTCCTGGATTATTGTCATAGTTTCCTAACTGGCCACTTGGACCCTGATCTCTCCCCACTAAAGTCCATTTATCACACTTTCAAAATGCACTGCAAGATATTACCATACATCATATACCCCCTACCTCACCCCCTCCATAAAGGCTAAAATGAAAAAGTCAACACCAAGTTTAGCAAGGAAGTGGAGTAACTGGAACTTCACACACTGCTGGTGGAATGTGAATATTGAAACAGCCTCCCTGGAGAACTGTTTAGCTATATCTACTAAGACTGAACATCACCATATCCTTTGACCCACCCCTACTACACATACTCAACACAAATGAATATACATTCTCACTAAAGGACTTGTATGAGAGGTCCATAGAAGCATTGTTTGCAACTGCCCTAATCTGGAATTCGCCAAAATGTCCATCTCAACATGAGAACTGATAAATTGTGGCAGATTCAAACAACAGGATACTAGACAGCAGTGGGAATGAATGAACTGCGACTTTGTACCACAGTATGGATGAATCTCACAAACATAATGTGGAAAATAAATCAAACACCAAAGCATAAATATGGTATTGTTCCATTCATACGAAGTTCAAAAAGTGGCAAAACCAATGAGCGGTATTAGAAATCAGGATAATGGTTATCCTTTTTGGGGGTCGTAATGATAGGAGGAGGCAAAAGGGGGTCTTCTGGGGAGGTGGCAATGTTGTATTTCTTGACCTAGGTACTGGATGAATGAGTGTGTTTGCTTTGTGAAAATTCAACAAGCTGCATACTTATTCTATACTTATACTTTGTATTAGTCAGGGCTCTCTAGGGAAACAGAATCAATAGGAGATATCTGTCAATAATATGAGATTTTATAAGAGTCTCTCACATGATCGTGGAGATGCACAAGTCCAGGTTTCACAGGCAGGCTACAAACCAGGGGCTCCGATGAAAGTCCAATGAAGGTCCTTGATGAGTTTCTGGGAGACGTTGGCTGTCCAAAGATGAGCTGGGAAATTTTCTCTGAATGCTGAAATCACTTCCCCTTTTAAGGCATCCAACTGATTGGATAAAGCGTCATCATTACTGATGGTAATCTTCCTGGTTGATGTAGATATAATCAGCCATGTATGTAGTAAAGTCAGTGATGACTAAAGTCCGTAAATGTCCTTGTATTACAATTAGTCCGGTGATTGCTTGACCAAACAACTGGGCACAATTAGCTGGCCGGGTTGACACATTAGCCTAACCATCACATACTTCAGCAACATTTAAAAAAAAAAAACACAGCGACACTCCCACAGTTCTGATCATGTCATTTTCCTGCACTGTCCTCCTCAGGTGGTTTTTTCCAGCTTTCAGGTTTAAGTTCAAACACCTTAGCTCCAGATAGGAACTTTTATTATATTTCTCCAGCCCCATCTCCTACTAAGTACCGTATGCTCCAGGTACTCTGGATTTTTTAACCATTATGTCAGTCCCCCCAGCACTTGTGTGTCTACAAGACTTTGCTCATGTTGCTCCCTGTGCACGTTTGTTAATTTGATGACCCAGCTCCAATTAAATGTTTCTTCTTTATGAAAGCTTCCTTGACTCATTTGCTTTCCCTGTGCTCATATTGCTATTAAAGCACACTCTGCTTAGTTAGAGTAAACCCTCTTATGTATTTGTTAAATAAATGATTTCTTTGTGAGCAGAGCCACTTACATTAATGGGATTCATATTTCAAAGGACCTTCCAGTGTGGTTGGATGCGGAGACTGTCACTAGGAATTATGGTTTTGCTGTTTCTCATTCTGTTCACTTAGTGCTGCTGCTCCCCCATCCCCACCAAAGGATGAGCATCTCTGTGGGCTTCCGAGCTCTTTATATGGCCACATTATTTACCATCGCTTCCTCCTGATGGTTCTGGTAGCAGCTGCAGACTAAAGATAACTTTATTTTGCTTTTATCTTTTGCGGGAAGGGGAGAAAGAAGAAAGATGCATATATTTGCTGATTTCAGGTTAAAATAATATTTTAATCTACAAAGTATGAGCAAGAATAAAATAGGGTCAAATTCTGCCATATTCTTAGGTCTCTCCATGCATCTTAGGCCACATTTTGTTCTTCCAGTTGCTTTGAGAGACGTTTCTAAATATCATGATTTTATTTCTACAAGATTTAAGTTTCTGCATATCAACTTGATCATACTGCATTACTCAGAAATAATCTTCCAGTGTCCTAGCCAGGGTCAAGTATATTTTAGAAAATTAATATTAATGAGCGAATTCACCCTCATATCTAAATACACCAATACATGTTTGGAGAGAAGGAAAAAGTAGACTACATGACAATTTGTTTATGAGCCTCTAGTTGTAATCAAAACTCAGAAACAAGTGAATAAAAACCTGCACCAATCTAACTGGACATATTTTGGGTATTTCCCCCCTTTTTCATTTTTTATACACCAATTCAGAGTCTTACAGTTTCTCCAGCCTCTGCAATTACACTTGCCTAATTCTGAGTCTACCCTGGAGATACAAATGAGCTAAAAAGAGACTTTCTAATCAACTCTTATAATTATGCAGTCAGATGGAAAATACTGAAAACTAATTCTTAAGGCTTAGTCGGTGGGCTGCAACAAAGGCTTTAGCATAACCTAGCTCTGGGACCTCCATGTGACCCTCCTGAGCAGGTGTCTACAAAAGCCTTGTTTTTAACAGGCAGTCTTAAAATATTAATAGAAAAAATAATGTACTAGGTTTCGTATAGTGCTTTTTGCACTTTTCATATTCATTTTTTTAATGTGTGTGTGTGTTTATGAAGTACTGGGAATTGAACCCAGGACCTCATACATGGGAAGCAGACAATCACTGAGCTACGTCTGTTCCCCGATGAGAGTTGTTTTTTTTTTTCATTTGTTTGTTTTGTTTTATTTTGTTTTTAGGAGGTACCAGGGTTCAAACTTGGGATCTCATACATGGGAAGCACTTGAGCTACATCAGCTCCCTGTTCATATTCATTTTAAGGGATCATGAGATCATTCCCTTGTTGTTAAAACTGTTGTGTTACCTGAGGCATTATTACCTGCATTGCACTTGGCAATACAAGGGTGAGGAACTAGCTCACAGCTGGTTCGCATCAGAGCAGAAGTTGACTCAAATCCGGGTCACCAACTGTTGGCTTAGGCTGTTCCCATTGACCCACTCTCATTCCTTCCACTGGATCACGCTGCCTTAAGAACCTCAAAGGCACTAGGTAAAACACAGGCCCTGTGAATCTAAATTACTGCAAAGATGTTGAAAGCCTCCGTCTTCCAGGTTCTGGTACAAAGTAAACACCCTTCCAGTCTCCCTTTCCTCAAGCCCTTTGTAGAGCTTGGCTGCTCTGATGATGGGGCAGAGACACACCCTCTCCCAAAGTGGGCTTCCAGAATTAACCACACTAATTGCTATAACCAGGCAGCATTTTTTATCCAAGTGCCTTATGAAAGGTTTGTTTTGCTTTATTTTGTTTTCCTTCCCAATTGTTCACCTACTATAATGGGAAGTGAAAACGCCCCAAAGTCTTCATATCCGGTCCTCTCTCTGCTATTTTGTTTCTTCAACCTCATGAAAACACTTGCCTCTCAGAGTCTCATGCTCTCATGAGTTATTTGGGGATTTAGAGATAGCTCAGGCATATTGCCTTGCACATAGTAGAGACTTAAAACTAATTAGAAATGAAAAGTCATGGCCATGAAGGCTTAAGAATTTCAGATCCAATGAAGTTTAAAGGTACTCACATTATAAGTAATTCAGAATTTGCTGGAGCAACTTACTAGTCTTCCATCTTCACCCCATTTAGCATAATCACAAAGCCTGGAAGTTCCACTTAGACATTTTTAACAAATGTATCTGTGTATGGGTCAGATTATTCCCCACCTAGAAAAATATCTTTTACTCACTTTCCAAGCTATGATCATGGCCATTAAAAATATATATATATATATGGAGAGTTTGGGGGCTCTGAGAGGGTAGGGCATAAGCATATTTTAGATTGCTGTATTTTTAGTGTTGAGCACAGTGGATAAATGAATGGATGGATAATTGGGTCAGAGAGTACTGGTGATTCTATACAGGCTAATCATCTAAAAAAAAAAACATAAGTCATGACCTGTCAGCAGTGGGCCCATCGCATAAGTTTTAAATTTAAAGGACAGGGCAATCAGTTTGACCAGTCAAGAGTTCACGTTTTGGGTGTACTACTGAATCAGTGTGTCTCGGGATAATTAATCTTAGCTTTGAAATTGAGGGAGGCAAGCATTGATAAAAAAAGTTGTCATAGAGGATCAACTAATCAATTAGTATGACATACTGTTTCATAAAAGTAAGGGGTAATGAGTAGGATCATTAAAGCAAATTAGCTAATATTTCAAAAGAGAAAGCACTGCCTGGATGAAATTTGAGAATCAGGATTCTTAGAGTAAAAAGCAGGATGAGGAACCTGGTGGCCACCAGAAGTTGTAACTTCATTGAAGTGGCACAAAGACGTGAGAAGGTTGGGTTGCCTAGAAAGAGAGCACCCCTAATACACGTTGACTCCAGATAAAAACCACAAGAAGACATACTGGCTCTGGGTCTCTCTCTCTCTCTCTCTCTCTCTCTCTCTCTCTCTCTCTCCCCCCCCCACCCCCAGTTGTTCCTAAGCTTGGTTTTTGTCTTTGTGGGTGTTTGGATGAGATTCCTCAAAACACAGGACTTCAGAGGCACAGAACAGGTGATAAGAAGACACGTTGGAAGCCATGTGATTCCACCCTCCAATACTACAATTCTAGTCTGTTGAGAGTGACTCCTGTGACTTTTCTGCCAAGGGCTTATCCATGCTACCCACAATGAAATCAAATCTCCTATTCTCCACTCATTGATCTCAGTTCTGTCCTCAAATACTACACAGAAAACAAATCTGTTCCAAGTGAGCTTTCTGGTCCCCATCAGGTCTTTTCTTATCTAGGAGATATAGCTCCAGTTTCTTCACCATTCTACCCCCCAGTATGGATTACTGCCCCTCACTTTGCTCTCACTTCTCTGGATATGCTCCAGTTTGTCCACAATCAATAGCAGTGGTTTTGCATGGTAAAACTTCACATAGTTGGTTGATTGTGCTCCATATCCCTCCTCTTCCACTGGTGAAGCCTCAGTGGGGACTCACCTGAAGACGCAGCCTTGCAGGGGCCTTGGAATAGTTCTAACCGTAGTCAAGAGAATCTTACTTAGAGTCCTGGTTTGGTAACTTTGTGACTCTGCATCAAGTCATCCTTACTGCAAAACCTATTTTGGGCTCTTGTGACTGAACTCTAGTAAATGGGTTATCACCATTCCACGTAATCAATTTTTTTCATTAATTTCTCCATCCATCCATCCATCCATCCATCCATCCATCCATCCATCCATCCATCCATCCATACATCTATCCATCATCCATGTTCTATAAAATAATTATTTAAAATCTCTAATGTTAGGGTCTGGGTATTCAAAGAAGGATAAATCATAGCATCTGCCTTCAAGGAGTTCCTAGTCTAATGGGAGAGATGTGTCTACCCACATTGTTGTATAAGTATGTCCTTGATCAAGTTCAAGGATGGAGTTTGGTAAAGGGTTTTAAGAATATCTCTAGGGAAACGGATGTGGCTCAAGGGGTTCGGAGTCCGTCTGCCATATGGAGGGACCGGGGTTCGATCCCCGGACCTCCCGGTAAAAAAAAAAAAAAAAAAAAAAAAAAGAATATCTCTACCTCGGTCTTGTTCTGTACCCTAGGCCCAGGTTCTTGCCGTGCTAGGACATTACCTTCTCTTCGCAGGTCCTCTGGCACAGACCGCTGGCTGGGGGTGTTCACCTACCAGGTATGTTTGCTAGCCAGGTCTCCCACCATGACCTTGACTTCCTCATGCTGTTATTTCTCACCACACTCTTGGGTCTTGCCTATTCCTGGGAATCTGGAGCCTGCTCGCCTTTCTGGTTCTACCTGATGGCCAGGTATTCTATACCTAAATTCTCTTTTATGGGTGTTTTTGATGTATATTTTAATCAGATTGCCTCTGAATAAACATGGAGTGACCTACATGCTGTAGGTCACACCAAGATGCTGCCCAATAACATTGGTGATAAATTTTAGGCTAAGTGTGCCTTGTCCTCAACACTTTGACCCGAGCTGGTTTACCCATATGCTATGCTAAAGGAGCACAGAAAAACCAACTCTGTGAGCTCCAGTTCCTGAGATCAGTGTTTATTCAGGCTGCCCTCTCACTTTTCTGCTCAAGTGCTTGTTCTGCTCTTATATTTATTTCTCCCTCCACACTTTCCTGGCTTTGTACCCCAGCTTCTATCACAACATATTTGCATCATTCCTCATGATATAAAGACCAAATGTGAGATAAGAATTCCTTACACAGGAGGCAGTTCTGTGTAGTGGAAAGAATAGACATTTTTAGAATTAGATAGACCTGATGTTAAGCCAGGAGGCACCATTTTCTAGCTGTGTGAGCTTGGTTATATCTAAATAACTAAACTAATCAAATCTGGGGATATCTTCTATTACCTGGAGCTAGCAACTCAACTCACAGAGTAGTGAGGTCAGTGTGAGTTAACATTTATAAAGTTCTTAGTGGTCCCTTCCCCCTTCTCCATATCAACATAACACAGTAAGACTTTTGGCTAAGAACATTGCAGGGTGAGGCGATGAGTAATAAAAATACATTCATTACTTTTCCCTGTTCAATTTTATTTGCTGAACCTACATAAAGCAGGATGTTTAAAATCAATTTCATATTATTTTTAATCACTTAGTAAGGGATCTTCTTGACAATTTTCCAGACCAGTATAAGGTGTAACTTTTTAATTTCTTAAAGATAAAGTAAAATAATGATGACAAATAACACTGATAGAGTGCTTACTACATGCCAGGCACTGTTTGGGGCACATTAAGCAAATTTAATTCATCTAATTCTCACAAACAGCATATCGGTAATATAATCTCCATTTTATAGATCAGGAAACCAAGGCACAGGAAGGCTAACCTGCCCATAAACACCCAGCTAATAAGTGAATTAGAACCTAAGCAGGGTGATTTTAGAGCTTTGGTCAGCAAACTTTTTCTGAAAAGTGTCTGAAAATATTTTAGCCTGTGAGGGCCATCTGGTCTCTGCAGTTATAGTGCAAAAGTACTAGATGTGGCTGTGTTCCAATAAAACTATACGGACACTGAGATTTTAATTTTATATGATTTTCACGTTTCATGAAATAGTATTTTCTTTTGATTTTTTAAAACCATTTAAAAATGTAAAAGACATTATTAGTGTGTGGACCATATGAAAATGGGCTGTGGGTGAATCTGGTCTGTGGGCTGTAGATTGCTGACCCCTGTTTTAGAACATCAGATTGAAACCACTGTGCTCTCGACTTATACATATGAAAAGCAAAAATCAACGGCATGTCTCATATTAGTAGTATTGCCTGGTAAAGACAACTCTTTTATTTAGGACCAAGTTAATGGCTCTGATTAGAAGATATTACTTATTAGAACTATTTTCTTTTGGTTTGGCAGGTAGAAGTCAACTTGGATTCTTAAAATTCTCCTGCTTTTTTTTTTTTTTTTCACTTTTAATTGTGAGTTTAAGTCGTTTCAGGCTTAATCCATATAGTAGAAGTGAAGACATTTGTTAATTACTGGATTAGTTTTGGTAATGTATACCTTAATAGCATAAATCAGAGAGAAAAAAGCTAACTTTGGGTTCTGAATTATGCTGTTTCACTGTCTGCATTACAAAATAAACTTGGGTCACCATCAGAATAGCATTTTGCTTTTTGTTGTATGGGTAGAACCTCATTCCCAATACCGGCATCTGGTGAGGTTTCTCTATTATGGAAAAGAAATTCCCATTAAGCCACCTGGCAGCATGATTAAATTTTAGAATAACATTTGGCATTGTGGCAATATCGTTTTAACTGTCCTTCTTGCCAGGCTAGTTTATATGGGCAGCAACCACCTCATTCATTAGCACCTACCACCTGTCCTGGAAGCTCTCAGTGCACCATCTCTGCCTGATGCCTGATGTAGCCATGGCTTCTGAGCTCTTTCATGGGCACTGATGGCTTTCTCTCATCAGTGACTGGCTCAGGGGCAGGAAGGTCTATTTGAGAAAGGAAAGCCAGGGCCTGGAGGGCTTGTGGGGCAAGAAAGACAGAGGTTGATGTTTTGGAGACAAACTTCTCAGGCTCATAAAGCTCAGTACATTGTCTTTGTACCAGATAACGTCAGAATCGCTGATTATCCATACCAACAAAGCCGGAGAGATTATCTTGAGAAAATGAAGGAATATATGAGGTTTTCAAACCAAAAGCCTTTAAAGAACTGTGTGGTGGTAGCGTAACCAGACAAGTTAGACAGATCTTGACAGTAAATTGTGGCTGCAAATGCTAGATTCACTAATGTTACAGTTCTTAGTTATTGTCAGGTGCTTTTCCATGCCTTGACCCTTATAACATAACTCAATCAAGCAGAGTAAGTGTTATTATTCTCCTTCATAGTTGAGGGAAGGAAGGCCTAGATGAGGTTTACTGATTTACCTAAAGTGACTGGGAGTGAAAGTCAAAGCTGCAATTTTGGAGTGTTTCCTCCAAAATTCCTGGTCCAATACTCTTTCCATGACGGTACAATATATATACCATTTAGGAACAGCTATATGTTGCAAAAACAACCAGCCATTTCTATATGGAAAAGGAACAAAATATAAATCTCTTAACACATAAATAAGGACAGAAAAAAAAACAAATCTCGAGAGGGTTCTTATTTTTTATTTAGGAGGCATGGATTCAAAGTATTGAGCTCATAAATTACTAGGAATATAAACCTGAACTGGACAGTTAAAATCACAAAGATTTAGTTTCCTCATCTATAAAATGGGAATAATAATATGCCTCATAAAGTTATTATTAGAATAGAACAAGAAAACTAACAGAAGCATCTAGTACAGTGTGCCAAATACTTAGTTGATGCTTAATAAATTTCAGCTCCTTTCCTCCTTTATGAAATTGTTAATTCTCTGAAGCCAGGTATATGGGTAAAGATATTTTCAATGATCTGTGAAATCTCTAAAACTCACTAATTTAAAAGAGTTATTGCAGATGCCACTCTAATATTAACTTTCTCCTTTATTTTATTTTTAGGGGGTACTGGTAATTGAACCTGGGACTTTGTGAGAGGCAGGTGCTCAACCACTGAGCTACATCCGCTCCCCTATCCTTTATTTTTAATACTTCCTTTTACCCATAGTGAACTGAAATTTGCAAACCAACAAAGAAAACCAGTATTATTTAGGAGCAGTGAGGGACATTAAAAGCTGTTTTACATCCCTAAGTCTCTACTCTCACTTATTATTTCTTTAAAGTATCTAGAAACCTAACTTCCTTTTTTGGTGCAATATTGTATAAACTTAATATGAAATAATTTGATTAATTTTCATCTCAGGAGAAACCTCAACATTTAAAATTACATCTTTATTTAATAAAAAACTTATCATCTTATAGAAAATGACACTGGAACTGAAAAGGATTTACAAAGTAATTAAACATTTTCCAAGAGCATATATTGCATCAATAGTAATTATACACAGGGCAGAATGTGTGTGTACACAAGTTGTGTGGGTGTGTAAAAGAAAAAAAATTACTGTTTCACTAATTATCCAAAGGAATAACATTACCCTCATGTCATTGAATATTCAGCTTGTATCTGAACTTAAAAAAACTGGAGCATGGAGTTGAAATCATTGAAAAGAAGAATTATTTTTGCTATTTTATACTTGGATATTTTTTCTTTATTTTTTACTGTAAGCAAACTTTAACTTTTTCACATACTTATATGCTTATTTAGTATGCATCAAAGCTTCCAATGGCTTTCCAGTCCCTTTAAAAATTGATCTCAAATCAAACCAGTAATAATTTCTAAAATGATGTTTAAATAGCCAATAAATTCCAATTTAGAACATCATCTACTGGCACTTCAAATTCAATTAATACTGTCTTGACATATATTATCTCAATTATACAGCAACCCTGGGAAGCAATTATTGCTTCCATTTTACAGGTAAGGAAATGGAGAGTCAGAGATGTTAAGTGAATTGCCCCAAGTCATGTGTAGAATCTGTGTTTGGTGTAGGATTCAATCTCAGGCCCTCCAACTCTAGGTCCAAGACTCATCACTCTCAATGCCACTGCATTGCACAGCTCCAGAGGGCATCATTCACTCCACATACTTTCCCCATTCTCTTTTCCATTCCATCATTTGTTTGTGGCACCAAATTTTCATCTCCCTGAAGTTTGAAGGGCCTCACATGTCACTTACTAAACATTTTCTGCGATGAGTCAGTGTGGTTACAGTTACTGAGTATATCATGTGAGACTATCTTCTTGGTGCCAAAATAGTAAGACAAAACAGTGAAAATGTTAGACAATTACCCAGATGCATTTCTGATAAACCCCTAATTGAAAGCAGTCACACACCTGGCAGCATCTTTTATTTTTCAACAGGAAGATTAATGATATATAACACCATCTTTACTATTAGTAGAGTTGACTCTCCATTTCTACATAGACTAGACTATCTTCATGATGCCCAATTAACTATTTGTCAGTCTATTGTAAGATTTCAGGTAGACTAAACAAGCTTGGCAAATCTAATTTTCTCATTGGTAATGGAATTGATTCCAATTTATAGACTTCTGTCTACAGATTGTCAAATTTTGGCTTTAATTTGGTTAAAAGATACAGCCTACAAAACTGGTTATAAATTGTGTGTCCAAATAGCAAGGTCATTATGAATTTAAGTTACAAATTAAATCCTGGACATTTGCGGTACTTAGGTCTAAAAACTGCTTTTGTTTTGGTGGCTCTCTTCATTACATAACAATACTGTTTATATAAATATTTGCATATCATATGACTGAATTTTCTGATTTATCTTTCCTGTAGGATGGAAGACAAATTGAGAGTTTCAATGTAATGTGTTGAATAGATGTCCCATCTGCCAAGTAGTTCTCTTTTTGGCATCTCAAGAACAGAAAATTCACTAGGAATAATTAGAATGTATGCCTTTTATCTGCTATATATTATTTGAGTCTATATATTCATTTAATTAAAATTTCATAAAGCCTGAGATTATGCTCTTTCTCTAGACTATGAAAAACATGCTATCTGCTGAATTCATTGTCATTGTAATTGCATCTCCTCTGCCAATATCAATGCTTTATATTCTTTGGGTTTTAGATGAGCTTTAATATGAATTTTCTCCCCAGATATTTTACAGCACCGTATAACACAATTAATAAGCTAAATTTTATAAGCAGTCTTTTAGGGAAAGAGAAGGTAGGAACTGTTAGCCAGGAAGGAAAGAGGCATTTCTGGATGAAATCAGAAGGAAGACAGAGAATCAATTCAAAGCCTATCATTCCTAGACCTACAGATGTCAGCACCAGCTCCAATTAATACTGACCTGGTAGAAGTATACGCTCCTAAAAGCTTAAAAGGCCTTTGGAAAAGAGAAAGTTGTTAGTAGCTCTCCAGTCAGCCAAGTGGAATTCTAACAGCCTGAAGTTAATTGGGACTGAGGATCTGAGCATTTCTCTGGAGTTCTTAGGCTGAAATACAGCAGCTGGGCAGCTGCGCATGTTTTGATCCTTTGAACATGGCCCTGAGTGTCTGGTGTCTCTGATGACCATTGCCTCTTAAAACTCTGGGCATTTTATTCACCATCCTTGATCTCCACTGCCCAGCTCCTTTTGTACTGCAGTGGACATTTGGGGCTTTACAGACCAATCAACTCTTCCCCTTTACTTTCAGAACCACCTGTTTGATGTATATAGACTTGGTGGAACCATCAATCAAGAAGCTCTTCTTTCCCTTGCCTAAACGGTGGGAAAAAGACCCATCTAGGTCCACCAGACCTCTCCCCTTGGAATTTGTACACAGCAGAAAACACAACACCTGAAAATGGTAGAGTCCCTGTGAAAGAGACTGATCCCCACTACATTGTCCTCAAGAGATCCTTTGGTTCTTGTCCTTTTCAAAGCCTGGTTCTTCAGTTTTCCTTTCGGTGCTAGGTTGCCAAGTATTCTCCCATACATTTAAAAAAATATATATACCAAATCAATTTTTATTGTTTACAAGGAAATAGCCTTAAATGAAACAGGTTTAGCAGTGAAAGCCCTAGAAATTCCAGTCAAACTATTTGGGTATTTAAGTTTCAATAAGGCAAGCCAAGCCATTTATGTGTATATTTTCTTGCATTGTTCACGTTAAGCCTGAGCAAGGTGAGCTAGGAAATATAGCTTTTTCACTCTTCAGTTCACTCTGGGAATGGGCAAACGAGAGTGGTAACGCACACAGGAAAAACATTCAAGAGACCAAGAGAAATATGAGAAAAACTGTGATAGAGAAAATGAAATATAGAAAATAAAGTTTAAGAAAAAGAATCACAGATGAAAAATACACATTTAGGTGCATATGTCTTTCAGAAAACAGTTTCTCTATTACACTCATCACTGGTATGTATGTTTTGTTCAATTAAATTATTAATGCTGTGTTGTATGACACTTATAATCTAATGCAATTTGACTGACCTCATCCATCAGAAATGACACATCAAAAATGGGCTTGTCAGCTTGAGTAATTGAAAAGGAACAGCTCTTTGAAATTTTATTTTTAAATGAAGTTTGAGAATGTTAATAAACTTGATAACCAACATTAAAAGAAAATTTCTTTTTAAAAAGTGCTCTTTTACATCCCTATTGAAAGCCTGATGCTCACCAAACCAAACATTTGTACCTCTGATAAACTTCCAGACAGACTGGCAACTTCTGTGCGCATTCTCAGTGAATTTATATGCATTGGATCACATCTCCAAGAAATTCTCTTAATTTCATATTCTGAGCATTTCATATTCAACACATCCAACTAGCTGTTTTCCTCTCCTAGCCACTCCTCTTTGGAGAATAAAATTACCTGGCAAAGGGTAAGTACGGAGCTGTTCTCTCTTAATAATTTTTTTTTTTCTTTTAAAGATATTGTGCACCCCTATAAGAGTCACACTCCTTTCTCAATGTCCTCCCTCACGTTTTGGTAAAATGCAGCTAGCAGTTGCCTCTGCTCTATTTGAATAGCAAAGTCAACATAATTGCAATGGTTCTGTCTGCCCTTGCCTCTCCCAGTCCAGCTGATCTGGCTCCCTGCATGTGCAGCCCTGTTCAGCTCTTGAACCATTCAGGACAAGGCAGGAAGTGCCCTGGAAGCAGGCAGGGAATTTTTGCCTCAGTTTTAAATTGGGCCTCTAAGTTCCTGCCATAATCACAACCCTGCCCTCACAGCCTTAACCCACTTGGCTGGGACCTGGTCTTCTGCCTTATCCTTGCATGCTATCTCTACAAGGATTTAATTTTTATTCCTAGTCACCAGATTGGGAGCAGGAATGGACCTGTTCCAAATAGCCCAGTCTGTAAAGAGTCATTTCACTTCTCTGCTGGCTGATTTTGATGATCATGTGATGTCCATACCTCTGGAATTGTGCCCCATCCATTGGATTGGACCAACCAGCTTGGCTGAAGTCTTTGGATGCTGACCCTCAGGGTGCAGCCCCACTGACCATCCATTTCTTCAGCTCTAGGCCCACTGTCTTGCAGTTTTCCCCCATTTCCCAGCAGCACAAACATCTTAGCCATTTCAGCATACTTTATAGCCAAGTCTCTACCCTGAAATATGTGGGATCTTGTGCATCAGATCATGGAGAGATTGTCATAGGCTTTGGAAAGTAAAAGTTTGCCAGAAAAGTTGTTCAGAAGTCTCTGCAGGAAGAATTCCAAATGACAATTAGCAAGGCCACATTAAAAACAAACAAACAAAAACAGTATTATTAAGTGTGTCAGTGTTATTAACTATGTTACATATGTTAATCTATACAACATGCTCATCGTTACACAGCCTTTTATGTATTGAAGATTTGAACACAAGCCTATCTGATTTCAAATTCCCAAATTCTACCATGCTTTTTTGCCTCTTTGTGAAGTAGGCAAACTTGTGTGTAGCTTCTCTTGCTTCCCATTTCTGATCGTCTGTCCTATCTCTTGGTATCATCCTGACTGTTCAGAAGTCCAGTACTCTCAATCTGCTCTCTTTCTATGCAGGGTTTTCTTGCCCACCCCATGTGTATCCTAAACTGCATTGTCCTGTGGGCTCTCTCCCTCTTAAAGGCATGCCCATGTTCCTACCAACTTCAACATATATATTTTTTAATTAATCATGTTTTAAAAGCAGTAAAAATCCTTAGCACTCCCATAGTAAAACTCCCTCATTTTGCTGATGAAGAAACTGAGCTTCTACATGAAGAAATAACTTCCTGAAGGAAATGGACTAATTAGTGGCAGAATCAGGACTGAAGCCTTTCTGGACTCCCAGTTCTGTGCTTTTCCTATTGGTCCCCAACTTTTCCTGCACATTTATAAGGACTCCTTAGGAAAAGGATGTGATGTTAATTTACACTAAAGAGGGAATTGCCGATGATTCATCCCCGTTTGATAGATAATTCCAGGAATATCTGCATTTAAGACAGTTCATGTAAAGGACTTCCAGTTAGGGAAAACTGGACACTCAAAGTTCTCTCTTTTCCCTCTATACATTCCATTGAAACTACAGTAAAAAAAGTTTTAAAAAGTATAAACCCATCAGGACAAATAGTATAGAAGAGGAAAAAAAAAATGGAGGGAAGCAGCTGTGGCTCAATCAGTGGGGCTCCCGTTTACCATATGGGAGGCCCCAGGTTCGGTTCCCGGGGCCTCCTGGTGAGGGCAAGCCCACCTGCGCGGCATGGTTGGCTGACCCAGCGAACACAGGCAGCAAGGGGGGGGATAAATGAAAAAATAAATAAAATCTAAAAAAAAAAAAAAAAAAGATTAAAAAAAAAATGGATGTGAGATTTTAATAAATATTTAGAAGATGGAAATCAGATGGTTGGAAGAGTGGCAAAACCTAAGTAGTCTGAGAACAGGATACCCAATGACTAACACAAAAATTCATCTTGAAAATCTTCATAGTGATCCAAGAATAGAAGCACCAGGGACATGGAAGGTGTGTGGAAAGTATGGATTGAATCCTGGAAATATGGCTAAAAATCTCTAAAGGAATAATTAGACCCTCAGGTCTCATCCCTACTCCATGAAGCCAAGTGAATGCCTTCTCCTCAGGAGGGGATCATGGGTTTAATATCTGAGAAAATTTAAGCAGCCAGCTTCTTGACTCAGAGAGATCAGGCCCCAGACAAAAGGGGTTTAGGTAAAAGTCAGAATACTGAAAACTGAAAGGCCAAGCCCACTTTCCTTACAGGCTTTTGAATATTTGTGATAAGCTTTGATGTTACCATTTCTCACAGGCAGTCAGGAAGATCTTTTTCTAGAAAAACTGGCCAGGTTCATGGAAAAGACTTAAAGATATTGATATTTTGGAATCCTCCAAGGAAATTCAGCTTTCCATGGGCTCTTACAGTGAAGTCCACTATTTGGCAAGTCCCACCTCAGCACCGAGACTTCTAATTGGCTTTTAAATGCCTTTCTTTTAAATAATCAGACAGACAAGGTTGAGAAGGCATTGTTCAAAGCATACGAAATGAAAGACAGAAGAAAAATAAAACTAACTTTGTGGAAATGGAAACAATGCAAGAAACAGAAGAAAACTTAAAAAACTAAAGGCAGCTGAACAACACATATTCTCAAGAAGAGAGAAGATACTGAATCTATAAACAGGAATGGGATGCTATATAAAAAAGGAATAATGAGAAGAGCTCTTGGAAATCAAAACATGAAATCTAAAGTAGAAACTTTTTCATAGAAAGGTTGGAAGATAAAATTGAGCAAGTATCTCAGATTATGTAAATAAAAAATAAAAGAGAAAAGTATTTTTATAAATTAGAAGATTAAAAGATGATAGATATATAGCAGCTTTATATAGCAAAGGTTTCAGACTGAAGTAGGAAAATGGAGCTTCAGATTAGAGGTCTCTGAGAAAATATGAATTTGGTAAATTACCTACTTCGTTTAAGTATGCAGAAAATTCTATAGGAAGCTATTTGTAAAGTATGAGAAAAATTAGTATTCTATATTTAGAAAATTAAGCAAATAAGAAAGAAGGCAATTATGAACATCAATAGAAACAAAAATTATACAATAAAAAGGAAATATGATTGCGATATCCTCTTTTGCATTGGGTGATATTTACATGACCATGATAATATAAACATAGAATATGGATTTGGCCCCAAATTTTAATTTTACTTTACTGAGACACTGTGGGCAAGAACTAAATTCTTACCAATGAAAATAGCAAGCTTAAGATAATGTTTAAACGGTCATATCAAGAAATCCTAGTATAATCATAATACTTATAAATATGGAGGTAAATATCAGAAACACACATACACAGAGGCATAACACCCAGATGGTTGGAAGGTTGGAAGACTAAATATCATTAATATGTCAATCCTACCCAAAGCAATTTATAGATTCCATGCAACCCCCATCAAAATTCAAACAACCTATTTGCATAAATGGAAAAGACAGTTATCAAATTTATATGGAAGAGAAAGGGGCCCCAAATAGCTAAAGCTACCTTGAAAAAGAAGAATGAAATTGTACGTCTCATACTTCCCAATCGTAAAACTTACTACAGAGCCATGGTAATCAAGCACAAGGAGAGGCATGTAGACCAATGGAATTGAACTGAGAGCTCAGAAATCAACCTTTACATTTATGGCCAACTGATTTTTGTCAAGGGGGTAAAGACCACTCACTTGGGAAAGAGCAAATGGTGCTGGGAAAACTGGATTTCCATTTGCAAAAAAATAAAAAAGGAGGACCCCTACCTGACACATTATACAAAAATCAACTCAAAATGGATCAAAGACCTAAATACAATAGCCAGAACTAGCAAACTCCTAGAAGAAAATGTAGGGAAGTATCTTCAGGACCTTGTGTTAGGCAATGGTTTCTTAGACTTTACAGTCAAAGCACAAGCAACAAAAGAAAAAATAGATAAATGGGACCTTATCAAAATGAAAAGTTTTGTGCCTCAAAGAACTTTAACATGAAAGCAAACCTACACAATGGGAGAAAATATTTGGAAAACACATTTCCAATAAAATATTAATATCCAGACTATATAAAGAAATTCTTCAAAGTAACAACAAAAAGACAAACAACTCAATTTAAAAAATGGCCAAAAGACTTGATTAGATATTCCCCCAAAGAAGATCTACAAACAGCCAGAAAGCACATGAAAAGATGCTCAACATCATTAGCTGTAACTGGTCACGTGGTCTGAATCAGCGTCCTCTCTATGGTGCTGTTTCTCCCATAACCAGGATTCATGGGTCCAGGAATCAAGGGGTGGAAATGGGAGTGGCACCCCTCACTATTACCCCTAGTGACCCACTAGGAAAATTTTTGCTTCCTGTCCCTGAAACCTTAAGCTCTGCCGGTCTACAGGTTTTAGTCCCAAGAGGAGGAGTGCTGCCACCTGGGAACAGAACAGTGATTCCATTGAACTGGAAGTTAAGACTGCCACCTGGCCGCTTTGGGCTCCTCTTACCTGTGAATTAACAGGCAAAGAAGGGAATTACCGTACTGGCTGGGGTGATTGATCCTGACTATCAAGGGGAAATAGGACTACATCTACATAATGGGGGTAAAGAAGAGTTTGCCTGGAATGCAGGGGATCCTCTAGGGCATCTCCTAGTCCTGCCATGCCCTATGATTAAAGTCAATGGAAAATTGCAACAAACCAATTCAAGCAGGACTAACAATGGCCCAGAATCTTCGGGAATGAAAGTTTGGGTCACCCCACCAGGCAAAGAACCATGGCCAGCTGAAGTGCTTGCTGAAGGTAACGGGAGCATGGAATGGGTAGTGGAAGAAGGTAGTGATAAATATGAACTTCGACCACGTGACCAGTTACAGAAACGAGGACTGTAATGGTCATGAACCCTTCTTCCATGTTTCGTTATGAGTATGATTGTATATGTACACAAAATAAATTTCTTTGTTTTCTTCCCCGATCTTTTCCCCTATCATGAAAAGTTGTATTAATCCCACATCATAATATTTAAGGATGTCGAGTTTAAGAGTGACTATCATCCAAGGACTTGCACCCTGTTCTGTAGGGAATTAATGCGTTTCCGGTTGTACGCAGGGGAGTTGAACATTGTTAGGCAGAAATATATATGTATGCTTGTCTGTTATTGTTTTTACTTAGAGACTAAGTATGGTTTAGAGTAATGTGTATGATTGCCGAGTTGACAAGGGGTGGACTGTGATGGTTAGGCTAATGTGTCAACTCGGCCAAGTAGTTGTGTCCAGGTGTTTGTTCTAGCAAGCACTGGGCTAATTGTAATACAAGAGCATTTATGGACTTCAATCACCAGTGAGTTTACTGCGTGGATGGCTGATTACATCTGCATCAATCAGGGAGATTACATTATCAATGGGTGGTGCTTTTATCCAACCAGTTGAATGACTTAAAAGTGGAAGTGATTTCAACATTCAGAGAGAATTTCCCAGCTCGTCGTTGGACAGGCAACTTCTCCGAGAGACTCATCAACAACCTTTCGGGCTTTCATCGGAGCCCTTGGTTTGCAGCTTGCCTGAGGAACCTGGACTTGAACGTCCCCACGGTCGCGTGAGAGACTCTTTTAGAGTTCCATATTATTCACAGATATCTCCTGCTGATTCTGTTTCCAGAGAGAACCCTGACTAATACATTAGCCATCAGGGAAATGTAAATCAAAACCACAGTGAGAAACCAATTCACACCCATTTGAATGGCTGCTATTAAAAAACAACAACAACAACAAAAAAAACCCAAACAAAATAAAAGCGTTGGAGAGGATGTGGAGAAATAGGAAAACTCATTCATTGCTGGTGGCAATGTAAAAAGGTACAGCGACTGTGGAAGACAGTTTGTCATTTCCTCAGAAATCTAAATATAGAAGTACCATATGTCCTGGCAATCCCACTACTCAGTATATACCTAAAGAATTAAAGTTGGGACTCAGATATTTGCACACTGATGTTCATAGCAGCATTATTCACAATTGCCAAAAGATGGAAACAACCCAAGTGTCCATCAACTGATGAATGGATAAATAAAATGCAGTATATACATACAATGGAATACTATTCAGGTATAAGAAGGAATGAAGTCCTGATACATGTGACAACATGGATGAACCTTGAAGACATCATGCTGAGTAAAATAAGCCAGACACAAAAGGTCAACTATTGTATGATCTTGCTTATTTGAAACAATTAGAATAAGCAAATTTGTACAGTCAGAATCTAAAATATAGGTTACCAGGGCATGGGGTGCGGTTAGAGAATGGGAAGGTAGGGATTAAAATATACCAGGTTCCTATTTGGAATGATGAAAATGTTTTGGTAATGGATGGTTGTGATAGTAACACAACATTGTGAATGTAATTAACACCACTGAAATATTTATCTGAATGTGATTGAAAGGGGAAATATATTGTATACATGGTAACAGAATAAAAATTTTTAAAATATTCACAAATAACCCCTGACTTAAACTATGGACTATAGTTAACAGTACAGTTATAAAAATGTTCTATCAGTTGTAACAAATGTTCCACACCAATGCAAGTTGATAATAATAAGGTGGTATATGGGAATCTTGTATTTTATGCGTCATTATTCTGTAAACCCACAACTTCTCTAATAACGAAAAAAAAAGTCTGTAGCATTCTGGCAGTTTGATATAGTTATGGATTCCAAAAATAGATATTGGATTATGCTTGTAAACTGGTGTGTTCATCTGGGCATGATTAAGTTATGATTAGGGGTTTGATTGGGCCATGTCGGTATGGCATTGAGTCCCGCCCCTGGGTGGGTGGGGTCTCAAAGAGAAAAGACATGGCAAAGGCCAGAGTTGGAGTTTGATGTCTGATGAAGGAGAGAAGGCCCCATTCACCTGACAGTTCACAGCTGCCCTTGTGGAGAGACGCAAAGCCTAGAGAGCCTCATAGTCTACAGCTGACCTTGTGGAGGAAACTGAGGTGCTGAGCCCAGAGAGAAGCAGAACCCCCGGAGGAGAGGAACCCAAGAAGCCTGAACCCTGACAAAAGTTGGCAGCTGTCTTGCTCCTACACATGGCAACACACTTTGATGAAGGAAGAAACTTATGCTTTATGGCCTGGTAACTGTAAGCTTCTACCCCAAATAAATACCCTTTAATAAGACCAACAGATTTCTGGTATTTTGCATCAGCACCCCTTTTGGCTGACTCATACAAAGTCTATGAGAAAAAAATTAAACAAACAAGCCAACAAATGATACTAGGGAAGCTGGTGCCTTAGTGAAGAAGAATGACTTTGGGATAACATTTTAATTAGTGTGGGGCAGATACCCAGAAGCAGCGAGGAGTAGGGAGGGAGGAGGACAAGGGAAACTGTTAGGTAACAGGTGGGCTGCAACCTCAGAGGAGCTGTTCTCAGAGAGGCGGTGCAGCAGCAGCACTGCCTTCACGGCAGCTGCTGGGATTGGGCATCATTTTTCAAATGATATGCGGAAGGCAAAGAACAAATATATCTAGTTTACAAAAAGTTCCAACAAATCAATCTGAAAAAGATAAAGCTTTTGTCTTTTGGTACTCACCCTGGTGGAAGAGCCAAACAAATGATACAGATGGCAATTTACAGAACAAAAATTAAAATGGCCTACAAAAGAAAGAAAGATAAACTCCAACATGATTGGAAAATGTTATTTGATACAACAAAAGTGCTTAAGAAATGCATTTAAAAAAACTTTAGACTGGCAAAAATTTAAAAGGATTGATAATGTCCCTTGTTTATAAGGGTGTGAAGAATTGAACACTTTGGTATGATATTGGTCCAAACATAAATTGGTGCGGCATTTTGGGGGACAATTTAGTAATATTTATGTACATTTTCAGTTATGTATACTCATTGTCTCAACAATTTCACTTCTAGAAATTAAGCACTGGAGATACTTTCACAGGTACAGAAGGTTATAAAGAGTGCTCATGGAAGGCTTATTTGTTATAGTGAAAAATTGAAAACAACTCAAATATTCATTGATATGGAAAATCATGGAATAGAATATGATCCATTATGTTAGTGTAAGTAACATTACATAACTGTTAAAATAATCAAATTGTTCTGTATGATTCATTGATGAATACCTATGACATATTATTAAATGGAAAAAAATTATGTTAAAGAATAGTGTGTAGAGTATAACAGCCTTTTGTAAAAAGCAAAAAGCACTACTTAGCAGTTTATAGATAAATGCACAAATAAATGTGAACATATATGAATGTATATATATATTCTTATACACATATATGTCTGTCTGTCTGCCTATCTATCTATCTATCTATCTATCTATCTATCTATCTATCTATCTATCTAATTTCTATCTCTAGTCCAAGCGATGAAAAAAATGACTGGAGAGTTAAACAACAGATTATTAACAGGAGGATGCTAGTGGCAGTCATGGGAAAGACATTTACTTTTCAATTTTCATCAAGTATTTTTTAATCTTCCTTTTGCAAGCATGTATTACTTGTTCAATTTTAAACACCTATGATTCTTACACCTCTGATTCTCTTAAATTCAACCCATATGTACAACTATCAAATAGTGTTGGATATAAGTTAGAACAGTGACTGGCTCAAAGTAGCAATCAATAGTTATTGTCTAAGCAAATGAATTTTAATGATTATTACGAATTGTTTGTAACAATTCAAACCTCAGTTCAAAAAGCTATCTTTTGGGGAAGCGGATGTGGCTCAAGTGGTTGGGCTCTCATGTACCATATGGAAGGACCCAGGTTTGGTTCCCAGGGCCTCCTGGTGAGGACAACAAAGGGAGACAAGCAGACACAGAGGAAAAACGTGCAGCGAATGGACACAGAAAGCAGACAGCGAGCACAAGCGGCAAGGAGGGGGTGGGGGGAGGAATGAATAAATAAATAAAAATAAGTCTTAAAAAAAAAAGCTATCTTTTGTAATCTTATAAATATTGCTAGCTTAATCTGGGTTATTTGTGGCCTAAGGGTGTACTTTTATTCAGCATTTGGTCATAAACAACTGCCGGTGCCAGCAATATCATTAAACCAAGAGACTAATAGAAGGGCTGTAGAGAATGAAGCTTTAATTACTGCAGAACCTGCCACAGTACAAGGGAGTGTCAGTTCTTTCCATGGAGGGTGTGCAAGGGTCTTCAAAAGTTAAGATGTATGTGGTCAGGTGAATGGCAGCCTCTGGGCAGCCCTTGGTTGGGGTCTAAGCGCAGCATGGGTGCAGAAATCAAACAGTGCCTTCAGCAATTGTCTGATACCACGCCTGGCAGCAAACAACTCCAGAAGGAGCCATGCCTCACAGATGATTTTCCTTTTCAGCCTTGTCTATCTTATAGCACCTGGAGCATAGGCAGTAGGAGGCAGTAATTGATGGCTTTGATTTACCAAAGAAGAATAACTGTGGACAGTTATCTAGTCCAGGGACAAACCCTTGTGGATATGAAAACTGCCCTCTTGTTAGTAGGAGAGTGTTGTAGATCTTTAAACTGTCATTTCTGCTATATGCCAAGCCCAACCAAGTATGGGCTTCTCTCTGTGTATTCCTATCTCTGTCCAAGTACAAGAATAGTTTGAAAACTCACCAGACCTCCACATCAGCTTACATTTGCCCCACTCTATCCACTTGTTCTCCACGGTTCCTTCCTTGATTACAATCCTATTTGTACTATATTATTTTGCAATTTTGGTTAGTTGTTTTGTATTATTTTCAACTAGTGTCAAGTTCATACATCTAATCTAAACTCCTCTCCAGAGGAAGGAAAGAAACTGTATTGATGTGCTAAACAGAGTGTTTCTATTCCCAAAATCTATTCATTGAACACCACCATTTAGAGAATTTTTTTTTCTGTAGTAGTGAGAAAACGTCACTGGGTATAGCCAAAAGAATTTGCTGTGACATCCAATTTTTTGGAAATCTTGTAATTTATATTTTAAAATTTCTTCTGAATTTCACATTCTTTCCCATTATTTTAGTATATAAATAATAATTAAACTGATTTGTTATAGAACAATACATATGCTCCAAGAAGAGAGACCTTTCTCTCTTGAGGATTCTGATCTTACCACTTGGTAAAATGGCCCAGGATGTACACATTCCTGGAGATTGAGAGAAGCAATCAAATAGCCCTAGGAGAAAAGTAGTGTTATGCCCATTTTAAAAACAAAGTAACTGAGCCTCAGGGGTATTAAATAATTTGCCCAAGTTCATGGGAAAAATACATAGAAAATCTAGGATCCAAACACAGACAGACGCTTCCATCAGATTCTTTTCTATTAATTTTGTTTCTTATTTTTCTGTTCATCTTAGCACTGAGTAAAGTTTCTTCATACTAAATATAAAATGTCTTTTTAAAATCATTAAATGATGAGTTCTCTGATGATTTTTTTTTTTTTTTCAGTGACAGGGATAAGGTTGGGATAAAGGAAAAGCTTCTTCAAAAGCCTGGAACAAAATTGTAGGAAGAGCCTAGTCGCATACTCTGTGCTGGGATTACATTCTTCCTTGCTGACAGAGAAGGAAATTTCTGGCAGAGTGACTGAATAGAAAATTACCAGACCCAAGTTCTAATTCCAGTGATGCTACTACATACCTTCCTGAGTATGGGAGTCATAAACCTCTCTTCTTCACTTCTATCATTTGAATCATTGATGATGGGGGGAGCTGGAATCACTGATCTTTGAGGTCCCTGCACTGTTGTTTTGCCTCAGTGGAAGAATCAATTGAAGATGGAGATTGAATCACCCCCGGCCAGGCTTTTCGCAATATTGCCTGGGCTGATTCAAGGCACAGTGTATTTTTTTAACCAATGTTTCTCCACCATAGTGTTATGGCATCTATTCCATATCTTTTTTTCTTCTCTTGATTTGCCCTGATGTCTATTGTTCTATCATAACTATTTGAAATGGAGACCAGGATTTGCTGCTTCTGGCTGAGGCATCCAAATTCTAGCTGGCCTCATGTCCATTCTTTGGCTCCAGCTTTCTTGGATTGTCAACTTCGATGGCCATTCTGCAAGCTTCCTGCTGCCTGCAGCAAAAGACCCAGTGGAGTGTTGATTTGCCTTGGCTCAAATGCAATTCACAGTGTTAATTTTTCCAATCTGGCAGTTCCAGGTGAGGAAAACAATTCACTTATCATCTACCAGCTACCTACTACTGTCCAAGAATCTTGGTTCTTCTATGATGCAGGAGGGCACAGTATAATCTCCTGACCTAGCTTTTCAGCATCGTTCACTGCAGAGAAGTTGATTACAAAGAATTGACCATTTAATTAACTTTTAGGGTCTAGCTCTCAGTTTCTCATTCTTCTTACACCTGATTTGGTATTTTATGTACTATTCTTTCAGAGGACAAACATTGAGCTACTGCCAGGGTGCCCTGGAGAGTAATATGAATTATTTTTTGAGATTTAATTTTTTCTCTTACATGCAGGAAGCAAAAAGCCAATTGAGGTTCATCTGTTTTTGCAAGTGCTGAAAATTTCAGGAGAGCATTATTAAGCTATATAGTTCTATGCATTTTAGATTCCGGGACAAACTATTGAATAGTGATAATTAATTGGAAGGCATGGGAATAGCCATCTTTGCTCATGTCTACTAAGTCATTTGTTTAAACTCTCTTAACATTTAGCTAGAAAGTTTGGTCATCCTGGAACTCTTCCCTTCTCTCTCATTAGTAGTGTCCAATTAGAATAGATGGAGGTGATTCTATTTTCATAAATATATCTAATATCAGTTTCTTTATAAGTTCATCAAAAGTTATTGAAATATAATGGCAAAATATTTAAATATTTTACCAGAAAAGATAGAGTAAAGGCAAATAAGAATATGAAAAGATGTCCAACATCATTAGTCTTCAGAGAAATGCAAATTAAAGCCATAATGAAGTACCACTACATACCTATTAGAAATGACAATGCTAAGAGCTTTGAGGATATGGAGCACGTGGAACTCTCAAACATTTCTGTAGGAATGTAAAATGGTACAGCACTTTGGAAAACTGTTTTCCAGTTTCATTAGTTAAACATACACTTGTCATATAACCTAGCACTCCCATTCCTAGATATTTATCTGAATGGAATGAAAAATTATGTTCATTCAAAAACATGAAGTGATTTATAATCCCACAAACTGGAAATGTTCCAAATGTCCTCCTATTGGAGAATGGATAAACTATGGTATAGCCATACCAGGCTATACTCCTCAGTAATTAAAGGAAAGATCTACTAATGCATGCAGCAACATGGATGAATCTCAAAAGCATTATACTAAGTGAAAAAAAAAAACAGAAACCAGACTGAAAATGCTGCATACTGTATGATTCTATTTACATGACATTATGAAAACAAAACAAAATTATACATAGAGAAAATAAAACAGTGGTTGCCAGGGGCTGGAGTTGAGACATTGACTACAAAAGGGTAGCATAAGGAGATCTGGGGTATAATGGAACTGTTTCATATCTTGGTTTAAGTAGTGATTACATACTATACACAATAGTCAAAAACATGCATGTAAGGTGAATTTTATTGTATATAAATTATTTTTTAATAAAAAAGGGAAAAATTATTTTTTAAAAAAGATTTTTAAACATCTATTATATATAGGAATTATTATTGTTCTAGCAGTGAAGAAGACAGAGTCTTGCTCACTAGGATCCTATATCCTAATTCTGTGTTCAACTTGTTCTGTGTCCATTGTCAACACTGAAGCACTGAGGTCCGTGTCCTTTTTTTTTGTTTCTCGGGACCCATTGAACTCTGGGACCTCATAAGAAAGGTAGTGCTCAATCACTGACACTGAGCCACATTGGTTCTCCTGAATTGATTTTTTCATTTGTTTACTTGTTGTTTGTTTTTGTTTTTAAGAGGCACCAGGGACTGAAGCTGGGAACTCCCATGTGGGAAACAGGTGCTCAACCACTTGAGCCATATCCACTCCCCCATGTCCTTTTTATCTCCTGCCTGTTTCAACCTTCTAAATCTCCTAGCCCCCAACTCTCCTCTCCTCTGATCCATTTTTCTACAATGCTGCCAAAAGAATTTTTTAATGATATAAGTTTGATTGTTTCATCTCTGTGGTAGTGGACAGTTTCCATGATTTGTGGCCTCTCAGCATCTTTAGACTACCTTCCCTATGTTTTAGGGGATCCCCCATATAATGCCCTACCTGCCCAGGTAGAAGCTAGAAAGTCATTTTGCAGCTATCTGACCTGGCTCTACAAATAAGATGCATGTGTGCAAGACATTCATTTGAAAGAGAGAAATGTGAGGAAGTAGGTGCTGTGTGGAATTCATTTCTACCAAGAGTGACAGAAATGGCTCTCTGGGAAGCATCTGCAGGTAACTGGTGTCCGGTGTCATTGGTGTGGTTGCTGGAAATCTGTACCTGGCGGAGGTGAGAGTCATCATTGCTGGAAACTCCAAGCCTGGACTCTCTGACTTCAGAATGTGTGAACTTTAATAAATTATTAAATTTAATTTAATAAATTACTTTTTGCCCCATAAGTGAAAGTGGTTACTGTTTTTTCTTCTTTTTTGTTTTGTACCTGAGTGCCAAATGATATATTACATCTGCCTATATACCTTCAATGACTTCCTAACAACTTTGAAAAAATCCATTCTTCTAACCATGGTATATAAGGCCTTCAACATACAGCTCCAATGTACCTTCCAGTTTATACGGTCCTCAATGTGCTGTATGATTTAGTCATCCTGAACTTGCTACTTGTCAAACACCATATCCTCATTTACATATTTATGCTTTTTGTAGACAATGTTCCTTTTGCTTGGTATGATTTTCCCTAATGCTTTCTCACCACATTCCACCCCACTTCTCATCTTGTCCCAAATCATCCTTCAAAATCCATCTCAAAGATCCCCACTCAAACGCCCTCTGTGAAATCTTCCTTGACAGCCGGAGTCTCAGTGCCCTAGAGCTGTTTGCTCTTTTTGCTATTTGAGAGCGTCTCATATCATATCATAATGTTTTTTTCATATACCTATTCACTCCATAATATTTACTGAGAAAATATAATGTGCTAGGCATGCAGGTAAAATCTGAGTCGGAATGATGACTGGTGTGTCTGGGGCAAGGAGAGCAGATGTGCCCCTTCACGCCTCTGGAAGTCGTTTGAGGCAGTAGTTAAGTCTTACTCAGCTTCGTGCCTCCAGAGCAGCTGAACCAGGAATGGAGTAGACATTCAACAACAGACTGTTGAACTAATGAATGAAGGCACCCAGACCATGCCTCTCCCTATGACTTCTGTCTGATGCTTGAATCAGAGCAGATAGTTTGTGCTTAATTTCCTTTTTATCACAATATTCTCATTTGGGGCCAGGATATAGGAAATGCCTTTAATTATCAAGCAAAGTCTCCTGTATCCTCACACTAATAATCCAGTGTTGCACTGATATAATAATGGCAGATCAACTTCAAAAATGTTTTGGATAATTATTCTGGTGCTATCAGTTTACTCATCTTTAAAAGCCTAATAACATGGAATCTATCTTTGATCTGCTTTTCCATCTGATCCCATCACCATAACAACCTCACAAATCAGTTCTGTAATGAGTCCTAACATTATAGCTTGGGTAACAAGAAGCAAAAATGATTTTTTATCATGACGCAGGAAGTCAGTGGCATAATCAAGAGTCATTTCTTCCCTGACCTCTCATTCCCATGGGTCATTTTTTGGCAAAAGAGGTGTTAAATGAAGCAAGTGCTGCATGTTTAAATAAATCTGTGTGTGGTAGTATAGACACCTCAAGTAGCCCTTATACCCCAGTGACACAAAAGAGAGGCTTCCTGGTGAGGGTGTATCTGGAGGCACTGAGCTTCAATATTGTCCACAGAGTTCAGAATTTAAATGCATGCCATTGATGTTTTAGACAGTTCTGAAAGCCCTCTCCGACCCTCAGATAGCAATGCCTTTCCTTTGATTTGGTACCAAAGTGAAGCTGAATTTTAATCGCCTCCTTAAAGCTTAACTACACAGAGAAACAGATTGAGTATTAGGGATATTTTTCTGATGTTTTCAATGAACCGAAGGCACAGACTTTGCTGTCATCTTCATCCAAGGACAAATCATAATTGGCTAGACTAGCAAATTGCTTTTTCTTATTGAAAACTGCCATTGGCACATTAGATTGAAAACAAAATCCTTACTGTATGGATGTGATGTGGTTCTTCACCATGCAGCTGTAAATGAAAAGTTGTTTTTTTAAACTAATGTTTATTGAAATAATTCAGTTTGTGATATGGAGGGATATAAATTTGGGAGATTACAGAGGATGATTCAGCTTTCATCTTTTCTGTGAAGTCCTGCAATTGCTTTTTTCCCTCCCTCCTTAAATGTATGATGCTACATCCATCTTGTTAGGAGTGTCCTCAAAGGATATAAATGAGCAGTCTTCCTTAAGAAGAAAGTGAGAATTGAAAGAAGGAATGTGCGGTCATCACAAACATTGCCCCAGATGCCCAGACAATAGACTTGGGACTTCATATTGGGGTCATTAATCACTTTGGGACCCCATGCCTGTCTGCCTCACAGTTCTCCACTAGATGCACTTATATGTGTCTGTGAGGTTCATTTCTGGATGTTGAAGATGGTTGACTCCACTGCTTCATTTCAGTGTAGACTCAGAGGAATGAGGATTTCTTTACTAGCTTGCAGATGAGGAACTCAGACTATTTTTCCATTAATTAACAGGGTGTTACAAGTTTCTGAAGCAAAATAAAAACATTCTTTGGATGCAGCCAGACATTCTATGCCTAAATGGAAACAATTGGCTAACTTTAAGTGAGTTAGTGATGGTGAAATTTGAACATGTATTTTTAAAACTCCAGTTGATCCTTTCAGAACTCTTCAATCTCTTCCACATCTATATAAGAGATAAGCTTTATAAGCAGGCAATCATGATACAGCAGAAACAGCAGGACTTGGAAACAGACTGGCTTGGGTGCAAATCAAGCTCTACTAAGATAGTGACAAAATTAAGTGGTTAATGGGCATTTCCCATTACACTTGATATTAACCAAAATCTAAGGACAATTCTGTTCTTAAAGGAAATATGAAGAGTTAATGTCAATACTCAGGTGTCTTAAGAGTAACTTCCTAAAATCTTGTATTCCAGTTTCCCTAACTATGTCCTCTTGGACTTTGCAGTAGACTGCTGAGGGCTTAAGCTGGGCTACATCACTTATTGCTGTGTGGCCTTGGGCAAGATTTGGCTCCAATTTCCTAATCTCAAAGTAAGGTTAATAGCAGTTAACTACCTCACAGAGATTTTGTGGGGGTTAAATAATACTTGCGAAACATTTACAATGCCTGGCACATGATAAGGACTCCATAACAATAACTATTCTCTTGATCTTGTAACATCTCTACAAATAGAAGATTCATGCCCCTGGGGTTTGGTTTAACTACTGTAAATTGTCCTGGTGTCAAGGACGGTCTACCTGATGTTCCTGGAGACTATTGGGTGGTAAGTGGAATTATTAGCTGTCACTGTTCTTGATGTATCTTTGGGCTGAAGGAACCTAAAGAGGCACTCAAGTGATTCATTCACTAAACAGGCTGTGAGGCCAGGCAAGGGCTGTATGTGTTTATGTGAGTGTGGGTGGCAGGGGTGGTTATTTATAAATTCTTGTAAGAGGGAGAATTGGGTGGTCAATTGAGGCACCTTTGTGGAAAGAGGTTGATTATTTTAGTGAAAACGTAGAGACTATTGAGAGAATTATCTTACAAAGTTGTTAGGCTTTGAGAGGATAATACCCATTCACTAAGTACAGAAAGGATTGAATGCTGATCTGGATGGTCTGTTCACCAATTACATAGGCATTTACTATAAGGACAGATGTGGTCTTGCAGAGCAGGGTAATTGTTTACCTGTTTGGTTAATGGTGAGGTCCTTGTAACTGGATGGAGAAAAGGAGCATAGCTTATTTGTTTTTGAATTCCCAGTGCTGGCCCAATGCCATATAGTAGGTACTTACTAAATGTTTGCTAAAGGAATTAAAGAATGAATAAGTGGGGCCTTGAGAAGAAAGATTTCCTATAACTCAGATTGGGGTTGCATGGTGGCAAAATTTGCTCTACTCTTGGGTGAACTCTTAATTCCATTACTACCTTAAAGATGGGGCCTGGAGCTAGCTAAGGCTTTTTATCTTTGAAAATGTTATTCTCTTGGGAAGCCATCAACTTTGATTTTGTGGGCAGAGATAATCTTCTGACTTGGAAATAAGTCATATAACAAATGTGGAAATGGAACAAGGTTATACAAAGTTTTGGAGCATCATTATATCATTGGTTATGCAGTATGGGACTGCGTTTCATTCTGGTGATTAATCTACAAATTCAAAGGTTAGAGTGACTGCTACAAATAATGTTGTCAGATCCATAAGTCATTCTTTAGAGCCATCAACTAATTTAATAGTAAATAGCTATTCTTGGCAGGGATGAGTTTAAGATTAAGTGAGTCACTTTAAGCAACTGAATTTCTGAATGAATGGAATAGAATTTCTTCAGGATGCCAATAGTTATGAACAGCAGTTTAAAGAATTTGAAGATCTTTTGGGTAGTGATAAGATGATGATGGCTGATGAATCAATGGTTCTTCTGTGCTACATTTTCAGGGGGCAGTTAAGGGGGTATTTGTATACAAAAACATCTTAAATTGCTTGAAACTGCCTTTCTGTTGGTGAAACATAATGATATTAATGGATCAACCTGAGATTGCACAGAACTTTCTGAATCAGAAAATTTCCATGTGCTCTGGAAATGGATATACTTCAGAAACTCTGTGCTAGGTCTAAAATGATAATGACAGCCACTTCAAATGGAATATGCAGATACAGGTCATGGTAGTAAAATTAGGATTTAAGGTGCATAATGTTATAAAAAGTCGTGGGTGATATGCTGGAAAATTTTCCATGTATTCCCCTCTCTGATACATATGAAATCATGTACCTTTCTTTGTGCCTTTTGGATGTAAATTCAAACTTAATGAGTACCTTAATTGATTGGAGCTGGTCCAATAAGTCAGAGACCAAAGACAGTATATATTTTTTGCTGATGATGTCTACATTTAAACCTATAATTCTCTACCTCTCTTAATTTTGATCATGAGAACTCATGTTTCCGAACCCACTGCTTCATGTATGACTTCATGTATGACTGGACTGTTTCTTCATCTGTAAAATGAGAGGGCTGGATTAGATGATATATAGTGTTCTTAGATCTGACATTCTAAAGGTCTAGGCTTTTATGTCCCATGAAATTTCATTTCTAAGGATATATGGAGAACAGATGTTCACAAGAAAGAACACTGCATGGACATACATTGGCAGGATAGTACCATATCACCTCAATGGGACCATGATGGCCTATAATTAATTGATTGATAGATTTAGAATAAGCCTATATCCTTCCATTGGGTTAGTGCTTCCTTCTGTTTCTGAGGCTCCATATAGCACATTGCAGTCTTGATGGCTGATTTATGCTGACACAGTCAGCTTGGAATATGACAAAGTAAAGTACCTTGAAGTTCTCCTTATTTCTTCCTCCATCTCCATGCTCCTGACATATCGATCCCTATCACGCAGTTTTCACAAATGACTCTTCCAGAAGCCAGAGCCTAATCATCAAAAGATTCTGGTGATACAGATCTGCTCATCATCATATACATATATTGTGGTTTACAGATCCATTCAATTTAAATCACTGGGTCATAAAACAAAAAAGTTGGACGTTAACAGAAAGATGGTCTATTCCAATACTCTAATTCCCTGAGGGTGCCTATTAAATCATGGCATGAGGATCAGGAAACCACATACTGACGCCTGTCCAGAAGCACATACTTCATTTAGAGACTTGCCAACTAAATGAACAGACACCTCATGCCCAGGTGCTCTTTTGGACTGGGCATGTGCAGTCCAACCAGGGAGAACAGACTGGTCGGGAGGTGAATCTCTCCTCCAGAGTCGGTGGTGACTGTGGCTCTCAGAGTAGCTGTCTTGTATTGCTTTCCAGGGAAAGACTAGAGATTGGATTGGAGTGGGGAGAATGAAGTCTGCTGCATAATATTGTGAGAACCTCAGTTAAGCTTGTGAAGAAGGTGGACTTGAGCTACACAGAAATCTGCATTAAGAACCATTTAAACTGTGTAAATTAGACATTCAGCTGTTTACAAAGGCATTTTCGATTAGGAGACACAAACAAAATACAGCTATTACTGTCCTAAGATGCTGATTTCCCTTAAAGTGACAAAAACTAAGTATTTAGTGAGAGATGGTATCCTGTGAAAATGAAATATAAACCTGGATTACCTTTAGCAGATAGAAATAAAGCACACCATTTTCAGTTATAGACCCTTGGTTATGATTATCTGAGTAGTGGATAATGTGTAGCCAGAATGTCCTGGCAATCTTTCCTAAGTATATTTTCTAAGCTAGGCACTATGCACATATATATTTAATGTGTTTGGATGTGAACATAAATGTGCACAAGATGGAAAAAGAAAATAGAGCCAAGCACCATTTCTAGCTGTGATTTCCTTTTTCCTGTCGCAAAGAAAAATAATTGTATTTTATAAGATGAAACAGAATCTAATTATACATAGTGTAATTATGAAGTTGTAAAAGCAATATTTACAATGATGATGAAGTTGTATGTGTAGTAGTGTAGTCAAACATGACAGCCATTACATGCTAGGTTGGAGAAAAATAATTAATTACACAGGATATTAGTCATTGGACTGAGAAGGCTTATTGACCAAGTTGACAAAATTATACTTGAGGCAGTATCTATGTTATTCCAGTGAATGGAATCAGGTTGTTACATTTTCAACCATACTCAGATTTTAGGCACTACCACATGTAGACCTTCCCTGAGCCTTGTCCCCTATGATCCCTGTCTATGCCACTTTGAAAGGGACATTCTCATGGCCACCGAAGCTTTTGGGAGAATGGCATTTTGGAGTGTGAGCTGCCAGAATGGTTATTGGTGCTTAAGCTCAAAGACCTAACTGAGTAGGAGGAAGGACTCCTCTCTCTGGGAAAGGGATTGGCAAGAACAAGGCAACCCCTAGTCTCTGGAAGAAACTGAGTGCCAAGAGCAATAATATTCATAACCAAAATGTACTGCATGCTAATCCTGTGCTAACCACTGCATACATACCTGATCGAAACTTCACAGTGACCAGATGAGGTATTAGTATTTTACCTGTTTTATAGATAAGGAATTGAGAGATTAGGTAGCTCACTCAAGAGCACAAACTTAAGAACTGAATTTAGGGTGACTGACCATCTCAGGCTGCTGGCTACTTAGTGGTTTCTTGGGCTACTGGACTTTCAATGCTAATAAACGATACAAACCAGGATACCTAGAAGCGATGGTAACAGGATTCAAACTCAAAGCCTGAGATATGACTCAACCTGCTGTTTACTGCCTTCCCAAGACAGGGATTCAGGTTCAGGACAACAAGGCAATGGACCCAAATTACAAGAACCTGGCATAAAGAGAGGCTTTGCTGTCAGAATAAGGCTCAGCTATAGTGCAGACCAGCACAACTCACGAGATTTACTTAGTGTTGAATCACCTTCTAAGTAAGGGATGGATGGTCCCAGAGCCTTAGAGAGCATGAGGTTGAGTTTGTAGGTCTGGTCAAGTAAAATATGTTGTAGAAGAGTCCTGCAGGTGATTTCCCAGTAAAGAATATCTGGAGACAACAGTGCCTCTGCAATGTCTATGATAGATTCTGAAGACTGCTTTTGAAACTAATAAAATACTAGATAACAATCATAATAGATGATGCTCAATACCAATGGGGTTTTACTGTAATGCCTTTTGCAGGGCTCAGATATCCCTATGGGTAGGCTGGTGGGTGTCCCTGTGGGTCTCAAACCCAGGAAAGGACATCAACCCAGGTTGATGCTTATGGGCCCCAGGATGGAACTTTCACCAGCCTGAGCTGGCCTGGAATGGAGTCTGGCCACTCTTTGAACTCCTTTGTCTATTTTGTTTGATGCCTCGAGGCAGTGTGGTGTAACAGAGATTGCACAGCATTTGGGCTCCGTTCTGTCTTTGAATATTGACTCTGGTACCTATTAGCCCTGTGGCTTTGGGAAATTGACTTAACATCTATGAACCTTAGTATTTTTATTTGTAATATGGGAATTAAACAATGTATGTGAAACACCTAGCATATAAGGCACTCAACAGACGGGAACTGCTATATTTGTATAGATTCAGACCCATAAAGTTCAAAATGGAGGATTGAATCTTCATTTTTTTATTGAAACTATTTCCCAGTGCTGGATTTATCACTTTAGCCCGAGGCTGACACCTTGTGGAATTTTCTGACAATTGTGATCTTATTTCTTGGTTTGTGTACTATATTAAATCTTTTCTAGAGACTAAAACAATGATGCAGATTCAGGAAAATAAAATAGCTACTTAAGTCAAAGAAGAATGGATAAGGCAAAAGCATATTAATTTAATTTTTGGAGCCATTTTGGGAGATTATTTCAGGATTGAAGATTGTTAATTTGTAATTATTACTTATTTGTTTACTTTGGTTTTTTTTTCCTCAGCAAGAATATTAATGCAGAGTTTTAAGGCTTCCCCCTTTTCCCCCTTTTGCTTACATTATCCAACTCCTATATGTTATTTAAAGCCTGGCTTAAGTTTCCTCTGCATTTACTTTGCCTGAGCAGTTGTGCACTCAGTGACAACCCACCTGGGAGCTCCTACACCACTTACAGATGAGAACAGCTACGTAATTTTTGTGGGGCCCAATGCTAAATGAAAATGTGGGATCCTGTGTTAAAAAAATTATTGTAAATTTCAAGAAAGGGCCTTCAGAGAGTTAACTAGTCGTGAGGCCCTTCCAAATGCTGGGCCCGGTGCCACTATCTTTTATTAATTACTTTTTTCCTACTTATCTATATGGTTGGAATATAAATTCTTTGTTTTCAGAAACAGAATAGCTTTCTTGTTTTTTTTTTTTTTATTCTAATTTCTGAGACCACGTCCTACTTCCCCCAGCATCTTCCCATCCACTGCCCCTGGCCGCCAAAAAAAAGCACAATTGAAGCAGAAATTCTACTTAGGTAGCATTTCTATATAAAGAAGCTTAGGGAAGACTGACTGTGGGGGAGGTGCCAAGTGATAGGCCGCCTGTCTTGAAATTGTATTAGCATAATAAACTTTCTGATTTTACTCATATTTGTGTGGTTATTTAGGGGAGGCTTGGGGGATTATTGATGCAGATTATGGAAGGGCTAAATTTTGCACAAACTATCCCTTGTTTTGATTCACATTCATCAGGATAGAGCTGGCTTTATCTTGAATAGCATTGATTTAAAGGCTTTTGGGATTCGGACATCCTGGAAGAGAATCAAACAAAAGTTCTTGGAAGGGACATCAGTGTGGAGACCGTTCAAGAGATGTATTGACCTTGGTTCATACTGACCACTTAATTTGAATCAAAATTACTTAGGGCTTTGATCGGATCACTTACCACTGGGTTTAGAGCAAAGCAAATGCTAAATGGCTGTTGATTCAATGGAGATAAGGATGCCAAATGGTCTGTAATGGTTGCTTGGTCAATTGAGCAGCTGGATGTCACTGATCATGGCTATCTTCCAGCCCAGAGTGGGCAAGCATTTACAGTGAGCAAAGCTGGGCTTTATGTCTAGAAGCAGATAAGTTCAAATGGTGGAGACCAGGGGCACTAGTCCCTCTCTTCTCTTTCTCTTTAATTCTAGATGATCTTCTCTGCCCCCTTAACTGCCTGTTGTTCCTGGGACAAAGCAATTTCTTTCCAAACCTCCAGGCCTCTGCCTGGGTTGTCTGTTCTGCTTAGGTTGTCCTTGCACAGTCTCATTCTCCTAGTTAACTTTGACCGCCCTTCAAGACAAAATGCAAGCAGTCACCTTCTAGTTCACTCACTCATTGTCATCATTGTTATTAACAAAATGAAACAGATAACTTATTAAGTTTCTTCCTATATGTGGGACTGGGATAATATGGTTTCCTACCTGTTTGGAATTTTAGAAGTGTTCTTGTAATTCTTTCCTGGAGAGTTGTAGAAATAAGACTAAAGAAAGAGAAAATGAAATGTTTTTGACAGGCACCAAAATGAATTTATGAAATATTAATTTTCTAGCATTTGATGAACTATCAAAATTTTATAAAAGGTCTTTAAAGATCTCTTTCAACTAGAAACTGTGATTCTCAGATTTTTTGAAATTTCCCCAAATGACCTGATTTTATTTAGTATGGTTTTGTGTTGTGGCCCTTATTTAATCTTCTCTAAATTTATTTAACTAAACCAAGGCTCAAAGTATATTATTTGCATAATGGGAACCATAACTCCCCGCCAGAAAGGGTGCAGTTAACTGCAGACTAACAAAGAGGGCATCCTTATATTGTCCACCAATATACCCATCCACAGCACTTCTGTAGCCATTATAACAATATAATGTTGCTTCTGGTGGTACAACACTGTGATAGTAATTAACAGCACAGAAATATATATTTGCATGTGATTAAAAGGGGAAATGTTAGATTGTATATATGTATATATGGAACAGAATAAAAAATTGAAAAATCCATGGAACTATACCACACAAACTGTGTACACTAAGTTAAACCATGGATTATAGTTAATAATACAATTATAAAAATGTGCTATCATCTATTGTAACAAATGTTCCACACCAATGCAGGCTGTTAATGATAGGTGGTGTGTGGCAATCCTGTATTTCATGCATGATTGTTCTGTAAACCCACAATTTCTATAATAAAGGAAAACAAAGCAATATGGCAAGGAGCAGGGAAAACGTATTTCTAACAGTCCAGTCAGGGCCATCTCTAGAGTACTGGAAATCAAGGCAACCATCATTGCCTTATGGAGATAGGTCCCTGGGCTGCTGAAAGTCCAAGATAGTTAGAATGACTGGGTAAGATTAGGAAGAGGAGGTAATTTTAGGTATGAAGGCAGGGTTGTTTATATATAGAAATCATGATGCATAAACATAAAAGACTGCCTTAAATTATTTTCTTTTTTGAAAGAATATGGCGCACTCAAAAGGGTTTAAAAGGAGATTGCATCCTGAAGACAGAGGTTTGGGCGGGGCTGAATGGTCCAACAAAGGATGGTGAAGCACCCAAGGTCTAGCAAGAGTGAGATGCCATTTTCCTTCCTGTACCTGAGGGGTATAGTTACTTTGAGTAACTTTGTGTTTCTGTACTCTGGCCACAGAAGAGGGGCTGCCAGCAAGAACTGTAGCCCTAGAGTCAGAGAAGGAGCGAGAGGAGTAAGTACCCTGACCTCTTTCTCTTCCTACTCTCCAATCTCTTGCCAGCACCTCCCACTGGCCAAACTTAACCAAGAAGCCAGAAACAAGGAAGCCCAGGGATATGGTCATTAGAAGTGAAGCTCTAGAGGCCCAGAACAGGGCAAAAAAAAAAAAAAAAAAAAAAAAAAATGTGGGGAATGGATGGGGTAAGGGGTATAGGAGCAGGCGAGTACTGTCAAGCAGTCCCTAAGTAGCAGGCAGCTGTTAGGTTGGCTTTCCCTGTTTACATAGATTCTGTTGGTCAGGAGACAATGACAATGAGCCCAAGTGAGTTTAGACAGTTTATCACTCATGGCACTGTGGGCAGCATGAGCTTCCTATGGTCATCATTTCCCCTTGTTCCCTAGTCCAATTGGGGCAATGCGGAGGCGGTCCCAGCTATATACTGTGTACACAGTAGGGTCTGTTGAGGAACATGGAGCTTAGGGAACCCCCAATCTTTTCAGAGGGCTGATAGCAAACATGCCCAACCTTTGTCCCTGAGGGAAGACATTATCAATATTATCCTGGTCAAGAAACAAATCTGCCCTCTTCCCTGGAGGGGTACAATGTCTCTACCTTCCAAGGCTGGTTGCAATGCATACATCCTTGAAAAGACTGTACTGAGCAAAAATTGTTGCAAGATATATAGAAATGTCATGGAGAATTGCTTCCCATCAGCTGCCAATAGGCCTGACTCTTTGATTTTGCTCTGAGTTCCAACCCCCTCCACACTCAGGTCTAAAGTTTCCCATTTGCTATAGCCCTCTTCTATCCTTTCTAAGTGTGCTTTTGCTACTCATTTTGAGCTCATTTTATATGGATTAAGGAAGTAGTGCATCATAGCGAACACAGGACTGGATTTGGCTTAGAGAGATCTGAGTTAGATACCCTTGCCATATATTAGCTGATTGACCTTGGGTGTTGTTTTCATCTGTCAAATGGAGGGTCATCACACCTATTTTGTATGTAGGTTTGTAAGGATAAAATGAGAAAACATTAAAGGGGTAGTGCAGGTTCAGCCCAGAGCTAAATGCTGTTGTGGTTAATAATCTGGTAATGGAAGAGCCAAGGGTGTGATTTACCTCCAGGTCTCTCTGTTTCTGAGGATGGTCTTAAATACAACAGTAGTGTCTCACACATTGGCTAAGACTGGAAGGTTCTACTGATGTTGGAAAGCTCTACTGATTTGGAAAGCCTGAGCATCATAGTGCAAAATGACTGCAAAATACACCCATGACTTAGCATAAACTATAGCTCCTACTTATCCCTTCCAGCCAAGCCTCCTGCTGACTCACCCCAAAGCTGTAGGTGCTTTCCCACTGACCAAAGGAAAGGGGAGCAGTTCTTAAGTTATTCTTATTCAAATGTTTGAGCTTAGATTAGTATTTGGGGAATAAATATACATTTTACTAACCTTGCAGACTCAGTAAAATATACACCATACATTTGTTCAGTGTCTAAAATGTAGACTGTTTATAGAGATTTATGAAAAATAGCATCTGGGGATCAGAGACCAAATAAATCACTAAAACTCTTTTCATAATGTGAACCTCTGTGGGCCAAGTATGAAGAGGTAGATATACATTTGTTTAGGATTATTAATGAGTTGGATATCCCAAACTTCTTAAGTGCCACAGTTAATATTCAATGAAGTACTTTTTTCTAAGCCATGTGTAAATTAATGTCAGGGAGCAAAATGATATTGTGGATAAATGTTTATTAAAGCAGGAAGGCTTTTGAGTTACATACAGCCCAAAAGATGAAAATGTATTCCTTTTCTTTAGTTGTGGACAAATGCATGTCAATGAGAGTAAGTCCAAAGTTGGAGACTGCAGAGATTTTCTGGTCAGACCCCAGCTTGCCTTCCCGGCCTTCTATCCAAGCATTTTTCATCAACTAACCCCCCCTCCCCACACACACACATTCCCTCTCCAGTTCAAGGTCCCAGGTAGACAGTGCCATTGTTCATATTTCCCTGAGTCTTAGTACATGCCTGGATTTCCATGCCCCTTTTCTCTCTCATGTGGACCCATCCCTCAAAGCTCAGCACAGGGCCCAAGCAGGAGGTTAATAAATGTTTGCTGAATGACCCAATTCATATATTTATTTGAAGCGATGTAACTTTTTTACAGTCACAGTAAAAGGAGCTGCTAGAAGGCATTCTTTTTTTAGGAAGATTGAGAGCAGTTTCTGAAAGAGATCAAAGTTTTGAATAAAGGGAAGTTATAACATCCTACCCTAATTGTGTATGTCTGTCAAAAGGGAGAAGGCCTTTCCTTTTCCCCAGGTGTTCAATACACATTGAAAGAGTGAGTGAATATATCATTTGAGGAACTATTTTTCTCCTTTTGGATCTCATATTTGATGTTATGGCTGAAAAAGTGTTTTTGTTTGTAAATGAGTAACACTGTTTCTGCTATGAATAGTCCCTGTTAGTGACTTGAATAAGATTTTTTGAAATCCAGTTTTAAAGACAGTTTTTGTGATACTTGTCTAATTATAAAATTCTATTCAACTTTGCTCCTAATTTAAAAAACCTAATTAAATATTAAAATTCTGTAAATGAAATATTTATTGAAGATTTCTATTATTTTCATTGCCTCATACATGTCTATATCAGTATTTCAAGTAAAAACCAACAAAAGGTAAAGTGATACCTATCGTGACAGTTCAAAGCTTTTTGTGACTCCCAGATAAGATCATGCTCTTTGAGTTAATCCATTCCTGTGGGTGTGGGACCCTTTGATTGGATTGAATTCAGTTGAGAGACTTTGATTGGAATGCTTCAGTGAGGTGTGACCCAGGGTAGGTCTGGCCCTTTTGCTAGAGTCCTTCATAAACAGGAGAAACATGCAAAAACACAGAGAAAGAGAGCCACCATTTTACCCTGCCATGAGAGAGGAATCCAGGACCACCGACAGCCCAGAGTCTGAGAGTGTGAGAGGGTCCCAAACACCAAGAGACCAGCCATATGCCTGATCGCCCACAGCTGAGCTTAGGGAGAAAGTGAACCTGGAGGGGAAGGCAGAGACTTGGCAGAGACTGACCACCATTTTGCCTTGCCACTTGGCAGGAGTCCAGGACCTCCAGCAGCTGGCCTTCGTGAGACAGCATCTCTTGATAACACCTTGATTGGGACATTTTAACAGCCTTGGAACTGTAAGATTTTACCCAAATAAATCCCCATTATAAAACCAACCCATTTCTGGTATTTTGCATTGGCAGCCCTTGACAAAAGAAAAGACCTATCTCACATTATCCTCCCTCATAGAATAATATACTCTCAAGTCTATAAGGGACCTCCTGAATGTCGTTCCTATCTCTAAACCCAAGCAGTTTTGGATCGTCATCATTCTTGCCCATTGCTTCTTGAACAGTAATGTACATATAAATCACCTGGGGTGGTGATAAAATGTGGCTTCTGTTTCAGTAGGTCTGGGATGGGGGCTGAAGGCCAGGTTTATTCTTAGTTAGCCTCAGGTTTATTCTTCCTAGTCTCTTTTCCTTCATCTTATTGGAATGCAAACCGGAGGCAAAGGGATAGGGTTGCCAGATAAAATACAGGATGCCCAATGAAACTAAATTTCAGATAAACAACAAATAAATTTTTAGTCAAAGTATATTCCAAATATTGCATGGCACATATACTTAAAAATGTTTATTTGAAATTTCAATTTAACTGGGCATCCTATATTTTTATTTGTTAAATCTGACAGCCATAAATGAGCATCAACAAAAAAAGCATGGGTTTTGATGTTAAGACAACTGACGTGGAGTTTTGGTTTATGATTTACTAGCCCTGTGAATGGAGGGAATCTTGTGACCTTCGAGCCAAATTTCCTCATCTATAAAAAGAGACCTACGAGCACTTGCCATGCAGGGTTGTTGTGAAGATTAAATGAATTGGTATAGCTAAATTGCTAGGTCCATAGCAGGCAATAAATTATGACTCCTATAGTAATTGGAACCAATGAGGTCTGTCCATACTATTAATTCTGAAAAAAGAACATTGCACTCTTTAGGAAATAATATTTGTAATGTTGTACATTTTAATTTCTCCTTCAAAGAGAAAAAAACTATTGCCTGATTTTCATGCAAAACTGATTAACTATGAATAACCTTTATCAGTGGTACTCACATTTTAGCAGGCAACAGAATCACCTAGATGACTTGTTAAAAAGCAGATTGCTGAGCCCTATCCCTAGAGATTATGAGTCACTTGATGTGGGCTGGGGCCCAAGAATCCGCGTTTCTAACAGGTTCCCAGGTGATGCTGAAGCTACTAGTCTGGACACCAAGATTTGAGAAGTACTGATCTAGATTACAAGACTTCTGACTTTTCCACCCTACCCGTGCCTTGTTTGAGTAACATGGTGCCACCTACTGGACATATTGGAGAATAATTTGCAATATAAGCTTTTTATTTTTCCACTTTAAAGGAGCTTTAGGTTATATAAATGTTACATCGAAAATTTAGGGGATTCCTCTATACCTCACCCTCTCTCCCTCCCACACTTTCCTCCATTAATATCTTTCATTGGTGTGGTCCATTTGTTACAATTGATGAACACATATTGAAGCATTGCTACTAAGCATGGTCTATAGTTTACATTATGGTTTATACTTGCACCACACAATTTTATATGTTTTGACAAAATGTATAATGGCTTGTATCCATCATTGCAATATCATGCAGAACAGTTCCAATGGCTCAAAAAATGTCCCATGCTTCACCTATTCTTCCTTCTCCTTCCTCTCAGAACTTCTGGTGACCACTGTCTTTATATCAATGTTACAAATCCTTCCATTACTATAATAATAATAAATGTACTTCATTTCATAGTTGCATTCTTTCCTCATGTTTGTTCATTCCTCAGTCTTGAGGATTTGAGGATGGTGATGCCCACTCTGCGTCCGATTGAGAAAGGACTTAGATCCCTTGGGGGATATGGATGGAACTATATTGCTTGCAGTTGTAGGTACTATCAGTTTTTTGAGATGGGCATTGTCCATCATCATCCTTTTGTTAGTTGTCCTGGAGTGAATCTGATGAACTGGAGACTAGGTGTTGGCTGCAACTTTGCTGAGATTCAGGACTCAACCAGCATATGAACAGTCGGAAGATTTAGGTCTGTGGGACATATCATTTAATGGATATAGTACTAATTATAGGTTCAAATAAATGGGGCAGAAGAACTGTGTGTATATGCTCAATATGGTAAAAACCCATGATAAGGTAGAAGGGAGTCGTTTGGCAGTGGAGGTGATGGTGGTGCAGGTATGTGAGTGGGGTCGGCAGAGCAGGGTGGGGGTTTGGGAAAGACTATTCATGGAACGGAGGGGAGGATTGGAGGAAAAACAGGCAAACTCTGGGGATTTGTAGGTTTGTGGTTGAAACTACAATTGTGGGAATGTTCTTTTGGCTAATATGGCAGGGGAGGGTCACTGGTACAGGCCATCAGTGGTGGGGGGATATGTGGAAAGGGTGCACCTGAGGCATACTTCTATGGAATATGAATGTGTTCATCTTAGCATAGGGTGTTATCTCAGTGGATGGAGACCACACAATAAACAAAAAATACTACACTCTCATCCTGGGGAGTCCTGCTAAATTCTCACATAGAGGGGCAAGAACCTCTTGAGTACATAGGCAGTGCCTAATAAAAGAAAACAGACCAGTATGTCAAGCCCTCAATATTAATGCATGTAACTATGAACCTTATTCTTCAAAAATTGAAACTTAGTGGTTACCATAGTTTCAGAGGGGAGAGGAGAGAAGAATGGGTAGAACATAGGGCATTTTGGGGACATTGGAATTGTTCTGCATGATCTTGCAATGATGGATACAGGCCACTATGCATTTTGTCAGAACCTATTAAAGTATATGGTACAAAAGGTAAACTGTAATGTAAACCATTGACTATGGTTAGTAGCAATGCTTCAATATTAGTTCATCAATTGTAACAAATGTACCATATTCATGTAGGCTGTTTTTGGTAGAGGAGGATGTGTGTGGGGGGTGGGGGTGGGGAGGGCGGGGGACAGGATATGTGGGAATCCCTATGTTTTCTAGGTGACTTTTCTGTAACCTAAAGCTTTCTGGAAAATATGTGGAAAAAAAAAAAAAAGAAGACACTGAGGGAACATACAGAAAAAATTGTCAATATACACAAAACATAACAGATCTTATGATGACGAAAGACAAAATGCAAAAAAATATTTTTATTAAAAGTTTTTATTTTATTTTATTATTATTGTTATTTTGTTGTTGGCTTTGTTTTGGGGGAGGCTTTGGATTGCAGAAAGGTTGCAACTATGGCAGGGGAGGATCACTTGTGCAGGGTGTCAGTGGTGGGGGCATGTTTGTGGAGGGGTGCACCTGAGGCATGCCTCTATGGAATATGAATGTGTTCATGTGATAATGGGGTGTTGTCTCGGTGGGTGGAGACCTACAGAATAACCAACGGAATATTGAATTCTCATCCTGGGGAGTCCTGTTACATTCTCTCATACAGTGGCAAGAATCTCTAGAGTACATGGCATTACCTAGAGAAAGACAGACCAATACGCTAGGCCCTTGATATTGATGTTTGTACTTATGAACATTGTTCTTGTGAAATTCAAACTTAGCCTAGTAAAATATATTGCCTAAGAGTTACCTCCTGAAAGCCTCCTTGTTGCTCATAATGTGGCCTCTCTACAAGCTGAACTCGGCATATAAATTCACTACTTTCCCCCATCTCCGACATGGGACATGACTCCCAGGGGTGAGCCTCCCTCGCACTGAGGGATTCTTACCAAGTGCCAACTAGTGATGCATTTGGAAAAAGGTCTAGATCAAAAGGGGGGAATATTAAATACAAATGAGTTTTTATGGATAAGAGATTTCAAAGTGAGTTGTAAGGTCATTCCAGAGGTTACACTTATACACGTCTCAGGAGGATCTCATTGACTGCCACAGTAAACAGTGCCTCAAGCAGGGGTGCTCCTGAGGGTTCTAGAGACATATAGACACTATAGGCAGACAATCCCAGGAAATCAGGACTAGGTCACTGGGCCTTACCTTGGAATATATGATAACCTATCTCCCTAATTATCAAAGTTAGACTTATTTATAAATTTTCCCACACATGGTTCCTCTGCCCCATTTATTTGAACCTATAATTAGCACTATAGCCATTAAATATATACAAAGGAAGCTTAATTCATTAATTAAATGATCAAATCCTGAGGATTCTGTCAAGACCTTGTAAATCCTTTTGCTTTTTATGAATTAGGATTAGACAAAAGGCTTTCATTGTGACCTAAGAATAACATTTTGATTGTAGTATTTCTTTTTTTAAATAAAGAAAACTTGAGTGGTCTGAGTTCTGTTTATAGCTAAGTGTGTGAAAGCTGTACTACTAAGAAGTGCTGCCAATTACTTGTTGGCTTCTATTCTGAAGGCTTTTTCTTATGGCAGGAAGGAATATATCCTGGTAGAATAGACAGGAAAAAAGTCTTTCTTTTTGGGCCCCTATTTATTCAACTCTAAAATTCTGTGGTTCTATCCAAGAGATAGCTTAGCTTCAGAAAGGCGAAAGGATCACATTTAGAATGAAGGTCTATTCTCTGAGATAATCTGACCCTTCTGTTTTTATAAAAACGCACTTATTTTTTGGAGGGGGTGCTTGAAGTACTTCTGCTTTTTCTTTCCAGGCCAAAATTTCTGTACCACTAAAGTATAATATAGGAATAATAATACCAATTTTCCTTACATAATTATTGTAAGCAGATAATAAAAGTGGAAATAGCTGTGCTTAAAATGCTAGGTATATTGCTTTAAAACAGAATCCTATCCCCCTTGGCTTCATTTTCCACATCTGTAAAATAAAAAAATTTTACCAAGGGAGTGCTCAGTAACTCCAACTTGAATATTCTGTTGTCCTCTCAGTTCTCTAGTCTCTCAGAGTAAGGAGAAATTTTTCCAGTAGCCACCGTGTGTCAGGTGCTAGGAGAAAGGACCATCTACTTCAAGTATAGTAGAGAAAGCATGGTGTTAGAAGACTGGGTTCATATTCCAGCTCAGTAATTTTCTTGTTGAGGGAATTTGGATACAAAATTCCATCCTTTTGGGACTGAAAAAAGAGTTGATGTGGAAGAGAGGAAGATAACATGCACAAAGCACCTAGATCGCATAATAAAGCGTACTCAGTGAATGACAGCTACACATTGCACCTTCATCTTTTTTTTTTTTTAAAGATTTTATTTATTTATTCATTCATCCCCCCCTTGCTGCTTGTGCTCGCTGGGTCAGCTAACCACGCCGTGCAGGCGGGCTTGCCTTCACCAGGAGGCCCCGGGAACTGAACCCGGGGCCTCCCATATGGTAAACGGGAGCCCCACCGATTGAGCCACAGCCGCTTCCCACACCTTCATCTTTGCCTTGCCTCCCCTAGGAATGAATGAATCTTGCAGAAATGCCTCAAAGTCATCTTGGAGATTGTGTGGCATCCTTCCTTGAGGTAACTGGAGCAGTCAGTGCTTTCTTCTGGGCCACACTGCTGACACAGAGACCAAAGAGTAACCCACCACCTCTCTCTGCCACAGATCCTTGGCTCCCTCACCAGGGCTCATTGAGAGTATGGATTATTCCAATAAGCATCCACCATTACAACTTCATGTGCTTTTGATGCAAGCCCTAGAATTCCAATGCCAGCACTTCATTTTAGAGTATCCAATTTTTTCAGCTCCCCCAGGAAGGTATGAAATCCTGTGTCAATCCAACGTCAATTTGAGAGGGAAATCTTAGAGGAAACCAGGCTCCAAGGAATACACTAGGTACATTTCCCTAATGTCAGGTTACTGGGCAGAGTTTTGGGGAGTCTACAGCCATTTAACCTTCTTTCCCTATTTCAAAATTACCCAAAGCACAAGTTACTCAGGTGCTTTCTCTTAGGAGGGTAAGTCTTTCTTAGGAAGGTAAGCTATGCCATATAATACTTAGGCAGTTACAATATTACTTTAAAAATGTGAAAAACAAGAAAAAGCATCAATAATCTTTACATCCTAAAACTATTTTCATTTTGTATAATTTCTTGCCTAGTATTTGTATTTATGTATGTATATGTATCTATATTGTCTACAGAACTGTGATTATACATAGAAATATTTTATATTATTGTTTTCAATGAGCCTTAGCTAATATGCTTTGTTTATATCTATCATTTTGATGGCTTAATTATAGTCTATAGATTGGATGGACAAAAATTTTACCATTCTTCTTTGAGTATTTATTTAGGCTCCTTCATGAGGTTGCATGTACATATATTTCCCATCCCCCTTCTTTTGAGTTATTTCCTTAGGAGAGATTGCTAAAAATTGAGCAAGAACATTTCTACATAGGGTAGACTTTAGAATTAAGCACCCCTAAACTTTTCTGTAGTCTTCCAAGTCTTTGATTCTCTGTAAATGATGGCCTCTCTAAGCATTAAAATGTTTACTACTGAGGCATAGGAGAGAGTGCCATCTGCTGCCTTAAATTACTTCCTGCAATTTCCTACTTTTCCCCAGAAAGCGTGATCAGATCAGATACAGGCCAAGGTAAGGTCCCGTGTTAAATGAGGGGAAGAGTCCTCATTAAGTGATGGCACATTGCCAAGTTACCAGGCCCAGTGTAGTCCAGATTTACAGTGTAGAGTGCAGCTGGGCACAAGCCACTATAAAATGGTATGTGTTTTTTGTCACTCTTCCTGCTTATTGTCCTTTTCTCACAGGTACAAATCTAACTGCTAGGACAGCACCATCCAATAGAAATATAATGTGGGCCATGTATGTAATTTTAAATTTTCTAGTAGCCACATTAAAGTAGTAAACAACAACAAAGTGCAACAACAACAATGACAGGTAACCCAAAATATTATCATTTTAACATTTGATACTAGACACATTTTAAGTGCTCAATAGACACATGCATTCCTAGCTCTAGGAGTTCCAAGCTATATGTAAATTCCTTAGTTATACCAGTTACATTTCAACCTCTGTTTCCTTGCCTCCTCTTTCTGCCTGGAATAAATTTTCAGCGATCTGGTAAACTCCTACTCATCTTTAAAAACCTAGCACAAATATCACCTTTTTCCAGCAACCCTTTCCTGGCTCTCAGCAAATGTTAATTTCTCTTCTCTGTTCTGCCTCTCTACCTTATACATGCCTCTATTTTTATATGTGTCACTCTATTAAAATGTATTATTTACTTTTATAAATAACTTATTCATGACTTTATACTCAATTTTGAGTCTCTTTAGGGCAGGGTGTTCACTTATCGTTTTTGTATCCTGAAAGTCAAGAACAGCACATTCCCACAATCAATGTGCAAGAATTGGTGAATGGGTGGATATCTATTAATCAAATGACTGCAAGAGTCTGTATTGAATGCTTATTCTTTATCCCATGTCATCTTACAGGGCTTTAATACAAGCCTGATGGAAAGATTTACTGAAACAAGCCATGGTTTCCTTTATTACTCCATTTCTCTGTCAAGCAGAGCTAGAAGGAAAATGATAACTGGCAGGAAGAGAAAACAAGGTTAGTGGCTTGATTTTGATGTCTATCTCCACACTAATTTCCTGTGTGTTTTCTGAAATAATTGACTTTTCAGGTTAAACTAAGAACACAATTTTAAAGTATTCACACTTGGTGTTTTTATAGGTTGAATAGGGTGTTTCTTAAAGGAAAGCTCTGGGTTCACAAAATCTGCTCAGATGTGTAATGAGGTGTGGGATCCATCTCATTGATAGATCAAATTCCCTTCTCCTTGTTAAAGTCTCCTACCTTATGCTTCCAGAAGAAAGCTATTAGGGAAGTCTGGATAGCAAGATTACCAACACAGTAGCTTTCAGAAAATATGAAATGGTCACTTTCTTATTTAATTTAAAAAAATGAACACTTTTAAAACTGCTTTACTCCTAATGGATTGTGCAAGGAAACAGTGATATAACAGGACTCATTATACATACCATGCTATCCCTAATGTTGAAGGATTAGCTCTGCATTTGAAAATGTTGTAAACCATGGAGAAAGAAACTGCAATAGTATACCTGATGCTGTTTTTCTTAGGATTAGAAATCTATTACCCAGACCAGGTGGAATAATAAAGATAAATATAAAATATAATAAATATAAAAATAAACATAATAGTGCCTCAGCCCTTGTAACTTAGTCTCATTACTTTCAATCTTTACATCTATCTATCTATCTATCTATCTATCTATCTATCTATCTATCTATCAAATCTATTTCTCATCATCTACCATTATCATCTACCATCTATCACACACACACACCACGTACAAACACACACACACACACACACACAAAGTAGGTGCCCATTTTGTTCACTGGGCAGTATCGATATATAATGTCCAGGGATTAATGCCTGGGCAAAAATGTCTGAGACTTGAAAGATAATTACTGGCCCCCAAATATGAAAAATCATGGTAAAATTAAAGCTAAAAAAATCTAGCCTGTAAAGTGTAACATTATATAAACTTGATCAATACTTATGTAATATTCATAACATTTTATTATATTTGAAAACAATTTGTTAGTTAAATTTGGTAACTTCACAAGAATTCTTGAGTAGGTACCATGATTTCTGGATAATTGACGATCATAAATTAAATTAGTTAGTCATATCCAAATAGTTTTGAAAAGCAATATTATAAAAAGATTCATATTTTATAGCAAAATAATATTTACTGTTATGTGGGACATTTTAACAGATTTGATATAATGAGAGATGTAGCCTTGGACATATGCAGACTTAAAATGGCCATAATTTGAAGAAACAAACATCTGTAACACAAGCTTCCATTGCAAATTGCACCTGTGAAACCCATTTCTCATGGTCAGTTAGGACTATCCCATTTACTTGTGGCCTTTCCACAGCTGTAGTCAACAATTTGTATAAATCTACCCACAATGGTATTTCTTTTTATTTTGATAGAGGGTTTCCAAGGCACTATTCTCCCCACTCATCATCTTCTGCTTTCTCTTCTTATTTTATTTTTATTAGTTATTTGTTTGGCTTTATTTACTATTTTTAATCTTTTCCTTTTAATGGAATCATACTTGGTCTATTTTCATGGTGACTAATTTAATCATTTCCTGGGGTGTGTTCCAATGCACTTAAAGTGCTTTTATTATTGTCAGAATCATTACTGTTATTGTGTTTATTCAAGGTGTCTACCAGGTGTTTGGTTTCCTTTCTTTTTCAGTTGGCTATCTCTGATGATAAGTTCTTGTTCACTCTCGTGCTCCAGATTCATTTTTGCAGATTATTATGTATCTCTAGATTTCCTTCCATACAGCTATCATTCTAAAAACCCAGAGAGTTATTTCTTGGGAACCCCATGGTTGTTTTACAGTTACCGTCTGTCAGTAACTGACTGTTTAATACTCTCTTAGCCAAAGAGACAATATACTATAGTGGAAATAACACAGGATTTAAACCAGAATTGGATTCAAGCTCTAATGCACTCATTGAGTAGGCATCAAGCCCTTGATAAATGGGGATAATGATAGCTGATGTGCCTTTAAACATGATAGTCCTTCTGCCTGGAATATCTATCTTCCCCAGTCCTATCTGAAAATATCCTATCTTGTCTTCCAAACCAAGTTTATCTAGGAGGCATTCCCAGACCCTCGTAGATAGAGTCAATCATTCTCTACTCTATGCCTCATAATACTGCCACTCACTATTATGTAATTCATTTATTTTTATGCCAGTCACAGGGCTATTAAAAGAATAACATGAGACACTCTTCATAAGAATACATTATGATCAATTAATTTCCTATAGAAATTTTTTAGCAGACATTGCACAGATTTATGAAGTTGTGGCTTTTGCCTTCAATGACCTCAGCATCTAATAAGCATTTGACTGCATAAGTATGGTTGTTCATTCCTTCCTTCATTCAAAAAATGTTTATTGACGTTAAGTGCTGGGGTTACTGGATCTCTGTCCCTGTAGGACACAGTATTTGGGCAATTTCTCTAACCCTGCAGTACTCAGGTGCAATCGTCTCATGTTAATGTATTCAAAGATGGTGTTATTGAGCGAATTACAATGAAACCTAAACTATGAGTTGTTCTTCTTGATATGGGGATAAGTTTCCTATGATCTGCCATGGTGATCTCTCTGGTTTTGCCTGAATTACATTTGACCAAAAAAGGCCAAGAAACAGTTGAGACAACCAGTCCATATGATTATGTTATTATTCATGTCTTTACTCTCAGATGCACTCCTAGGTTCCCCACTATCACCCCTGACCACCATTCCAAGATCTTATACTTAGAAAGCAGTTCCTGAGCTCAGGTCAAAAAGAAGTGAGATGCTGTTACAGTTGCTTAGGTTCACAGATTTATTTATCTGTTTATCCATTTGAATCACTGGATTTTCCTTATTCCTTAATTCTTTCATTTCTAAACTTATTGTCTCTACTTCTCTCACTCTCACTGGTTTTGTCTCCTAATTAGTTCTAGAATCTCTCTTTTCCTTCTAATCCTTACCTTGCACTGTTGTAATTGAAACACTTATCAGCTATTTTCTTCCACCTAATTGGTCTCTTGGCATCTAGGCTTGTCCAATTGAATGCTTCACTTATTCAGTCATTCATCCATTCACTTATTAAACACATCTATTAAGTACCTACAATTTGCTAGTCACTGTGCTAAAACCTGGGTGTAAAACCTGGTGAGCAAGATAAACCTAGTCCCTGCCCTCACGTTGTTTACTGTCTAGATGTCTATACAGCAATCCTAATCACCCATTTAAAATGCAAATCTGACCTCACCACTTATTAAAATTATTCTTTGATCATCATTACTTAAGCTTTTTAGCATGTATACAACACCATCCATGATCTAGCCATGGCCTAACTCTCTAGCCTTAGTCTCACCAAACCCTACAATGGCATTCATTTTCAATCAATTTGAAGTATCTTCTAGTTCTCAGCTTTCATTATACTATGCCTTTACTCAGGGTAACCTCTTTGTCTGGATTGTGTCTTCCCTTATCTAGTTAACTTCCTCTCACCTTTAAGAATGTCCTGTTATTTCCCCAGGAAAGCCTTCTCTCAGCACTGCCTGTACACTGTGTTGTTAAACTCCCTGCTCTGTGCTCTCTTAATAGCATTACAAACCTCCATCAGGGCATTTTCCACCTTGCTTGTAAGCCCCATTATACTGCAACATTCATGTGATTAGAAATATCACCTTATTCATCCTTTATAATCATAAAACTGTGTGTTATACCGAAAAGCCAGAGGATATCAACCTTTGTTGTCCATTTAAAAATACCATTGCCCATGCCTCACCTCAGATATTATGATTTCATCAGTCTGGGCTTGGGCCCAGATATCTGTATTTTCTGAAAGTTCTCCGGATGATCCTTGTGAGTAGCTGGGGTTGAGACCACTGTCTAGAGAGACAGAAAGCAGAAACACCTGACAGGAATTTTTGTTAAGCAAACACTGACAGTATGAAAATGCATACTAAAGATAAAATCTTTCAAATTGTGATTAAAAATTGATTCTTTAGCATTAAAAGCAAGCAAATAAAACCAAGAATTAGTGACAAGGGTTCTAAATTTGGGCACGTATGTTTCAGTTGCTGACAACTGGAACAAAGAACAGCTTGGATATATAGAGTATATAGAATATATAGAGGACCTAGCTACTCCCCTGCTCCATTAGTCACAGGTATCATATGTGGAAGAGAATCTGAAGTTTGATAACATAAACCTCTGAATATGCTTTAGAGTTATCCTATAAATGTATATTTGGTATGCTTTCTATCCTTCTTATTACAAGGCATGGTTTCAATTTTTCTTAACAAATCCCTTTGTCATAAAGCCCCTGGTAAAAAAATTCCTTTAGGTTATGTATGGTTAATTATATAAAACTGGATTCTATGGCTCCTATTAGGCTCAGGATTCTGGTACCCAGATTGGACACAACAGAAATCTGTCTTCACAGGCTTATTTCTGACTTGATGTGTATTACCAGGTAAAATTTCCCCCGGGCATTGGCTTCCTGATTTGCTTTGTAGCATCTGGGGCTTCCAATTCATAACCTGAGTAGTCTTTCTTCTCCGTAGATTTCTTGACCAATCCTGATATTCTGTTTCTCTCTTTATTGTTTAATGGTGGTTTCCCAGCTCTCCAATCCAAGTTCCATGTTATCCCTTCAGTGCTTCATGGTACCCAAAAATAAATCATCCAGTCCATCCTTTTGGCTGTCATAAACCATGTCATACCCACACATACCCTCCCAAAGCTGACCCAGTGTGATGGTGTTGTCCATTGTTGATTAACTCAGGTAAATATCTAATTCATTATGGAAATCACTGATTTGGCATTTTTTTCATTTGTTCATTCATCCATCCAACTTATGTTGAGTGTCTAGCCATTGTATTAAGCTCTGGAGATGAGTGAGTTCCAACACTGCCTTCATATGGAGTCCAACATCTCATGTGGATCAGGTAACCACTTGTGATTCTATCTGAAGGTTTTTCAATATGTGCTTCCTATATCTTTCCCTTTAGTTGGTTTGCCCCATGGCTGTGTCTTTTGGGGTTCCTTGTCTATACAACTGAGCTTGGTGGTGACACCAGCTCCTTCTAATCGTATGCTGATATATTGCCTTAGAGAGACTAGTAAGATTGGAGGTTGGGGACAGCATTAGGGAGACTGAGGATACTTGATGCATTTATAAAAACATATTTTGTTGACTATTTAAAATACAATTTCTAATTTGTAGGATAGAGTTCATAAGTTGTTTAAGTATTATATATATTGACTGATTGTAGAAATACTCTCAAAATGAAGGTATATAGGTGAAACAATGCATATAATTTTTACCACACATTGGGGAGCCCAGAAAATGTTCCTTATCTGTTTGCATTCTTACTATTTATTTTTTGGGATCTTGGTGGACTAAACATATTAGTAATGCAGCCAAAGACAACTTGGATATTTGTTGATCAAAGACTTCCTATGAGGTCAACTAGATGGTCCGTTTTACAACTGACTTGAATTTTATAGTCTCCCACCCTTGTGGAAAAGAATTTCCAATCTCTTTTAAATCTCCTCTGCTGGGGAATTCAAGAATACACCTAGGGACTATCTCCTAACACACCGCCCCACCACCCCTTTCCTTTTCTACTGTGTATAGATATTTCAGGAGGTGTCCATTCTGCAGCCCCAGGGAGATGTTAGGTCTGACCACACCCCAAACCCAGAAACCAGGAACCGGAACCGGCAGCCCCACTTATCAGGGTGGGAACTCTCAGTGGCAGGGCCCTACCCCCTAGGGTTATATAAATACCTTGCCCTCAGGCAGCGCATATTTGTCTCTCCTCTCCATCACCCAAAGTGGAATCTTTCCCCCTGCTCTTTTGGACCCCTTGTGCTGTGTGAATTATAACACAATCATTTGCTGAAAGCTTCTGTTGTGCCTGAGCCTATGTTCCTTTGATGTACCATTTAGCAACTCACTCCATATTCTCCTCTCTCCACATCCACATACTTAATTCTTTATTATTGTAACAGAACTACCCTGGCTAGAGTCCCAAAGACTGGGTGATGTCAACAGTGGTCTTCTGTGCAGGACAGCTTGAAGATCTTCAGATCTTGCCATGATTCTTCTTAATGGGAAAGAACATACCAAGAAAGATTTGTTGGTGAAGCAGAATATGTCCCTTTCCTTTTCTGCCTTTAAATCCCATAGATCTATCCTCCAAATTTAGCTAATTATGTTACTAAGTATCAGAGAAATGGTGATACTCCTTTAACAAGGATTTATAAATCACTGCTCTTATGGGAGATGGTATCATGCAGTGGTTCAAAACAGAAAACATATGGTAGCTTTCACCTACAATATTTTATCAACTATAAGATGCACATTTTCGTTTACATTATAACATCTCTGAAACTGGGGTACAAATTGCAATTGATGATATGTCATAGTTTAATTGCCTACAATTTTGTCCATTCTGAGTGGTCGATAAAACAATGATGGTAATTACAATTGATGTCATCTTAGATTAGATGATGATATGGCATTAGCTCTGTGGACTGCAGACAAGTTACTTCCTTGCTCTGTGCCTAACATTCCATATGGGTATTATAAGATACTTTTTACTTTATAGAGTTGCTATGAAGACTAAATTAAATTATATATATATATCTCATTACACAATGCTTGGCACTTAATAAAGTACAGAAATAAAATTGCTTTTGTATGTTTTATGTTATTTTATTTTAGATTTCTCTTTACATTATCTCTATGATGTTGAGTAGAACATAAATTAGATTGGTTTTTGGCATTAATAATAGTATGTGTTTTTTCTTATTACTTATAGGTTAATATTATTACTTCTAATTATAACATGTTGATTCATTTTTATTATGAAAATGAATTTTATTGCTTATGGGAAGGACAGTGTTTAAGTTCCTAAAAGTTGCTGAAAGCAATATACCAGAAATGGTTTGGGTTTTACAACGGGAATTTATTAACTTATAAGCTTACAGTTCTGAGCTGTGAAAATGTCCAAATCAAGGCTTCGTCAAGTGATGTTTTACTCTCCAAAGACCAGCTGCTGGAGATCCTGGATTCCTGACACATGGCAGACACAATGGTGGCATCTGCTGTCCCTCCCTTCTCCTCCAGGTCTTGTTGCTTTGGCTTCCACTGGCTTTCTCTCTGCTCCTGTGACTTTCTCTCTCTTGGGTTCCATTGATTTCAGCTTCTTACTCTTGTGACTTTCTCTCTTAATTTCTAGGAATTCCTCTCTGAGCTCCTGTGTGTTCCTGTGTCTGTATTTGTCTCATTTGTAAAGGAGTCCAGTAAGAAGATTAAGACACATGCTGGGTGTATTAGCCAAAGAGGTGCTGATGCAAAGTACCAGAACTCTGTTGGTTTTTATAAAGGATAATTATTTGGGGTAGAAGCTTAAAGTCACAAGGCCCTAAAGAGTCCAACTGAAGGTACCATAAGAGGCACTTTCTCACCCAAACTCTGTTGTCACGTGTTGATGCAAGATGGCAGGCGATGTCTGTGAGGGTTCAGCCTTCCTCCTTCCTCTTAAGGCTCCATAATCCCAAGTTCTTCCAATCTTAGCTGTAGGCTGGCTTAAGGCTTGTCACTCTCCCCAGGGCTCGTTTCTTTCCAGGCTCAGCTGCTCTGTTCTCTCCACAAGGTCAGCTGTAGACTATCAGGCTCATCTCTCTTCCTGGGGCCATGGCTATGGAGCATTCTCTCTTTCTGAGTATCTGCTTCTGTGTTCTCCTTCTCCGTGTATTTATTTCTGTGTGAGAGTCTGTTTAATCCACACCAAGGGGGTAGGGACCCAACCCTGCATGCCCTAATAACGTGGTCAAATAAAAGTCTTAATCTTGATTTAATAAAGTAAAAGTGAAACCTCTGAATCGAATAGAATCTAATATGCCCAGAGGAGCAGACCAGTTTACAAAACACAATCCAATATCTATTTTTGTAATTCATAAACAATATCAAACTTCTACACTGAGTCACACTTTACTGAAGTAATCTAATCAAAAAGGTCCCACCTGCAATAGATTCACACCAAAAGGGATGGTTTAGCTCTAAGGACATGATCTTTTTTGGGGTCCATAAAAGCCTCAAATTACCACACTCTACCATCCTTACCCCCAAAAGACATTTCCCTTCCATATGCAAATACATTCATTCCATCACAATATTTCAAAAGCCTTAAATCATTTCAGTAACAGTATTAAGTACAATGTCTCATCAAAATCAGTTATAGGCATGGTTTGTTTTGGGGCAAAATTTCTCTCAGGCTGTGGACCTGTGAAACTTATAACAAGTTATCTGCTTCCAGTATACAAAGGAGGGGCAGCCACAGAATACAAGTTCTCGTTGTCATAAGGAGACATTGGAAAGGAAACAGGGGTCATAGATCCTAAACAGTGCCAAAAACCTGAAAGGCATACTCCATTAGATTTCAAAGTCTGAGAGTCATCTATAGAACCATGGTTTCAAAATACTTGGCACCTGATGGAGCAGTGGCCCTACCCTTTCCAAGGGCTTGCCCAGTGGCCATGTTTTCAGGTCCACCCTCATTAAGCATTGGGGTAGCAGCTGAACTCAAGACCTCACCCTCTGAGAACACTAGGGTGATGGCCAGACTCTCCCCAATCCATAGGATTTCCACCCTCTTTGAAGCCTGGGGCAGCAGCACTCTTCCTGAAAAACAAGGTGGAAGGCCTGCCTCTTCAAGTGCCAGGGCATACTCATCCTTTATACACACATGGGTGGGTTTGCTCTCCAGGCCTGAGAAGATGTCTTCAATCCAGACCTCAGCTTCCATGGTTTTTCCTTTGAATTTCCTTTCAATTTGTCCCTTTTTTGTCCCTTTAAGTCCAGGACGGCAGAAGTTCTGTTCATACAGATCTCACGAAAAGCTTGTTGGTTTTGCATGAAGTACATAGGGAGCACAACTGTCAGACAGTAGGACCTTCCACAGATCCTTCCTGGATAATTGCATTTCCAATCCTGACTTGCAGTAAAATGGCTGACTAGTTCCATGTTCAGTTAAATTCATGTTCAGTCATGGGACACTATTCTCTGGTGACTCGATTTCTGGAAGCTCAAAATTTTCCAAACCATTAATTTCTGGTTTCTTTGTGTCCAGGAGTTCAGTTCTCAGCTTATCCCTTTCCTATTGCATTAAATATAAGCTACTTTAAAACAAAGGTCCTTTATTCTAGTTTGCAATGACACTTTAATCATTTCTGTCTAAGTCCTCATCAGAAGTACCCTTAGTGTCCATATCTATACCAACAGACTGTTCAAAGCAATCTAGGACTTTTCTTGATAGATTGCACAATTCTTCCCACCTCTACTCATTAACCAATTTAAAAGCCTTTTTAGCATATCTGGTATTTGCAATCACAGCACCCCACTCCCAGTACCAAAATCTGCTTTTGTTTGCTAAAAGCTGCTGAAAGCAATATATTAGAAATGAGTTGGCTTTTACAATGGGGATCTATTAACTTGAAGCTTACAGTTCTGAGGATGTGAAAATTTCCAAATCAAGGCTTCATCAAGCAATGCTTTTCTTCCCAAAGACTGGCTCCTGGAGATCCTGGATTCCTATTACATGGCAGGGCAGAATGGCACCATCTACTGAGTCTCCCTTCTCCTCCAGGTCTCGTTGCTTTCAATTTCTGGCTTCCTCTGGCTTTCTTTCTGCTCCTTTAGCTTTCTCTTTCTGGGGTTCCATTGATTTCAGCTTCTTGCTCTCATGACTTTCTCTCTTAGCTTCTAGGGGTTCCTACTGAACTCCTGTGTGTTTCTCTCTCTGTATTCATCCCACTTATAAAGGACTCCAGTAAGAAGATTAAGATCCACACTGGGTGACACCTTACTGGAGTAATCTAATCAAAGGCCCTTAACTAAAGTGAACTAATCAAAAAGGTCCCACCTACCATAGGTTCACACCCTCAGGAATGGATTAGCCTTAAGGACATGATCTTTTCTGGGATCCACAAAAGCCTCAAGCTACCACAGACAGCAATGTTTATTTGCATAATGTCTTATAGTTTTCAAAACTACTTAGCAGTATTAGCCCCATTTGATCTTTACATCTTCCTTGTGAGGTAAACAGCAAAGTTATTATCCTTGATTTACAGAAAGACTGAGTGACTTACTCAAGGACAATCAAATACTTTTCTAAATCCTGGTCCAGGGCTCATTTCTGCCTTTGAAATCTTATCCATACTCATAGCATCAACTCTTATTATTATTTAGATTGCCATTTTTTATCTCCAGACATCCACTCTTGTATTTCTAAAATATTCCTACTATTTATTTCACCATTACCCCTAACTCCACATATCTTAACAGTGCTGATAATTTGTTTCCCTGTAACAGACCCCCTTAGATGTATTTCTTTCAGCATACGGCCATGCCCTCACAAATGTGAAGCCATATTTAATCTATCCCTTTTCAGCATCCTTCCTCATAGTTTATCAATACCAATTTTCTTTACATATTTCCTCTCTAATGTCCTTTCCTTAAACCTCCTGTATTAGTCAGGGTTCAGAATCAACAGGAGATATCTGTCAATAATATGAGATTTTATAAGAGTCTCTCACGCAACCGTGGGAATGCACAAGTCCAGGTTCTGCAGCCAGGCTGCAAACCAGGGGCTCCAATGAAAGTCCAATGAGAACTGCTTTCGGAGAGGGGGCAAGATGGCGTTGGTGTAGGAGGGCGCACACTGCAAGCTCCCAGAGCAAGGCGGATTGGGGACGGGGCCCTGCCCGGGGGTCTGTGCTGTGCACGCGTGGAGTGAGAAGCTTGGGACATCTATCTGCGCGGACCGGCGGCGTGAACCGAACGGTGGAGATTCGTGAGTTTTGAGGCTGCCGGTGGAGGTTGGCACAGGCGGCTGAGCCCCGCGGTTACGGAAATAAATAATAAAACGGCCATTTGGAGCCGCGGGCGGGGGCGAAAAAGATTTATTTTCTGGGGAGCTGGCTGCCTGGCGCCCCTTGGACCTTGTGTGAGCAGAGCAAAAAGCTAGTCAGCACCCGGTGAACCGGAGAGGGGATTTTGGTCGGGGAACGGAGCTGATCTCCCTAGCCACCCAGGGATAAGACCCGGGCCGCTGCGGAGCCAGGAGGAAGGGACACTTCCCAAAAAAGGGAGGGTTCGGTTCGAAGACAGGGAAGGGTATTTTATATTTTTAGACATCGATCTGGCTGCCTGCACCGCCCCATAGCTTTGGGGAGCAGATAAGCCGAACTGAAGCAGCACCAGGCTGAGAGCAGACGCGAATCTGCACTCAAACCGATTTACTGAGCAGCCCGGTGACGCTAGAGCTCGGCGCCAGAAGGGGCGGAATCCGCCGTCTTTAGCATCCTCACTGACTAACATCAGAGTTTCAGCTAACCTGGGGAGTCCAGAAAGTGGGAAGTGCTTGATTAATTTCCACGGGCCCAGCTAGGGTCCCTTCCGTAAGGGGGTAGGTCTAGAAGAGGAATTATTTTGGGTCCTGCATTTGGCTAAAAAATAAAAATAAAAAAGTGAGGTCACCTCAACAATTGAAAAATAAATTCTTTTTAATTTAGTTTAATAGCTAAAAGCTGCTTCAGGACCTGCATATAGAACCCTGTGGGGAAATTCATTGATAAACACAAGTAGGCAGGAAGGATCCACTTGGACCCTAGGGGTATCATTGACCCCCTTGTTTCCTTCTTCTTTTTTCTTTTTTTTTTTTATTTTTTTTTATTTATTTTTATTTTTTTTATTTTTTTTATTTTTTATTAGTATTAACTTTTTCCTTTCAGACCTTTCTCTACTATTTCTCTACCTCCTCATAATTCTAGCCTTCTAAATCACTATATATATATATTCCTCCATTTGTTTTCCCAGTCCATTATAGGAACTCCATATTTTTTCCTAGTACTCTACACTGCCTACACAAGTTAAATATTCATCTCATTGAATCTCATTTCGCCCCTCTTCTAACTTTTATCTACATTTCTATTATCCTTCTGCCTTCCTTACATCTTTTGATTCCTCTGGCCCTAACCTTTTGCCTTCAAGGGAACATAGAAAGAAGTAAGGAAATAAAATAAGAAGAAAAACTGCCAAAGAGAAAACTTAACTCACACGCAGAACCAACAGCTAAATAAAATTCTAGAGCATAGAGAAAAGCTAATCAACTGAACAAACCCATCAAGATAATATGATGACCAGAGGGCAACAGAAAAATACAAATGACTCTGAAAAACTGGAAAACATGGACCAGTCCAGTGCACAAAATAAAAACCAGGAAGCAATGCAGTACATCGAACAACTAATCAAAGCTATCCAAACAAATATCATGGACCAACTTAAAGAACTGAAGGAAGAGATTAAGGATATAAAGAAGACACTGGGAGAACATACTGAAAAAATAACTAACACACCTAAAAACGTAATGGATATGATGGCGAACAAAGACACAAGTCAAGAAATGAAAAAGACGCTGGACTCGCATGGCAGCAGAATTGAACAGGCAGAGGAAAGAATTAGTGATATGGAAGACAATACAGTTGAAATCAAAGAGATTGTAGAAAACATAGACAAAAAGATAGAAAAAATCCAGTATGGTCTCAGGGAATTAACCGATAATGCAAGACGCACACACATACGCATTATGGGCATCCCAGAAGGAGAAGAGAAGGGAAAGGGAACAGAAGGAGTGTTGAAGGAAGTTATGGCTGAAAACTTCCCAACTCTATTGAGAGAGATGGATGTGCAGATCCAGGAAGCACAGCGCACCCCAAATAGTATAAATCCCAACAGGCCAACTCCAAGACATATAGTTGTCAAACTGTCCAATGCTCAAGACAAAGAGAAAATACTCAAGGCAGCAAGAGAAAAGAGAACCATCACATACAAGGGAAGCACAATAAGATTAAGTGCTGATTTCTCAGCTGAAACCATGGAGGCAAGAAGACAGTGGTATGACATAGTCAAAACACTAAAAGAAAAAAACTTCCAGCCACGAATTCTCTACCCAGCAAAATTGGCATTCAAAAATGATGGAGAGTTCAAAATATTCACAGATAAACAGCAGTTAAGAGAGTATGTCAAGAAGAAACCAGCACTTCAAGAAATACTAAAGGAATCTCTACAAATTGAAAGGAAAAAACAAAGGAGAGAGAGTTGGAGGAGAGTTTAAAAACAACTGAAAACTCAAAAAGAGAAACAAAACAACATATGACATACATTAACCCAAAGAAAAAATGACTGAAGTAAGAAATTCATTACGAGTAATAACACTGAATGTTAATGGATTAAATTCACCAATCAAAAGACACAGATTGGCAGAATGGATAAGAAAATATGATCCATCTATATGCCGTCTACAAGAAACCCACCTTAGGCCCAGGGATTCAAGGAGGCTGAAAGTGAATGGCTGGAAAACCATTTTACAAGCTAACAATAGCCAAAAAAGGGCAGGAGTAGCTATTCTAATATCAGACAAAATAGACTTTAAATGCAAAACTATTGTAAGAGACAAAGATGGACACTACATATTAGTAAAAGGAGTAATCTCTCAAGAAGAGAGAACAATCATCAACATTTATGCACCTAATCGAGGTGCCTCAAAATACGTGCGGCAAACTCTGGAAAAACTAAGAGGAGAAATAAATTCCTCTACAATTATAGCAGGGGACTTCAACACACCACTATCATCATTAGACAGAACATCTAGGCAGAGAATCAATAAAGAAACGAAGGCACTCAACAATACATTAGAAGATTTGGACTTAATAGACATATACAGAACACTTCACCCAAATACAGCGGGATTTACATTCTTCTCCAGTGCACATGGAACATACTCCAAAATAGACCACATGCTAGGCCCCAAAACAACACTCAATGAATTCAGAAAGATTGAGATTATACAAAGTAATTTCTCTGACCACAACGGAATGAAGTTGGAAATCAATAAGGGCCAGAGAAACAGGTTAGGCACAAGGATATGGAAGTTAAACAACACACTCTTAGACAAACAGTGGGTCAAAGAGGAAATTTCAAAAGAAATCAGTAACTACCTTGAAACTAATGAAAACAACAACACAACATATCAAAACCTATGGGATGCAGCGAAAGCAGTCCTGAGAGGGAAGTTCATAGCCATAAATTCATATATTAAAAAAGAAGAAAGAGCTAAAATTGAAGACCTAACTACACACTTGGAGGAATTGGAAAAACAACAACAAACTAAACCTAAAGGAAGTAGAAAACAGGAAATAACCAAGATTAGAGCAGAACTAAATGAAATAGAGAATAAGAAAGCACTGGAAACAATAAACAAAACCAAAAGCTGGTTCTTCGAGAATATCAACAAAATTGACAAACCCTTAGCCAGACTAACAAAGAAAAAGAGAGAACAGATGCAAATACATAAAATAAGGAATGAGCAAGGTGATATCACTACTGACCCCACAGAAATAAAGAGTATCATAAGAGGATACTTTGAAAAATTATATGCCAACAAGAATGACAATTTAGAGGAAATGGACAAGTTTCTAGAAACCCACAAACAGCCGACATTGATGAAAGAAGAAATAGATGAACTCAACAGCCCAATTACAAGTAAAGAGATAGACTCAGTCATTAAAAACCTCCCAACTAAGAAGAGTCCAGGACCAGATGGCTTCACAGCTGAATTCTACCAAACATTCCGGAAAGAGCTAACACCAATTCTACTTAAGCTCTTCCAAAAAATAGAAGTAGAAGGAATACTACCTAACTCATTCTATGATGCCAACATTACCCTAATACCAAAACCAAATAAAGATACCACAAGAAAGGAAAATTACAGACCAATTTCTCTAATGAACCTAGATGCTAAAATCCTTAACAAAATACTTGCTAATCGCATTCAACAACATATCAAAAGGATTATACATCATGACCAAGTGGGTTTCATCCCAGGTATGCAAGGATGGTTCAATATAAGAAAATCAATCAATGTAATACACCACATAAACAAACTGAAAGAAAAAAATCACATGATCATCTCTATAGATGCCGAAAAAGCATTCGACAAAATACAGCACTCTTTCCTCATAAAAACACTACAAAAGATAGGAATAGATGGAAACTTTCTGAAAATGATAAAGGGTATATATGAAAAACCCAAAGCTAACATCATTTTCAACGGTGAAATCCTAAAAGCCTTCCCTCTGAGATCGGGAACAAGACAAGGATGCCCACTATCACC